>OX387358.1:10807500-12007500 GCA_947563465.1 Archips xylosteana | reverse complement strand
AGCCTTTTCTTCTCCAATGTGACGCTTCAGCTATAGGAGTTGGTTCAGTTCTATCTCAAAAGATTGATGGTATCGAACATCCGATTTCTTTTTACTCTAGATTGCTTACGAAACCAGAGAAAAATTATGGAACGACTGAACGCGAATTGCTAGCTGTATTAGAGTCTATTAAACATTTTCGTGGATACTTAGATGGTATGAAGTTTACGATTATAACCGACCACATAGCGTTAAAATGGTTATTGACTCTTGACAATCCGTCCGGTCGTCTGGCACGTTGGGCAACGCAAATATCTCAATTCAATTTTGATATAGAGCACCGCAAGGGCGTCTTAAACGTCGTTCCGGATTGCTTATCCCGTCCCCAGATAAACTTAATAACGTACAATGAAGGGGTAAACAATACAACTGACCGTTGGTATAAAAAGATATTTTTAGGTGTTCGTAACAATCCTCAGATGTTTCCAGCTTATTCGATTCAGCAAGGTGTCCTCATGCGCCGTATGCCTTTAGATTCTCCTCTTCATGGTGATCCATGGCGTATTGTTCTTCCAGCTGATAAAACACGCGAATCTATTTTGGAAGCACACAATAATCCACCTTCTATACATCCTGGTACTATGAAGACCTATCTTTTGCTAAAGAAAATTTATTACTGGCCGAATATGTATCACGATATTTCCGAAGTGTTAAGAGATTGTTCAACCTGTAAAGCTCATAAGATTTCTAATACTAAACCACGTGGAAGAATGTTATACCCAAAAAGTGTTACTATGCCTTTGCAGATGATTTCGATTGACTTAATAGGTCCACTACCCTTAGCATATTATGGATATAAGTATATTCTTACCATGGTGGATGTTTTTAGCAAATATGTATGGTTGGTACCCCTGAAGAGAGTAGATGCTAAAGGTATCTGTAATGCGCTCGAAAAAGAAATTTTTTTAATCTTCGGTGTCCCCACATCCATTCTCTGTGACAACGCAACTGTATTTCACAGTAATTTCTTTAGTCGTTTCTTACGTTCTTATAATATTGGGGAGCCTTACTTCACGCCGTATTATTCTCCTCAAGCGAACACAGTCGAAAAGTACAACCAAAGTGTCGTTACTTGCCTTTCTATTTTAGTTGAACAAAACCACCGAAGTTGGGCACGACTTCTACCTAAAGTCAAATTATACCTAAACTCTTGTATAAACTTGGCAACTTCTTATTCCCCAAATTTTCTAATGTTTGGAAGAGATGTTATCGTTGACGACAGGCAGTGCCGTGAAAATCAGTCTCTAGGCGGAGATATTGCCGAAAGACGGATTGACCGAGCATCATGTCTTTCTTCACTCAACGAAGTATTTGCTAAGGTCGCCGACAACCTTTCACATGCTTTCCTCGCAAATTCCAAGAGCTATAACCGAAATAGAGTTACGATTACCTTACAAACAGGCGATATAGTTTGGAGGAAGAATTTTGCACGTTCCACTGGTAATGATTTTTTTTCTGGCAAGTTAGCTCCACGTTTTACACGTTGTGTCGTTAGTCGTGTGATTTCCAATCAGGTCTACGAGCTGGAAGATTGTGATTCAAGTCATGTTGGGACTTATCACATAAAAGACATCCTGAAATAAGACGTTTCAGTTATGGTAATTTCTTCAATTTTTTTTAAATTCCAAAAGACGTTTTGGTCCGTCCTTTGCTTTTCTTGTCCCAAAATATTCGGCAAAATACTGACAGATTATTTTTTCGTATAACTTTTATTTGTTGATTTAGTTTAGATGAGCACGGCATTAAGCGTTATTAGATTTTGATTGATATCTTATTTATGTTAATTACTATGAGAGTCAGATTGACTAGTTTTCTTCATCGTTTATTATCTCAGTTTTCTTCATCTTTTTATCTAAGCGGATGCGGTGTTACGCAGTGATATAACGATTCGGAATTTTTCTTTTAGTTTTACTGTTAAACACTCTTAAATAGTTTTTTTTTTCGCATTTGATGGGCCATTATTGACTAACATAGTTTTTTGTAACGTATGTCCTTATCATAATAATCGCGCGGGTGTACTCGCTTTAAGTCATATTTTAAGTGACATTTATTTTGTCAAAGGTTTTGTTCAATGGACGTATTAAATACTGAGTGGCCTTCCATATTTAAATGTTCCGAACTTATCGTACGAATAATGTACTTGTTGTTAAAACTACTTTGATTTATGTGTTAGTAGATTATGCCTCCTTACGTTTATTGTTGCATCTACTTATGTATTTTATAAGAGTTACGCACTTTAAGAATTCGCTTACTTTTTATTAATGAATCCGTGCCGTTGCGTCACTCTAGTCTATCTTATTAATATTGTGTTTAATTGTGTAATCACGGATATTAAGCTAAAAGCTTTTTCTACAGTGGACAGTGTACTGGGGATCGCTTCGCCATTATGATTGTCATAGAGTTTATTATGGTGTCGGAATCTCTCATAACTAGGGTTGTCAAAAATCTTTTGTTAAATTAGGTTTATCTAAGATTTTATAATCAGGGTTGTCAAAGTTTATTAAATTAGGGTTGTCAGAATAATATTAATAGGGTCAATGTTAGTATGAGTTTTAGTTTTTTTTTTCTTTTGGAAAGGGGATAATTGTAGCAATTGGTATGCTACAAATTTATTAGTGTAACCTTTTTTCATTGATATTGTGTCTCGTTGTTGGTCTGGCTGATTTCGCTGTCAGCTTGAATTTGAAAAGAGACATGTAAAAAAGTATGTGAGCTTGACAGAGAGATTTGGGCGATACGTGGATGACGGTGAAAAATAAGAGATCTCTCGAAAAAATTAATCTTGGTTCCTGTGATTCATGAAATCATAAATTACTACGTGGTTTGTAGTGGTTTCCTCTTCTTTTATAACGAATACGTAAGTACGTTATGTACGAATATGTAAGTGTGTAAGTTGTCTTCAAATCTTGCAACTCGTATGGCACCAACTTTTAATGTTGTTAAATGAAATGTTAATAATGCAATGAAATTACTAACAAAAAAATGTACTACAACCAACGGAAAATATTGTTTTTATTTAACTTTATGTAGTTTAAATGATTACAGAATATAATCACTTTTGCAGAAGCTGTGAGAGCGATACAAGAGGAACTTGTAAAGAGCTCATTCGAAGTTAGATGATTTGGTTAATGGAAGGAGTAGTTTGTGTAATTGGGTCAATGTCAGGCAGATAATATGTAGCTACTCTATTTCTAAGTTACAATTCTGTGACCTAGATCAATTAATTTAAAAAGCTGAAGAATATTTTAATACTATTAAAAAACATTAATGTTTCTAAGATAAAAGTCTTTTTGAATGATGGAGGTAAGTCGGTTCCCTAACATAAGTATCCACTTTTCTATGCAATTAATATGGAAAAGTGGATACTTATGTTAGGGAACCGACCCTACCTAATGAAAAAAAAAGTATTTTCTGATTCGGATTACCGCGTTATTAAACTTAGCTAAGTAGGAGAAATGAACTATCTAGTTAATTGTGGTAGGTAAGTAAAAATAAAAGGTTACTTAATAGTTTCCACCAAATAAAATACTGTTGCCCACTGTTATATTGGTAATAGGCAATAAAGACTACATTTGCACACGAAAAGTAGGAAACCTTTAAATCTACACGAGTAGTTATGCTATAGCATATACTTAGGTCACGATTTGTAGGATATTCTAGCTAAGAATGGAAGTTATCTGAATGAATAAAGCCTCAATATTCTCAAGAGTACCTTGTGACGCAATGCTCGATTGACTGTAGAATGTTTAGTCAAACCACCGATTGATTGGATCCCGAGACGTTCACAAACGTCCACTAGGATCCACTCAAGTCTAAGTACTCTTGAGGCCCGTCTATAATCTCCATCAGCTATACCTACAGTTACTATCCAAATACTTCCCTTTCAAATTAAGGTCCTTGTCCATTGTTACAAAGCGGAGTTTGCGTTGAGGATGAGGATACGTTTGGTAATCGAGAAGATGGTGTTCTAAAATCATTGGAATTTTAGGTCGATGTTGAAGTCTTGGGTATGCCTTTTGGTTTAATACGGATGTTTCCTAGGTAAAAAAATAATAATTCTTATTAGTCCGTATTTTACATTATAACGCTCATACAAAGTGTAGGAACAAGTGACGTCACGCGAAACTTCAACGCGCCATATCTTCGTAATTTTTTGTTTAATTGACAAAATAAAAAATACGTGTCCAATATTTTTTGATAATCTAAAAGACTGACTAGTTAGGAAAGTAGCCAATTTGTATCGTAGAAATAATGGTATCTAATTCTCCGTACCGGTATGAAAATGCTACTGAACTGTGATAAGTAACATTTTTGTCCGTAAGCGATGTTTAACCTTACTAGTTATCTGAATAAAATAGTATTATTTAATGACATGATGATTTAGTGACTTAGAAATCAAATGAGTAAAGATACTTATTACATTCGAAAACTACTTTAATATGTGAAACATAAAATAAATAAATAAAATAAATATCACGGGACAATTCACACCAATTGACCTAGTCCCAAAGTAACCTAGGCAAAGCTTGTGTTATGGGTACTAGGCAACGGATAAACATACTTATATAGATAGTTACATACTTGTATACATATTAAACACCCAAGACCCGAGAACAAACATTCGTATTTTTCATACAAATATCTGCCCCGACATGGGAATCGAACCCGGGACCTCAAGCTTCATAGTCAGGTTCTCTAACGACTAGGCCATCTGCTCGTCTAAACATTTCAAACTAGATTTTCACACTGAAGATTAATAAAAGAGTTATATTTTCTTGATACGGTAGATGCACTTTCAAATACACTTTACTTCCGGAAAAATGCGTTTTGCGTGTTTAATGAAATAAAAAATTGGTAATGATTTACGTTTCTCGGCCAGCTAATTATAACTGTTACTTGGATGTGAAAATTTACTGAGTAAATTACTGTTTAAGTGCTTATTAAAATGCTAGCACTGTTCAGCCAGTAATCAGTTGACGCGTCGTAGATGAAGACAGACAGATGACGTACGTCCATCGTGTTACCTCTATCAAATTATTATGCTTAATGTAGTATAAGAAATGATAATCGTAGCTGCAATATTTCCCACCAAACATACAAATATATTTTAGTAGTGGTAGAGCCATGTTGTAGCTAGCCGCTGCATCACGAATGGGCCGGCTCTTCCGGGGCAGTACCAACCTCTCACAGAACACCGGCGTGAAGCAGCAGTAATCCTGCTTGCGTTTCGTACGGTCAGTGAGAGTGCCGGGGGCCCAATACCTCACCCCTTCCCACTCCCCCTCCCTCTCCCCCTTCCCCTATTCCCTCTCCTTTAAGGCCGACAACGCACTGGCATCGTGTAAAGCGCTGCGGGTGTCTATGGACAGTGGTGTTCATTTAACATCAGGTGACCCACTAGTTCGTTTGTCTGGCATATCTATCATAAAAAAAAAAAAAAAAATAATAAGAATATCGCACAAATATTTATCCAAAGACAGATCAAAACTCCAAAGTTTCGAAGAAAGTTCACCAACCAACAGCTTATCTAAATGTCTTATATCCTAAGGCCATATTGTCTAACGCACTCGGAAGCACAATAGCTTTCACTTCACCCCTTCTTTCGGTCAAACGGTTTTAAATGAGGGTAGAAAGAGACAGATATTGCGATCGCGAGCGGCCACGCCCACGCGTCAAACAATAATGTGTCCTCTATTCTAGTATGCATAATCAGTAATTTCACAAGAAAAACAGCATTGCTTCTTAATTTTATCAAGGAAAATTTCGTCTCACACGCTGTCAGATTTTCAGGAAAATTCGCGCATTATAATGACGTAACAATAAATCTACGCCAACCTCTTTTCGGCCTTCAGTAGTCTAATGAGATTCCTTCCACTTTTATTAGATTATGCCTACGTGTTGTCAGGATTGAAAAATTCGGCAAGTGAGTTAATATTGTTATGGCGGAATTTGATATTCGAGTATGCAGATTTGTGACGTATAAAGTACCTAATGAGATCAATGTTCATTTTTAGGGTTCCGTACCCAAAGGGTAAAAAGGGGACCCTATTACTGAGCCTCCGCTGTCCGTCCGTCTGTCCGTCCGTCCGTCCGTCCGTCCGTCCGTCCGTCCGTCCGTCCGTCCGTCCGTCCGTCCGTCTGTCACCAGGTTGTATGTCATGAACCGTGATAGCTAGACAGTTGAAATTTTCACAGATGATGTACATATTTTGGTTGCCGCCATAACAACAAATACTAAAAGCTAGAATAAAATAAATATTCCCATACAACAAACGTGATTTTTGCTCGTTTTGCTCGATATTGATAACGGCAACAGGTAGACTCTTGAAATATTCACAGAATATTTAGTTATATATTCACTTTAAAAATAAATAATTAAATTAAAATATTTTAATATTTAAGGGGTGCTCCCATACAAAAACGTGTTTTTTTTGCCGTTTTTATAGGTCTAAAGTTACGGAAGCTTTCGTGCGTGAGTCGGACTCGCACTTGGCCGGTTTTTCATTAAAAATTGGACTGATCTCAATTGAAGCAACACCATTTACTAGTCTTCTGTTTGTTAAGTACAGTCAAGTGTAAAAATATGGGTGCACATAGCTCTTATGTCGTCGAATTAAGGTATAGGTATAAATAATGATGGGAGGATTAAATCGATACTTATTTTTGCACTTGATATAGGTATAGTCGGGGTAAGAAAAGGTCCGTCACTTTTCGACTTTATGTCAACGAGTTAAGGTCGAAAAGTGACAAACCTTTTCTTACCCCGACTATACTTAACTTACCTAACCCTTGATTTAGAACATTTTGTTAAATGCTTGTCAAATAAAGTTTTAGATGTCTATGATGCCCTCTCTATTTATTTTGTTGGATAGACAGATGGCATCCAAGATGTCTGTTTCACAAAATAACAGAAATAGTAGTGAAAAGAGCTTTTACTGTACTTAGCAGAGTTATTTTCCATACCATGTCGAAACTAAACATATTAATATTTTATCATACACGAGGGCATTTAAACTGTTGGTTGCCAAATTGATTTAGTCACTTAGGTTTGCCTAATGATCGTCCCCGCTTACATGAATTTACTTCTTACAAACAATACGAAATAATAATCTATATCAACTCATTTTTTTCTGCAACAGTTGTTACGAGTACTCTTATTCTTAGGATTACTCTTTTTACGCGAAATGAAATCTTCTTTTTTTTTTCTAACATGACATTATAATTTAATTCGGTGACTACACGAAAACATGACAATACATAATATTTTTCTTCGTTTTAATTAAAAAACAAACGTAATAGCATAATTAATTGATCCAACAAAATACAGCCATAAAACTCCTTTGTGTGTTCTTCCGAGAGACTCGTACTTAAGGTGGAACGCCACGTTAGCTCTCTGTAAAAGTCCCGTTAGATGGCGTTGTAATCAAAATGTCGAAATGTTCATGGTTTTTTGTAGTTTTTAGAGTATACTTACAATACCAATGGTTAATTTTATTATTTGCGAAATCAATTTTGAACGGCCGATTTTTCGAGACTACAGTCGAATGACAAAAGTGTGTCAATTCTGAGAAAATCTGGTACAACTTTAGGCGTCATTTACAGCCTTATACGGACACTAGAGCCTCACACACACATGCAAATGGACAGCGCCAACTAGCGAAAATCTTTTGCGACACTTTTCTAGGCTGTTGGAGTTACCTACAACATAATATTCACATTTTTTTGTCGGGTCCCGAAATTTTGTATCAACTGTACTTTTGCCTTAAAATTTTCAATTTTCTAGGTAAACATAAGTGTATCACATGGCATAAAATAGATGAAACGTGATAGAGTCTAAGGAAACTAGTCTAATGTGATTTTTGGCTTTGAAGTTGGAAACTCACGAGTATGATATCGTGCTCAAGTTGGTAACCATATCGGATGCTCTCGTTTACATACTTCATGATAATTATTGCGTTGCATGCAAGTGTCACAACTATCTCTTTGAATTTTAGATAGGTACTAAACCTCTTCGTATTTTGTTACATCTACCAGTCTTCCCGTGCTGGAAGTTAACTTTCGAGGACTTGGCTTGGTGATGCATGCGGTAATATTTTGCATGGTTACTGTGCAAAGCTGAGAAGGACGGAAGGTCCATGCTGCGTGTAGGCAATTACCAAGTGTGCAAACATGGTGTGCAGATTATTTGGTTGCTATGCTTTCAATCCATAGCTTTAAAAGGTAAGGTAAGATAGCAGGAATATGGTGCATTTCATAGCACAGTTCATGTGGCACCCAGTCGGTCGGACGGGCAACAGCACCGTTGAAACTGTCGGCACGTAGAAACCTACGGGAAATGGCACTAGTGCTCACAGATGGAGAGTACCTAACATCATCATCATTGTTATGAAATGTATTGAGTATCGGATTTAGGGCGTATTTTCCTCATAAATTTCGGGCTCTTCTCGGAGTATCTCAAGACTGGTACTGCTGTATCCGTAGACAATACTTCTACATTATTATGCTTTATTGCTGAACTGTCTGGCCTGTACCATTTCATACCAGTAATGTATTCAAGCGTATTGCTGCTAGATGTAAGCAAAATACTATGAAGACAAAGAAAAGAACTATGCTTGCATCACACCGTGAATACGCTTGGATAACCTTGCTAGCCTTTCTTATTATTCCCTCTCATATCATTTGGATCCGGTGAAATTTGTTTTGGAGTTTTGACTTTACTTGTTCAGTCTTGTAATCAAATTAATATTATACATGGTTCAGTCATAACTTTGAACCTAGCCAATTAGGTGTACCCAGTATTCGTATAACTATAGTTATTCTATACAAATTCTTATAAAATAGTAGGAATACTGGGAATACACTTACTTCCTTATATAGAATATGGAACACGACTCCAAAACAAATTCGGATATCATAATCTGAACGGTATTCTCTATGCATTTCAACCAATTGGTAGGAATCGTTGAGATTCCCGCGAATTGGGGGTGGATCCGACTATTTCTATTATAATTCATAATTTATAGAAATACTGGGACTGATTCTTCCACTATTTCTATTGCATGCGGCGGTGGCGACAAAAGAAAACACTGTATATCACCGCTATATGACGGGCGGTATTTTTGCCGCAATGAAAATTGGGATACCTACTCATTTCGGAAAAAACTCTTGTCCCACTTTTTATATTTTGTATTTCCATGGAAATAGTGGGATACACCCCGAATTGGTCGATATACCAAGTCTTTAGCCTTCTGTATTGTATAAATATACTTACACAAAATACTTACCTATTTACTCAATCGATGAATAGCTTGACCGACGACAGGATAAAGCGGGACTCCTTCGGTGCATACATTCTATCCCCTTCTTTCCCACTGTTCACCTCCCGAGACCACCTAGGTGAACCGTTGAAAATTTTTTTTACTACCGTTCACCTTTGACGACCTGGGTGTTAGATGGAAAATTTTTCGTTTCCACCGTACACCTTGTTTTCAATACGGCGTAACTCCTATTATCAGAACTCTTCAGGTTTCAAGTTTAGGCAGAGTAATACAAATTAGATTTTCGGGGTGGTCATAAAAAAAATAACTAACACCAAAGCCTTTGCACCTAACTACACCGAGTCGCTAACGCTCCGATAGGTCTTGCTCGCTCGCTTTGATCGCTCGCTGGCTTTGGTTTGATAGTAATTATTATTAATTATTAACAAAATAAAAAATCCATAGAATATAATATAAATTATACGAAATTGAATAAATTGAGGGTGAAAGGTAGTAAAAATATTTTTTCAACGGTTCACCTAGGTGGTCTCGGGAGGTGGACGGTAGGAAAGAAGGTATTCTATCATAGATTTTGGGTTTTATATTGAAATCCACGCTTGTTTCCTAAGTATCAGAATTGCAAAATACTAGATTTCCGACTAACCCTATTTCTAAAATACCAAATTCCCAGAATACCTGACTTTCTTGTCACCGTGTTTTTCTCTACATCGGATTGCCAAAAAAGCTTGTTTCCAATATACCATGTTTCATTCAAAACCGAATTCCCATAATACCAGATAGTGAAAAACTATACACTATAAAAAAAATTAAGTACTATCAAAATATATTTATTTATTTCTTCATCTCTAAAAATTACAACATTACAGTATAACAACAATGCGCTCTAAAATTCAAAAATACAAATAACTTTTTATAAACTTAAATAATACAACTATTTATTTATTTATTTTATTTAGGGATTTTTGAAAGGCGTCTTCGTCGCTTTCCTAAAACGACGCGACGGAATACCACACCCTCCAGCCAGAAGTCGAAGCGCAGGAACATCTGCTGGTGCTTGGCAGGCACTTGGAGCCTAAATGAGCTAAAGTTGAAAGCCCTTTGAGACTCGAGCTGCTGGGATCCCTGTAACCAACCCCGTGCCGCCTCGCGGACGTTCCAAGACCTTCTCCGTCGTCGTCTTCGAGTCCAACCGAGACACTGCAGCTACTTGGTACTGCAGCTTGGATACAAGACGACGCTGCAGGAATGGTCCCACGCTGATTGCGATTGCGCTTTAGACTGCGTTTCCGATTCATTCAACACGACCCCCTTGCCTCCCCACGACGACCACGACCTCTCTGACGAGCCTGGTGATTTCACTATCTGCTATTATGGGAATTCGGTTTTGAATTGAACATGGTGTATAGAAAACAAGCTTTTGTGGCAATCTGATATAGAGAAAGGGATCCCATCGATGTTTAGAAAATTTTATTTCCGTAGGATTAGAATTCCGAAAACTTCATTTGTCCGAAAGCATTTTTTTCCGAAAATGTAAATATTTCAGGATTTATTTCAGGACCATCGTGTAGAACCTTTTAGGTTAGGTTAGGGTTGTTTTATAAAAATCCTGAAATATTTATAGTTTCAGAAAAAATTGCATTCGGATAAATGAAGCATTCGGGATTTTAAACCTTCGGAATTATTTTTTTTCTAAATTTTGATAGGTAACCATAGAGAAAAACACGGTGACACGAAAGTCTGGTATTCTGGGACTTTGGTATTTTAGAAATAGGGTAAGTCGGCAATCTAGTATTATGCAATTCTGATATTTTGGGAACGAGTGGAAATCCATAATATCCTTTGTCCTAATTGTAAATTCCATAATAACTTTGGTCATAATGATCTTTTGCCATAATAACGTTTGCCCTAATGTGAATGCTATAGTATTGTTTATCCTAATATTGAATATCGTACCTAATACTTACTTGCACTATTTTCTTAACTACTAATGATCATAATATGTCTTTATAGACACATATCCTAATACTGGTTGTCATAATCGTGTATGTACTAACATTGTTGATCAATAATACATACCATGTCAATTAATAAATAATAATATCAGGGGATCTTCACACCAATTGACCCAGTCCTAAAGTAAGCATAGCTTGTGTTATGGGTATAAGGTAACAGATAACCATACTTATATTGGCATATACATACTAAAAATACATATTGAACACCCGAGACCCTAAACATGCACTCCTATTTTTTATACAAGCTTCGTAGTCAGGTTATCTTACCACTAGGCCACTGGGTCGTCAAAATGGATAAATTACTTTCAAAAAGCCATATTTACAAGATATTTATTGGTAAAAATATTTTAATTCAGCATCACAATCACTGTGACATACTAAATAAAGGAATCATTTTATATCTAAGGTCAAAATATACATAGGTTTTATAGGTTAAAACTGACAACTTGGTAAAGATTAATTTTAATATAATATTATGCTCCGCTATTCCATTTACTCCCCAAACTACCTTATTGTGACGTCATTACGACAAAATTCCAGGGTCTACTTATCGTTAGATCATACGATCATTATGGCAAATAATCATTATGACAAATGTATGATGTGTCAAAAGTATTGAAGTAGGGCAAAAGTGGTATGGCATTTGATTTTAGGACAAAAACGATATCCCACAAAAAAAATGTTGCCAAGACCAGACCATTTTCCTCGCACTGTCGATAAGTTATCATTATCAGATCTTATATATAGAGCCAAGCTTTCTAACTCTACACGCCCTAACTTCACAAAGTTTGCACCTTAGTCAAAATTTATGAGGCTTGGCCGTTTGGCTACCGTCACACGTAAATAAAGTGAAAATTTTATTCTTATTTATTTATATCAATTTATTGCTGTTTATTACTTTTCTATCATACAATAGTTCTTGTAGTAGCAAAACGGCTAAGCCACATATTTTGACTAAAATGTGTAAAGTTTGTGATGTTAGGGCGTGTATAGTTAGAAAGCTTGGCTTTATATAAAGATCTTGGCAACATTTAAAATGGAAATTTTTGTAGTGGGATTTCACTTCTTTTTGTATGTTGTATTTTTTATTTTGTTGTATCTTCGACTTTTTTTTAATTCGGAAAATTATATGTGATTTATACTCAGAATCACGAGTTTTCTCAATACTACTAGGAGAAAAAAAATATGGCCCAAATTTTTTTCCCGGTTTCGTTACCTGGGCCATTATTTTATTTTTCAGCCATTAATCTTTTGTGCAATATAAGGCATACCTGGTGATTTTTTCAAGTGTAAATAACTTAAATAAAAACTAAAATAACTAAATTTAATCTTTTAAAGCAAAAAAACTTTAAATTTAAAGAAATTCTGTGAAAAAAATTGGTAACTCAGCGGAGAATACACCAATTTCCATACAAATGGCGGGGACATGCATGTCCACTGCGTTACCTACTTTATAGATAATAATGATTACTTTTTATACGTAGTGATAATTTTAAATGTAAGCTTAATTATGTACCTATTTAAATGTTTAATAATAAAACCGAGCAGTTTACCGTTCTTGTAAAAAAAATATTTGAAGAGCACATTACAAAAAATACTGGCCGAAAAATAAAATAAAGACCCACCTACCATTTTTCATAAGCTTTATAATATGACCATAACGGAATGGAAAATATAAAAAATATTAAAACACAACTTTGATATTTCTAATATAAGTAAAACTATTTTTGCCGAAGTCGTATAGTCAGCATCAAAAGTAGCTAGATAGTGTAGGTTTTTTGCGGCAGATATCAGTCATTTTTTTACATTTTGAAATATGTTAAATAAGTGAACATTTTTATTTATACAATATAGGCTTGCGTTTGATAACAATCACGCCTCATGGAAAGCAAAATGTAAAACAATCTGGCAACTGGATTATTTTTTTGTCATTCGGCACCAGCACGCGGCAGCAGCATTGACAGGGTGCCAACTTTCCATCTCGGCACTCAGTTATCTATCTAGGGTGAATGACTCTAACACAAATTATATTTCAGAAAAGTCAACAATGTTTTAGTACAATTTTTTCATTTATTTCTATTTTTATCGGCAATAAGACAGTTTTTCAGAGTCTTGCAGGACATGTTCTTGAACTCCAACATTCTTTTTAAATAATGGTAGTAAATTAATACCTGTTTACGAACCCAAAGGAACCTAATTATGAAAGTTTTTATTTCAGTATAAGTAGCAAGCAATTGTTTGAGTGATTCTTCGCATCTGGGTGAATATTCGAGCGATTTGACGGCTCGGTCAAACCTCATAACCATTCGTTGATTATTACTATAACCGAAGGACAAGTCGCACAGACTAGATTCAATACCGGTACTGTCTTAAGTTTTCATAAAAAAGTTAACCCTAACCATCATCCTTTTTAATAAAGGTAGGTAATGAAAAAAAAAAGCTGAATATTCACCCAACAATTCTGTTACAATATGAAAAATAGTTTGTTCAATGGACATTACTGGATACAAACGCATTATAACATTTTGAGTCCATTGTGAATCTGAAAGTTCAATATTTTTAGTAAGTACAAACAGTAACACAGAAAAACAAATGGGGAAAGAGTAAAAAATAAAAATAAAATATTTGTTGACTAGCGACCCGCCCCGGCTTCGCACGGGTGCAACTATATGATGCATGTATCATACATACAAACCTTCCTCTTGAATCACTCTATATATTAAAAAAAACCGCATCAAAAGTCGGTGCGTAGTTATAAGATCTAAGCATACATAGGGACAGACAGCAGGAAGCGACTTTATTTTATACTATGTATAGTAATGATGATAGTGATTGTGATTTTAAAAGTCCTATCCAACGATACCACACACTATACCTAAGGCTAGACGAGAAAAAAAATAGTCTCTGAGCTAAGCCGCGGACGGGCGGACGGACGGACGGACGGGCGTTTCTGAATTTATATGTGCTATTAACATTTGAAATTACACCTTCAAAACAATTCGACGGTGTGTGTAAGTTTCCAATCCGCACTGGACCCGCGGAGGAATTACTGTTGTCCCAGGTTCTTACATTCTGAAAAAGACCTGTGTCACTGAGAGAACTCCTGATGTGTGATGGGATTGCTATTTTTGTGTATGGGAAAAAAAACAGAAATGTCTCACCATCCACTGGTCCACTTTAGTATAGCTTGTCAAATTTTTTAAAAATTTGTCCCACTCAACCCTGAAATTAGTTACAAAGTTTAGTTTATTTTTATAATACAAAATTAATCGATTAGGAATGATCTTTCTGATAGTTTTCTTGCTGCCCTATCTCAAATGTACATCACGGTGAAAGCTCTCTGCGAGTCCTTAGAGTTATTTCTATATCAAATTATCAGGACTACTAACTGTCCCTTGGAGCTGTGAAAAAATCAAACTTCTAAGCCAATACAATCAAAAGATACAACCATTTATGCCGCAAATTTTCGACACTCGCAAGGGAATTAAAACCTACAGGGTGCTTCCCGTGAACTCAGAATCTTGAAATTTGGTACGAAGCGAGGTCTTATAGCACAGAAAGGAAAAATTGCGAAAAGCGTAATTTTTTTTGTCTGTCTGTCTATATCAGTAACCAATCTACAATGATCCCACACTGCGCACATTTTGCTTAGGAGCAGGGGTCTGCTAAGACTGGATGACCATAGATACATATAAATTTGTACGGAACCCTCGGTGCGCGAGTCCAACTCGCTCTTGGCCGGTTTTTCGTAATTAGTTTTACACTACAGCTTGTCTAATAGCGCTACTCACTCGCACCTATACATCATTTGTTAGATCACCTGGCAGGTAGAAAGTCCCACCAAAATGACCTGTCTTTTTGAGAATCTTATTTTTTAGTTATAAATAATACCCTATTAAAATTTCAAGTCTCCTCAAATACATTTTTTTTTTTGAAAAATATGTTTGCACGCGCCTGGCAATCGTCTGGCTTATTTATTTTTTTAATTCTTTAAACATTAAACTACAACATATAAAAATTGCATATTGCCTGAAATATATTTCTGGAAAAAAAAAATTAATAAAAATTCATAAGTTCATTTAGCCCCGCTACTCAAAACTACAACATATAAAAATTGCATATTGCCTCAAATATATTATTGGAAACAAAAAAATAAATAAAAATTCATAGGTTCATTTAGCCCCGCTACTCACCAGCAGGTCTGCAGTTTCGTGTTGGGGTATAATAGGAAAAGTATGTGTCAAGTTATCAGCTTGCCTCAAACACCTACCCAAAAATTGGTGCCACCTCTTGGACTATTAGGGCTGCATATGAACATACGCAGATACATACAAATATAGCTAAAAAAATAGATGCTCTTTATCTATTTGACTCTGTCGTATATTGAGGAAATAACTTATTAGTCGATTCAATCATGAAAATAACTGAATCCATTAGCAAAGTTTGATTCAAACACGCATACAAGAAAAGTTAATTGATAGACTGTCCTTTTATACTCCTCTACCAAATTTTGAGTCAGTCTGACCACTAAAGTAAATCAAAATTTATTCGCAAGATTGGACCCAAACACACATACATACTCGTAAAGTTAATATAACTTTACCCAAAAATTAATATCGAAGGTTTTACTCACTGCTTCTAGTTTATGTTGACTGGAAAGTATGGATGTGTAAACCAAATTTAAAGTCAGTCTGATTGTAGAACAGGATCAAAGACATGCAATTTTTAATAATAATAATTCATATAAGGTTAGGGACATACTAAACAAAGTACTTTAGACTTAGGTAGTACTTAAGAAACTAGGAACTAAACTAAAGACTAATCTAGGAAGTGTCCTTAGCTTAAACTCAAGATACATACATCTTGAAAATGCTCTAAAAAATAATAATAAACTTAACTTTCCAAGATTTCGTACATATACTTGCTCTTATAATATTAGAGTTAAGCGATTGTGACATACGGACGGACCGACAGACAGTAACTATAAGGCCTCCATTGAGATCATCAGGTAAACTACGTTTTTTACAGGTAATAATATCATAGTATAACTAGAAATTAAAAATTTAAAACCCCCAACGCAATTAAATCTAAGATACCTTCCGCAGCATACAAAAGAGCTGATAACTTTGAAACAGCTAGACTAATTTTGATGAAACATGTCTAAGAACCATCGCCAAGAAACCTGCTTTTAAATAAAAAAAACCGCATCCAAATCGGTGCACCCGACAGACAGACAGACACACACACACACACACACACACACACACACACACACACACACACACACACACACACACACACACACACACACACACACACACACACACACACACACACACACACGCACATACACACACCCACGCACATACACACACACATAGCGGTCAAACTTATAACACCCCTCTTTTTGTGTCGGGGGTTAAAAACCATGACACTTAGGCTTTCATGACAGGTATTTTATACTTCTTTACTATCACGCAAGTTTCATAATTGCGGTCTTAGGACAGCACTGAAAATAACCAATTACCACTGGAAGTGGATGAAAATTCACCCATAAGATAAACATACATGCATACATACACATACATGCACAAAAGGAGAAGGCATTATTTCTATATATTATTGTTACCTGTAGTTTACAGCCGTGGTATTACAGTGATTTACCTATAGCCTCTCAAGAGGATTGTGGGTTTATTTGAAATTTACCATGAGTTTCATGCCAAAAGAAAACAGTGAGGAAAACTGCATACAAATCTTCGAAGAAATTCAATGGTGTGTGTGAAGTGTCAAATCCGAACTGGTCCCCGTGGGAACTACAGCTCAAGCCCTCTCACTCTCAGAGGAGGCCTATGCCTAGTAGTGAGGCCGAGATGATGATGATGATTATTATCTTAATTTTATTTTACTTATAGTACTACAATAGCGATAAGTACTTACATAAATACTATAGTTACTAAGAACTGGTTATGAATCCGAATGAGTAAAAAAATTAATTATTAAAAATTCATAATATTATGACTGAATGAGTGTGTGATTGATTAATGCACAACGCACCACAACTCCACGAACCAGAGACTTGAATTGGGTTAGGCTCGTAAAACACACTTTCCCGAAATGTGCACTTTCTCTAAACGTGCACTTTCCGCAATATGTACACTCCCAAAATGTACACTTTCCCAATTTGGAAACTTTCCCGAAATGTGCACTTTTTCAAACAGTGCACTTTTCCAAAACGCACACTTTCCCGAAATGTGCACTTTTACTTTTTTTGTACCTTCCGAGAAAATGACCCTTCTTAAGTAGTGCACCTTTAGAGAAAGTGCACATTCTGGAAAATGCACCTAGTGCACTTTTAGAGACAGTGTGCCTTCCGAGAAAATGACCCTTCTAAAGAAGCACAAAAGCACAAAGCGAAAGTGCACATTTCGGGAAAGTGTGTTTTACGAGCCTTACCCTTTGAATTTTGGAAGTCAATTATTATACTTGATTAGTGTCATAGAGAGGTAAACTAAAACACACTTTTTTTCGCAAGGCCAATGCAAGGCCGCACTAATAAGCTAGTAATAAACACGTCATTCAAACAGCCCTGTAATAGTACATTACTGCAGCGGCCGCGAAATAGGGGATTGCCGGCCGAGTAGTTATAGATGGCCGAGTGTTAACAAGGCCATCTAGAGATACGAGGCCGGCAATCCCTTATCGTGGCCAAGGCTTGTATAGAGTTTTTCTCAAACATGCATCATCATCACCATCATCATCATCATCATCATCATCACCATCACCACCATCATCATCATCATCACCCACTATCACTATCACCATCATCACCATCATCACCATCATCATCATCAACATCATCATCACCATCACCATCATCATCACCATCACCATCATCGTCGTCGCCGTCGTCGTCATCATCACCATCACCAACACCACCATCACCATCATCATCATCATCATCATCATCATCATCATCATCATCATCATCATCATCATCATCATCATCATCATCATCATCATCATCATCATCATCATCATCATCATCATCATCATCATCATCATCATCATCATCATCATCATCATCATCATCATCATCATCATCATCATCATCATCATCATCATCATCATCATCATCATCATCATCACCATCATCATCATCATCATCATCATCATCATCATCATCATCACCATCACCCATTATCATCATCACCACCATCATCATCGTCATCTCATCATCATCACCATCACTACTACCATCATCACCATCACTACTACCATCATCATCATCACTATCAACCATCATCAATCATCATCATCACCATTAACCATCATCAGTCATCATTTTCACAATCATCATCATCACCACCATCAACGACCATCATCGTCATCATCACCATCATCACCAACAATCATCATCATCATCACCATCATCACCATCAACCATCATCAATCATCATCATCACCATCACTATCATCATCATCATCACCACCATCAATGGCCATCATCGTCACCATCACTAACAATCATCATCATCATCATCATCATCAACCATCATCAATCATCATCATCATCACCATTATCATTATCATCATCATTCTCTCACCATTATCATCATCACATCACAATCACTGTCATTTCATTATCACCATTATCATCATTTTTGAGAAAAGCACTATACAAGCTTCGACCAGTAATGCCATCCTGGCCTCGTATCATCAAACTTCTACTCGTCCAGGATGGCATACTTGTCTTTCCAGTAATGTACTATTACCTCGACGTTTCGGTCACGTTGCAGCAGCCGTGGTCACGAGTTAACTGAAGGGTAGGGTGTTAAACGAACTTGACACTCTACACTACGGTTAACTCGTGACCACGGCTGCTGCAACGTGGCCGAAACGTCGAGGTAAATATAAATTGTGTGATAAGTCCCGTTTAGTATAGTAATTATGAGTGTAAATTACGAAAGTTTAAAACAGAAGCTATATACTTACAACATTTACGAATCCAAGTAATTCCTTTACCACGCTAAATAAACTGGTAAAGTGCGAGTCGGTCTCGTACATGAAGAGGGTTCAGTACCTATGTACCTAGAATGTTTTAAAAACAGTTGAGTAAAAATTTAAGAGATAGAGGCGACAGACGACGGACGTACGGACGGACGGACGGATGACGGACGGATGACGGACGGATGACGGACGGATGACGAACAGGCGGACGGACAGACAGACAGACACACAGCGCAGTCTCAGTAATAGTGTCCCATTGGCAACCATTGGGTACGGAATCTTAAAAAGTTTAAAGTTCAATGTCAGTTGTGTGGTTTATCGGTAAACCGTGGTGGTCTAGTGGGTTTTGGCTATTGCCTCTCAAGCAGAGGGTCGTTGGTTCAAACGTGGGTTCGCACGTCTGAATTTGTTGGAATTTATGTATGTGCGAGATTACATTTAAAATTGACCATAAGCTTTACGGTGAATGAAAACATCGTGAGGAAACACGCACACACTTGCGAAGATATTCAGTGGTGTGTATGAAGTTCCCAATTTCGCAGTGGACCCGCGTGGAAACTACAGCTCAAGCCCTCGCATTCTGAGAGGACGCCTGTGACCTGCAGTGGGACGTATAAAGCCTGAGATGTATGTGATCATGTAGGTATAGTTTAAAGCATCAAAGGCTATTTTCACTAATAACTTAATGTCCCAATCGGCCTTATTGTTTTAATTTTATGTAGGAGTTGTCATAAAAAAGTGTAGAGCACTTACTTGGTCGACTATACACTATACCTAAACGACAATATCACGTTTTGTTTTAAACAGGTTTTGTTATATGAATAGGAGGGTGAAACCGAGCATGCGGGTCACCTGATGGGAAGCAATCACCGCCGCCCAAGCACACCCACAACACTAAGAGTGTCACATATGCGTTGCCGTCGCCGGTTTTTCGGAAAGCAAAGCGGTCCTGAGGACGTCGCACTGAAAAAACCGGACGGAAACTGCGTGGGAAAGCGGTGCGGTGTAACTAAATATTAGTGGATATTTCAAGCGTCTACCTGTTGCCGTTAACAATATCGAGCAAAAACGAGCAAAAAAAATCACGTTTGTTGTATTGAGAGCCCCTTGAATATTTATTTTATTCTCTTTTTTAGTATTTGTTGTTATAGCGACAACCAAAATACATCATCTTTAGCGATAAGGCCGCCTATTGCTTACCTTGTAACTTTCTCTCTGTGTACCTGTTTTCTGTATCGCTTACTATTTCTGGTGTACGATTCATTGTATTGTATGTATTGTATTGTATCATCTGTGAAAATTTCAACTGTCAAGCTATCACGGTTCGTGAGATACAGCCTGGTAGTGGTGACAGACGGACACACGGATGGACGGACGGACAGACGGACGGACGGACGGACGGACGGACGGACGGACGGACGGACAGACGGACAGACAGACGGACAGACGGACAGACGGACGGACGGACAGACGAACGGACGGACGGACGAACAGCGAAGTCTCAGTATTAGGGTCCCGTTTTTACTCTTTGGGTACGGAACCCTAAAAAGTTGTAAATAAATACAACCGTCGTTCGGTACCGCTTCATTCAAGCCGCTACTTGTAGTGTTGTATTCCCAACACTACAACCAAATTGGATCGATTTGACAGATCCTTTAAGAAATCTTTAACTTTAGGGTAGTTTCAGCCACACCTGTCACAGATTGTCCCAAAATTGAGGTAGGTGTTATTTTTATTTGGTTTATCAGACGCTTAAGAGGCTGAATAGGCTCGATTCCATGCCCAAGAATCATGTTAATGTAATTAGAAAAAATCATTTTTCACTTCCCTTTCGTCATCCCATCGAAAAAGATGGCTTGAAATTTAAAATTAAAGTAATCTGAGAAAATCTCATTGTGCTCAGTGTTAAAATGGCATAAAGAACCACATTTCGATTCACCAAATGGTGATTTACAATAAAATGTATTGATTTCGGAAAAAACGCCGCGAGGCGTTTTTTTTATATATATCCTTTATATAATACATATTTGTAATCCTTCTATGGATTAAAACTATCGACATTTACGCATCGCATTTCGGCATGCTGAAACAAATGTGAAGGCACGCGGTGCCGGCCGCCATGTGGATCCCGCCATAAGTTTCGTTTGCGTTTTTAACTATTTTTCGTCCATAAACGGTCAGTGAAAAACTTTATTATACCGCAAGATGCACCAACGTCAAATAATTTTGGGACTTTAGTTTTTTTAATATGGAAGTGTAATTTACTCGCCCTTCTGGCCTATTAGTTTAATTTTTTTTTGAAAATGGAAGGCGAATGTTGACGCCGAATTATTGCTTTTGGTAGTTAAATTTTAAGAATAAATTTGTACAACTAGCTTATAGAACTTAGTTAAGTTATTTTTGGCCTAAGAGTCCGATAACCAAGCTTGCGACGCAATCAGACGAAACTGGGAACCTCTATCAGGTGAGACTTAGTTTTTTATTGCCACGTCTGAGTCCCCGGCCTGGATTAAAAAAGTCCAATATTTGTTCTGCTGTCTGAGTTTTGGCTGTTTTGCTTTCTTCAAAAATAGCCTGGCGTCCGAAATTTTATTTGTCATTTCTAATTAGACTTACCATTTTATTTGTATACTTTCACACTACAACCAATCAAAATTAAAAATATTACAATTGTCGCCAGAGAACAGGGACTGAAGTACTTGTTTTTCGGACTTATTTACACTTATTTGTGATTTTGAGGTTGTTGCATCTCCTTATTATTGTTTTGACATTTATTTTGCATTTTGTTTTGAATGTTTTCAGCAAAATATTCTCGGATTTGACATTTTTAATAAGTTATTTTTGGCGGAGAAGTAGGTTTTATGCATTGGTACTTTCATTACTTTCATACCAACAGTGCTTGTTTATATTAGTATTTTTGTTAAACAAAACAATTAAATAATTTTGGTATTTACAAACTTAATTAACCATATAGATTTTGAACGGATTTGATAACTTAGAATATTTGAAGATTGTTCGGCTCGGCCAAGATTAAATTGAAATTTTTACTAACTTTGAAAATTTTTTAATTGACTTTTTAAATTTTGATAACATATATTAATTTCATTTAAAAATGGAGAAAGAATTACTGGATCTATCGCAGCCTAGAGAAGCTCATAGTTTGTTAGACCAACCTTTAGTGATTTCAGTAGCGACTTGCACCGATGACTTGAGTAATCATCTTCAAGACATTGACTTGTCTAGACGTTTCTTGGACGATCTTAATAATTTAACTGAAATGAATGCTACTCATAATTTAAAACCAATCCAGACTCAAAAAGGTAACTTTCATAAAAAACCTGATCTTTCCAAATTTAAGTACAAATTTAATGGCAAGACTTGCGTTCGTGAATTTTTAACTAATTTAGATGAGTATTGCATAGCTCGTGATATTGCTGACAACCACATTTTGAATTCTTTTGCTGAAGTTCTCACGGATTCTGCATTGAAATGGTTTCGTTCTGTGCGGACAAACATTTTGACATGGCAGCGTTTAAAATTTGAATTGCTTAAACGTTTTGATAAATTAAATTTTGATTATCAACTTGAATTTGACCTGCGTACTAGAAAACAGCGCCAGGGTGAGACTTTGTCAGATTTCATCATTGACTTAGTAGACATGTCGAATAGATTGACAATTCCCCTTCAGGATTTAACTTTGTTGGAAATTTTAAGACACAACATGCTTCCAAAGTATTCCATGCACCTTTTGGGCAGGAATATCATTTCTATTGATGAGTTAGTGCAATTTAGTAAAATGATTGAAGAATATAATTCGACTCAAACTGAAGAGCGTAAGCCTCAGATTGACGCGCGAAAATTTAATAAAAAACCTAACATAGCTTTTATTACATCACCGCCTTCTGCGAAAAATTGTTTGAAGTGTGACGAAAGTGGTCATTCATTTAAAGAATGCAGGAAAATTCCTGGCATGATTTGCTTTAGATGCAAGAAAGCAAACACTACAGTTAAGTTTTGCACAAATTGCAACCCGGCTGTTAATAATGAACAACCTGGTACTTCTAATTCTAATTCAAAAAACTAATTTGTCGACCTAAACCTGACACTCAACGTAAAGAATTTTCCGATTGGCTTGATTATTTAAAAACATTTTTTGATATTCATAGAGTCGCACCTATTTTATTTGTAAAGAACGACGACGTTCGTCCCTTTCTAAACTTCAAAGTTCGTGACCGCAACTTTGTAGGTTTATTGGACAGTGGAGCGAATGGTTGCGTTTTAGGTTCAAATAGTCATTTAAAATTTTTAGATTTTGGTTTCAAAATAAGTACTGTTTCTAAAAGCGCTCGTACAGCTGACGGTTCTTCTCAAAATATTATTGGTATGATGGACATTCCTGTCACTTGTGATGACATCACCCATACTATCTCTTTTATGGTAATACCTTCATTGGAACCACCAATAATATTAGGTTTTGACTTTTGGCGTAAATTCAATTTAGCAAAAGATTTATTTAAAAATATAACTTATGAACATAGTAGCTCTACCCAAATTTGCTCAGTCACTTCTGTTTCAGAACTTTCTTTCGAAGATAAAAATAAATTAGATAAAATCATTAATAAGTTTGAAGATATTTCTTATGAAAAGATGGGTTTAGGTCTTACTAATTTAACAGAACATAAAATTGTTACTGTAGGCGAACCAGTTAAACAACGTTATTGGCCGCTTAGTCCGGCAAAACAAAAAGCTTTATATGATGAAGTAGATATTTTATTGAAGGAAAATATTATTCAACCCTCTAAGTCCCCATGGTCTTCTCCTGTTTTAGGCGTAGATAAAAAAGATGGTACCACTCGTTTATGTTTAGATTCCCGACGTTTAAATTCTTTGACTGTTAAAGATGCTTATCCACTTCCTTATACGTCACGTATTTTAGATAGTTTGAGAGATGCTAAATTTATTTCAGCTATTGACTTATCTAAAGCTTTTCTCCAAATTCCATTAGAAAAATCATCTTGTGAAAAAACTGCTTTTGTTATTCCTGGTAAAGGACTTTTTGAATTTGTTCGTATGCCTTTTGGTTTGACGAATGCCCCAGCTGAACTTCAGAGATTGGTAGATAAATTATTTGGTCCCGAATTTGACGGTCAAATAATGGCTTATTTGGACGATTTAGTCGCTATTTCAAAAGATTTTGACTCTCATTTAAAATTACTAGACATTATTTTTGAAAAATTGAAATCTGCTGGTTTGACAGTTAATCTTAAAAAATGTAAATTCTGTAAGGATAAACTACAATATCTTGGCTATGTTGTTGATGGTCGTGGTCTTCACACTGATCCTTCTAAGTTGGAAGTCATAAATAATTTTCCCGTCCCTAAAACCGTTAAAGATTTAAGAAGTTTTTTAGGTATGTGTTCCTATTATCGTAGATTTATTTCAGACTTTGCTCATATAGCGTCCCCTCTCACAAAATTGACTGGTGGTAGTAAAAACTCAAAAAAAACCCCTTGAATGGAATGAGTCAGCCGATATTGCGTTTAATAAATTAAAACAAATGTTAGTTTCTTCCCCCGTTTTAGCTTGCCCTAATTTCGAAAAACATTTTTTTCTTCATTGTGATGCTAGTTCCGTTGGTATAGGTAGCGTTTTATGTCAAGAAGACGAACAACATGAACAACATCCAATAGCTTATTATTCTCGTGCTTTATCTAGATGTGAACAAAATTATAGTACAACTGAAAGAGAACTTTTATCTATTTTAGATTCAATAGAGCATTTTAGACCGTACATTGAAGGTATGAATTTCACTATAGTTACTGATCATGCTAGTCTCCAGTGGTTACTTAGGTTAACTAACCCGTCGGGTAGACTCGCACGTTGGGCCGCTAGAATAGCGCAATTTTCATTTGATGTCATACATAAAAAAGGTAGTTTACATACGGTTCCTGATACTTTGTCTAGACTTGAAATAAATGCCATAGATATTACTTCTATAGATTATCCTGAGGATGATATTATTGACCCTTGGTATAAAAAGATATTTGTTAATTGTCAAAAATTTCCGTTACGTCACAAAAGTTTCAAGGTAGAGAATAAAACTTTATATAAATATTGTAAAGCTAAATTTGATCCTAATTCTCGTTTAAATTGGAAAATTGTTATCCCCAAAGAACATATTATAGAGACTCTTAGAAATAATCACGATGACTTAAATTCAGGACATTTAGGTATTCATAAAACTTTGAAAAAACTGAAGGTACACTATTTTTGGTCTGGTATGTTTAAAGATGTTCGAAATTACATAAATTCTTGTGAGACTTGCAAAGCTTATAAACATTCAAATTCTCCTCCATTTGGTTTGATGGTTAATCCTAAAAAAGTTGATCAGCCTATGGTTATGTTGTCTTTAGATTTAATTGGAATTTTACCAAGAACCTATTCAGGTCATAGATTTATTTTGTCAGTGGTCGATGTTTTCACTAAGTATGTCTGGATGTTTCCTTTAGTTAATGCTACTACAAAATCCATTTGTAAATTACTTGAAAAAGATATATTCTTGAAATTTGGCTCTCCTAAAATTTTGATATGTGACAATGGGTCCCAGCTAACTTCTAAAGATTTTGTTGACTTTCTTAAAAAGTATAACATTACTAAAATATTTTATAATAGTCTCTATACTCCTCAAAATAATGTAATTGAGAGATTTAATAAGACTCTAGAAACCTGTATCTCTTGTTTTGTAAAAGACGATCATAGAACTTGGTCAAAATTTTTACCCCATGTTCAATTAGCTTTAAATTGTAGCGAAAACTTAGCTACGGAGTTTACTCCTAATTTTCTGATGTTTGGTAGAGAAGTCATTGTAGATGCTGCTCTACATAGAGTTAGTAATTCTGTTAATAATTTAGATGAAATTCAACTTGGAAACCGTCAATCTTACGCTAAATCTTTAAATAATCTTGGTACTATTTTTGAAAAGGTTACTAGTAGTTTGTTAAAAGCTTATAAAAAGAATGCTGCCACTTATAATAAGGGTAGAAAGTTTGTTTCATATAACGTTGGTGACATAGTTTGGAGACGTAATTTTGTTCAATCCAATGCGTATAACTATTTTTCAGCTAAACTTGCTCCAAAGTTCGTTAAATCCGAAATAACTGAAAAAGTTTCTAATAACGTTTATGTTTTAAAAGATTTAAGTAAGGGTTCAACTGGTCGTTACCATGTTAAGGACATCATTAAAATTTAATTTTGCTCTTCAAGCTTTTATAGCTTTTAGCGTTTTGTGTATTATATTTACATACACTTTAATATTTTTGTTTGCTAAATATACATGGCAAAAAAAAATGTTGTTGGAAAGGGAAGTCATTTTTTGTGAGTTAGAATGTCTTAGTTTGAAGTCGATACTCTTTTTCGATTTATTTATTCTTTCGTTATTTGCGTAGTTTATTTTGTTTCTTAGAAAATATAGAAAGCTCGACCTTGTTGTTGGCTGCCTTTTGTTTGGTCATCAAATTAATTTTTGAAAATTTAACCAATTTTGTCTCTTGTTTTGTAACTGGACTTAGTTTAGGGTTTTTGTTTGATAGTGTTAGGGATGTATGAATAAATGACCCTTGAAAGGACGTATGATAGGTAAAACTAATATCCAATTGCTGAAGTAGATATCAAAATATTTAATTTTGGCTCTTTCGTCTTTCATTTTTTTGAAACATGAATAGTAGTTCTGTTTAGAAAGAACACTTTTTCTTCTAACTCATAAAATCTTAAAACTATTTTGTATATTTTGTATAGTCAAGTTTTGAGTAGTATTTAGCTCTACCATAGACTTTGAACTTACATATTTTTTAGCTCAAATTTCTCCACTTACAATTAAGTGATGAATTATAAATTTAACATTTTAGTTAAAGTAATTTTAGAATTTGCATGATGTAGTTAATTAAGTTTCCTATTGGAATTTCATGGATTAGACTTAGCACGCGTGCACTTTCCTTGCTTTGACTCTTGGATTTGACTCTATAGGACTTAGTTTCCTCATTTTAGATTTTCCTATCCGCTTCTGTGTCCGGAAAGTCAGTGGAGTTGTGCCGACCACAGTTAAGTGTGATATTTTTTTTTCCTTGGTATCGTCTCTATTGTAGAGCGCCCAAGTTTTGTTACTCATGCCTGGAAGTCTGGTGGTGTTGTGCCAGTCATGATGTTTTCCTTTTAGAACACGTCTGTGTCCGGAAAGTCAGTGGAGTTGTGCCGACCACAGTATGGTGTTTTTTCCTTGGTATCGTCTCTATTGTAGAGCGCCCAAGTTTTGTTACTCATGCCTGGAAGTCTGGTGGTGTTGTGCCAGTCATGATGTTTTTCCTTTTAGAACACGTCTGTGTCCGGAAAGTCAGTGGAGTTGTGCCGACCACAGTACGGTGTATTTTTTTCTTAGATACGACTCTATCATAGAGCGTCCAAGTTTTTTGATACCCATGTTTGGAAGGGTAGTGTTTAGCCAGATATGGAGTTATCGTTCTTCGTAGCGTTTAATCAGTGGCTGATTTGCCTACTGAATTTCAGTTTACTTAGTTAAACTTTTGTTAGAAATTTTACTTGTCTAGCTTGAGTCAGCGGCGAAGGTGCCTAGCTGATCTCTTGGTCTTTTTTGACAGGTTATGCAAGTAAGATTTTGAGCTTCATTTAGCTATTTTGATTTAACTTTAAGAAACATTATTTGGCTAAGCTTGAGTCAGCGGCGCAGGTGCCTAGCTGATCTCTTGTGCTCCTTGACACGCTTGTCAAATAAGTTTTTTGTTTAAAATTTTCGCATGTTTAACTTGGTAATAATAACTTTTGAATAGTTTAGAGTCAGCGGCGAATGTGCCTAGCTGAGCTTTGGTCCTTGGTGACAGGCTATTTCAAATAGTTTAGTTTAATGTTTTTGATAATTTTACTTGTTTAGCTTCGAGTCAGTGGCGAAGGTGCCTAACTGATCTTGTTATCCTTAGCGGTGGGGTAAGCAAGTAACATTATGTAGTTTCTATTCTATGAAAGTAGAGTTAAATAATTAGCAGTTGTTAGACTTAGTGTAAGATATTTGTATATTCTTTGTCTATTAATTTAATTATTTCTACTGTTTTACCGTAGGCCTCGATGCATCTGTTTTCAGCGTCGGTCATGCGAATTCAGGTGATGCCAAGGTAGAGCAGTAACTTGGTATCTTAGATCGGGATTCCTTGTCTTATTTGAAATAATCATCTGGAAGCTTTTAAGCTTGTTATTGTTATGGCTTTGGACATAGAGTTCAATCTTCATAATTATGTATTGGCTTTCACTTTTGGAATATTTGATGATAGAGTTTGAAGTTTGCAATCTTGCATGCTTTGAATTTAGTTTTAGAGCTTTGGTTTTGGTTCAGGAACATCTTCTTGAGGTTTCCCAGCCTTATTTTTTTCCCTTTGAATGTAGAGTCATAAATTAAAACTTTGTTGTCTTTTAAACTTTTGATAGAGCTTTAGTGCTTTATTTTTTTTCGGGAAAGGGTGAATTGTAGTGTTGTATTCCCAACACTACAACCAAATTGGATCGATTTGACAGATCCTTTAAGAAATCTTTAACTTTAGGGTAGTTTCAGCCACACCTGTCACAGATTGTCCCAAAATTGAGGTAGGTGTTATTTTTATTTGGTTTATCAGACGCTTAAGAGGCTGAATAGGCTCGATTCCATGCCCAAGAATCATGTTAATGTAATTAGAAAAAATCATTTTTCACTTCCCTTTCGTCATCCCATCGAAAAAGATGGCTTGAAATTTAAAATTAAAGTAATCTGAGAAAATCTCATTGTGCTCAGTGTTAAAATGGCATAAAGAACCACATTTCGATTCACCAAATGGTGATTTACAATAAAATGTATTGATTTCGGAAAAAACGCCGCGAGGCGTTTTTTTTATATATATCCTTTATATAATACATATTTGTAATCCTTCTATGGATTAAAACTATCGACATTTACGCATCGCATTTCGGCATGCTGAAACAAATGTGAAGGCACGCGGTGCCGGCCGCCATGTGGATCCCGCCATAAGTTTCGTTTGCGTTTTTAACTATTTTTCGTCCATAAACGGTCAGTGAAAAACTTTATTATACCGCAAGATGCACCAACGTCAAATAATTTTGGGACTTTAGTTTTTTTAATATGGAAGTGTAATTTACTCGCCCTTCTGGCCTATTAGTTTAATTTTTTTTTGAAAATGGAAGGCGAATGTTGACGCCGAATTATTGCTTTTGGTAGTTAAATTTTAAGAATAAATTTGTACAACTAGCTTATAGAACTTAGTTAAGTTATTTTTGGCCTAAGAGTCCGATAACCAAGCTTGCGACGCAATCAGACGAAACTGGGAACCTCTATCAGGTGAGACTTAGTTTTTTATTGCCACGTCTGAGTCCCCGGCCTGGATTAAAAAAGTCCAATATTTGTTCTGCTGTCTGAGTTTTGGCTGTTTTGCTTTCTTCAAAAATAGCCTGGCGTCCGAAATTTTATTTGTCATTTCTAATTAGACTTACCATTTTATTTGTATACTTTCACACTACAACCAATCAAAATTAAAAATAGTACATACTGCCAAGCCTTTTCCCGGGCGGTGTTCTATGCGAACCCTTTCATAGAAGTTGGAATATTACAACCGACACCACACCGCGCCGCGCCGCTCCGCTAGTGCGTTCCTTTGGTGCGGACAGTGCTAGACTATGTTGACCATCAAGGTGATGAGGGCGAAATAAATTGACGATTACACGCGTAGTATGCTGTATAACTTGGCTGCCGGCAACAACCCGAACAATTCATAGCCGGTCAGAGAGCGTCCGGTTATTAACAAACTATGTAGCTACAAAAACGTACTTACCTTATTATTATATTGTTTTGTCGGATTTCACAGCATATAAAGTGTTGCTAAATGTTACAATTTATTAAATACATCAAATGAGTTGAAAAAAAACTATAAGAATTTTTTGTTTGACAAATTGACACAGTGACAATTCCGTGGCATTATTTTTTTTAATTATTTAGCTAGCTAACCATGTCATTTCAAGTTTTTTAAACATTCTTCAATGGCTAAAAACTATTTCTAAACGGCCTATTTTGGTATGACCGCTAACTGAATTTTACAATGGTTATTGTTATTATTACATTGACTTTGAATATAGAGGTTTAGGGTTCGAGTCCCTGTGATAGACTTTCGTAATATTATGAACAAAGATATAAGTTTATTTTTATTTCAGTATGTGTTTTTTTTGTGGTAAAGTACCCCTTCTTAACATGGGACTCAAAACAAATTATAGATACGTAAATATTAGGTACATGACTGCATGGCGCTAGCATCTACGCGAATGTAATGAGATTGTATGCAAAATATTTAGTTTCATTTCTAACCACCCCTCCCGACTATGAATGCTCCAAGCCAGGTAGGTATTGTTTCCAAACCATGACAGCAAAATTTTGATCCGCTATGTGACCTTCTCACAATAAACGACACTGTGAATTATTTTTCAAATATGACGACGGCTTAACTACGAAAAGGTTATACGATACATTTGAAAAGCATTGCATAATCTGAATCTCCTGTTAAACATTATTATTACTAATAAACGCAGGCGTTTTACAAAACTATGAGTCTGTCTCAAGTTATTTTGAAATAATTCCAGAGTGCTTAGTATAAGTTTTACCTCACCAAAATACTTCTCGATCGCGTTTACGTAAAAAAATCAATTACTATGGAAACATGGACAGCGTCTCCGCGCGCGCGCGCCCATGTTTCCATAGAATTGATTTTTTTACGTAAACGCGATCGAGAAGTATTTTGGTGAAGTAAAACTTATACTAAGCATACTGGACTTATGTACTTGGTTACATCTTACGTTTTTTTCATCGTTTTGAGGATTAATATGTAAGGAACATAACATAGTAGAGAAGTTAGGAAATGCATACTCGTATTTTGTAGTTAAGTATTCAAGCAAGTCCAAATAAGAGGCCTATAAAAAAACCTCTTTTTCTTTAGTTTGTTTGACTTTAAAATTATAAAATTTTAAGATTTTTACTCAAAATTAAAATACTGTTGTCAGCCCTTGTAAATAATAATAAAAATGGAAAAAGAAAATTATACGCGACAGTGAGATTTGAACTTGGACACTAGTTTGAATCTTAACCAGTGAGCCAAACTAGGTGGTCACGTGACTGCTCGAAATAGTCAATATCTTTTTACAATTCGTTTTATTTGACATAAGCTACTCACACTATTGTAAAATGCATCGAAATTTACTGCATTTTACTGCAATTTAGGTATGATAGATCATCTCCGTTTTGTAATTTGCCCACCTAATATGTCCTCAACTAACTATCCCCAAAAAATCGCGTTGAAATCAAGTCTGTGGAAGCAATGCAAACGGTCAGAGATTTGTATGGAAGTCGAACCACCTTAATGAAGGCTACAAAATCTAATTTTCACACTCAGATACCCGCTACTTGAAAATTAATATCCAGGAAAGCATGAAAACGTTGAGTTCACGCGGAGCGGAAATTTAATTGTAACTAGGCAATTGTTAGTGTCCAAATTAAAAATGTAAGTAACTCACAATTTGCCCCTTAATTGCAAGAAATGCTACGAATTTGCAAAAATAGTAATAATCATTGTTAAGCATTGAAGCAAGCTATTACTAATCCAATCAAAATCTTTTAGTATTTCTCTAAGTAGCCGTTAAGAGCTCTTTTAAATGGTTCTATTTTGAATCTACTAGCGTTTCGAAAAGACCATGATTGCCAAGAAGAATACGACGCAAGAATATTAGCACAAAGTGATTTTATCATATATATCAGAGAACCGAAAAGAGTGGAGAGAACCGAAAGAGTGGCGATTACTCCACCGACAAGAGCTAAGCTCTTAAATTAATGATGATCATATCAATACAATACTTGGTAAGTATTGTATTCGGATTACTCGATGAATTTGTATTTAAAGCATACGCAATAGGAAATATGTCTCTTTATAGCTCTTTTATATCAAAAAGTTCTTTTTATTTGGCAAACTACCTACTACAAACAGCGCGTACCATTTACTATATTACTTTTTGAAAGGCTAGATGGAGTAAAAATATTTCATGCTTTTCAATTTCACCTTTGAAAGAGACTATTCATAGTACTGAAATGAAAACTAGGGCGTAAAAATCAAGGAAGGAAATTAGAAAAATTAAATAATGTTCAAATAACCCTTAAATTTTTGCTATAAACTTTTTTAATTAAAAAAAAACCGCATCAAATTATGTGTGCCGTGACCTCTGAAGGATTTATGCTGGACAAGGTTCTAGGATTTTTTTCTTTTAGTCATAACTTTGTTGAAAAGGAAATCCCATAAACAAACTTAACCTTCTGTAGCCTCTAGGGGCAAGCTTTGACGGAACCGCACTATATTACTCGGGCTAGCTAATGGGCAGCAAAGTAAACTTTGTTCACACGTGTCTCTAAGCGTGTATTGTATGTATCGACTTCATCAAACTAATTTAAATATTGTCTTAGCTCTTCAGGATAGTATAAAGTGCAACGGTCCCGCCTCTACCACGTGCGATCGGCGGCGCGGCGAGCGTTTTTCTCTATTTATTTCGTGCATTGCAGAACTAACAGGAATGTTGCGGGTGCGGATTTTTGAAGGCTCACAACCACGGATGTGGATGTGGATCTTAAGATCTTTTGTAAGAATTTGCGATTACAAATAAAAATAAAAATTATGATTTTTAAAAAGTTCAATGTTCAATGTTAAAAACAGAAATTTAATGTTCATAAGTCAAAAGTTTAAAATTCGAACTTCGTATTTGCGTATTTATTTAATCACATACATGACTATCACATACATGATTATGATCTCAGTTTAATGGTTCATTCGCGAGCCTAGGGTATTTACAACTACGAGGGCAGGTCCAAAAGTTTCCGGCCTAACAAAGAAAAGAAGTACATACATATATTTACATAACTTATTTTATTTTTCGATATATTCTTCCTCTATTTCAATTCAATCTGAAAAGTGCATTGAAATAGAGGGAGAGACTATTTCGAAAAATAAAAGACTATTTTGTTATGCCGGAGACTTTTGGTACTTACTAATAATTCTTAAATAGCATGAAATATTCCGCAATAATTTCGTAATAAATCTTATTTGGAAAGTATAACAATTTTTCCAACTTGCAAGTACGTGAAAAACTAATATTCGTATTTTCTTTCAGGTAAACTTCAGCAGTCTGGTTACTCTGACAGGGAAAAGTCTCCGAAGGTCGGTAAAAAAGTAATTGCGACAATTAGCGTCCACACAAAGGAAAATAATTTGCATGAGCCATTTTGCATTGTTCGGAGAATTTATTATAAACGGTAACGAACTATTTCACTTCCACGGACGCCGCTCTCGTTTATCTACTATACCTATATAACTTTACCAAAGACACTTTACTGAATAGGGGCCATCCATAAATGAGAAATTCTCAAAATTTTTTTACATTTAATTTTAGACTCCGACTTGCACAGTAGCTACAGGTAAGTAGCAATAAGTAAATAAATGCAACTGGGCCTAACTAACACAAAAACCCAAAATATCGTGATTCATTTTATTTGTATGGAGATTTCCTTTTTTTGTTACACACCACGAATAAATTTAAAAAGCATTTCAAACTCCATAAAACATTTTGTCTACCCCTATATGTGTATGTATGTATCCCGAATTATAATTTAAGAAACAATTTCACGCGTTTAATAGCGTTCGTTTTACCTATAGTACTGAACCAAAATTCTACGCTATTCCCTACTGAATCGAACATATCACTATACTTAGTTCAGAACACAGAACTGAAGAGAGTTTCAAAAAATAACGTCGAGTTGCAAATGTTTTCATCAGTGAATTTGGCATAAAATGTGGCGTAACACAAACGCCCTGCTGCTTCTTGATTGGTTCAAATTAGTGAATACCCGGCCAATCTGTTACTTCGCCATTCGTTGAAATTATTATAGTGATTTGGTTCTTATTTATTTCATTTTTGTGTTTTTGTTTGCGTTTATTGATAGTTGAGTAATTAAATTGATCAGAAGACGTTATTGTATACAGTACTGCTCAGGGAGTTACTGTTTTGTTAATATGACTGTGTTACTTCACTGATTTAACGTGCTTAGTTTAAAAAGTACCTAACTTACAGAATAAAATAACTTAAACAAACTTGTCTTATTAACTTACTTAAACAAACCTTTTCCTATTAATGAAAATTTCGAGGCATGTAATGTCATTAATTAATGATTTTTAGATATTGGTATTTGGTTTTTCTACTCGTAGAAAAAGTATCGTGTTCGAACATTACAAAATATAATTAAGTTTTATAATCTCGGCAAAGACTCGTGGCTTAATCACAGTACTCGACTTTAAGAATCCGTATTACTATAACGTTTGTATAGTAGTACATTACTGCAGAGGCCGTGAAGTAAGGGATTGATGGACGAGATTTGGGGTATACGGCCGAGTCGTAGACGAGGCCGGATAAAACGAGTCCAGCAATCCCTCTTCCGGCCGAGGATTGTATAGAGCTTTTCTCAAACAAGCATCATCATCATCATCATCATTCATCCATCCATCCATACATCCATCCATACATCCATCCATCCATACATCCATCCATCCATCCATACATCCACCCATACATCCATCCATACATCCATCCATACATCCATCCATACATCCATCCGTCCATCCATCCATCTATCCATACATCCATCCATCCATACATCCATCCATACATCCATCCATCCATACATCCATCCATACATCCATCCATACATCCATCCATCCATACATCCATCCATACATCCATCCATACATCCATCCATACATCCATCCATACATCCACCCATACATCCATCCATACATCCATCCATACATCCAGCCATACATCCATCCATCCATCCATCCATCTATCCATACATCCATACATCCATCCATCCATACATCCATCCATACATCCATCCATCCATACATCCATCCATACATCCATCCATACATCCATCCATACATCCATCCATCCATCCATCCAAACATCCATACATCCATCCATCCATCACCAGTAGTTTAGGCGGTTTTATAGAAATAAAAGAAGATAGATTTTTTTTAATGTCGTAAGTTGGCTGTATGTAATTTTTCCTTTGTCAGTTTAGTGTTAGTAAGCAAATTTAAAAAGTTACAGCAGCGGACAATAATGGTTTTTCATACTTACTTTTATGGCCTAGGCCAAGAAGTAATGTAGGGAGCCATAAACAACAAACTTCATGGCTTCATTTCGTGACATTAACGCATACATTTCAAAGCATGTTTGAGAAATAGTACATTACTGCAGAGGCCGTGAAGTAAGGGATTGATGGACGAGATTTGGGGTATACGGCCGAGTCGTAGACGAGGCCGGATAAAACGAGTCCAGCAATCCCTCTTCCGGCCGAGGATTGTATAGAGCTTTTCTCAAACATGAATCATCATCATCATCATCATCATCATCATCATCATCATCATCATCATCATCATCATCATCCATCCATCCAACCATCCATCCATCCGTCCATCCATCCATCCATACATCCATCCATACATCCATCCATACATCCACCCATACATCCATCCATACATCCATCCATACATCCATCCGTACATCCATCCATACATCCATCCATACATCCATACATCCATACATCCATCCATCCATCCATCCATCCATACTTCCATCCATACATCCATCCATACATCCATCCATACATCCATCCATACATCCATCCATACATCCATCCATACAACCACCCATACATCCATCCATACATCCATCCATACATCCATCCATACATCCATACATCCATCCATCCATCCATACATTCATACATCCATCCATCCATACATCCATTCATACATCCATCCATCCATACATCCATCCATACATACATCCATCCATCCATCCATCCATCCATCCATCCATCCATCCATCCATACATCTATCCATACATCCATCCATACATCCATCCATCCATACATCCATCCATCCATCCATCCATCCATCCATCCATCCATCCATCCATACATCTATACATCCATCCATACATCTATCCATCCATACATCCATCCATACATCCATACATCCATCCATACATCCATACATCCATACATCCATCCATACATCCATACATCCATCCATCCATACATCCATCCATCCATCCATCCATACATCCATACATCCATCCGTACATCCATACATCCATACATCCATCCATACATCCAAACATCCATCCATAATTCCATCACCAGTAGTTTAGGCGGTTTTATAGAAAGAAGATAGATTTTTTTTAATGTCGTAAGTTGGCTGTATGTAATTTTTTCTTTGTCAGTTTAGTGTTAGTAAGCAAATTTAAAAAGTTACAGCAGCGGATAATAATGGTTTTTCATACTTACTTTTATGGCCTAGGCCAAGAAGTAATGTAGGGAGCCATAAACAACAAACTTCATGGCTTCATTTCGTGACATTAACGCATACATTTCAAAGCATGTTTGAGAAAAATACTATTTTGTTCGTATTTTACAGGTGTTACTAAATTAGTTCAACCCTCTTTCATAAGAGGACATAGGCATAGGTTGGCCGGCCATTTTGTATATAGATTGCATCGCACCAGGCACATCCTGCGTCTGACAGTTTAATTTTATTCCAATAAGTTAGCTATTTCTGGAACCGAAATATCAGATAAACCTGCTACGTGCCGCAGAGCGAAGTAATTCGTGTGTTTATGTAAGTATTCACGTTTCATGTGTAAATAGTAACTTTACAGCGGCAGGGTTGTCATGTAAAATAAAACGTTTAATTTTTAATGTCTTTTTGTTTTACTTAAGCTAGCTTTAAAATGATAATAAATAATGATTGACAAATAATTAGATAACACTATACTTTCAGCAAAGATCATAATAAAGTGCCACCCTGTATAATAATATGTAACTGAGACGGTGTGGTGTTGTACCTACATAAGTGTCTGATTCAACATGACTGCCCTTAGCCCGAAATGTATATAGATGCCTAGAGTGCAATCCAAACTATTTTGAAAAACATCAAATTAATCTACCGGATTTTTGAAACTTTCAGTGCTACCCCCTTGTCTTTAAATTAAAGCAAAAGACAATAGCATGTCAGTAAGTACGAATATACAACAAATGCACGTTAAACTATACATTCAATTTCAATAGAATAACAACAGTATAATGAGGTACTAAGATATCATTGGAAAGCAATGTCATCGCCATATCGGTCGAACCTTACCGACCTTTGCGACAATGGCTCATTTCTTTTAGAACGTGGGAATTTTATTCTCAAACATAACAAAGGCGGGAAAGAAAAACGAGAACCGGTGTTTTCTTAAAACGTTATTGCTACTGTTACTAAAGAGCTTGTGCAACTGTCGTAATATGAAAATTTGATGTGGATATAATTTATCTTGTGCAATATTGCGTTAAAGTAGCATAGTATTTTTAGCGTGAAAATTGAACCGTCATTTTCTCCATCGTTTTCGTTGTGCCCTTATAATGTGTCATCATCAGTCAGTAAAGTTGAGAGCTTTAGTTTACCGTTTGAAAGACGTTTAAAAAAAATAAAGACGTTTAAAATAAAATGTAGACGTTTAAAGAATTTAATTAAAACAAAACTTAATTTATTCCTTTGTGTAACTATATGGGTTTGGGACGCGATCGTGATTTTGTTAATTAAGCCTTTAATGTACGTACATTTTTTTTAAAACGTCTCTCTAAGGTTATTACTTTTCTTATCCGTTCTCACCCGTCGTGGCCGTCGTATACAAAAGTCAAATTAAAATGCAGGAAGGAATGGGTAAAGTAACATAACAAAAAGTATTATTTAAATCGTAACTAACCGTCAAAATCGTGCTCATTTATAGCAGCTTTACGACTAAAGACATACAAAAACAGTGTAATGTTTATGTTCACACGTCCCTCCGTGGACGGAATGACAAACCCATAGAGACTTTCTAAAGAAATATTTAACACGCGTCCGCGCATCGAATTATTCATCGGTATGAATGGTCTTCGACTTGTTTTAGGTTATGCTACGTGAGCTCTAAATTTGGGGGTAGACAATGGATTGTTGCATTCGTTTATTTCAAACATAGGTGACCTTGATAACTGATTTACATGAATCAGTTCTTTTATTTTAAATGCAAATAACAAACAAACAAAGGCTTAATATTAAACAGATCCCAGATATTTTTATCTAGTAAAATTAATGTTAGGAACATTTTAGACTACCAATAATAACAATATTATTGACCACCTAAACTAAATCCCAAAATTCCCAAAATAATGTGAAAGTATATAACATATTAACTAAAATGATGAAAGTAATGAGTATTTTTTTTTGTATTCAAAAAAGCTTAGGTATTAAATTTATTTTGTTAGTCATTAAAAATATATTTACGTATTTTTAGGGTTCCGTACCGCAAAAGGAAAAAAACGGAACCCTTATAGGATCACTTTGTTGTCCGTCCGTCCGTCTGTCAAGACCCTTTTTCGCAGGAACGCGAGAAGGTGCCAAGCTGAAATTTATATCAAACGAGCTGCTGCCCTGTCTGCGAAGAATTCGTTTATCGCTATCCCACGGGAACTATGCAATTTTCCGGGATAAAAAGTATCCCATATGTTAATCCGGATTATAAACTATCTGTGTGCCAAATTTCATCAGAATCCGTCAAACCGTTTTAGCGTGAAAGAGTAACAAACATCCATCCATCCATCCATCCATACTTACAAACTTTCGCGTTTATAATATTAGTAGGATACTCAAGTCTACAGTCCCTAGAGCTGTGAAAAAATCAAATTTCTAAGCAAACACACTCAAAAGATACAGCCATTTATGCCGCAAATTTTCGACACTCGCAAGGGAATCAAAACCTACAGGGTACTTTCCGTGAACTCAGAATCTTGAAATTTGGTACGAAGTAAGGTCTTATAGCACAGATAAAGGAAAAATTGCGAAAAGCATATTTTTTTTTGTCTGTCTGTCTATATCAGTAACCTATCTATTTATGCCGCAATTTTTCGATACTCGCAAGGGAATCAAAACCTACAGGGTACTTCCCGTAAACTCAGAATCTTGAAATTTGGTACGAAGCTAGGTCTTATAGCACAGATAAAGTGAAAATTGCGAAAAGCATAAATTTTTTTGTCCGTCTGTCTATATCTGTAACCAATCTACAATGATCCTACACTGCGCACATTTTGCTTAGGAGCAGGGGTCTGATAAGACTGGATGTTCATAGTTACATATAAATTTGTACGGAACCCTCGGTGCGCGAATCCGACTCGCACTTGGCCGGTTTTTTGATGTTGGAACAAGAAAATGTTTTTGTTTAACTAGAATGTTCCCTGCAATTATTGTGTGTTCACTGAAGATAAGTAGAAAGTCTTATATAAAATTAAAAACTGCGAATTATACGAAGGTAACTTTTGGTAGGTATGTTAATAATATGGTAATTTTGCTGAAGACCTTTTCACGAAAATGCCAACAAAGTGCCTAAAAATTCATAAACTAGACCGATAAGCAGGTTTTATTGTCGTAGGATTTTCTTATATTGAAGCCCGCCGCATAATATTGGGATGTAATAATAAGATGTTGGATAAAATTGACACTTTTCTCATATTATTGTGACAGAACCGTGATATTGGAATCTTTTATGAGATACCATCGGAACTAAAGTGAAAAAATGTAACAAAGGAAATATTTCTAAATTGAATGGTTGTAGAAAAATAGGGTATTAGGGCTACTCAAATAATTATCTCATACAAGAATGTTTTAATGTAAGCGTAAAACCAATATAATTATGAAAATTTTTGAAAAAAAAGTGATAATAAAGCAAATCAAAAGTTATCGATTCGGTTTCATAAATTTTCGTAAATTGAAACATAATTAAATTAAAATAACATACATACATACATAATACATAATTGAATTGAGTACATACTTTTTAATCATTTTAAAATTTGACATCAAATTACTTACAATGTCTCGATACATGTCAATATATCAAGTAATATCAACCACTAACCTGTCGTTTCATCAACACTGAACTCACAACACCGGAAGTTTACACAAGACTTTCAGTTCTGAAAATAATTTTCTATTATCTCTGAAGGGCCAATTCCTGGGTACGGGGTAGTGAAGGACTCTAGAGAAATTGCAAGAATCTTTTTCCTCCACCACATCAATGGATACTTAAGGGGCTAGAGCCCGCTTTCAACCCCGCGAAATATTTGTATGAATGTACCCGACCTCAACCCTCTACATATCCCTGAATATAGAGAAGGCGCCTGCAGATTTTGAGGCCCGTATAAATTTTACATGTTCCCTGGAATTCATGTTTGCTCTTTTAGAGACTGAATGCTAAAGGTGTATTGTGAGGTGTAAAAAGCATGGGGCGATACCCAAAAAGAAGCGTAAAAAAGGTGACAATTATGGACGTCCAAGAAATGGACGATCATTTGCTTTTCATAACGGGAGCAAAAAAACACAAAGTGTCGAAAATAGTTGATTTGGTGGTTCAGTTGTGATAGGTATATATTTTCTGTTTCTGTTTTTGGAATGGTTGTAGAGTGTGAGTACTTCACTATTTTGCTAAATTAAAAAATAAACTAAAGACAATTGAGCAGGATTTTGCTTTTGTTGTCATTGAATGTCACAATACTCCACTTACTCCTCGTAGCTCTCATGGAATGGGGTCAAGAGTGACATCTATTAGGCGATAGGTACAGTACAGTTCGATGATTACCTTCCTGAGAGCCGGTAATTTGGCACTCTGATGGTAAAGCAAATCTTTTTGAGTACCTAAATATTTATATCAGGAAGTACAAAACGCTGAAACCATCTTTCTTCATGAAACAACCTTCATTAATTGTCTCGTAATAAAAACTACGAGTAAGACAGATTCAAATATCCAACACAATTTATACGAATCGTCATCAACTCCAAAATGAAGTGCAACAAAAACTTCCGTGGAACGTCATTGAATATAAATTAATTGACCTCGACCTTTGTTATTTACCTTCACCTTGCATACAATTGAATAATAGATCATCCTGCAGCAGTACATCCTATTATTTCCCTAATTGATTAGTGCGTCATTAATTTAATAACAACTCCATGAATTAAATGATTATATCATTTCATCTACGTTAATCGTTTCATGCAGCATTTTGCATTGCGCTGATCAATTAGTACACCATTCCCATTTTGGTGCCAACTTCAGACTGTGATCTGTTTGTTGTTCGTGGGAGGAGTGAGGTTGATTGTGTGAGGTTTTGCAAGGTGATGGATGCACTTAATAAAACGCAGTAATTTTTTATTACAAAGGGTACACGGATCACTCTCGTATATAAGTAGTCGAGGTATGCAAGATTTGTTTCGAACCAATCCGACTGCTAATTAATAGTGAGTGACCCTTGTACTTTATTGTAATAATTATGTCTGAGTCTCACCGTAATTTTATTCATTATGTATTTGTTTACTTAAGTACGGCCGCGTGCTTAATTTGGGACCAATTTCTACAAAATATCCTTTGAATTCCTATACAATATGACAGGACTGTCAGCCTTAAGTGGGTCCTAAATTAAAGTTCGCGACTGTACCTAATCTTGTTTTTTCTTTTTCTAATATCGTCGGTGCGAATACAAAAATCGCTATGTGTTTTTTTTCGATTTTGCGATTATTTGATAATTTCATTTCTTTTAATGTCCTACGTTAACCCACAAAACCGTTTTTTGATATCTTTATTGGTTTTGAAAATAACAAATTCCGCTATGTGCACGCGGAACAAAGTTTGGATGGAAATAAATCGCTTTGTGGTTTTTAGCACATAGCGATATTATGCGTGAGGTTCTCCATCAAAATCAATGGTTTATTACAATAGTGTGTTGCACATGGCGATTATTTCTCGATTGAATTACCTGACAGTGAGACTAATTTTAAGAAATTAATGTTAATAAGTGCTTTAATTTCACATTTTATCAAGTAAGTGCTACCAGGTTTTATTAGATTACTTGTTTTTGCTTAGTAAAATTGCACGTATCATTTAATATTTAATACATTTATGACCTAACTATGCTATTTTCTGATAACTACAGTCCTACAATCTACTACTTATTACTACAATCCTGTCCGCTCCGTTCAAGTGCATAAAATATCACCGAGAAATGCTTCAAGGGATTTAATTGGCAATTGTAATGACGATAATCTGACTGATATATGTGAAAATGTTATTAACGAAATAAATTTGAGTGAACCTACCCGCTGCCTGGCTTGAGCAAAATTACACTCACGTCAATGTTTCTGGATAATGACAATAGGGATATAAGCGTTGACCATCTGTCGGAAATATCAATTATCTGGAACTATATTGAACCCCACGGGCCGTATCGAACACGCTAGTTGTTCTGTCGAAAATTTGTCAGATGACAGAACTGCTGAGGACAATAAATAACCTTTTTGCCAACCTTTTTGTTGAATCATAAGACCGAATGTATTAAAACATCGAATGGGTCAAAAGACCGACACGATTTTTTTCTGAAACCGTAAACTTCTCAGTATTTTATAAAACGGCATCATACAGAACCCATTAGGTTAGGTTAGGTTTGTTTTATAACAATCTTAAAAAGTTAACGGTTTCAAAAAAAAATCGTGTCGGTCTTTTGACCCATTCGATGTTTTGATACATTCGGTCTTTCGTACCTAGGTATTGTAATAAATACCCATTAATTTACCATTTGAAAAAATTGCCACTGGCCCAGCAAAACATGCTATTGTAGAACCCTTCTGCATTTCCATCAAAAATAAGGGAAAATCAACATTTGCGACTTATTGGATAGACTTATAAGGGTAACAAAAGACAGCGGGATCCATCTACATTTAAAATATTTAGTAAAGATGTTGTTAAGAAAAATCGTGCTATGACAGAAAAACCTTGTTTTCATGGAGCGCAGCAAAAGTCTTATAGGAGTTTTATTTGCGGGGCTATAAGTGATGAAATCCGAAGGGACATTTTTCAATATTTTTGGAATCTACCATCGTGGGACGCTAAAAAATCGTATATAAATGGCTTAGTGCAAATTTGTAGCACGTTAAAACGTCGGCCTGGTGCGAAAGAGGAAATTACTTGCCTAAAAATTGTACGGTTTCGTTTCGAATGCTTCTTGCAAAGTCAAAGTCGGTTTAAAGAAAGACTTGTTACAAGAATGGATCAGAACTACGAACACTACTGATTCTTCCCCCAGTAATTCTAAGATACGGAAAATTAATAGATGTACAGTGTCAACATCAACACCTAGAATTTTAAAATCAAGATCTGTGGAGCTATGGCTTGAACAAGTACCTGTTGTACCTAGTCATTATTGTGGAGGAGATAGTAAGGACATAATTATATTGAGGACACCTTTCACAGTAAGACCCATATACACACTTTGGTGCAAGGAGAATATTTTAAATTCTGTGACACGTAAATTATTAATAGAAAAGTTAGAGGAAAGAATGATTTCTATTTTTAAACCCAGAAAAGACCAAAGTCTCTGAGTAATATTATAATCAAAAACTACACTTTTTATGTCAAAAATTATAATAACGTTTATTTATATGTATGGCATGAGGGAGAATACGGTGTGACAGCCAGTACCATCATAACAAGCTGTATTATACAGTTTTTAAAAGAGCACTGCTGTACTTATAAAAAAGTATACCTTACATCTGACGGCTGCTGTTACCAGAACAGAAACAAGGTTTTGAGTAGTGCTTTTACTAATGCGTCAACTTCTTTAGGTATCGAAATTGAACAACTGATATTGGAGAAAGGTCACACCATGATGGAAGTCGACAGTGTTCATTCAACATTACAAAACCAAATCAGGCCGCCAATATGTGCACTTACTGACGATTTAACTCGCATGAGACAGGCAAGGCAAGGCCGACGAAACCGTATGTTGTGAATTATTTAGATAATTCATTCTTTAAAAATTACGAAGAAGTGCCGTGCAATTTTATAAGTATTAGGCCTGGTAAACGGTCCGGTGACCCTACAATGACCGACATAAGAAGCCCGTGGTACAAAGATGGCGATGTCAAATACAAACATACTGACATATTCACTCTTTTACTGCAAAGGTTGATCGAAGCTGCAAAGGCAACCTAAACAGCGTGAACATAATGAAGCACTACCATTATATAATAGCGAAATCCCCTTCTATCTTTAAAGGTCTATATGCACAAAGATTATCATAATTTCTACGATAGTGTAAACGTAAAAATTATTAAGTGATTTCAATTAATCTTTGACTAGGCATTAAAATTATAAGAGGCAAGAGTAATGAAAAATCAGTACTTACTAGTATAACTTAAACGGCATGTTTTCATAAAGTTTATGCAAATCAATTAGTGTAATCGAAAATGTAGGTACAGTTTTCTACTTTATTACACTTGCTTGATTTATTATTGATTAGGTTTAGCTAATAAACTAACTTGTGAGCAGATAAAAATAAAGATTCATGTTGTTCATATTTTCAATATTTATAATAGTAAAAGTCGACTTACATTACCAAATTTAAACATTTTATAACCCGCTATGTGTCGCCTTCCACGTTGTATAAACTACGCTATGTGTACATTTGGCACATGGCGATTTAAAGTAAGCCAAATCAAAGTCGCTATGTAGCTAAATTCTGGTTTTTTGTTAATATCATAAAAATCTACGAGGAAGAACTGTTTATTTTTTCGTGAAAATCATGTAAATCTTACTACTGTATTATTTAAAAAAGTCAGATGTAAAAAAAGTTGTATATACTATTATATAAACAGTTTTTTTGGTCTCCTGTAAAGTAAGTCAAAATTACATAGCGATTTTGTCATTCGCACCGACGATATGTGTGTTTCTTTTGCTTTTGTTGTATTTTTGTCTTACTCAGTGCCTTAGTATTGACTATTATAAGACAAGTACTTAATAGTTATGTATGACCAAGTTAATACCGAATAAGTATTACTTAGTATTTTTATGTGTGTTTACCACTAACCATAACAGATACCTACCTACATAAAACTTTTCATTGAAACCACTTAAAACTGTATACGACAATGGACTTAGTCAACATACCGTCTCGTATGTTTCCTAGGTTTTTAAAACTGACTTTTAAATAGGTACCTACTTTGGAAACTATTAGGCACACAAGTGAACAGCTATAACCTACACATAACACATCAGGACTGGATCCCCAATGGGGGTATAAGCAGAGCACACGAATCGCTACATTTAGGTTTGGGGACTACTTTGAGCAACTTTAGGTTTAAAGTTAGATAAAAGTGGTAAGTAAAATATACCTTTTTAACCTGTTTCCTTAGTCACTTCTTACAACATCCACGGAAGAAATGGAGTGGCGTAATTTTAAACCCGACACGCTAAGTAGCTGTTCTTCACGACTTCGTCTGCAAAAAAATCGTTTATCGCTATCCCGCAGGAACTATACAATATTCCGGAGTAAAAACTAACCTATGTTTTTTCCCGGGACGCAAACTATCTCTATACCAAATATCATCTAAATCGCATAAAGAGGTAATAGACAGACAAACACACTTTCGCATTTATAATATTAAGTATGAATGGATAATTTATTGAATCAGGCGTTACTTTACGATAGCTACGTTTATGTAAAAAAAATTGTGTTCATGCAGTTTCTCCAACTCCACACTGTATGAATAGGTACAACCGCAACCGTTCACTGTGCTACCAAATGTTAGACTCTAACATTTGGTAGCACAATGAACAATTGCGGTACTCACTCTGATGATGAGCTCTGGTTGAGTTCGAAACGCGTCAGTGTAGTTTGGTGGTGGTCATAGTTGGGTTTTGTGATTTGTGTGTGTTCATACAGTGTGGAGGTGGAGGAATGAACACGCATTTTTTACATAAACGTAGCTATCGTACCTACCTAATGTCGCGGGTGAGAAAAGTAATTGTTTCAGTTCATCGTAGATGGATAATAAGAAATCTGCAGATTTTAATTTAGTCATGTACCATCCTTAATCATAAAGTAAAAACAAGAAGAACTAACTTCGCTGCGCCTAGCTATTATGACGTTTCTCCCTCAAACAACATGAATGAACGTAATCTAAAGTGCCAATTCCGTAACTTCAAAGTTAACCCTAAACTTATCCAGAACCTTATCCGAAGTTACTGAATACATCAAGGCGAATTATCTTCTGAGGACTCTAAAAATAGCCTGCGGCTTTATTTTGGTTTAGGGGTCCGAGGTCAAGTGTTACGCCGGAAATGTTACACGAAAATCACAACAATTACAATTACAATCTGATTAATGACGAGAGGGGAAGTAATTAAAAGTACCTGGGCGACCGAGCTCTGCTCGGGCAGAAACTCGGTACCAAGCGTTTTCCCAGAGATAAGACCAAGCTAGATCAATTTTTCATCCCCGAAAACCCCCAAATACCAAATTTCATCGAAATCGTTGGAGCCGTTTCCGAGATCCTGATTATATATGTGCGGGGGAGGGGCGGCGGGGGAGGGGGTTCAGGGGGTTCAAAGGGGGATGGAAATTTTATTGATTTTGCCGTAGGATGCACCGTTTTCAAGATATTTGACAAAAACACCGCAGGGGTGGGGGGGTGAGAGGGGGGGGAGGGGATGCGGGGGAGGGAGTGCGGGGGTATCAAAGGGGGGATGAAAATTTCATTGATTTTGCCGTAGGATGCACCGTTTTCAAGATATTTGACAAAAACACTGGAGGGGGGGGGGGGTGAGTCACGTTAAACTATCGTCCGTAAACTGACTTTACAGACAACCGGCTTGTCCTGTTCTGTGCTCCCAATAGGGAACGTGCACATAGACGGTGCTGCCAACTGGTGCCATAAGGGTGCCATCAATTTGAATGTTTTACCTTGATAAGTTTGTTTTACTGTCCGCATAGTGTCTCTTCTGTCGCATTAGTGCTGCCGCCTATAGTTACTGCACGTTCCCTATAATACTTTTTCTTACAAAAAAGTAACTTTTCTCACAAAAGAAGAAACTTGACGTTTTCTCATGAAAAATAAACTTAAAAAAAAAACTAAAAATCTTGAAAAAAACGTGGAATCGAACCTATTATGATCTGCTCGAAGTCGGCGAAATTTAGCTTTGTATTCTAATGCAAACAAAAATAGCCGGAAAACACGAGTAAAAGCGGTTTTCTGAAAATGAAACATAGCTAGATCAGTTTTTCATCCCTGAAAACCCCCACATACCAAATTTCATCGAAATCGTTGGAGCCGTTTCCGAGATCCTGATTATATATATATATATATATATGTATATATATATAAATACACACACATCCTGATTATATATATATATATGTGTATATATATAAATACACACACATATATATATATATTTATATATATGTGACTTGTATTACATTTTGAGCTTAATTAATTTGATTAAATAAATAAAGTGTTAGAGATTTGGTTATTTGTTAATTATTTCAATCTAATTCCTTAATATAAATACACATATATATATATATTATAGAGATTTGGTTATTTGTTAATTATTTCAATCGAATTCCTTAATATAAATATGTGTGTATTTATATTAAGGAATTCGATTGAAATAATTAATAAATAACCAAATCTCTAACACTTTATTTGTTTAATCAAATTAATTAAGCTCAAAATGTAATACAAGTCACCAATCAAACGAAATGCACAACACATTAAAAAGCAACTTTGAATACCGAACCGAGTCTCGAACAAGGCACGTAGCACACGATGTTATCAGGGCGAGCGTCCAGCGAAAAGTGGTCGCCTCGCCGGTGATGGCTGCCGGCTGCGCGCCCGGTAGCGCTCATGGAGGGGTAGGACGTGACGTAAGCTCGTTGCACTACTTTTTATTTTTATTCTGACAATATATATATACATATATACAAGAATTGCTCGTTTGAAGGTATTAGATAGATTAGATTAGATTAATTGGCTATAGCGTTCATCAAACTTCGAAACCAGGATACCAACATCTTTATTGCATTACATTACCCCAAAGAGTATTGTAATATTATATTAACAAGAGTGGCAACTCTATGGTCAAATATGCATGTATGGAAGGTGCTGCCGCCCTACGGCAGCTCAAGAACTAATGTAACGTATCTATAGATGTATACCTATCTATATGTATATGTTGGTAGTGATGTACAGCTATAGATACGCGTACCTATAGCAATGTACAGTCAAGGATTTTAATTGTTAGGCTAATTGCCACTATTCGTATTTTAGCCGTCTAATTCAAATCAGCATATACGAAGTATAGGCGGCTAAACCCGATTTGCATTATACGGCTAAAAAAATACGAACATTGGCAAGTGGCCTATCAATTAAAGTCCTTGTCCGTACAATTTGGTACGCCATGCCCATGGTCGATGAATGACAAGTGACAAGTTTGACAAGTCAACCAAGATGGCCGCTAATTTAGTTCTTCAGGATACACCAGAGATCGCTGTAGTCACATGAAAAGTGATGATATATGTAAGTGTGCCCGGCCTGCATTACCCGTTCCCAATAGCCTATTCCAAATAATAACAGTTTTCCAACATGTCAAAATTAGGCAACTGTAAAGAACGGTTTAATATCTTGCGTATCCTATTAGGACAAGCCACCCTATACCCATCATTCCACGGCCACGGTGAGGTAGACAGCAATGACATCAAAAGCCTTTTCACGTTGGCCACGGCTGCATGAAAACCTTACAATTGACCGGGTCGTAAACCGTATTGCAATTTAATGATAATATCGTCTATTTACTACCTCTTTGCGTCCCAATGCACGCATAAAGTTCCTAGACCAGATACCTATTTACTAGAGAAAAGGCATTTATACCTTTTTACGTGGAACGGAATATATTTTTGCTGGGCTTGCGTTGTTTAGCTTAGTTAAATATTTTTAAGTATCTTGTCTAAAAGTATTAGGGGGAACTTTTAAATCACATGTGTGATAATGATAATACCACTCGAAAAATGGTGTAGGTATACCTATTATGTGTATTGTTAAAAATCTTGCGCTAAAAAAAATTTTGATTAGTTTGAGTTATGAAAAGGAACTAGGGGGACATTTTTTTAACTCTCCTCACATTTCAAATCCGATACAGTTTTAATCCACTTTTGAATGGTATTTTTACAGATACCATTAAATAAATCGGCTCCTTAGTGTTCTAAGTGTGATGACATTGTATCCCACTAAAAATTAGGGAAGGTATGTTTTATGTCAAAAATGGTAGCAAAACATTGGATCTACGACTATTTATACGACGCCATCATATTTCAATCTCAGCGAGACAAGTCCGTCAGTTTTGTTAAACGGAAAACATTTTTGCAAGAGCTAAAAATAGAAAACACGGCAAAGAGGAAAGACGTCGGACGAAATTATGCTAACATCGTTTCCATTACGTACGAGTCGTCAAATCGCGAGTGTCTATGTGAATACGAAATCGTCAATAAAAATACGGTTCGCGATACGAATAGCTGATGTTGTTGACATCTTGAGATTGACGTAGCTTAGTTTATGATGACATGACGAAACTAAGGCACTTAATGAGCAGTATCTCAGAGGAAGCAAACATACTAGAATTATCTATGGGGCTAACGAACATGGTATTCCTTTATCGTGGGACAGCTGCTCTCAATACACTTAGTTAAGTGCGAATAAAATTACCGACATAATATTTCGAACTACAACCGAGGACCTTCTTTCTATGATGTCATCGATGTATCTAGTTACAAATATAGATCTATACTGTCCTCGTGTCCTCGTGTAAATTGCAGATTTAAAACTCATGTTTGACTTAAAACCTCAAGATGTTTGCAACTCCACAATCACTATCATAACTTAAACAGCTTACGACGTAATGTTACGTTTTATATCTAGATTACGTAATCCAAGACAACACAGAGGACCCTTAGCTAAATATAAATGGTCCAGGCCTGGCTTGGTACATTTGGCAAGGGCTACACTGTAAGCACCCATTCCGAGTTTATTAACTTAATTTTAAGGGTGCCCCTTAAGTAAAGGTCGGCGTACTTAAATCCCATTCGTACACTTACAGACTTACAGTTAAATTAAAAGTACGATCGTTAAATAAGGAACATAACCTTGATATTTGTACCTAAACAAGTACCTAACCAAAATAATACAAAAATCTGGGGGCACGGGAGTGCCCCCGCCAAGACGAGCCAAGCGGAGCGCAAGGGCACTACCTACCTTTTCTCGAAACGTTTCGTTGTTTTTTTGAACTCTTATAACTTTGTTTTGGATGATGTTAAATAGTTGAAAATTTCAAGATATAATGACACTAGTACAAACATGAAACATACAAAGTTTGAATGTCGTAGCTTTTATACTTTAGATTTTATCAATGTCTAAAAACCCCCGATTTCGTCACTGATCACTGATCATCAAAATTCAAAAGCTACTTCCTGAAGTCCTAGAAAGCTAAAATTTGGTATGCATAATCATTGTATGCATGTATAGAGTGCCAAAATCAAATCAAATGTATCTTAATTTATTTTTTGAAAAGCTCGAAGCTATTTTACACATGATAAAAAACAAATCTCGACATAATATGGTTATCTGTGGTGATTTTAATATTAATACTATGAAAAACAATCATACTACGCAAGAATTTACCAATATTTTGAATTTATGTAACCTAAATTTACAAGTAAAACAAGCAACAAGATTAAGTAGTGGCACCTGTATAGATAACATCGCTCATAACTTTACAAAAAAATGTGAAATAAAAGTGTGTGAATTTGCTCTGTCCGATCACACTGCTCAACTGTTAAAGATTCCAATAAAAGCCAACTACATTGTTGACACCTGGAAAATACAAAAGCGTGACTATTGTTTGGATAACCTTAATAAATTTAAATATTGTATGCAAAGTTTGACATTTAATGACATTGAATTACTGAAAGATCCCAATGAGGCATTTAATGCATTTGATGATACATTTGGTCTATATTATGATTTATGTTTTCCACAAAGCTATGTTAGTGTGAATATTAATAAGAGACCGAAATGGGTAACTCAGGGTATAAAGAAAAGCAGTAAAGTTAAAAGGAGACTTTTTTGGACTTATTTAATTAAACCAACCCAGGTCAATAAAATTAGGTATAAAAATTATTCAATGATTTTTAAAAAAGTTACAAAGACAACACAACGTTTAAAAAATACAAGTGTAATTAGAATAGCTGATAATAAGACAAAAGCGGCCTGGCAGGTCGTTAATAGATCTAAATTAAATAAGCCTAAAGAAAACATTCTCAGAATAAAATCAGATGGCATCCTTACAACAGACCCACAGAAAATAGCAAGCACTTTTAATGACTTTTACATAGACAGAATTTCACGATTACGGGATACAGATAAATGGACAGCTCCAATAGTATCTATGTCAACGTCTATGTTTATGTCGCCATGCGTACCTGAGGATGTTAAAAAGATTATCAAGGAATTAAAATCTAAGAACAGTGTAGGTTTTGATGGAGTGTCAACTAAAGTTGTTAAGTTTGTGTCAGATTATGTATCACCTATATTAAGCTATATAATAAATCTTTGTATAGTTAAAGGCATTTTTCCAGACAGACTAAAGATAGGCGTAGTAAAACCTCTATTTAAGAAAGATGACAAAGAAGATGTAAACTGTTACAGGCCTATTACGATGCCCACAATATTTGCTAAAATTTTTGAAAAATTTATTCATAGGGAGTTATATAACTATTTTGAAAAGAAGTGCCTTTTTACTAAAGAACAACAGGGTTTTAGAAAAGGCAGATCAACAATTATGGCTATTTATGACCTATTGCAAGTTGTTGTTAAGCATGTAGATGATAGACAACCAGTGTGTTCCATATACATGGATATGACGCAAGCTTTTGACCATGTGGATCATCACATATTGTTAAAAAAACTAAATGCGTACGGTATACGTGGCAATATTTTAAAATTGATGGAATCCTATTTATGTAATCGTTTGCAACACGTTGAGATAGCAAGGATTGATCCGCAATCAAAAAAAGAAGTTTTTTATCATTCAGAAAATCGCACAATCCAATATGGCGTACCCCAAGGCTCGGTTCTGGGACCGTTGCTTTTTATTATTTACATCAATGACCTACCTAAAACTGTAGAGTACCCCATGACGCTTTTTGCTGACGACAGCACAATAATAATAGAATGCAAAGATAAAAGTACGTATGAGAACGATATAAACAATGCTCTTCGAAAAATAATTGATTGGCTTGCAAACAACAATCTAAAAGTCAATCTTGGAAAAACCAAGTTGATGCATTTTAGCCAACGTAAGCCAACAGTCAATATCAGTATAAATTATCAGGGAAACGAAATTGAACAAGTAGATACAGCTAAATTTTTAGGACTAAATATTGATAGTAAACTTCAATGGGATTCCCACGTTCAAATGTTGAAGTCTAAACTATCAAAATCTACATATGCGCTTCACAAACTTTCACAAATAGTTAATGTCGAAACAGTGGTTATGTCGTATCATGCATTGGTTGCATCAATTTTAAGATATGGGGTTATTTTTTGGGGAAATTCAACAGACCGCGATTACATTTTTAAATACCAGAAGCGATGCGTACGGGCAATGTTTGGTCTTAAACCGAGAGATAGTTGTAGACCTTATTTTATTAAATATAAATTACTGACATTTCCTTGTTTGTACGTTTATGAAATGGCAATATTTGTTAAAAGTAACTCTCATTTATTTGAAAGGAGGGCCATAAATACGCTTCGTCATCTGAGACCACGCGATGACAGTAAAATCATCAAAGACAAGGCAAATACGGCTTTGTTCAGAAAAAGTATTTTTGGCATGGCATCTGTGATTTACAATAAGCTATCAAAAAATATTAGGGATTCTAGTTTTAATTTATTTAAGAAAAATCTTATGCTTTTTCTAGTCGAAAAATGTTTTTACTCAGTAAATGATTACCTTCATGAACAATAAATGGAGGACAAGTTTAAGTTTAAGAGAATTTGTTTTAGTTATGGATTGACTTATTTAAAATTTGAGTAAGAACTTACTATTTAATATAATTGTTGATACTTTGTTTTAAATTAATACTGACATTTTACTTTATTTTATTCAAATTATTTAATTTTAAATTTAATGGACTTATAAAATTTATGTAAAATAAAAATAGGGAAGAAAACAAAAAATGTACGTCGAAAGGCACAACATGGAGGACTGTTTTAATTTTGTAACATCTGTATTTATTTGTAACTCATGTTGAATATTAAATTATCTTTATCTTTATCTTTATCTTTATCTTTATGTAAGCTAGTAATAGTATACAAACAACGAAAAATCTTAAAACTTGAAACTTTTACCCCCCCAACCCCTTAAACTAGGGGTTGAAAGCTTGTATGAGACTTCCGCAAGTTTTGATGCTAGAGATCTGAAAATTGATATAGAGGGTCCTTGTTATCCTTGTTATAAATAACAAGATAATGTATTTCAGGATTTTTAGTAAATCATCCCCTACCAAAAAGAAATGAAATCCCACAAAAACATTTCATGTTAAATGTTGCCAAGACGAGACCATGTAGCTCGCACTGTCAAAAAGTGATCAGATCTCTTGTAGAGCCAAGTTTCTAACCCTACGTGCCCAGCTCTAAATCTATAAGCCCTAATTTTACACTAATTAATCTCGTAGGCGTGCAAACCGTGGACTAAACTGGCGAGTCGGCCGCACGGAAAGAGTTAAAAAGATTGAATAGATTTTTAAGTTCAAGCCCATATGCCGAATTGCAAAAGGTTCGTGCGGCCGACTCGCCAGTTAAGTCCACGGTTTGCACGTCTTCTCAGAACAGCTTATAATCCTTCAATTATGTTTTTTTTTAAATGCAATGACTACGAGATTCGCACTTGTATTATATTAAAAACAGATCCGTTATCCACGTAAAAGTTAAATTAAGTTTCGTGTTATGAAAATACAAGCTACAAAGTAAATTTCATTTCTATCTAACTTATAGCCTAAAATCCAAACGTAATTTTTTGCATCCATTTGTTTTTCGTCGAAATGTGACTTCAATAAAATATTACAGATGAGATTCATTTGAGATTTATTCATTCATTGCATTCATCATTCCAGGGTTGCCTAGTAAAAACTTGCCGCTTTACCGTAATTCAATTTACCTTTTGATACGCTTTATTAGCTTTACTTGTAACTAAATTTTAAACTAAGTATGAATTGAAAAAAATAGGTTGTCCTTTCTCAGTTTACCATAATCTCAGCACTTGGAAATCCAAATTTTGCTAGTGTTTTTCGATTTTTTGAAATCCGTCTCTTATCTATGTCGTTTTTCTATTAAATGACGACCGGATGACGAGCATTAGTCCCCGGGTTCAATCTCTGGTCAAAGCAGATACTAAGAACGCATTAAAAATACAAATGTATGTTCTTAAGTCTTGGATGCTTAATATGTATTTGAGTTGCCAAGTACCTATAGAACAAGCTTTTCTTACTTTTGGATTACTTAGATAAATTCGTGTAAATTGACCCGTGATATTTATTTATTAACACCTCATGTGCTTTCCAAACAAATGAGTGCAATTGATAAGCAATTGATAAACTTAAAGCACCTACCAATCAAAAATAACAATGAGAAAGATACTCGTGGCAAGGTTTAGTTAGGCAGCCCTGCGATGATGTTGATGATGATGATGACCCCCAAGAGTGTAACCTTTTGTTTAAGTCACATTTCGATTAAATAACAGGTAAATACAGAATTTTACGATGGGATCTTACCCTAGAAGTTTTTAGTAATACTATGACTAAGAAACACAATGTAACGTAGGTACAGTACGTTGCATGTGGCTTGATCCGAGTAATATGAGGTAGTTTCGCTGTACAAAGGTTGTTGCTACTCTTACTTTTTGCTTTTGTATGTTACTTTTAGATAAAGTATATTGTCACAGTTTCTCGTCGCAACTACTCCTACAAAGCGTTTGAAACTTTGGGATTTGAAATTATTTTATAAAAGAAATCTTCTCATGTCTGCCCTAAGAAGGCTATCAGCGGAACTTGACGAAAATGGCGGGATGAACAAGACGCGTTCTCGAGCAACAGGCTAGGCATAAAAACAGACAGATCTAGTTGGGATGGGAGCCTTGGCCCAGCTGTGGGACACTATTACAGACTAATAAAAAACACAATTTCAACTGTTCAGTTATTTTAGCTACATTCCAATTAAGAAGTTCTGTCTAAATTGTTGCAGCTCTTAAATTTTAGACAATTTTTAAAAAAAAAAAAAAAAAAAAAATAATAATATTAGGGGACAATCTCACACAAATCGACCTAGTCCCAAACTAAGCAAAGCTTGTACTATGGGTACTAGACGACGGTAGACATACTTATATAGATAAATAAATACTTAAATACATAGAAAACATCCATAACTCAGGAACAAATATTCGTGCTCATCACACAAATAAATGCCCTTACCGGGATTTGAACCCAGGACCTCTTGCTTCGTAGGCAGGGTCACTACCAACTAGGCTAAAGCGGCCGTTCAGAATCACAATAGACAGAGAGTTTAAAATAAATGGAATACTTATTTTGCTCCTCCGCGAAGTAATGAGATTAGATTAAGGGGCTGTTTCACCACCTTATTGTCAAACTACTGGTTACGTAACCAATGAATAAACTAAGTACTGCACAAATCTGTCGGCCAGTTTTTTTTCAGTTTCACCACTCCGGTCCTGTGCAAACTATGTACCACTTAACTAATTGTCGGTTTAACAAAAAGTCGGAATAGCAAAGTCCCATTTCACGACCACGGGTTCCTGTTCGCATATTTTCGTTCAAAGAGTCGCTCATTATTAAAGCAAAATAAATCGTAAACTATGTAATTTTTAAACACATCTATTTTTTGCATAAACAAATGTGTAACATTATAATTAATCCAAAAACGGTATTTATTTACGATACTTTGGTTAACAATAACAAAGAAAAATAAAATCACGTAAAACGAATCGAAAAGTGGCGCCAAACCCTTTGACAGATTAACTTTTTTTTTAATGGCGATGTACAAGTTCAGGTAGAACAAACGATTGTGCCACTGAAAAAAGTCTGTAATTAAAAAATATTACGAATTTTTGGATTTATCTTGATATTTAAATTCTCGTTTGCAATTTAGCAACTTCTTTCTTTAAAAAATAATAAATACTTTGATTTATTTTTCTGAAACCGGCTGAAGGACTCTCCAACCATGGCCACAAAAAAATAAACTAACTAATTAAAAAGATATGTGACGGATAAAAATGCTAAATGCCACCTGATCTGATGGTCAAATTAAGAAATAGTTTGTCCGTCATTTAGCGCTAATCAAGACTGGTGAAACAGAAATTTTTATTCCATGTGACAAATAAGGTTATGATCAAGCTAATCCGAACTTTAAAAAAAGTGGTGAAACAGCCCCTATCACGCAAATAGCTGCGTTTGCGTTAAAAATATATTTTTTCATACAATTTTTTTTTATGGTATAGGGGGCTAACGAGCAAACGGATCGCCTGATGGTAAACGATTACCGTCGCCCATGGACACCTGCGACACCAGAAGAGTCACAAGTGCGTTGCCGGCCTTTTAGGTAGGAGTAGGTACGATCTTTTTTTGAAAGCTTGAAGGTCATATATCGGTCCGGGAATACCGCAGCAGATACTTCATCCAAGAGCTTTGCTGTGCGAGGCAGGAAATTTCTGGAAAAACGCACAGTAGAAGACTGCCAACCATCCAGATGGTGAGGATGGAAGTGTTGTCGCGTAGGGCGGTGGCGGGGTGGAAGGATGCAGCAGGGATCAACCCGAATAACTCCCCGGAGCACTTGATTTTCCCGCCCCCACGCAAACGCAACTAAATCCACAAACCAAAAGAACGAACACCCATACCCAGCGTAGGAAATAAAAAATGTCCCTCCTCTGGACATAAAATTAGCGACTCCGAGTCAGCAAACTAAATATTTATTTAAATGCGCTGAAAGTTGGCTACGCGTCCCACGCGCTGATGAAGACTTGACTAAAAAATATTGGCTTTAGACCCTTAACTTTTCCTATGTACACAAGAGAGACGCAAACAACAAAATGTGTGACCCACTATCATACATAAAAATCCGTTCAATCCACATAGAGTTTGACCAATTTACACTCCCAAGCTACCATGACACTGCGTGTGGTGAGTCGGTGACGCACTTGGCGATCAAAGAGCCGTGCTCGCGATCCATCCATGTGGAATTACGCCCTTACACTTATTCAAGTGAATCGGTTTTAGTGGCCTCGTCTGTGCGTGCGCTGTAAGAGCATAACAGTGAGTATTGATACCTTGAATCAGGATATCAAATATTTACAGTTCAATGACCGCAGCAGAACGCAAGCTTAGAACATCAAACCATTTCCATACTATCCTAATCCATACTAATGTTATAAATGCAAAAGTAACTTTGTCTATCTGTTCTTAATAAATTATTGGAAAGTTTGTTTGTTGTTGATGAAACTAAAAATATAAAGCGAATACTGTATAGGAAGTTATGTTGATAGCAAGGTAACGCAATAAGGGGTGATGGACGGGTCGATCGGTGTGTCGACGGATAGAGAGGCTACAAAGTGGTACTGGCTAAGATTAGGTCGAAGGTCAGTTGGCAAACCACCACCTCGTTAATCAGGTTAGGGAAAATTTATTCATGATCATCTCTGGTTTCCCATAATAAGTCATATCATTCTTCATAATCAACGTTAGTCATACATTGATTTATTTCTGAAACAGTATTTTTTTTAATGCCCTCTTACAGAATGCAGTAGGTTAGTTTAGGTTTGTTTTATAACAATTCCGAAAAGAAAAACCGTTTCAGAAATAAATCACTTTATGACTAATGTTGATTATGAAAAATGTTAGGTACATTATGACTTGTTAACTTATGTGAAAACATAGAGACCCGGTTGACACACGTCTCATAGCTGGGCACAGGCCTCCTCCCAGGTTGAGAGGGAATGTGTGAACCTGGGCACGCAGTTTTATCCGGAATTTATGTATAGTCAGCCAAGGAATTTCTTTTTCCACCCTGAGGCTCAATGTTAGTTGTACGGCTTAAACATGAAAGGCCATTTTCACTGACATTACAAGTCATTGTGACTTATTGTAGCCTTATTGTTTTTAATCCGTTGCAGGAGTTGCGTTAGTATAAGCACAGATTACTTCGCAGATACTGCATCCCGTACAAAATCTTGGTACTTACCGCGATTATAGCCACAGATTAGCCTACTCCGTCTCCCTCCTTAAGAATGTGTGCGTGCCGACAGTGACAAGGGCTGGCAGTTTGGATGAAAATATTTTTTTTCTACATGTTGTTTTACCATTTTGTCGGGATAATTGCTATATATATATTATATCCATGCAAACTTTCTAGCACTAATATTCCCTAAGCTAAGCCACGGACGGACAAAGGGACAGACAGACAGAAAGGCAAACGGACAGACAGCGGAGCCTCAGTAATAGGGTCCCGTTTTTATCCTTTGGGTACGGAACCCTAAAAACTAGGAAAAGCTTTCGCACGCGCTAAGTTTTAAAATGTGCGACACCACATGGCTTTGTACAAAAAACCCTTTATGGTACATTGGTTTTTATGCTCGAGTAGGTACAGTGCGTTTAACAAAGAAAACCACAAGCGGCGCGCCTGTTTTACTCGTAAATAAAGTGAGCGGAAAATACTAGTGGTTTGAAAAAACAAAAGCATTTGTGTAATACTTTGAATTGCGCACAAAAGAAATGTTGTGTTTGTCTTTTGTATGTCCAATATAATTTAGCGCTTGTTGAGCAACAAAGAAATTTTATATTTTTAAGGGTTTTAAGGGTTTTTTACTAAAACTTTGGTCCACTTTGTTAGTAACAATTGACAACATTTCATATTTCTAAGACTATAATTTGATTCGTTCTGTGTATTCTGTTTGGAAAGAGAAAGACGCTGATAGTTTTAAATTTTCACTAGGATTATTAATTAATTTGTTACAATTTTTTAAAGATGTGCTTATTCTAAAAGAGCGCAACGATAGAATAGATCCATTACTTTTGTCTAGTCTCTATTAAAAAAAGTGATGACATAAATTTGACGTTAAAGGTTGTTATCTAATTTAAAATTATGACAGCTCTTTTTTCTAGTGAAAAGGGTAAAGGAAACATATCTATTCTGTGGATGTATTTCTAAGTACATATATGTTTTTAAATTTGTTGTATTTTTTTAAATATGGAGAAATAAATTATAATAAATATTTTTCCGCGTTCAGGAGGCGAAACTCTTTCGATTCCTGCAGTAATTTTCAGGTGTTAAAAAAATGAAAGGTTGTCAATTGGACCTACTTAAATCTATGTTAGTAATAAGGAAGTCAGAGAACATAAACAACGACAACAGGAATAGTTAACTTGTACAAGGTGTTTTCGAAATAGGCTACTATTGCTTTTTTTGTGATTTGACCTAAGGCCTTTCAAGCAGACCGTTGTGGGTTCAAGCCCCGGCTCGCACCTTTGAGTTTTCGGAATTTACGTTCTCTAACAACTAGGCTATCTAGTTAGTCTACTACGATTAAAATTTACCATGAGCTTTACAAAAAACTTATCATAAGGACACCTGCCATACATGTGAAAAAATTCAATGGTGGTCTCACTCTGAGAGGAGGCCTGTGCCCTGTAGTGGGACGTATAAAGGCTGGAATGATGATAATGATGATGTTTTAAAATTGATCCGGAATATTTCAGGCTTTTTGTCGAAATTTTTAATTCAAAGTGTAATACTATTTGATGTGATACACTTTGAACATTGATCAATACGTGAAAATACTTTTCAATCACAATTAAATAGGGAATATGTATGGTCAGAGTACTTATCCCCTTGGTGAAAATTACGGATTAATTTTAAACCACCTTGTATTTAGTGATAAGTAATAATTCCCGAATTCCTTTTTTCATAATTTAATTTGTCATAATTTCACTTACTATACCAACGTTTGCCATAAAGTGTATATAGTAGCATGCTGTTTTCGGTTTTATTTTTAAAGTTTTCCAGAATACAATAGGTTACTTTAGTTTAATAACAGTCCTGAAAAAAATACTGTTCCAGAAATAAATTACTTTACGACAAACGATAGAGATCCAATAACTCCTTATGAACAGTAAGTACTTACATCTTTAGGTATTTCGCTATGTTTTAATGATTCTTTGATGAGCCTACTAGAAAGTAACTCAGCAATTTGTAGCACTACAAGCAACAATTTTAGTAAGACACTGCAACGACTCTTTCAAACAAAACTAATTTTACTAAAGTACTTTCGTTTCTAAAACCAAGATCGAAATCTATAGAACTTGAGAGTTTCCTAACTTATTTATCGGATAAACTTCTTTGCAAGAGTGAAAAGGCGGCGGTTAACTTCTTGCGTTGAATTTTTCATGATCATTCGACGTTCCAGAAATTTCGAGTGTATTTTTTTCTTAATAGTCGATATTAATCGAGCGGAACTTCCTAATAAAATTGGTGCTGGACTAGAATCGGTCTGCTTTACAAATGCATCTTGGTGCTGAAAAACGGACACCTACCAGTATTTGAAAACTTACGCTTAAGTTTTTTAATTATTCATAATTTAATTCCTAACACACTGGGGACTTCATAACGCCTTTTATATTGCTAAAATTATTTCGAAGTGTCGGCCACTTTGCAGCTAGCGTGGTCAGGAGTTTTCGCAAGCTTTTATTTAACTTACAACGTTCGTATGTATGAGCTATGTTGCGGGTACAACATTTGCAAACCATTTCTCGACCACGTTCTGTAATCCAATTGAGCTTATTCTTATGTAAACAGCACAACAATCTAGTAGTGAAATTCTCCCTTCACGTCAGGATTATTATTGTATTGTACTGCAAAAACTTATCTGATCATTGATTAGGTACTTGGGCCAATCAACTTTTAAACCGACACTAATCTGTCCGCGACATTTTTCAAACAATTGCAGATTTTTGTAGGTAAACATGTTTTTTCTGTAATTTAATAGATGGTGTACATGAATACATACCATCCTACGTAAGTTTAACCTATTAAACCGTGAAATATCTTGTTGGAAGTACGATTTTTTGGTAACGCCAGAGACAATTTTGGTAACGCAGGAGACGCCAAAAACGTCGGTTTAAAAGTTGATTGGCCCACTTGCACCACAAAATAAAAAGGTACAGAAATAAATCTACATACAAAGTGCGCTCGAGCAACGCACATTTAGACACTGTTCACAGACACGACATCTCGGATCAGTTCGGATCAGTCCGAGCGCGATTGCCATCCGCGTGAGGCGCGCTGTGGTCGCGCGTATATACCTATTTATTTTGTATCGCGCGTCTATGGAATTTTTCGAGTGCAATAATGGAGCAACAAAAAAAAGGTTATTATAACTGTTCAGTGGACGGTTGTTTAAATTCAACCCTAAACGGTGAATGGTCGTTTTTTAAGCTACCAGTGGTTTCAGAGAGGTAAGTTTAGTAGGTATCTGCTTGTATTTCGATGGTTCATTTTAACGTTACATAGAATAGTTAGGTAGATAGGTAAGCACCTCGCCCCGACTCCCGAAGTAATAATAGTATCCTATTTTGAATCTGTATAAACGAAGTAAGTACCTAACTACATTTTTGTAAGGTAAATTCACGCCACTAATATTACGTAAGTTGAAAACATGTTTTTTGTTTGTATAGATATTGTGTTGTTTTTAGTGTCATTAGATAGGTTTAGGTCTAAAACCGATAGGACAATGGAAATTGTGTAACTAGGATAATCCGTTTAGAAGTTATTAGGGATTTTCGATAGTGAAAATTGACAAACGCTAAATTTTGTAGGTAGGTATTTTAATTATTATTATTTTATATTACCATTCTTCCCGTTTGAATATAAACAATAAATCAAACAACTAGATACGAGTGCCACTATCACGATAAGTTTTATGTGCATATGCCATAATTTGACAACCCTAGAGCGACCGCCGAGCGTAGGTATGAAAAGTGAAGTACATACACTTGATTGACTTCGGTACCTTTTTATTTTGTGCTTGCACTGCGTGTGCATTTACTGAACGCTACAATCTGGCTGTCTGCGAAATTGCAAATTAACGGTGATTGGGCATCTGCTTCTTAGGAAAGTGTTCTCTATCTTAGACCACATTTTCACGTCAAACGCATGACTATTTATAGAAAAAACATCATCATAATCATCATCAGCCTATAACAGTCCACTGCTGGACATAGGCCTCCCCCAATGAGCGCCATTGCGCCCTGTCCTCGGCTAGACGCATCCAGCTTCCACCAGCAGCCTTTCGCAGATCGTCACTCCACCTGGCCGGAGGGCGTCCTACACTACGTTTGCCGAGACGCGGTCTCCACTCAAGAACTCGTTTACTCCAACGTTTGTCGGTTCTTCGACAGATATGACCAGTCCACTGCCACTTCAACTTGCTAATTCTCTGAGCTATGTCGATGACCTTAGTTCTGTGTCGGATATCCTCGTTGCGGATTCTATCTTTCAGAGAAACTCCGAGCATAGCTCGTTCCATAGCTCGCTGAGCGACCTTGAACTGGTGAATACACATAGACATAGAAAAAACATACACATACATAAAATCATGCCTGTATTCCCAAAGGGGGTAAACATAGCACACGAAACGTTACATTTACGTTTCGAGGCCACTTTTAACAGTTTTAGGTTTAAAGGTAAAAGTGGTATAATAGTGACAGTGACCTACAATATACCTTAACCTATGGTCCTTAGTCACTTCTTACGACATGCACGGATGAAATGGAGTGGTGTACCTAATTCTAAACCCTACACCACACACATTTAATTTAAAACATTGTTTTTTTTTCCTTTTTTTTAGCCCAACAACAATTATGATGATGCTTATTATTGATTTGACTTTATTAATGTCTAAAGGTTATCGTGAATAAAGGTATAAAATATTTTATCTACTCTCATATCGTAAAATTCGAATTATAAAATTAAAAACGAGTTTATATTGACATACTTTTTACACACAATACCGAAATATTAAAAAAAATATATATTATAACACTTTTCTTCTAACGAAAATAATGTTATAGGGAACGTGCAGTAACTATAGGCGGCAGCACTAATGCGACAGAAGCGACACTATGCGGACAGAAAAAGCAACTTATCAGATCTGTCATCCTGCTATCAAGAACAAATCAAGAATGTAAACAAGAATCAAAATAATTATATATCATGATTAAAATTACAAAATATGCGTTCAGATCAATTAATAATGATCGACTGCGTGACTAAAACGTATTAAAAGGTCAAAAGCTCTTCGAGGCCGGCCACGTGTTAGATGTTGAAGAGAAAACAGATGAGAAAAATGAGACAGTGATCATTGGTAAAATTGTCGCACAGACAAAAATTTCTATTGTTTACGACGTGAAAATAACGGCAAAATATTTTCTGAATGACGTTTTCATTTATTAAATGTATTATGTTTTTCAAAGTATATATTTTATTCATTCTATTTATGTATGTTTTTGTACATTTGTATATATTTTTGTGGATTGTTTATTTCACCAGGGAAAATTGTAGGAACATATGATGGATGTGTAGGATTTTCTGATTTTTCTGTTGCCAATGTAGTGAGCACTTCATATTGTTGTATTTTTAGATAGAAGCCAATCATTCCAATGTTTGCTGTAAACAGATTTAAAGGTTATGTTTACATAAAAAGATCGTATTAACTACAAACTAAAAAACTTAGTTATTTTCACTAATATAATAATATCATTGGTAATCTTAAAATGCTTTTAAATCTCATACTTACGTATGCTTCTTTACTCCGTTTATCCACTTTTGCCGTTTTTCACATAACCATGGCATGTGAGTACTATTCCTCGGAAAGTAGTAAAATTTTACCCCATTTGATTTACTATGTTTTTTTGATGAGTTAGTACATCCAGTAATGCAACAATACATTATGATTAGCTACATTATAAATGTATTTTCACTCATAAAATTGTTTATTTACTCGTATTGTAAATGTCAAATGTTGACTGACATGGTACAACATTCAAATTGATGGCACCAGTTGGCAGCGCCGTCGATGTGCACGTTCCCTATAATACAATTTTTTTTACCATTACGATACAGGGCAAATCCAAAAAGTTTATATCACCACGTTTTGATTTCAATTTTCACTTGTCTGTGGCATCGCCCGCTTTAGCGCATGCGCGCACATGCGCGGTGATGTACTGGGTTTTAGCGCCATTTTACGTACGTGTCGTTTTGTTGTACGAATTTTCGCGGGAAAATTTTGTTCTTGCTTAATATATCAGTGAATGCAAAGAAAATTTGACTCCGCCCGATATTTTAGATGCGGCGAAGGAAATGACTCATAATTTATTACTAGCAAAGTCCAGAAAATTATACAATAAATGCTATCAAGATTTTATGGCATGGAAAATGCAAAAAGGCAACTTCGTTTTTGGAAAAAATGTGTGAGCGAAGATAAAATATTGTATGCAACTGTACGTAATTAGGCCTTAAAACACTCATGTGACCCTTTATGAAACTCGGCTACGCCTCGTTTCATGAAACCACATTCGTGTTTTAAGGACCCCTATTACGATACAGTTGCATAAATAGCTATTATTTAAATATTGAAAATTCTCCACATGTCCTGGGTAAAATACGAAACAAGCACAATCAACTAAAGCGGCGGAGAGACCACGGTGCAAGAATTCGCAATTGAATTAAACAAATTGATTCCACTGCTAATAAATAACCCAGATGTTGATAACAAAGTTTAAGGCAAATGATTCAGTAATTCAATATAGTACTCGTAAGATTGATTTGGTTCGTTCACAGCGCTGTGTAGCATCAGAGCACTCAAACGTTCAGAATATGTGCCATTGAGGATATAGTGAAGCAACTTTTCATTAAAAGCACCACCTTTTTATCCTTCTAAACGGAAAAGTGACTGTACAGTAAAATTACATAAAGTTTACCACTGACAGATGGTTTGCCTTAATTTCATATTCAACTTTAACGACCTACAAATAAAGCCAATTTTAGAATACTGTTACCCACGTTTGCAGATTTTGTAATAGCTACATTATTTGTATGGTGTTAAAGTTGGAAATGAAATGAAGGCAAGCCATCTGTCAGTGGTAAACTAAAAGTAAACGTATTGTATTTTCTTTCTATTTGTTGAAAATTTTTAAACTCAACAATTGTGTGGGTTTATAGTATGGAAAATAAATTTATTTCATATAAACTTTATGATATGCGCTCACTTGAAAGATTCTCGCAAACGGCACTTTCCGCCAAATGGAATCCTCGCTTTCGCTGACGGTCGTAGTAAGTTTACTATTTTATATGTTTTTTTTTTTTTTTTTGAATGAGTCGCCAGAGGGGCCAAAGACGCGAAGTCTTTGCTGTTTTTTAACTTTAGGGTAGGAAGAGTGACTTGTGCTCGGGAAAAATCCCTTCGGACGAACTGGGAATGGAGGGCCCAGACAGTGTCCGACTTGCACGGACTAAAAAACCCGGTCACAAGTCCCCTTCTCTATTGATTATTAATACAAAAAACGTGTGCTTTATATTTTGAGGAGGGGAGGGGTAGGGAGGGGACTTAATCTACCCACAGTGTCCTGCCTCAGCCATTTGCTGGAAGGCCGGGAGAGGAGCATGCATTCTCCCGCTGGGCACTGGGGGGTGCTTAGGTCGGTCTTTTATGTTTTTACCCGTTGGTTTATTCCTTGACCGACCCTCGCCCGTTTCTGTACATTTACTTAGAGCTATTGGTTGGGTTGGTGGGATTTCCTGTCATATGCATTTATCTATAACTACGGGCTTCCTTTCTTTTGCCCTGCGATGGAAGGGTGGGTCGGAGATCTTTTGGGCCCATTGTGTGGCTTTGGATGCCATCTTTTGGGTGGGGCTACCCTTTATGCCTGATGGTTTTTTGGCATGCTGTGTGTTTTTTTGCGCTTGTCTCCTAGCGCTACCCTCTTTTCGTTACCGCTTCCATCGATAGTTTTCCTGCTATAATAATTCGGAGGGATGAGGAGTGCCCCCCGGACGGCTGGACGCCCCAGTGTCTCACAAGGGTCATGTGGAGCCCAGCGGATCCATACCCCAGCCAATGCTGAAGGGCCAGAGAAGAAACTTTTAGTCTCGATTCTCTGTTTAGACTTCCGCCGTTGCTCCCACGAGTTCCCCACCGAAACTACCGGGTGCGTCCTCCGTCCGGAGCTCACCTGTCGTATGGGCGGGAGATGCATATGTCAGGAATTCTTAGATCTAATTATACACTAACCAATATTATACAGAAACTACTATACAATCCAATCAGTAAAAAAAGGTTTGACAATTTTTTATATATACTGCAAACAGTGTCTAGGTCCAGGTGAAGCGAAAAGAGAATGGTTTTATAAGGAGGGAATATTGAATGTGTGTGTGTGTGTGTGTGTGTGTGTGTGTGTGTGTGTGTGTGTGCTACTTATTTCGAAGGTTTGCCACGCGAACCACTCTTTCCAGGAACTCTTTAGTGTGGTCTCTGTTCTTTGCCGATCCAAGCAAATCACTCCAGGTCGAGCTATCTTGAGTTACCTTGACTCCGGTTTTTTGCTCTAGCTCGAACCTTTGTGTGTCAAAGCGGGGGCATTCACAAACAATGTGCCAGATGTCCTCGTCTTTAGCCGGGTCACATATGCACGAGGGTGCATCTTTGATTTTGAAACGGTGTAGATAGGCTGCGAATCCTCCGTGCCCGGTAAATGCCTGAACCAAGAAATTTGTGAGTTTGAGTTTTTTTACGATGCTGTTTGCATCTCTCACTTGTGGGAAGAACTTCTTGGTTATTGCACCGGTCCCGGAGGCCTCGTAGCGGATCTGCCATTTTTCGACCGTCTCTAATCTTATTGACCTTTTGACGTAAGATATCGGCACCTCGTCGTAATTCGGAGCGGTCTTTTTCCTAATTGCTGCTTGCTTTGCCAGTTCATCTGCCCTCTCGTTTCCTGGCGTTCCAATATGAGCTCGCAACCAATAGAATTTTATGTCCACTCCTGCCTCCCTCGCTTGTACAGTTTGGGTCTTTATTGCTTGGACTAATGGGTGCGTCGTGTGTGGCGTTTTGAGTGCCTCCAGCGAGGACTTGGAGTCGCTGAGAATGCTGACGCTTTGCACTCTGTGTTTCATTGCGATCTGCACTGCTCTGAACAGCGCGTACAGCTCGGTTTGATACACTGTGTTGTAAGGTGCTAATTTAAAGGTTGAGTGGCGGATTTCTTTTCCACCTTCCCACCATGTGAGCGCCGCCCCCGTCTTTCCCTCAATTTTGCTACCGTCGGTGTAAATTTGTGGGCCTCCCAGACTGTACCTATCCACCATGTCCTGGTTGTATTCCTCCAGGCTTACATAGTCGATAGACACGGTCTTTGACGGATGTGGTCTCGCCAGAGCGTCTGTCGCATTCTCAATTACCATCCCCGGTGGTAGGTGATCCTCGCTGAAGCCTCTCTTTACCTCGTAGAGTCTTGCCGCCTCGTGAATGCGCAGGTCCAGCGGAAGAGTTCCCGATAGGACCAGCGCCGATGTCAGAGAGACCGTCCTATACGCCTTGCATATCTTCTGGGCGAAACCACGCTGTATTGAGTCGAGCTGATTCCGCACCATCAACTTGCTTGCTGCTTTGTACCAAGCACTTGCAGCGTAAAGGACGATCGGCTCTATCACCGCCACGTAGATGGTCTTTAGGATCTCGCTGTTGAGCCCCCATGACACCTTTGCCGCACATGCTAGCTGCCTGTAAATATTGGTAGCTTTTTGGCACGTTTTCGCCACGTGTGCGTTGAAAGTTAATTTATGGTCAATGGTAAGTCCCAGCAGCTTGATCTCGTCGACAAGCTCCACTTCGGTTCCAGCCATTACGACGCGAATTGGATCCCATTTTAATTTTCTAGTGATGATCATGGCCGCTGTTTTTTGTGGTGCAAATTTGAGTTTGTTGTTAGAACCCCATTCGACAACTTGTTGGAGTGTCCGGTCCGCTCTTGCTTTTATTTCCCCTGAGGTTTTGCCGGAAAACACTAAGGTGACGTCGTCAGCGAAAGCTTGGCAATGAGCATCCGTGCCGTTGAGTTGCTGTAGGAGGTCATCTAGAATGATATTCCAGAATATTGGGCCTCCTATAGAACCTTGGACACATCCCTTTGTCGTCGGCTTTTCGCAGACCTTATTTTATATGTTGAACGGGTCTGTGAATGAATATTTTTCCACTTAACTATCATTTCATCCATAAGTACAAATATTACTACATAATTTAGTAGGGTTAGATGTTTAAATAATAGTACACTTATACACGGAAGGCCGTGTAGCCTAAAGCCGTGTAGCGTAAAGCTGTGGTAGCCTAGTAATTTGACCTAAGACCTCTCAAGCAGAGGGTCGTGACTCGTGGGTTCAAGCCCAGACTCACACTTCTGAGTTTTATGGATTTTACGTGCGACGGGTGACTTTAAGAGGGTCGCTGGCGGCGGATGGATGCGAGGGGCCGAAGACAGAGTGTTGTGGCGCGCCATGGAAGAGGCCTAATGTCCAGCAGTGGACTGCTGTAGGCTGATGATGATGATGATGATGATGACGTGCGAAGTTACATTTTGAAATTTGCGATGATCTTTACGGTGAAGGAAAACATCGGGAGAGAGCCTGCCCACTTCTGTAAGACCATTCAGTGGTGTGGGTGAAGTTTCCAATCTGCATTTACCCACGTGGGATTCTGAGAGGAGGTCTGTGCCCTGCAGTAGGATCGTGGTTGCCTGAGATGATGATGATGATACACGGAAGGTTGTGCTTTTTACGTTCCTATAAAAAACTACGAACTGCCTTGTCTACTCTAAGCTATGGCGCGCTTCCCCTTTTAACGTTGTTGGTATAAAACTTTGCACTTTGACTGTCACCAGAAACTGTTTGACTGCTCAATAAACGAGTAATTTAATTCTGCATCGTTAGTGGAACAAAAGGCAGGGGCTTGATCATCCTGTTCAGTTGGAGCTTCTTCCGCGTTCTAATCAATCATCACAGTCGTATTTCGTCCTGTTTCTATTTATTTTTCTTTTTATACTTATCTTATATTTATATTCATTTATTCAGTCAGGTTCATGTTCATTACATTATTAGGATGGTAGTCTAATAAGATGGTAGACTTATATGGTATGGTATAACATGTCAATGTATTATAATATGTATGTACTTGTAATTATTAATGACACATTAGTACATCTTCAGGACGAATTATTGCATGCCAATACAATTTATGTCAATATTAAATGGAAATTTTCTTATCTATCTCATTTAGATAATTATAAACATTGCAAAACCTAATGAGCGTCTAACCAAATCGATCTCTACAGAAAGGGTGAGCAAAAACGCACATCACATGTAAAAAATAATGCAGTGCAGTAGTCTAGTAACAAATACCACTGAAACATATAGGTATAGACCTATATGTTTCAGTGGCAGCTGTTTAGGGAGTAAGTGCATGTTAGACAGTGAAGTATTTATAAGTAAATAAATGATATACACTTGCTTCTGTTTGCTTTCCTTGAATAATATTTCATACTAGCTAAATACAAACTGAAATACAGATGCACAGAAAAAACCCCAGAAAAAAGACCAATGCTGGGAATCGAACCCAGGTCCTCAGCATTCCGTGCTGCGTGCTAAACCCCTACACCACCACTGGTCTAGAGATTAGACACGAATCTTTCCTATACATCATACATTTCAGTCTGCTAAATTATCACCTTATGCAGTGACAAGCACACATCTATGTTACACCCTCTATCGAGAGATTTCAACACTCCTTCGGAACTAACCGCTCACCTGGACAAGAGATGGCGCTACTGTGCAACTTTAAACAAGTTAGCTATGCTATGAAGTATCTTTTTGTATTTATTTTTTTCAACTTCATTTTTTTATACTTTTACGGTCATCCCGTGAAATCATATATTTCATACTAAATACAAACTGAATAAATAAATAAGTAAACAAATTCAACGACTGTAAATATAAACTTATTTACTTGGGTCCGCCGGTTGAAATTGGTGGTAATTCGTTACGTTACGTTATTTTTAAAAACGTGTGCTTAGTTGTTTACAAAATATGTGAAAATTAAGTAAGGAAGATGACCTAAAATTTTTGTTACCACAATAATTTAAAAAGTAACCGTACAAAACCTTCGGTAAAAAGTTGCCAAAAGCATTCCATAACGGGTGGTCTTTTACTCAAAGCTTGCTTTTAGCAAAAACAAAATGTATCATGATGCCACCTACACGATGAAAGTCCAGATGTGTATGTCAGTCACGCAGGGCTGCGTTTTCGGTAGTAGAATATACAATCGTATAGAGAATCGAGTGACCTGTTCCGATCGGCCTCGCATCGATGCGTCCAGTTTTCATTTTTAATCATCGATACCAACCGACCGTGTATTAGAAACATACAGCCACGAATGCGAACGAATCGGATTACTTTTGGCAAATAAAAAAAAAGTTATCGAAGCTAATTAACAATAGAGTCAGACGCTCGTACTCAATATATAGCGTGTAAATGACATGTAGAAAAATATCCTTATTTGGCACGCTAATAATTAGTACCTATTTGTTTTTTATTTTAAAACACTGAGTCACGAATTAATTTGCACATTTCAATTTTTAAATGAGCAGAGTTAGCTATTATTTAAATACTACTCTTGATACTTCATCATCATCATCATCACCATTTCAGCCGAAAGACGTCCACGCTGAACATAGGCCTCCCTCAAGGCTCGCCAACCAACCAGACCGATCCTGCGCAATCCGCATCCAACGCGTTCCCGGAACCTTAACCAGGTCGTCGCTCCATTTTGTTGGAGTCCTACCTACGCTGGGTCTTCCGGTCCGTAGACACCATTCAAGAACCTTTTGGCCCATCGACCGTCAGTTCTACGAGCGATGTGACCTGCTCACTGTCACTTGAGTCTGGTGATTCTTCGATTTTTAATACTTACCGACATCTAAGAACGTATATCATGTTCTATAATTATAACAGTCTTTTAATGAAAGAGATATCGATCTTATTGCTTTGAAACGGATCTCAGATCCAATCAGTCACGTACAGGAGTTATGGCATTGCATCCGCTGCAAACTGACTAACCGGTCTGTTATTACTTATTAGTTTTTGCTGTTAGCACCTTAATTTATATCCTCTTTACCACCAGATAGCCTTTTTCGTAACTTCGTCGCATTATTCAATTCGTTTATTGATACAGCATCATTCAATAGTTAATAATGTTTTCATACCTCGCCTCCAATTCAATTAAATTCAGTTCTATTCATGCCTATTATTAATGATTATGAATTATAAATAAAATACATTTTGTTATCATAAGACATTCTAGCGTAGTTTTTACTTAAGCTATGCATATTAATGAATTCACTTTTTCGTTTCTAATAAACTTAGATTTTTTTTAAATACAATATCCATTCGTAGGTAGGTAAAGGGGGCTTACCATGATCTCTTAATACGATTCAGATTAGGCTCTAAACTGAACTGCATCGCTATTTCGTACCACGACGTTACTTTTGCGATTCAGTTCAAGTGCGGTTCAGCGATAGCGATGCAGACGTTTTCACTCACTCACTTCAGTGGTTTTCGTACCATGACGCTTAACTTGAGTGGGAATTGAATCGTTTTAGTGTCAAATGGTGTCAAATTTAGCGATTGAGTATAAGTTACTCATTACGCCTGTCAAAGTTTGTTATTACGGGTGCCAAAAAAAAATTACATTTAATATTTAACTATTAATTTCATATTTAATACAATAGAAACGTATTGGCCATGCCACAGTGTTGCGCAGTCCCGTTTTGCTCGGAAAAGGAAGGCGGACATAAGTTTCCGAAAGATAAAAGTGTCTCAAAGCAGTGGTAGTAGCGATTCGCATGGTCAACTATGTCCCTCCAAAACATTCACGTGTTTGTAAAAAACATTTAAACCTTGACGATTATGCATTAGGTACCTAAAGAATCAAATACAGAAAATCGTAAGTAATGATTTTTCTTATTCCTAAATACCGTGCTTGCATGCATCAGACATTTGATTTACCCCAACCTTGAAACTGAGCAAGTTTTGCATACTTTCATCATTTGTTAAAAATTTTCAGCTATTCCTACTAAAACCAAAAGCGGTGCCTAGTCGATTTTCCTGGAACCATGAAAGTGAAGAGAGAAAGGAAATTAAAAGAAGAAGCTCTTTAACGTCAAAAGAAACGTGAAACTGCAACACTTGCTTCAAATAAAGAAGAAAATCAATGTGTTCCTTCATACACATTTATCACAGCAGCTTTTGTCGTCATAAACTGCGTATCGTATCTTAATAATAATAGTGTTGTTAGGAGTACCTATTTCAATGTAACAAATAAACAATTTTTTTAATTTCCAGTTTTTTGAAGAAACATTTGAAGAAATAAGTATAGAAAATTCAAATAAAGATGTCTCAGTACAATGCTCTTTATGCAAATGTGAAGAGAGCTTAACTAATACTGCTAAATTGTCAGAACATGGAAGTAATAGAAAAAGCACATCAAACATGTTTCGCATTGTAAATCTTAAAGAGAAGCCTGATGTGATGTCATACAATTTTACACTGGTTTTGAGAATTATAACCATTTAATGTTCGTGTTCAACCTTTCTGGTGATGAAGTAAACAATTTAAAGGATCCATCAATGCAGCCAGCTCGAGTAAAACATGCAGTGACATCAACAGATCAGTTTTATTTAACACTATTAAAATTGCGAAGAAATATGTGTAACCAAGAGCTATCTTTCCATTTTGAAATAAGCAAAACTTCTGTGAGCAAGTACTTCATAACATGGATTTATTATCTTTACTGTAAGTTCAAGGATCTGAATGTATGGGTACCGAAGGAAACAATTGATCAAAATGTATTGTATCAAAGGAAGATTAATAATAACTGTACAAGTAATAAAATAATAGATTGCACAGAAACAAAAATTGAAAAACCACAAAACCCAGTATCACAACTAGCTACATTATTCTAAATACAAATCAGCGAACACATTAAAAGTATTGGTAAAAATTTCTGGCTCTGGATGTGTGACCTTTGTTTCAGATGCATAATATGGTGGATCTGTCAGTGACAGAGACTTATTCGAAAAGTGTGGCATAATAAATTTACTTCAAAAAGGGGACAAAGGGGACATTATTCTTGGTGATCGTGGCTTTAATATTCATGATCTTGTTTCACATATGGATGTTACAGTAAACATGCCACAGTTTCTGAAAAAAAGGTGTAATCAGTTTGAAGCACACCAACTCAGACAATCAAATAATTTATCATCTGAACCTATCAATGTTCAGCATGTCATTGGTTTAGGAAAAACATTTAAGATTCTTAGTAATAAGTTATCATCTAATTTAGTACCACTTGGAGGAACAATCATATTTGTATGCTTTATGCTCACTAATTTCAGGAAAAATATAAATGAACTAATACAATTACTTTGCTCCCCCGCGACCTATACCTATGGTCGCGGGTGAGCAAAGTAATTGTTTTAGTTCATTAATATGGACCTCCGCAAAGTAACGCCTGATTCAATAAATTATGGAAAAATATAATGTAAATAAGTATTTTGGACAGTTAATTATAGGTACTTAAATAAAAGCAAAAATAAATCATCTAAACTTTTTATTTATCCTTTCAATACATAATCATCCCTATTATCTACTATAATAATTAACTATACTTGAAAGTTTTAGGTAATTAACTAAATGTAAATATGTGTGATAATATAATATGTCTTAAATACTGTAATTCTCCCATTAAACTATATAAACATTTACATTTCTGTATTAAAATACGTCAGTCTAGTTTGTATTACAATGATAGATAAATAAAATGTTTTGAATCCTTGAATGTGCCAAATTTGGAAACTGAAGTTTGTTTACATTTAGTTAACTACCTAAACCTTTCAAGTATAAATAACACATGAAATAGACACATATAACATAGTAGAAGAAGAGTAGGTAGGGTTTCATTGTACTAATTTAAGGTAATTATGGTCATTAGATATTCCATGCAGGGAAGCAACTTCAAACACACCACTTTATGCCCAGCCGTATTTTCTCTAAAGAGCAATGAAAATGAAAAAAATGAAAATGAAAATATTTATTTTCGTTAACAATTGTGCATAAATAGTGACATGCAGGGAAGCAACTTCAAACACACCACTTTATGCCCAGCCGTATTTTCTCTAAAGAGCAATAGTTTATTACATTGTTCCTAATATTATCATACCATTGTACAGTGCTGCAAGTGTTATCAGGATGTGGATCAAAACACATATTATTTCGTTTTGGTTTGGTGACATTATATTTTTGTATTTCAAATGTAAGATTTTCAGCTTTTTTAGGAGACAACTTAATTTTCTTTTTTTTTCGGCTCATGCCATATCTGTTTGTTTTCTGTGGGTGTTTTCTTAATACGCCATTCAGACTACTTTGCTTTTTGCTTTGCCTTTGGTCCCATACCAGCAGCACACTCACACATGGATTGAACAATTTTTCCATCTTATTCAAAGGCAATGCTCATAAAATATGATAAGTCAGGTGATAAGTACACTTCTCGATGTTACACTGCTGTACGAACTGTTTGAAGGCCACTCAACAGTATGTACGCCAAATCGGTTTTTAGTATTTCATCTCCTATGTTTCCAACAAAATTATTATTCCTATCATAGTCTTGAAGCCTGCAAAAAGAAAAAAACAGCTGTAATCTAGGTAAACAAGCAAATTTTAGACAAAAAAAATAGTTTGTTTATAATAGTAAAAAACTAACCTCTGAATTGCTGTTCTTTCAGACCGTTTAATTTTGAACCTCTTTTTCTTAACTCCGCTTTTAAAGCAATCACATTCATTGATCCGTAACTTATGTTTGCCATAATTAATCTAACGTATTACTAAATATCGCAATATTAATATAAATAAAAAACAGTGACATTTGACATTTCGAAGACCTCAAGCTACACTAGCGCCTCCAGCGGCGAATTCATACGCGATAGCCCTCGCGTTCCGAATCTTAGCTGCAGATTGCTTAAAATGTAAAGCAAAGAGAATATAACCACTACATTTTGTACAAAGGTTTCACAACCACTGTGTTAAAAATTATATTTGGTTATAAAAAAGCCATATTTTATGACAAAGAAACATTATATAGGGAGTGAGTTTTTTTTTAAGTTTTCAGTACTTTAAAAATGAAGAAAAAATCAAACCGTAAGCTAACTTTAGAAGTACTTTGGGTTTCGAACGTCCAAACGTCAGTCGAGACTAAAAGAGATAGATATATTTGGTTTGCATATAGCAGCATCCCTTTCGCGACTTAGCGTTTCAGTTTCGGACCAGAGACAATATCTGTCTTTCATTCACTTGTAAGCGATTGAGACTCAGCTCTGAGACATAGACGTCGTGGTACCAATTTCACGATTCAGTTTAGGTGCCTAAATTGAACTGCTCTGCGTTTGGATCGTTTATTTAAAGATCATGGTAAGCCCCCAGATCAAATCACTGACATCTATGTTCGTAGTGATATAAGGCGGACATTTTGTTCAGTAATACCTAAGTCGAACAGTTCTTATAATACTTCTCATTGCTTATTCTGCAAATGAAATTACTAGTAAAATATCATAATGATATTTTAAACTTTCGTAAGTATCTTTAGATAGAATTCACGTCAGTCACTTTTAAGGTCTTCATCACGAAATGTAATACAATAAAGAGTTTGAGTTTAGCTCAGTTTATCTTCACCTTAATTTTTCGAACCTAGAATGTCATCTCATCAACTACGTGTTTATGCGGTGCAAGTTTCCAAAGTTTTTTTTTTAATTTTAGCAAGCTTCTTCACTTTTACTATTTGGAAAAAGTCGTACCTATAAAACAGTTGTAAAATAAATGTCAACTCCAAGGATAGTGTAGTGACCTATATATAATACGGTGTTATCCATCGATAATGCGTCTCTGGCCGCCGCCGCGGGAGCTGTAAACTACAAGCAAAGTCCATTTAGACAATTTACAACCACTTCGCAACAAAACTGCATTTTATCAGGGCAACTTTGTTTGCGGTGTTTACCAGCAAGTATTTAAGGACCACCCAGGACCGAGCGTGAACATGGTTATAATAATTAATGTTTAACAGGTAGTTGCGAAGAAAATTATGGTCGTTAAAATAATTATGTTAGGTTAAGATTATTTTATTCCTTTTTGGTTGGTAATGGAAGAAGAATCTGATTTTTTCTTTGTTCCAGTGTAGTCAACTACAATCGTGATCAATCACGAAATTTCTTTATCACCTTGTGGCTTAAAACTTAGCTTAAAACATCAAAGGCTACTTTCACTGTGAAAATCAGTCTTATTATTTTTATTCTGATTGGTTGATTAATTCAGTTGCTACTATCATAAAAAAGGGTAAAACACTTGGTCGACTTTACGCAAATGATGGTCATAATGGTCAGCGTTGGTTACTATTTCAGTTATTGCAAACTATCAAACATCCCTTTTGCTTAAATATATTATACATATTATAATAAAAATTATATTCTGTCTGTGTATGCATAATAAATCAACCCTGTCAACTTAGTCCTTTCACATTCTCTATAAGATAGATTGTATTTAGGCGCCAGAAGAAAAGTAAAGTAAAGATATCTCAATTATGATCCAGAGTTAAAATTTTCAATACACGCAGCGGCGGCAGCAATTCAGTAATTCTATTACAGGGGCCTTCATATTTCTGCCCTTTTTATGGAACCTGCAATGAGTGACGGACAAAATTGTGTCAGAATTTGAATTTGGGTTAACCCGTTAAATTGGCAATATCAGCTTATTACATTTTGGTATTGTTATGAAAAGTTGTACATGTAATTGTGAGCCTACACGTGTCCCTCGGTTAAGCAAAGTTGTGCATCAACACTTACTTCCACGAAATGTTTTTTCGTAGATCGCCTACCAATAAGTGTCCCACTTGTAACTGCTGAACCCTACAAAATCAGTGATCTCAGTGCTAAGGTAGTAAAATTATATTACACAGCTAAATAAAAATCACTAAATGCTTAGAAGTTCTAAAAAGTCCCCAGCGATTCAGTGATTTCGCTACCCACATCTACAACCAGACCCTCATTGGATACTTTTCTGCCCTAGTTTTGTCCTGGCTCAGAAAGACTCTCGCGGGAAACCTTAAACGTCGTATACCGTCGTCGTCGTCGGCTTATATTGAGCTCCAATGTAGTTTTGCGATATGTTGAAATTTACATCAGCAATAATAAGCAGGTTTTATTTTCTTACTTACTTAACTACTGAATGCATGAAACTGGTGCATGAAATTAATTACGTGAGATCCCACTGTAAAATTTCGCATTTTCCACCAGAGACGTGCAGTGCTGCACTACTTCGTTATGAATTCGTTTGATATCCTTCAGTCATGTTCATTGGTCTACCAAGCGCGTATCCAGCCCTCGAAAAAGGTTGTGGTCACAGCCACCCAAGAATGGCATAGCAAAACACTGGTGAAAACGAGTTCAAGTAACTGCTTAGGGGCGCGCGCAAAACCGCGCTCAAATGCCTTCTACCCCTAATTTCAAGTATAGGGTGAAAGAGCATTTACTAGGCAAGCGTGCTCCATCGTAGGCCTCATCTTCGCTTTCCATCTGGCACGATTGTGGTCAAACGCAATCCTATATTGTATGAAAAAACCGGTTGTCTGTAAAGTTGGTTTATGGACGATAGTTTAACGTGACAAAGTCATAACAAAACATTCAAAAAAACAAAACTGAAACCAGGCGGTCACCCATCTAAGTACTGACCGCGCCCGACGTTGCTTAACCTCGGTGATCGGACGAGAACCGGTGTTTTGTCAAATATCTTGAAAACGGTGCATCCTACGGCAAAGTCAATGAAATTTTCATCCCCCCTTTAATGCCCCCACTCAACCCCCCCCATCGCACCCCGCAACCCCCTCCCCCCTTTAAAAATTACCCGATTGCTAGTACTAAGATTGTACATCCTGGCGCGTGCTGCTCTCTTGTACATCCTAGCCTTCACTGCTCTGTACGGGACATGTACGTTACATTGCGTCATCCTTTTTCGTGCGTGCAGCCGGCGTTCATCGATTTATTAGAAGTTGTCACGTCAAAAAACCTATGTTTTTATACGTAGAAAGATGCGTGCCCTGGATGCGTGCTCTGAATGCATACTCTGGATCTTCTTCGAGCGGCTGCATAGCTTAGCATTAGTGGAAACGGTCACATAACGGTCGCGCGATCTCGCCATCTGTTACATAAACCAGTTATGGTTTTTAACAGTGGCTAGCAATGTAAAAAATGTAGAAATCTATTATATGAGTAAATAAACTAAAAAAATTAAAAAAAAAACATAGATTTGTAGCGTAGTTTTCACATCCTCGCAGCATAGTTGCATACTTAGCTCTTTTCTAACGGAAAAGCATCCTGCTGTACCTACACATGGTGTAATAGGTATGTCGCAGGGTTTCCTAGGAAAATATTGCGGCAACCTAACCTAACCTAACCTAACCAAACCATAATAATTTTAATACCTTTTTTAAGCCGTTGTGGCCTAGTGGTTTAACCTGTAGTCTCTCAAGCAGAGAGTCGTGGGTTCGAGCCCGGGCCACACCTCTGACTTTTTCGGAACTTATGTGCGTAATTACATTTAAAATTTACTATAATTGTACTAAAGAAAAAAGAATAAAGAAAGAATTTAATTTGCATGGCGTCTTAACTAAATAATACAGAATCATAATTTTCCTCAGAATAAATAACTTTGCTAACTTGTTTTGACTATCCAAAAAAAAATGCGCAGTTCTGAAGGGAGTGAGAAGCTAATTTGAAACCTTGCGATGTGGCGTAGTACTTGACACAAGGTCTTCATTACGTTTTCCTATACCGTGAATAACGCGAGAATTAATTTGGAATCATAATTAAACTCTAAGGCACTTTGTTTTCATTTTCATCGCTGTTGTAGACAGTATTACCATACTTAGTTGCGTAATAAAATTATACTTACTAATATGAAGGAACGAGAACGACTAGGTATACTAGAAATCTCACAATAGGGCTGATCCTGATAATAATGAAAAATTTAATGTAGCTTGGAAAGAAAACAACTGACCTATTTTTCTGAAAATAACACACGTGATCATCAACATCATCATCATCCCATCGTCTGAATACGATACGTGTATCGTGTATACGTCTCACTGCCAGCAGTCCTTGCTTGAATTGGCTTGGTATTGGCTTGGGCTGTTGTTTGCAAGAGAACAAAAGCCCAAGTGTTAAGTTTTGTTATAAAGTACTTCACAAATACCATAGAGGGTCTGCGTCTTTCGTTCAAATGTCTAATGTAATTTCCGAAAACTTAGTAGTGCCACCCGGGTTCAAACATATTATTTTTTTTCTACTTGAGAGCTCGCAGGTAGGTTAAACCACCAGGCTATTTACCAAGGCTTTGTTTGCTTGTATAACATAGTAATACAATGAGTATTAGTATGATACTACTACTTATATTAGTATCCTACCAGGGCCGCGCCGACGCCGACCCCCGGCAGTGCCTGTCTGTGTGCGAAACCTATGAAGCGCCTGTTTTTTTACGAATCTTCATGTTCAAAATTAAACCACAAGCGTGAATATTATCTTGGGAGACTTGTACAATAAGCGCAATAAATGTTTTGTTATTTACAAGGCATATTTACGCAAAGAATTTAAATATTTTGTTGTGTAAGTGTAACAAAAATAATTTCGGTGGCGGCGCCCCTATTGACTTGGCGCCTGTGTGCGCCGCACACTTCGCACACATTGCAGGGGTGGCGCGGCCCTGTATCCTACTCAACTCACGCCTGAAGGGCTCGAATCGAATGACAAAATACAATTTTTTATTTAACAAAGCTCGAAGAATCGCCATACCTACTCCAGCGGCAGCGGGCAGGGCACATCGCTCGTAGAACTGATGGCCGATGGGGCAAAAAGGTTCTCGAGTGGCGTCTACGGACCGGAAGACGCAGTAGGCGTCCAACAAGATAGAGCGACGACCTGGTTAAGGTTGGATCGCGTTGGATGCGGATGGCACGGGACCGATCTGTTTGGCGAGCCTTGGGGGAGGCCTATGTTCAGCAGTGGACGTCTTTCGGCTGAAATAATGATGATGACAAGCAGTTTAAAAGAAATGTTAACTATTTATTTTAGTAATACACGTTGCGAATGAACCGCTCTGGGCGGTAGAAGTATTACTGAGCAATAAAGAGGTAATTCCCTCACCAAGCCACCATTCTCCACTTTAGCAGATTATTTTCACTATACTGCACTGCCGTTTCTATATTCCTCTGTTAGCTTTGTTTTCATGTAAACATAAAATAGTTACCGAGCATTAACCTCGGACGATGCTTGTCATTAAAGAACCTTTATTTCTCAGCCCTCAGTTTGCAATAACACTGTTATGAGGTAATACCATATGTTCAAAAACAGGGATATTCACTTTGTTTAAAGTTCAAAGGCCAGTTGCATGGCTGATAGTTGAATTTATTATGTAGGTATGTTATGTTATAATGAGTGTTAATTGATTATCATCATTGATATTCAATAATTCATCATCATCATCATCATTTCAGCCGTAGGACGTCTACTGCTGGACAAAGGCCTCCCTCACTGATGCCCAATCATTACGATTGGAAGCGATTTGCATCCACCCTGAACCTGCGGCCTTCACCAAATCGGCCGTCCATCTCGTTGGTGGACATCCCACGCTGCGCTTGCCAGTCCGTGGTCTCCATTCCAGAACTTTTGGGCCCCAACAGCCATCTGTTCTGCGTGCTATTAATTATGTAAAAAGCCGTGGTGGCCAAGCGATTTCACCAATGGCCCCTCAAGCAGAGGGTTCAAGTCCCGGCTCGCACCTCTGAGTTTATCGGAATTTATGTGCGAAATTACATTTGAAAATTACCATGAACTTGAAGGTGAAGGAAAACATCGTGGGAAAACATGCATACATCTGCGAAGAAATTCAATGGTGTGTGTGAAGTTCCCAATCCGCACTGGGCCCGCGTGGGAACAACGGCCCAAGCCCTCTCATTCTGAGAGGAGGCCTGTACCCTGCAGTGGGACGTATATAGGCTGGGATGATGAAGATGATGTAAAACAACGAAATCCTAATAAAGAAACAAAAACATAAAGTACTAATTAATACAAAACCACTAAACACTATCCTTCCTTTCGCATTCTGCTTCGCTCAAACATACCTCTTAGCTTACGAGTAAACCACGACGGAGTTCTGTAACGCGCGAACTGCAAAATAAGGCTAGTAAAACTACACCTCGCAATATGGAATAAATGGCGATAAGTACTGTATTTATTTATAAGTCATTCATGACAAATATCGGTAAAAGAAATAACTAAAATAATAATAAATAAAATGTCAAGGGATAATTGACATCAATTGATCTGGTCCCAAAGTCAGTAAAGCCAGTGTTACGGATACTAGACAACGGATAATCATACACAAATAGACATACTTAAATACACATTAAACACCACAAACACGAGAACAACCATTCGTATTTAACCTACCTAACTACTCCAAATAAAATTATATGGTTTATGTCATCCCATTACATATATTATGTATTGTATATCTTTACTTACTATAGGTGTAGCGAAAAAGGTCCCCTTGAATTCTTCAGGGAACAAAAGTGCTCATCAATTTTAACTCAATCATATTTAGATCGAAATGGTTAATATATTTAGAAATCCTGCAAGTCTAGCAATTAGGTGTAGCGATCATCAGCAGTAAAAGTATTTCTTTAATTTGCTTTAAACCTTCCGCATAATACCATCATTTAAGAACGAGAACTGTAAAATCTATTTTAAAATGTTCATTCTTTTCAACTCAATAAACAACATTCTTGGCTTTATGGCATCATTCAGGCGCTCCCATCGCGTGGGCATAAGTGTGGTTTACTGCAAACTAATGTACCTACTGGGTTTGTGTCACTTCAGCATACTATTTATTATTTTGTCAATTTATTACGATTAGTAATGTCACTTGTCACTTTGGATTGGATTGGATCTATCCTACCTCAATCTTTGAAACCACAGACAGGGGTTCCAGTCTAGTCCCCTGTTCATTGTAAATTTAGCTCAGCCATACTCAACTTTTTTTTATATGGGCCACAAATATTTTGTAGTAATGGGCAACGGGAGCAACGGGCAGCAGCATTGACTGTCAACAACATTTAAAAACAAAATGCTTAAAAATCAATATCATTTTTATGGTGGCACTGGTGGAAGCCTGGCCGGCCGTATGCGGTCCGTTGGTTTAGTATTAGCTGGTTTAAATATATGTCAAGACTGTGAAATATCTCAGTGCCGCAATAATAAGATAGCTAGGTATTGCTAATTTCGGTGCACAAGGCCGTTGATTATATAAATCCCATGCTATTAAACATAGAATCAAAAAATCAATGCATAATCAATCATAGAACGGTGGCCCCTATGGTGTGATAATTATTTACTAGAATATACGGGACATAATCGCGACTTTTCTTATCAATTTGCTAAAATTACCTACTTCAATGTTTCGGCCACATTGTAGCAGCCATGATCACGAGTAGATGAGTGGGTTAGCAATTCTGAATAATTATTATTTTCACTTATGTTTAAAACTCAATGGGTTGGTCACAAAACTACTACCAAGAGGAACAGAAAAATTATCGTTTACATATCATTTCAGAACCTACCTATATTTTTAACCGACTTCAAAAAAAAGAGGAGGTTCTCAATTCGTCTGTATGTTTTTTTTTGAGCAATTAACACAAGCGACGACTCCGTACAGACTGAGCTGAGAAATTGAATACATACTTTTTAGCAGTGATCGGAATATGTACACTACAATTTCGGGCGAATGACCTTAAACATTTATATGGATAAGATCCGGGATTCCGGGACTCGTATTTTTTTACAGAATAGTTTGTTGGCATGACATTATTTGAAGTTATATGGGAAAACGTGACAATTAAAACATTTAACGACCTCCTTAGCCTAGTTGGTAGTGACCCTGCCTACGAAGCAAGAGGTCCTGGGTTCGAATCCCTGTAAGGGCATTTATTTGTGTGATGAGCACAAATATTTGTTCCTGAGTTATGGATGTTTTCTATGTATTTAAGTATGTATTTATCTATATAAGTATGTTTATCGTTGTCTAGTACCCATAGTACAAGCTTTGCTTAGTTTGGGACTAAGGTCGATTTGTCTGCCGTGTCATGCCTATGTCATGTAACTCTAAAAGCATAGTTTTGAGTAAAATCTGTTTAAAGTTTTTTTTCGTGTAATTCGTAGTTTATTTTGAGATCATGTGCAAAAATAAAAATAAAATAAATAAATAAATAAATAAATAAATATCATGGGACAATCTTACACAAATCAACCTAGTCCCAAACTAAGCAAAGCTTGTACTATGGGTACTAGACGACGATAAACATACTTATATAGATAAATAAATACTTAAATACATAGAAAACATCCATAACTCAGGAACAAATATTCGTGCTCATCACAAATATAAAAAAATTACTCAAATAGATTCGTGTTAGACTTATGCATATTATGTAATACCTAGATTATTATTGTTTTGTATATTATTATTTTAGTTATAGGCTATAAAGAAGTTAGGCATAACAGGTTCGCCATACGAAGTCTGTTTTGCGGTGCCCTGTATCTCAAGATACATGACTTAGGCGTACACGTTAAATATAAATATTTCTTTCGGTTGCCTACCAGTTTACTTGTATAGTCGTAATTATACCATAAGGCTGTATAATTATGTACGGTCAAGTGCAAAAATAAGTATCGATTTAATCCTCCCATCGTTATATAGGTACCTATACCTTAATTCGACGACATAAGAGCTATGGGATATATTTATGAGCAAGTTGTGTGCACCCATATTTTTACACTTGACTGTACCATGATAAAAATTTTTAGTAATAAGGGTTCCTAGTTGACTACGGAACCCTAATAAAAAGGATAAATAAAGAAAAAAACACCCCAAAAATAAAAAAAAATCAACTGTTTTAATAAAGATTGGTTTTTTGGAGTCTTTTTGTATTTTTTATTAATCTTCTCCAAATTTCTACTTTTACGGTCATCCCGTGAAATCCATATATTTCATACTAAATACAAACTGAAACATGGATACACAGAAAAATCCAGAAAAAGAGACCAGCGCTGTGAATCGAACCCAGGTCCTCAGCATTCCGTGCTGCGTGTTAAACCCCTACACTTTCACTGGTTAGGAGTTTAGACACAAATTTCTCTCTGGTCTCTTTTTCTGGTTTTTTTCTGTGTGTCCATGTTTCAGTTTGTATTTAGTATGAAATATATGTTTTAATAAAATTGTTCAACATAAATATAGAGATTAGAAATAATCAAATTTTAGTGATAATGATATGGGATCTTAACTATTGTCCTGATGTTCGTCTAAACCCGGTACGTCGTTTTCTTCCGAATCATTAAAAAACTGTCGGTAACCGATAGGAATCGACTAATACTGAGTAAGTAATTGCTCGATGCGTATAAAGCTTGTCATGGCTATGTCGTGTAACTACTAGATACAGTATATAGCCATATTAGCTATGGCCAAAACTGAGTTACATAACTTTTGAGACAGACTCAAACAAGGAATTGGTAAGCAAAATTAAAAAAAATGTTTTGTTGGTAGGTAAAGACACTCAAAAAATACGATTCAGACTTGTTACACATATATCTCATGTATCTCAAGTTAACTGACATAGGCATGACACGGCAGTTGTGTAAGATTGTCCCCTAATATTTATTTATTTTTATTTATTTACCCCCCTGGTTCTATTGATCAAATTTATTTGACGGATAAATGTGATGCCGTCTTTGTTTGTTTTGTTCGAATAGACGGAGACGGCATCACATTTATCCGTCTGTTAAAATTAATCAATGGGTGGTGAAACAGCCCCTTAGGCAAATAAATAGATCTTCATTTAACATTAGGTACATATTTCATTAAACAGTTGCAAATGTTTACCACTTCATAAAACATAGTAATATGAAATTTGTACAATCAAAAGTCAAAGTCAAAGTCAAAGTTAATTTATTTGCATAAAATGTGGACAATGTGGAAAATGTGGAATGCAAACAATCATAAAACAAAACTTATCAAAAACTTAAAAAAACAAAATTAAAAAAACTTTTCAAATGAAATCCCGGGGTTATAAGCTATATCCATACTAAGCTTACGCGCAGAAGTCTCGCAAAATTGCACTACCTGTTCCGACCACTGCTTTTTAGCCAGATAGGTGGCACTTGTAGCTCGTGTTACGTTTCTATTCGTTTTATCATTTCACCTGACAAGTTCGTGAGAGGTCCGCCACTTGACGGAAATTCGGGCAAAAATGGTCGCGCCATTTGCCAACCATGTTTAAAGATGGCCCAGCCCGGAGAAGGGATATCATTAGGTCTGTTCAGGATGAGATGAATCCAACTCCAATATGTCAGTCGCTGAGAATTATTTATTGTTTAAGGAATCAGTGGTGATTGTGTTCACGTTCTACACAATAAACACAATCAGTGACACGGTTCTTTTGTCGTCATTTTAACCTCAAAAAGCCAACGCTTTGCTGGCAAAAAAAACCTTCATCTGAACTTTTTCTTGCTAAATGACCAAAATTCTTTTTCTCGGTGTTCTCGTACCTATTATGTAGACGCGCGAATATTGCCGAGCACAAAGGCCTATGATAACAACCACTCAAAGATAAGGGAGGTGATTTCCGAATATAATTTTTTAAATCAAGCTACCCACGTGTTTGTAGTACGTTTAATTTTGATAGAAAAGTGAAATTTTCAAGTGAAAAATTTACCTAAATATTTGAAAGATAAGGGGAGTGTTTGACCATGTTATCAACTGTCACAAATATCAAAAAGTCGGGCCACCCTTTTCTCAAGCATAGGTCGTTTCATCGATCCTTTTTGAAAAAAAAAAAAAATTTTTTTCAAAAACTTTTATGTGGAGAAGACATTCAATATTCTTCATTGAAACACTTCGTTTAGCTGAGCGATATATGTATCTCACTAATAAAAAATAACGATAAGACTACGTATGTACCTACTTACCAGAATTATCTACATTAATTTACAGGAGACAATGTCAGTTTCGGTAATTTTGTAACGTTCCAACCGCGGCCTATTCGAAACCCAACAACAACTGTATAACAATACAAATAAAAAAAAACTCACACAATAGACGATCCCTTAAATTTTTTGTCCCTTTAGTAGACAAATAGAGGCAGGTAAATGTTCTACATCGCGCTATCGAAGTTTTCAATTTTTTCGGTATATATACGAAATTAGGGACCAGTCAAATGGGGTGTCCGTTTCTTCGAGTGCAACCAGTACGGGGGATCTGGCCTAAGTCCTCTTTATGACTAGGTCCCAGATTGAAGGTTGACCTTGAAATGGAAGAGAGCCTACCTCAAACCTAGACTGACCTAGTATTTGGCACACAGTGCGTGCTAGGCCGATCTGAACACCAACTCGAAGATATTTTGACACCTCTTTTTGACCAACTTCAAAACAATTCTCAATTCGCCTGTTTTTTTGTGGGTAGGTAGGTACAGTAAGATTATTTCCACTTTGGCACTCGGCAATTCTCGACATACCTACATCAAGAGAGATCGGAAGTGCACTACTTAGGCTGAGGTTTTGTTATTAATTACATTAAATTGGTTTGGATATTTTATGTGATTAAATTCTAGGATTTTATATAAGTACTCTATGAGAAAACACGAACCTTTAAGTACGGTTAAAACTGAGACGTCCCGAGTGTCAATGTGGAAATAATCTTACTGTATATTACTTATACCTACCGATATTTTGTGGACTGAATGACTGAATTGAATTCTCGTAGCCAGAAACATCATTTATCATTAATGACACAACTAAGTAGTTAATAACTATAGATTAGAAAATTTAAAAACCCCCGACGCAATTGGGATGCACCAAAAAAAATAACATATAGTTTTTATATTTTTTTTGGAAAGAATAGGATATTTTAAGATACCATTTTCATCGATTTTGAATTTGGTTGAGGATTTAATTTTATATATTTTTTTACGAAATATGTTGGATGACGTCACAGTGAGAGAGCCACGTTCCATTGCCTAGAAAAATTCAAGTCGTGCATAACATAATCTGTGGCACTACTGGCCTTATACTACGAAGTGCAAAATTCGAACTTCGTATCGTGCCATTCCTCTCACGCTAATAGTATTTAATACAAGAGCGAGTATTTCGGAGTAGCCCCCCTGATTTGTCTTGTCACTGTCAATAATACAAGCACGGCTTAGGGTCCTAAATTAACCATATGACAAATAGTTTTATTTATTTCTCTTCTTTTAGCTTCGATTATTCCTGTTTGTTTAATGGTGTGATAGTAAATAGATATTTTTTATTAAAATCTGATATTTAAATTCCTTTATATTTACTTGCAACGTAGTAATTTAATAATTAAATTTGTAAAAATACATTGGAAATACTCGTATACATTTCGGACTTTATGATAAATGACAACTGTTTAAAGCCAGGTGCGTATCATGTGATTAAAGTTCTGCCTTTGTCACTCTTTGCTATTATAAGCAGGACAGCAACATTTCAAACTGTCAATTTGCTTTAGAGTGTAGACCTTCTTTACCTATATCTGCCTCTGTGATGATTCACTGCAGGGGTCAAATGAAGGTCATTACTTAAAATTTCTTTATTTAATTCAGTTTACCATATTTTTGGAATCTGATTTCTGAAAACGCTTCACAAAGCCTATTTCTCCAAACGGTTTTCGATTTATTATACGTTGTCAAAAATAGGGACATCCCAATTTGGTCACACATATTTTGAAAATAAAGTACCTAAATGCCCATTCTGCGCTAAGATCCCTTCCGCAGCTAACAAAAGAGCTGATAACTTTGAAACGGCTGAACCGATTTTGATGAAACATCACTAAGAACCATTGACAAGAAACCTGCTCACCCGTTCACCCGCTTAAGAGCTATGACACACAGACAGACACACACACACACACACACACACACACACACACACACACACACACACACACACACACACACACACACACACACGCACGCACGCACGCACGCACGCACGCACGCACACACGCACACGCACACACACACACACACACACACACACACACACACACACACACACACACACACACACACACACACACACACACACACACACACACACACACACACACACACACACACACACACACACACACACACACACACTCAAACTTATAACATCCCTCTTTTTGTGTCGGGGCGTACCTAAGTAATTTCGCTGTTTTCGAGCATTTTCCTGTGTTGACTCATAAGTTTTGACTTGTATTTATGTTAAGCTAAACAAAGTAAAAGTTTTTTTTTTTAAAATTACTAGACGTACAGACTCAGTTCTTGCCTGCTTCGTAGTCAACTCTTTTGCTCAAGCAATAAACTACTTCAAAAGTTCCGTTTCGTCCCAAAATAGTCATAAACTTTTTCCCAAAGAACAACATAAACAAAAAATCAGTTCTTAAAGCAAAGAAACCATATAAACGTTAACCCTTTGAAAAACCAAATTAATTCAAAAATAACTTTGCTCGTGTTTCATCTCGTGTAAAAGTTTTGCGAAAGGTTCAATTAGGTTTCCCGTCCTTCGTACCTATTGAAGGCTGTTATTTTAAGCTTTCTCATTGTTTAAACTAAACCGCAATTTTGTCGAGTATGTATGTTCTTTGGAAACACTGGATTGAGCGATTTTAAGTCCAATTATGTAACAGGGTACCGACTGTGCGGTACCAACTCAAACTTTAGTTATATATACACTGACGAGCAAAAATAAAGGGTCGGTTACAAAAATTACGATAACTACAAAACCCACTGTGATAGCTTCTTCGAGTAAAATGAGCTTAGTAAAGAGTTTTATTTTTAACAAGAAAAAGTTTAATTGAGAATTAAACTATTTTAAACTCATTTTACTCGAAGAAGCTATCACAGCGGGTTTGATAGGGGTATGTATTAAAATACCAAAGTACGAAAGTCCGAATGTATTAAAACATCGAATGGCTCAAAAGACCGACACGATTTTTTTCTGAATCCGTTAACTTTTTAAGATTGTTATAAAACAAACCTTACCTAACCTAATGGGTTCTGTTTCTGTATGATGCCGTTTTTATAAATTCTGAGAAGTTTACGGTTTCAGAAAAAAATCGTGTCGGTCTTTTGACCCATTCGATGTCTTCGTACTCGAAGTACCATCGAAGTGTCGTGTTTTGACATTCGGTCTTTCGTACTTCGGTATTGTAATACATACCCGTTTTGTAGTTATCGTCATTTTTGTAACCGACCCTTTATTTTTGCTCGTCAGTGTATATATCGTGGGCACGGCAAATGCGTAAGAAGTAAAATAAACGTTACACGAACCTGGGTTCTAATCGGAAATTTAGACTTCTTTTTTACAAACAAAAAATATTAATAAATTCGAACTTCAAGATGATAGGGCCCTAGAACGAGATGGCAACCTATATCTAAACTGCAACTTCTTTCTATGTATATCAAACGTTATAGGATGGATGATGTAAGAAAGAGATGGCGAATGCGATTGCAAGTGCCTGTGCGTTAGACAATACGGCCACTGGTTGCCCAATGATGTTTTTACTCACCAACTTGCGCGTGCATTCCGATCTGAAAGAAATCTTCAAATCTTCTAATATATAAAAAATCTCGTGTCACAGTGTTTCTTATCGAACTTCTCCGAAACGGCTTGACCGATTTTAATCAAATTTTTTCTCTGTATCTGTTAGGTCTGAGAATAGGTCGTAGGCTATTTTTTATACCTCTTTTCTTTGCGAACGGAGTCGCGGGCAACAACTAGTATTTTATAATATGAACTTATATGAACTCTTTATGTATGTATAATAAAGTGACTCGACCATTGGTTTAACCTACATCTAAAAAAATAGGGTCAGCCAGAGTAAGCACTGTTACATGAACTTGATTTATTTTGAATATAAAAATAACTCATTCATAAGAAGACATATTAAGTGCGGAAATATAATGGTCCCGAATGTTTGAATAAGAAGAGATTAGGGCCATAATTGCTAAAGTTTTATCAAGAAGTCAGACTTTCATAAGAAAAATAAGTAATAAGAAAATAATAACATGTAGCTTAAGCTAGTTTCAACCATATTAAAATACTTGTATCTTATAGAATACATTTTTAGGGTTCCGTAGTCAACTAGGAACCCTTATAGTTTCGCCATGTCTGTCTGTCTGTCTGTCTGTCTATCTGTCTGTCTGTCTGTCTGTCTGTCCGTCCGCGGCTAAGCTCAGAGACTGTTAGTACTAAAAAGCTGTAATTTGGCATGAATATACATAGCAGTCATGCCAACAAAGTGGTAAAATAAAAAATAAAAAAATATTTTTTTTAGGGTACCACCCATAGACGTGAAGTGGGGGTGATTTTTTTTTTCTCGACTAACCCTGTAGTGTGGGATATCGTTGGATAGGTCTTTTAAAACCATTGGGGGTTGCTAACATGATTTTTGTATTTAGTGATCTGTTTGCGAAATATTCAACTTTAAAGTGAAAATTTTCATTAAAATCGACCGTCCCCCCCTCTAAAATCTAAACTGTTGGGAGGAAAAATTTGAAAAAAATCAGAATGGTAGTAAATATATTAAAATTACAAGGAAAATTATAGCGGCTAAGATTGCTTGGGAATTATTTGTAGTTTAAGAGTAAATAGTAGCTTAAGGTATAAAACATACCGTCACTACTTTGAAAAAGCTCGTATCTCAAATCAGCATGTAAACAAAACTGAACCTTGATACGCGCGTAATAAAGTTCACTTAGCCAGATTATCGATTGTGAAATACGAGCTTTTTTCAATGTATTGACAATACCTAACTTGGAAGATTCCGTACACATACGAAATCCTTAGAAAAATATTACTTGATTTTTTCGTAATGGCTACGGAACCCTATCTTGGGCGTGTCCGACACGCTCTTGGCCGGTTTTTGTATTATTATGGGCGGCGGGCGCGTTAGTAGCTATAAGAATAAACTTTCGCTTCTCCATTAGATGATCATAGTAGTAGCCCATAGTTAACTGAATCCGGTAGGGTTCTGCTCACGTCTCCCGAATCACCCTAAATGTATAAACTAAATGCTTAATATGTATTTAACTTGTAAAAACTTAACGAACACATTTCCATCAGAATTCGATTGAGATGAAAACTAAGCTAATGGCTATCAAATGGAAATCAACATCGTTATTTGGCAAAAATCCTAGTTTGTAGTGACAATAATTGGTGTTAACAATTTATTTCACTCCTTACATAGACACTTGTGTGATCTAGAATGTTTGAACTGGAACTTGAAATACGACTGTTTGTTTAATTGATTTGTTTACTTAATATACCTTTGATACTGGTGTGATACACACAACTTATTTTTAAACGAATAGATGCCTAACACACACCATAAAAATATGAAGTTACTAAATATTCTACTAAACTTAACGAAAAAAAAGAGCACAGGGGGCTGCTACGAAATTCGAAATTCGAAGTTCTTATCGTACCGTCTCTTTCGCTCTTCTATAATTAGACTATTAGCGTGAACGAATCGGCACGATACGAAGTTCAAAAAATCGAATTTCGTAGCATACCGCGTGGCCCGAGAAATTCGCGTACGCCAAAGAATTTCAAAGTCTACCCACCTAATCCAATTAAATAAGAGTAAGTTTGTTTTTATTTTAACTATACACCATTAATGACGAAAAAGTTTGTTAGAAATACTTCTTTACGTCCGTTGGATCTTCTTCTGCCTGGTTACGTTATAGTTTATGTAACGTGCTACTCAGTTCCATTCATTTTAATCGTTTTACCGCTTAAGATTCTACATCGCGCTATAGAAGTTTTTGAATATTCTTCATAAATATCGCTTTTAAAAACCAACACTCGGTGTCCAGCTCTCCACGGGAAATCACTGATGAAAATCAGCGATTGAGATAGAAGAAGTCTGATTGGTTATAGTACCCCTTCCCGGAATACAACCGCGTCCTAAGTGCGGTTCCAGATTGATTGAGCTGCTTGAGAGGCAGATGTTGTGGGTTTGAAGGAGAAGTAAGCGCCGTATCTTCTCATTCGGTCCCGGATGGAAAAAGTTCAGTATACTGTTCTTGCCTCCACCGTGGAGAGCATATTTGACACTTTTTTTCGCGTGCTGGCCATTTTCTTACCTTTCCTTTTATACACTTATAGAGTAATAGTTAAGTTGGCCAATGCCAATGCTTTGCCAATTTCCAAAAGTACTTTTACTTGGGGTTTCGTAAATCTCAAAACTCTTTTGTTCCTTTTTTTTTATAAACACGAATCATAATAATAGCGCAATATTGAATCGTTTTACATCAAAAACAAAAAGAGCCCAAAAATAAAGTAAGAGTGTAGTGTTCATAATTTTATTATGAGGTGTCGATTTTTATGACAGGTACCTAGGTACTAAATCTTGAAAAAAATTCCACAACAAACAATATTAAACATGAAACTACCGTAAGTGAAAATAAACGGATCACTCACATCTTAAAACGAGTTTAACTGGACATGTTTCGGGCTAATCCGTTGCCCTTCTTCCCGGAGTCACACGTCACGGCGGCTGCCAAACGCGTACTCTACGCGCGTCGGATTAGCACGAAACATGTCGAGTTAAGCTCGTTTTATGACGTGAGTGATCCGTTTATTTTTACAACAAACAATACTTGTGAGTGAAAATAGACTTTGATGTTTTTCACCCTTACATCTGGCATTGTACGTTACGGTAGTACGGTCAAGTGCTAAAATAATTATATTTATTTATACGTTAACGAGGTGTCAAATTTTTTAACTAATTAACCATAAGGTTGATGTTTACATATTTTAGCGCGATGACTGTATACATATTTATGCTTTCGACTATACAGCAATTTGCTTGGTTGAATGCACATTTGTTTTTTTACTAAATGACGTTTTACTACGACTACTAGGCTGCACTGAAAGTTTCGGGAATCGATTATTTAATGGTACAATAGTGTTTCAAATTTAACTTTTTTATAACCATAGAGGTCTTGTCAACTCATTACAGCAGGCAGTTTGATAAAAAAAGTAGACACTTTTTAGTAATTATTTTTTAAAACGGAGTCGTTGCCGCCAAAATTGAAATAACGCGAGAAATTTTAAGAGCTATGAATTTTTATGATTTTAAGAGTGGTTTATCTCAAAAATAATGCCTTGATCGGACGACTTATGCATTTGGAGAGGGAGTTGCATGAAAGACGACTGTGTATCGCTGGTTTTCCGAATTTTACCGCAATCGTGTGAAACTCGGTGATGATTTTCGTGAAGGGCGGCCCAAATCTGGGGTTCCTCAAGAAAACGTCGATGCAGTGCGGGACCTGATCAACAAAGATCGTCATGTCACATATCGTGAAATTCAGTCATGTTTAGGGATTGCAATGAGTCAAATCCAAACTATCTTGCAAACAGAACAGGTCGTGAGAAAGCTATTTTCCCGTTGGGTCCCACACCAACTTTCTGATGAACAAAAGGGGGCCTGGGTCAATTGGTGCCGAATAAATTTAGAAAGGTTTAACACAGGAACTTCCAACGCAGTATATAAAATCGTGTTGGGTGATGAAACGTGGATACATGCTTACGAACTTGAAAATAAAAACCAATCACGAGTTTGGGTGTTCAAAAACGAACTGCGACCGACCAAGATTGTTCGCTCCCGAAGCACGGCGAAAAAGATGGTCGCCACTTTTGTCTCGAAATCAGGGCAAGTTGTGATTATTGCACTTGAGGATCACAGAACGGTTAATGCAGACTGATATACTACAATTAGTCTGCCTGAAATCGTTGACATACTCAAAATAGAAAACTACAACCGATGCATGATTCTCATCACGACAACGCCAGCGACTACACTGCTCGTCAAACAAATGAGTATTTGGACTATTATAACGACGAATTAATGACCCATCCACCATACAGCCGCGACTTGGGTCTTAGTGATTTCTATACATACCCTAAAATTAAAGATAGCTTACGCGTTCAACGATTCCTGTCACTCGAAGCAGCAGTGGACACCTTCATAAGTGCAATTTCGGGGACTACATCTTTGGAGTGGAATAAATGTTTCAATAATTGGTCTAAGCGAATGAAAAAATGTATAAATATGCTTGGAGAATACTTTAAAAAACAGTTGTTGGCGCTAGGCTAAGCGTAAGGCCTAGACGTCCTTAAGTGCCTAAATCTAGAATTTTAATTTATCGAAGGACCGTGCGGTTTAGGATAATTATATAATAATTTTTGCATTAAGTTACAACACTACGCACACATAGGAAAACGAGGAATGAGAGTAGGAAAACAAAACGAAGGTTTGGTACCTGGAGTCCTGGACTTATGCGGCAGTATGGCGTCGGTTGGGTTGGGTGGTGTGGTGACGGTGATAGACGAATTGCGATCAAAATATCGTTCGGTAGTAACACTTGTAGATCACATAAACAGCACTGGCCAGGCCTTCACTCACTAATAGTGTTTATCAGTTCTAACATCAAAAATAAAGTCACAATAATTAAATTAAGAAGAAGTAGCGGGCGGAGCGTTGCGAGCGTCGCAGCGACATGACACTTGCGAAAACGGAACTGCCACCATTCCGGAAATATTCGCGCGTCTCTGCTCCCGGTCTTCCAGCGTTCAGCCAATCACAGGTGAGTCGAGGTGAAGTGATCACAGCGCCACTTGTTCTATCCTTGTCGCGCGCACAAACACTTCGTATGAAGGAAAGGGATAGGGAAACAGGAAGAAAAGTGTGCGTAGGTGAAAGTAATGGTTTTGACTAATTTTTATTGAATGATTTCCCGGTCCCTAGGATACAATTTTAATGTTTTGAGACTAGATGGCGTTAGCAGCTTAATACGACGCAAACATTCCCCCCCGCTTGAAGGGTTACCTTCAAAAACAAACAAAATAAACTTAACTAAACTAAAAATCTTGAGGTGTTTACACAACCTACTGATTTGGTAAAGGACACAAACGAATGACCGGACGTAAATACGTTCCAGATGACGTTCTAACCCTTGCGACTCTAATTACACCATCTTTTGCCGGGAAAACCTCTTCTATTATACCTAGCGGCCAATGAAGTGTAGGCATATTGTCACTCCGCACGATCACAACAGTACCGACTGAAACAGGGAACGCGGGTGTATTCCATTTCATCCGGGTTTGCAACGTGTGGAGATATTCTTGTTGCCAACGATGCCAAAATGACTGAACTAATTTGTCTAAAAGTGAATAGCGCTCTAACAGGTTAAGCCTAACACCTTCAATCTCACGAGCAGGTAAATATTTCAGAGGAGTCATAGTTAAAAAATGTGCTGGCGTCAAAGCTAGTGGTTCTGAGGGATCAGATGAAAGAGTTCTACAAAGGGGCCTGGAGTTCATCACAGCTTCTACTTGCGTGAGAACTGTATTCATTTCTTCAATAGACAAAATCTGATCGCCTATAACCCTGAATAGATGCGTCTTCAAGCTTTTCAAATTAGCTTCCCAATTTCCACCGAAATGCGGAGCTGCTGGGGGGTTCATATGCCAATCTATGCGATTTTCAGCTAATATGCGAGCAAAATCCGTGTTAAAATGTTTTGAAACTAGGAACGAATGCAGTTCACTAAGGTGTCTTTTAGCTCCAATAAAATTAGTACCATTATCAGAATACAACCGAGAAACAGGGCCTCGGCGAGCCAAAAACCTTTTAAACGCAGACAAGAAGCAGGATGTACTGAGGTCAGACGCTAGTTCTATATGTACAGAACGCGTGGTCATACAAACAAAAATACAAATGTATGCCTTTTGAGTACGGACACCCCTACTCCTAGTAGCTGTGACACGTAGTGGTCCAGAGAAATCAACACCTGTATGCGTAAAAGCCTTCACGGAACGTACAACACGACACGCCTTGTGATCGGACATCTCGGGGCAATTTGACCTAGGTCGCAAGCGAAAGCATCGAAGACATAAAAATATCCTGCTACGCACTATACTACGAGCAGAAAATATCCAATAATTATGGCGTAACACAGAAAACAGCTCGTCTTCTCCAGCATGACAATATAATCTGTGGAAATAATCTACAATTAAATTGACCACATGATGTTTTCCCGGTAACACAATGGGGTGTTTCTGTTGAAATTTTAAATCTGCAGCCCCTAGACGACCACCTACGCGAATTGTACCATTCTGTAGAAACGGTTTTAAACGCTGAAAAGCGCGCGAACACACCTTCTCCATCTGCAGGTTTTCAAATTCCTTAGCAAAACAATGCTGTTGTAGAGTCTGCAAAATCCTACCCTCGGCAAACTCTAAGTCTGAAGCTGAAATGTATTCACGACGAGGCAGCACTCTTCCTAAACGAAAAATGTAAACAACGCAACGCAACAATTTAGACCACGATGACATACGTGCGGCTACTGAAAGCAACAGTGGCACGTCCGTTGACGTTACAGCGATAAATGAATTTGTCTTCTCTTCAGGAGGTTTCGATATGGATAGCGGATCAAATGGTATCAAAGGCCAATAGACTGGTTCTCGTTGAATCCAAGTCGGTCCGCAAAACCAGAGTGGATGATGTAAAATTTGCTCAGGCGTTAAGCCGCGCGACAAGCAATCGGCGGGGTTTTCAGAACCCGAGACGTGATAAAAGCGGTTAGCTGCTAGAGAAGAGTGTATTTTGGATACGCGATTCGCCACAAACGTACCCCAGCGGTGAGGCGAGGAATGTATCCAGCATAAAGCGACGGTAGAGTCAGAAAATGCATAAACATTATCAATTGCGATGCGGCTACCCAAAGTGTCTACCACGATGCTAATTAATTTTGCCAAGACAAGTGCAGCACACAGTTCAAGACGAGCCAGTGAAACCGTTTTAGTTGGGGAAACTCGTGACTTAGAACAGAGGAGATGTGTATTGATAACACCGTTATTGTTGACATGCAGATATACTACAGCCCCATATGCCCGTTCACTTGCATCTCCGAAACCAACAATTGATACGACACTGTCAGCAACAACACTAACATGACGCGGTATTTGAAGTTGTTTCAACAGGCAGAGTTCTCTGCTGAATTGATTCCAAAGCTTGACGATCGCATCGGGAGGGCTATCATCCCAGTCACATTTCAAAAGCCAGAGTTCCTTAATTAGAAGTTTGGCGTATAGAATTACAGGCCCAATGAAACCCATTAAATCCCACAGACGGGCCACACATGAAAGTATAGCACGCTTAGTGCATTTATTACCAGGTTGTAAGACATCTAGCGAAAAATTATCTGACGTCGGGGACCAAGTAAGTCCTAGAACCTTTTGATTTTCATCCTTGTCAAATTCTAAAACCGCTGATAAACGGTGAGAAGGTGGAATGGTGTTTAATACCGTTGCCGAATTGCTATTCCATTTTATAAGATCAAACTGTCCCCTTTTGAAGAGGGCAATGACCTGCTCAGCTGTTTGAACAGCGTCAGATTCCGTGTTTAAGCTACACACATAATCGTCCATATATAACGAGTTTATCAGTGCCTTTTTTGCAAGAGGAAACTGATCTCCTTCGTCTTCTATTAGCTGTTTAATTGTACGTAATGCATGAAATGGACTGGATTTAAGTCCGAAACAAACTCGATTGAATTCGAACACAGTTATTGGATCATTTTGGTCAAACCTGTATAAAATGCGTTGGAAACGACGATCCTTTTCTTGAATCCCAATGCAAAGAAACATCTGTCTAATGTCAGCGCACAATGCTACTTTGAATAAACGAAAATTCAAAATGATTTCGAACAAATTACCCTGAAGGTTCTCGCCACTGTAAAGAATGTCGTTAAGAGAAATGGAGGTACTAGTTTTGGCGCTAGCGTCTAAGACTATACGCAACTTCGTAGTTGCCTTATCTTTGCGAACTACTCCGTGGTGCGGAATTATATACGATGGCAGAGGCTCCTCAGTCTGTACCAGTGCTGGGGCTAAATAATCTTTGGCAATGTAGTCCCTAATTACGTCGTCGTAAGCTTGTCTAAAATCAGGATCCGCGTTCATTTTGCGTTCCAAACACAAAAATCGTTTCTTCGCGTAGCTGTACGAATCACCGAGTGACGAAGGATCTTCCTTAAAGGGTAAAGCAACAATATAACGCCCATTCGTAGAATCTCGAGCGGTAGTTTCGGTATACATTTTCTCACAGACTGAGTCATCTGGATGCTGAACTCGAGGTACATTGACCTCTTCTAGTTCCCAAAATTTTTGAACCATGTTATCAATCGATTGAGGAATGACACAACAGCAAGAAACTGACGAGGTGTTGAAAAGATTCGCGGGCGCACAACCTATAACTACGTAACCAAGAACTGTTTCTAAAGCGTACGGCGAGCCGTATCTACTAATAATTCTGTCGTTTAACAAAAGTCGCGGAAACAATGACGCGCCAATCAACATGTCAATGTCACCCGTGACCGTATACGTATCGTCGGCTAGCGGTAGCGAGTCAAAACAAGCCAACATGGACCGATCTACTTCGACGTTAGGTAATTGGTCAGTCACCTTGTCTACGACCAAAGTTTCCAGATCATAACTGACTTTACGATCGAAGCGGGAAAAGAATTTCACATTTACAAGCGAGTTAACAACCTTACTTGACCCAGCTATTCCTCTGATTGTGATGTTTTTCTCATAAGCATTTAAACCTAGTCGGTTACAACAATCACGCGTTATAAAACTACTTTGCGAGGCACTATCTAATAAGCAACGTACTAAGCGCTCTTGACCATTACAATCGTGAACTATAACACGAGCTGTCGCTAGCAACACTGTGGTAGGTAAATTTCGGTTCGCATTTGTACTGCTGCAGTTACTAACCGAAAAATTATGAGCAGACGTTAAGGCGTTACCAGACTCAGCGTGAGTGGGTAAGGGCGCGGAAGGCAGTAGCGGGCCGTGCGGCTGCTGCCGCGTTTGCAAACCTGAAGAAAGCGCCGGCGACGGGGCGAACGGCGCCGGGGCGGGGTGCGAGTGCGAGGCGGGCGATAACGCCGACGACGGGGCGAACGGCGCCGGGGCGGGGTGCGAGTGCGAAGCGGGCGATAACGCCGACGACGGGGCGAACGGCGCCGGGGCGGAGTGAGAGTGCGAGGCGGAAGATAACGCCGGCGACGAGGCGAACGGCGCCGGGGCGGGGTGCGAGTGCGAGGCGGACGATAACGCCGGCGACGGGATAAACGGCGCCGGGGCGGGGTGCGAATGAGCGAGCGAAGTTGCAGAATAAACGTAAGATTGCGAAACCGGCGTGAGCGGCGCGGGGTTGGCGCGAGGCGGAGTATACCAATTATTAGGCGGCGGCGGCACCGCATCAAACGACGCACTGGGAGCTGACCACTCATAGTACGAGGCGTCACTTGAGAGAGCGGGAACCGCCACGCTATTTTCAAAATGTAACATTGTGTGATGTTTATTATTACATTTACGACAAGAACTATTGGAGTTGCAATCGATCACTCTGTGCTTCTGACTCAAACAGTTTAGGCAGTAATTAAATGACTTAACATATTTATATCTATCGTTGGGTGACAGTCTTTGAAATCCCGAACACCTATAAAGTTGATCGTGTGAAGCGGCCGCGCCGCACAACGAACAGCCGGCGCTGTTGCTAGGCGCGGGCGGGCGCGACGCGGCTTGCGGCGGCATGAAACTTTCATGTTCGTCCACATTTAAGTACGAATGTGTATTTCTCGATGACCTTGAAAAGTCTATATGATCTAAAATCTTCCTAGTAGCTTGTATGGGTTTAAAAGTAGTTGAGTGTTGCAATACCTTGATATGTTTACGAAGAAACGTAATTAGGCTACTGAAAGTAGGTATTTCGACGTCACGGTTATCCATTTCGAATAAGCGAATTATTTCGGGGTCTAATTTTTTCGAGATTATGTGCAATAAAACGAAATCATACAAATTAGGCACTTTTAAGTTATCAAGAGCGGCCACCGACGATGATAACTTGTCTACAAAATTTTCTAAGTTTTCGGCGTTGACTGTACCTAGTTTCAAATTTAAAACTTGATCAAAATATGTTGTAGCCTGTAAGCGCTTGTCTTCATACTTGCGAACTAAACTCTTGTAAATTAAATCGTAATTCTCAGCGCATGGGGTCAAACCAGTACAGACGGATTGCGCTTTGCCCGTTAATTTACCTATTAAATAATATAATTTTTCCGTGTCACTGAGATTAGCATTTTCGTGCACAGTCGTCTTAAAACTCGCGAAGAATAATGGCCAAACTCGTGGATCTCCATTAAATTCGGGCAACTCCATTGGCGGCAACTTAGGGCCGAGTCGGCTTTGATCAAACGCGGTATGCGATTGGTTACACGGTTTTACATCGCTCGGCGGCGGCGGGGTCAACTTAGTATGTTGACGCTTTATACGGCAATAAATATCTTCAAAAGCCAACCACGTACTATGACTCGGTTCTGCATCGGGTTTCAATGTCATTTGTATTTCGTTTATCTCCTCGAGAGTTTGAAGGTATTTATCCCGAATAGAATCCAAGGTCTGGACATTAGCAAGAAACATTTCGACGGAATCTTCACTGTCTAATTTATTTGAAATGGTATAAATCGACTGCAAACGCACAAAATACGCGGCTCGTCTTGATTCCAAATTTTTAAGTTTTTGTTCAGCCATTTTGGTTTGCGAACGCGTAAGTGACATAAACTTATTATTATTAAATTAGTTATACGTAACTATATAGATACACCAACGAACTTAAAGTACCAACCTACTTACCTACTTGGTTGCGAGCGAAGCGAAGCGACAAAATACCTACCTACCTAACTATGCGGTTTCCTAGCTATCTACAGGATTGTTTGTTTGGAACAAATGAAATCTACGCGATGTAAACAAATGAATAGCTAAATATATCGTACGAATTGTATCAGTTTGTGTTAAGTACCACGGCTATATTATGATTAAGTAACATCCGGCTCGATTAGGGACCATTTAATGTTGGCGCTAGGCTAAGCGTAAGGCCTAGACGTCCTTAAGTGCCTAAATCTAGAATTTTAATTTATCGAAGGACCGTGCGGTTTAGGATAATTATATAATAATTTTTGCATTAAGTTACAACACTACGCACACATAGGAAAACGAGGAATGAGAGTAGGAAAACAAAACGAAGGTTTGGTACCTGGAGTCCTGGACTTATGCGGCAGTATGGCGTCGGTTGGGTTGGGTGGTGTGGTGACGGTGATAGACGAATTGCGATCAAAATATCGTTCGGTAGTAACACTTGTAGATCACATAAACAGCACTGGCCAGGCCTTCACTCACTAATAGTGTTTATCAGTTCTAACATCAAAAATAAAGTCACAATAATTAAATTAAGAAGAAGTAGCGGGCGGAGCGTTGCGAGCGTCGCAGCGACATGACACTTGCGAAAACGGAACTGCCACCATTCCGGAAATATTCGCGCGTCTCTGCTCCCGGTCTTCCAGCGTTCAGCCAATCACAGGTGAGTCGAGGTGAAGTGATCACAGCGCCACTTGTTCTATCCTTGTCGCGCGCACAAACACTTCGTATGAAGGAAAGGGATAGGGAAACAGGAAGAAAAGTGTGCGTAGGTGAAAGTAATGGTTTTGACTAATTTTTATTGAATGATTTCCCGGTCCCTAGGATACAATTTTAATGTTTTGAGACTAGATGGCGTTAGCAGCTTAATACGACGCAAACAACAGTAAATGTACATTTAACTCTTTACATGGTCCATTTTTTGTATTCCCGAAACTTTCAGTTAACAATATACTTAGGTTGTATTTTTATTGCAACGGTCTTGTAAGAGAAAATGCCTGTGTGTAGCTTTATACTTAAGTACATTTTTTTTATATATATATTATAGCAGGCAAACGAGCAGACGGATCGCCTGATGGTAAACAATTACCGTCGCCCATGGACACCTGCGACACCAGAAGGGTCACAAGTGCGTTGCCGGCCTTTTAGGTAGGAGTACGCTCTTTTACATATGCCGATGACGCTAGCGGACCGCTTCGCTTCGCCCCAGGGACAGCGTCAGGACGTTCCGACGCTACATACTAGGAATAACTACATAATTAAAGAATGTTGAGGTGAATATTAGGAATATTTTTCAACTCAAATGTTTGTCGTTACGCCTGCAAAGAGTTTCGATTACATTTCACCTTACTACTTTTTGCTATTCATTTTCAACAGGCGTTAAATCTGTTTCTATGCAAAGTTTTGCCACTGTTTCCGCCATCACAGCATTGAACCTAGCGTTCCCTCAAACAACGATTCAATAAACCTCAGACATGATGCTTAAACACGTTTTGCTTGCTGCACAATTTGGTTTAAACGTAGCTATGTTTGGTATGGCGGCGTGATTTAGACTGTAGACTAGACTAGACGAGAACAAGTTGTTCGTGCTCTTTAATACCGACTTTTCATTTAACGGCACACGACCGTGTAGAAGTTTCCTCATTGATTCGAAAAGTTTGCAGCACGATAAATTATTAAATACCTACTTAGTAAATTATTCGGTCTTGTATTGTATTCGCAAATGTTTTTTAATTACCGTTTTAACCTGATTCAAATAATTAATAAGCATCTGACTGAAATGCTGCTATAAAACTCAAAAAGTGTACGACAAAAGTACAGACGGTTACTTTGTAGTCTGCGCAAATTCCAAGCACTTAGTAATATAATTAAACCGGCAAAACAAAAAAGAAGAGGTTCTCTAGTTGACGCGTTTATTTTTTCGCTCTTAGTTTACAATTTCAGAAGAACACTTGAAGGCTACAGTGGCTACAAACCTCACACATAAACTTCCGACCTAAAGCACTCTTTAAAAATGTTTGCTTTCAAATGTAAGGCACTGGTATATTTCTAAAATTAAGAAGGAAAACAAATATTGACACCATTTTGATATTCGCCTGCCTAACTCTTACCACAGTTAACGCTACACTAACAACCAATTACTTAGTACAAAACACAAGCAAAACATCTGAGCCTGTACTCTAACAATGATTGTTCTACGCCTAAACATATGCTCCCATATCGTTCCAACTTGGGCGAAATTTTATACGAATGTTAAACATACGAAGGCAAATAGAACCTCGGTAATACAAAGCTAGCTCGCAGGTGTGCATGCTCCAAACAAACTTCTGGATTTATCGTCCTTAGTAAAACTCCAAGACATTATATTTTAAACACAGCATCAGGACTTCTTCATTAATGCTTCCCTTGCTTCGTATAAAAAGTTTTAAAGCTTAAGCCACGTCTTGGATTCAGAAATTCATGCGAACTACAAGCTATGTGAACTTAGCACCCAACATTGAAAAATATTTTTTTATTATTTTATTCTTATAGATTTCGGTATGTAGTTGATTGTAGTAACAATTTTTTCGTTAGTAGTAACTCTAAAAAAAAATTAGAGGACTTTGAAAAAAACACATCTCCCCGGTTCTTCGACACTTAAGTTTAGTCATTGATTCTTGAACAGAATCGTTTGTAGTTGATTGTAGTGGAAAGCATTTTGTTTGTAGTTAAAAAAAAAAAAAATTTTTTTTCAAATTAATTTCGACACCAAATTTCAGCACCCGACTTTGAAAAATCTAATTTTTTTTTCTTGATTCTTATAGATTACGTTATGTAGATGATTGTAGTAACAAATTTTTCGTTTGTAGTAGCTTTAAAAAAAAATTGAGGCACTTTGAAAAAAAAAAGTCATCAGAAATGTTTTTTTTTCTCGATTCTCATCGATTTCGGTATGTACTTGATTGTAGTAACAAATTTAACGTTTCTAAACAAGAATAAGAGAAGTTTGAGGCGGCACACAAGTTTACTACTTTATTCTTAAACAGAATCGTTTGTAGTATATTGTAGTGGAAAATTTTGCGTTTCCATCATGACGAAAACTAAGGGAATCCTACTACAAGCGAAATAAAGTTACGACTAATGAATAAACTACTACTACAAACAAAAGAGAGTTACTACTAACGAAATTAGTGCTACTACAAACGAAATAGAGTTACTACAAACGACTTGACAGCTCCTACAAACGAAATAAAGTTACTACAAACAAAATAGAGTTACTACAAACGAATTTATAGCTAATGCAATTGAAATAAAGTTACTACAAATGAATTTAAGCTACTACAAACGAAATAAAGTTACTACAAAAGACCTGGCAGCTACTATAAACGAAATAAAGTTACAACAAACGACCTGCCAGCTACTACAAACGAAATTAAGTTACTACAAACGAAATGTTCGCTACTACAAGCGAAAAAAAGTTACTACAAACGAAGTTGAGTTACTACAAAGGCATTAATAGCTACTACAATCGAAATAAAGTTACTACAAACGAAATAGAGTTACTACAAACGAATTGATATTTACTACAAACGAAATAAAGTTACTACAAACGAAGTGTTCGCTACTACAAACGAAATTGAGTTACTACAAACGAAATAGAGTTACTACAAACGAATTTATAGCTACTACAAACGAAATCGAGTTACTACAAACAACTTGACAGCTACTACAAACGAAATAAAGTTACTACAAACGAAATTGAGTTACTACAAACGAATTGATAGCTACTAGAATCGAAATAAAGTTACAACAAACGACCTGACAGCTACTACAAACGAAATAAAGTTACTACAAACGAAATGTTCGCTACTACAAACGTAATAGAGTTACTACAAACGAAATAGAGTTACTACAAACGAATTGATAGCTACTACAAACGAAATTAAGTTACTACAAACAACCAGGCAGCTACTACAAACGAAATAGAGTTACTACAAACGAATTGATATTTACTACAAACGAAATAAAGTTACTACAAACGAAGTTGAGTTACTACAAAGGCATTAATAGCTACTACAATCGAAATAAAGTTACTACAAACGAAATAGAGTTACTAGAAACGAATTGATAGGTACTACAAACGAAATAGTTACTACAAACGGCCTGACAGCTACTACAAACGAAATAGTTACTACAAACGAATTTATTAATACTACAAACGAAATTGAGTTACTACAAACGAAATAGAGTTACTACAAACGAATTCATACCTACTACAAACGAAATAAAGTTACTATAAACGAAATGTTCGCTACTACAAACGAAAGAAAGTTACTACAAACGAAATTGAGTTACTACAAACGAATTGATAGCTACTAGAATCGAAATAAAGTTACTACAAACGACCTGACAGCTACTACAAACGAAATAAAGTTACTACAAACGAAATGTTCGCTACTACAAACGTAATAGAGTTACTACAAACGAAATGTTCGCTACTACAAACGAAATAGAGTTACTACAAACGAATTGATAGCTACTACAAACGAAATAAAGTTACTACAAACGACCAGGCAGCTACTACAAACGAAATAGAGTTACTACAAACGAATTGATAGTTACTACAAACGAAATAAAGTTACAACATTCGAAGTTGAGTTACTACAAACGAATTGATAGCTACTACAAACGAAATAAAGTTACTACAAACGGCCTGACAGCTACTACAAACGAAAAAGTTACTACAAACGAATTGATAGCTACTACAAACGAAATAAAGTTACTACAAACGGCCTGACAGCTACTACAAACGAAATAGTTACTACAAACGAATTTATTGCTACTACAAACGAAATTGAGTTACTACAAACGAATTCATACCTACTACAAACGAAATAAAGTTACTATAAACGAAATGTTCGCTACTACAAACGAAAGAAAGTTACTACAAACGAAATTGAGTTACTACAAACGAATTGATAGCTACTATAATCGAAATAAAGTTACTACAAACGACCTGACAGCTACTACAAACGAAATAAAGTTACTACAAACGAAATGTTCGCTACTACAAACGTAAAAGAGTTACTACAAACGAATTGATATTTACTACAAACGAAATAAAGTTACTACAAACGAAGTGTTCGCTACTACAAACGAAATTGAGTTACTACAAACGAAATAGAGTTACTACAAACGAATTTATAGCTACTACAAACGAAATCGAGTTACTACAAACGACTTGACAGCTACTACAATCGAAATAAAGTTACTACAAACGAAATGTTCTCTACTACAAACGAAAGAAAGTTACTACAAACGAAATTGAGTTACTACAAACGAATTGATAGCTACTAGAATCGAAATAAAGTTACTACAAACGACCTGACAGCTACTACAAATGAAATAAAGCTACTACAAACGAAATGTTCGCTACTACAAACGTAATAGCGTTACTACAAACGAAATGTTTGCTACTACAAACGAAATAGAGTTACTACAAACGAATTGATAGCTACTACAAACAAAATAAAGTTACTACAAACGACCAGACAGCTACTACAAACGAAATAGAGTTACTACAAACGAATTGATATTTACTACAAACGAAATAAAGTTACTACAAACGAAATGTTCGCTACTACAAACGAAATAGAGTTACTACAAACGAATTGATAGCTACTACAAACGAAATAAAGTTACTACAAACGACCAGGCAGCTACTACAAACGAAATAGAGTTACTACAAACGAATTGATATTTACTACAAACGAAATAAAGTTACTACAAACGAAGTTGAGTTACTACAAAGGCATTAATAGATACTACAATCGAAATAAAGTTACTACAAACGAAATAGAGTTACTACAAACGAATTGATAGCTACTACAAACGAAATAAAGTTACTACAAACGGCCTGACAGCTACTACAAACGAAATAGTTACTACAAACGAATTTATTGCTGCTACAAACGAAATTGAGTTACTACAAACGAAATAGAGTTACTACAAACGAATTCATACCTACTACAAACGAAATAAAGTTACTATAAACAAAATGTTCGCTACTACAAACGAAAGAAAGTTACTACAAACGAAATTGAGTTACTACAAACGAATTGATAGCTACTAGAATCGAAATAAAGTTACTACAAACGACCTGACAGCTACTACAAACGAAATAAAGTTACTACAAACGAAGTTGAGTTACTACAAAGGCATTAATAGATACTACAATCGAAATAAAGTTACTACAAACGAAATAGAGTTACTACAAACGAATTGATAGCTACTACAAACGAAATAAAGTTACTACAAACGGCCTGACAGCTACTACAAACGAAATAGTTACTACAAACGAATTTATTGCTGCTACAAACGAAATTGAGTTACTACAAACGAAATAGAGTTACTACAAACGAATTCATACCTACTACAAACGAAATAAAGTTACTATAAACGAAATGTTCGCTACTACAAACGAAAGAAAGTTACTACAAACGAAATTGAGTTACTACAAACGAATTGATAGCTACTAGAATCGAAATAAAGTTACTACAAACGACCTGACTGCTACTACAAACGAAATAAAGTTACTACAAACGAAATGTTCGCTACTACAAACGTAATAGAGTTACTACAAACGAATTGATATTTACTACAAACGAAATAAAGTTACTACAAACGAAGTGTTCGCTACTACAAACGAAATTGAGTTACTACAAACGAAATAGAGTTACTACAAACGAATTTATAGCTACTACAAACGAAATCGAGTTACTACAAACGACTTGACAGCTACTACAATCGAAATAAAGTTACAACAAACGAAATGTTCTCTACTACAAACGAAAGAGAGTTACTACAAACGAATTGATAGCTACTACAAACGAAATAAAGTTACTACAAACGACCAGACAACTACTACAAACGAAATAGAGTTACTACAAACGAATTGATATTTACTACAAACGAAATAAAGTTACTACAAACGAAGTTGAGTTACTACAAAGGCATTTATAGCTACTACAATCGAAATAAAGTTACTACAAACGAAATAGAGTTACTACAAACGAATTGATAGCTACTACAAACGAAATAAAGTTACTACAAACGACCTGACAGCTACTACAAACGAAATTGAGTTATTTCAAACGAAATAGTTACTACAAACGAATTTATTGCTACTACAAACGAAATTGAGTTACTACAAACTAAATAGAGTTACTACAAACGAATTCATACCTACTACAAACGAAATAAAGTTACTATAAACGAAATGTTCGCTACTACAAACGAAAGAAAGTTACTACAAACGAAATTGTGTTACTACAAACGAATTGATTGCTACTACAAACGAAATTGAGTTACTACCAACGACTTGACAGCTACTTCAAACGAAATTGAGTTACTACAAACGAAAGAAAGTTACTACAAACGAAATAGAGTTACTACAAACGAATTCATACCTACTACAAACGAAATAAAGTTACTATAAACGAAATGTTCGCTACTACAAACGAAAGAAAGTTACTACAAACGAAATTGAGTTACTACAAACGAATTGATAACTACTAGAATCGAAATAAAGTTACTACAAACGACCTGACTGCTACTACAAACGAAATAAAGTTACTACAAACGAAATGTTCGCTACTACAAACGTAATAGAGTTACTACAAACGAATTGATATTTACTACAAACGAAATAAAGTTACTACAAACGAAGTGTTCGCTACTACAAACGAAATTGAGTTACTACAAACGAAATAGAGTTACTACAAACGAATTTATAGCTACTACAAACGAAATCGAGTTACTACAAACGACTTGACAGCTACTACAATCGAAATTAAGTTACTACAATCGAAATTAAGTTACTACAAACGAAATGTTCTCTACTACAAACGAAAGAAAGTTACTACAAACGAAATTGAGTTACTACAAACGAATTGATAGCTACTAGAATCGAAATAAAGTTACTACAAACGACCTGACAGCTACTACAAACGAAATAGCGTTACTACAAACGAAATGTTTGCTACTACAAACGAAAGAGAGTTACTACAAACGAATTGATAGCTACTACAAACGAAATAAAGTTACTACAAACGACCAGATAGCTACTACAAACGAAATAGAGTTACTACAAACGAATTGATATTTACTACAAACGAAATAAAGTTACTACAAACGAAGTTGAGTTACTACAAAGGCATTAATAGCTACTACAATCGAAATAAAGTTACTACAAACGAAATAGAGTTACTACAAACGAATTGATAGCTACTACAAACGAAATAAAGTTACTACAAACGGCCTGACAGCTACTACAAACGAAATTGAGTTATTTCAAACGAAATAGTTACTACAAACGAATTTATTGCTACTACAAACGAAATTGAGTTACTACAAACGAAATAGAGTTACTACAAACGAATTCATACCTACTACAAACGAAATTAAGTTACTATAAACGAAATGTTCGCTACTACAAACGAAAGAAAGTTACTACAAACGAAATTGTGTTACTACAAACGAATTGATTGCTACTACAAACGAAATTGAGTTACTACCAACGACTTGACAGCTACTTCAAACGAAATTGAGTTACTACAAACGAAAGAAAGTTACTACAAACGAAATAGAGTTACTACAAACGAATTTATAGCTACGACAAACGAAATCGAGTTACTACAAACGACTTGACAGCTACTACAAACGAAATAAAGTTACTACAAACGACATGACAGCTATTACAAACGAAATAAAGTTACTACAATCGAAGTGTTCGCTACTACAAACGAAATTGAGTTACTACAAACGAAATAGAGTTACTACAAACGAATTTATAGCTACTGCAAACGAAATCGAGTTACTACAAACGACTTGACAGCTACTACAAACGAAATAAAGTTACTACAAACGAAATAGAATTACTACAAACGAAAGAAAGTTACTACAAACGAAATTGAGTTACTACAAACGAATTGATAGCTACTAGAATCGAAATAAAGTTACTACAAACGAAATAGAATTACTACAAACGAAAGAAAGTTACTACAAACGAAATTGAGTTACTACAAACGAATTGATAGCTACTAGAATCGAAATAAAGTTACTACAAACGAAATAGAATTACTACAAATGAATTGATAGCTACTACAAACGAAATAAAGTTACTACAAACGAAATAGAGTTACTACAAACGAATTTATAGCTACTACAAACGAAATAGGGTTACTACAAACGACTTGACAGCTGCTACAAACGAATTGTTCGCCGCAAATTTTCGACACTCGCACGCAGGGGAATCAAAATCTACAGGGTACTTCCCGTGAACTCAGAATCTTGAAATTTGGTACGATGCAAGGTCTTTTTGGACAGATAAAGGAAAAATTGCGAAAAGCATAATTTTTTGTCTGTCTGTCTCTATCAGTAACCAATCTATTTATGCCGCAAATTTTCGACACTCGCAAGGGAATCAAAACCTACAGAATACTTCCCGTGAACTCAGAATCTTGAAATTTGGTACGAAGCAAGGTCTTTTAGCACAAATAAAGGAAACATTGTGAAAAGCATAAATTATTGTCTGTCTATCTATCTATATCAGTATCCAATCTACAATGATCCCACACTGCGCACATTTTGCTTAGGAACAGGGGTCTGCTATTACTGGATGTCATAGATACATATAAATTTGTACGGGACCCTCGGTGCGCGAGTCCGACTCGCACTTAACGTATTATAACTCCAATTTTTATAAGATTTCTATTTTTCACAACCCTCCACCTACGAAAGCTTCGTTCACTGCAATCGTATTAACCACAGATTACTTAATAGTTACTTCGTAACAGATACTGCATCCCGTACAAAATCTTGGTACTTACCGCGATTGTAGCCACAGATTATACTACTCCGTCTCCTTAAGAATGTGTGCGTGCTGATAGTGACAAGGGCTGGCAGTTTGGACTATTTTTTTTTCTACATGTTGTTTTACCATTTTGTCGGGATAATTAAGGCTAAGGCGGGAGCGAAGCGTAGCGTAGCTCCCGCCTTAGGCTGCGTATCCACCGGAGCTGTGCGAGGATGCGTTGCGAGGGATGTGTTTGTCATGAACCAATAGAAACACTTTATTTAAAAGGTCCTAAGTGAACGAAGTGTTTCTATTGGTTCATAACAAACACATCCCTCGCAACGCATCCTCGCACATTTCTGGTGGAAACGCAGCCTTAGCCTTCGATGTTAGGTTTTTATTTGTAACAGAGTGGAAAAAATTAATGGCTGGCTTGATTGTTTGCTTGCATCAAAGTTTTTAATGAATTTATAAGTTTTAAATCTTAGGTGTTATGAACATTATACGCTTTGATCGTTATATCAATTGATATTATATATAAACAACGTTATACCTTACAAAATTAGATATTTTAAAATTATACTTTTCGTTCATTATATCCAGTGAACGTTATACTAACCGAGTTTATATAAAATGAGCGTATACAGGGTTATTTGTAATTCACTAGCATCCTTTTAACCCTAAACTCCTACCACTTAAACAAATGTTTTTTGTTTTACGGCTTTTGTCATAACTTAAGAGGCTGACAACACCTAATTTTGTTGAAATTGATGTCATTTTCAAAATCATCATTAAACGGTTCTATGTCTTTATTTTTTTGGCGTATGCGTCTGCAATTAAAAACATGAAGTCAACATATTCATACCTAAACCGCTAACGAGACATATTTCACAAATAATCCAGTTTTTTTTAAATTAAATATTTGCCCGATAAATTCAATATACCCGGCTGCCCAGTAATAGCGGCATCTCGTTTACTCCGATACAAATAGACAGTGTGCGCCGACGTTGGTGTTGACAGCGTCTTAATATTTTTGGTGTAGTAACGTTTTGAAAATTTGAGATTTCCTCTTATTTTTACGATACTCTGTGTATTTGTATGGGAAAAAAAGTGCTTCATTTTAAAAAGTCGTAAAACAAAAATCATTTGTTTGAGTGATAGGAATTCAGGGTTAAGAGGATGTCAGTGAATTAAAAATAACCCTGTATTACAATAGGTCGGGGCAAAAGTATTTTCGTATTTTTAATGTATTATTAGAAATCAAACCTCTTTGGCTGTGCTGAATCTAACTGGCTGGTTTTAATACCATTAAAATGTTGACATTCTGAAGATGCAATAAATAAAAAAAAGTAGTTTCCGCCATTTTTCAATTGTTTTTCAAGCAAGCAAAATGAACGTATGTGACGAAGAAATTCGGTACATTTTAAAGTTTAAAAAAAAAAGGTAAAAATGCGACGAACGCCGCGAATAAAATTTGTGCGGTTTATGGACCTAATGCGGTATCAAAAAGAGTAGCACAAATGTTGTTCAAGCGTTTAAAGTCTGGAAATTTTAGTGTGAAAGATGAGGTTTTTAGTATGAAACATTTTCCTTTGTATGGAAAATACGAAAATACTTTTGCCCCGACCTAATATTATATAATAAGTTCTTATAACTCGTACTACTTACCCGTTTGATTTTTTCTTGCTTTTCGATCAGAAATACGGGCTCTTTTAAAATCTTTTTTAAAACAATAACACGTCGTTCGTGTAATAACATTAATAAAACTAGATCATTTTATGTATCTATAATATAAATCGACAATATTTAGACGGCCAGATAGCCTAGTTGTTAGAGAACCTGACTACGAAGCTTGAGGTCCCGGGTTCGATTCCCGGTCGGGGCAGATATTTGTGTGAAAAATACGAATGTTTGTGCTCGAGTCTTGGATGTTTAATATGTATTTAAGTATGTATTTATCTATATAAGTATGTTTATCCGTTGTCTAGTACCCATAGTAAAAGCTTTGCTTAGTTTGGGACTAGGTCAATTGGTGTGAATTGTCCCGTGATATTTATTTATTTATTATTTATTTTGCATATAAGTGTGTGAAATTTGTGTTACGTTATGAATTATAGATATCTCGATTACGAGAATAAAGGCTTACAACTGTTTAAAGAAGATTTCAAGACATAACTTCGCAATCTTTTCTATTGAGCCGATTTCGATAAATCATGTTTTTGATTCGCTTATCCCCTTTCACATAATAATGAATATTAACGTATAATTTTTTGATTTACCAAAACAAATGGTTTTCATTAAATCACAGTTTAATTAAACGAAGTCAATTTAGATCTAGTCAGCCTCTTAAGTAGCGAGTTATTATTTATTTTTAATTATTAATTAACACTGTTGACATTACTGAGTACTGGATTATTGACACAAGTAGATATTTAACTTTGAAAATCCTAGAATTTCAATTCAACTGCCGGATCTAATGGTGTATGCGTGCGAAGCCGTGGGTAAAGTCTATCCTTACTATTATTATAAATACTTAAGTAGTTTTGTCTTCCTGTCTGCTACCTCTTCACGATTGAACTATTGAACCCGATTCAGATGAAATTTGGTATGCAGATAGTTTGAGACGAGACCCTGGGAAAAACATGGGATAGTTTTTATCCCGGAAATTTAACGCCTTTAACGAATTCTTCGCAGACGGAGTTGCGGGCACAAGGTAGTCGTTGAATATTTTAAATTTTGTTTAAGCCTGCGTTTCCACCAGAGATGTGCGAGCATGCGTTGCGAGAGATGTGTTTGTCATGAACCAATAGAAACACTTCATTCACTTAGGACCTTTTAAATGAAGTGTTTCTATTGGTTCATGACAGGCACATCCCTCGCAACGCATCCTCGCACAGCTCCGGTGGATACGCAGCCTTAGGCTTGATTTCCTCCTACGCTGACATCGGTCGTTGACGTTGACGTCGGTCGAGCGTACGAATAAACACAATATTGTATGGGCCACCGTACAGCGACGCTGATGGCCGCGGCAGATCTGACAATAAATCTGCCGCGGACATCAGCGTCGCTGTGCGGTGGCCCATACAATATTGTGTTTGTTCGTACGCTCGACCGATGTCAGCGTAGGAGGAAATCAAGCCTTACTTCCTCCTATTGTTGGAGCTCTATACATTTTTTTTTTCCCAATTTTAATTTTTGTAATCTTTTTTCGATATTTTTTTTTTGTTGTTGTTTTTCAGTGCTTTTTTATTTTCCACCAATACTGACGAGGACGTAACGGAAAACTGGTTTAAATATATTTTTTTAGATTGTTTTTTACTTTTTGTTGTTTTTTTTGTTTTTTGTTTTAATTTTTTTATGTATTTTTGTAGTTTTTGTTTCTTCTTCATTTAACCTTAAAATAATTTATATACTTAACCTAAATCGAATATGGGTCTTTGTCTACCATGATTATGTGTGGAACTTATCTAAATTCGGACGTAGAATAGCAAATGGATTCGACGTTGTTTCAGGACTTCTCGGTTGGTAATCGCCATTACTCTTCGCGATGAACAAAGATCATTATGCTCTTCCCACGTACCAGACGCTCGTTTTATACAAGCGTAGTAATGCCCAGCAACGTATATGATCGCCGAAACCAGTTTGTACTGACAATCGCAGTAGTTTAATTTTTGAGGGATTTCCGAAAGGGTGAATTGTTTCCTACAATTCGCTAGACCATGTCGTGCGGCAATCAAACCGATTTCAGCAGCCTCGAGATTAAGGAAAATATGGCTTCCTCCATTAAACGACTTAGTAACGTTAGTTCCTTTGCAAAAGCAACACTCGCTCGGAGTTTTAGATAAGTAGTATCCAGCAGACTGGCTTACAGTTTCCTGTAAGCCTCTCATAGCTTCTTTGAAAATCGGGTCTGGATTGAGATCAAGGACTGGTATGCTGCTTATTTTTTCGGAGTGACAATCATTGCAATTAATTTTTATCTCAAGGGACGGAGTGTTTGGTAGAATGTGTGACTCTATTAAAGTACCGACGTTGATCTCGCAATCCAACACTCCATTTTTTATCGCCTTCGTGTTTTTTAAAATTTCACCTCGTTCGTTGTACAGTTTCAAACATACACCAGACTTTGACAATGTCTCTATAAAGTCATGTAAGGCAATCTTCGAATTCGTTATGTGTTCGTGATACGGAGCGAAATCGTGGTATGCAGCTAGCATACTCTGTACGGTGGAATCGAATGCACACGTGTTTCGCACAGCAATAATTTGTTTGCCGATTTTTGCAGGGCCCAAACTGTTACCATTCACGAGTAGAGGCAAAGTCAAACTGAATTTCGGCCGCTGGCGTATTATCTGTATGTCAGGACACGGTGTTAGATATTTTCCTCGTTTCTTAGGTCGACCTTGCACTTTCGACTGGACCGGTTCAGTCTTTTTAGTAAGGCCACGCCAATCTTCGGTCTCATTAAGAAAAGACATTGAAGATTGTTCCGGTTCGGTCGGAATATCGCCCAATGAATTTATAAGAGATGTAGCGTCTAGCTTGTCTCGCTTTTGTTCCAGATCGTGTTCACTGTTACCACCATCATCATCATCTTCACAAAAACGTTTACGATCTACTACGATCTCTTGTTTCAGCTCGTCTGGTATTGAGAAATCCAAGTTTTCCTCGTGACTTATGCCGATTGTCGAACTTAGAGACTCCGCAACCAAAATGGTGGATTTTTCCTCAACCGGATCGGCTATTCGAGGCGTCGAATGTGTTAGTTTGGGCTGTTTTCTTTTATTTTTATTTGTGTCAGCATTCAACAAAATGGTAGTGCCTGCCAGGTTCCTTAGGTGGATAACGAGGAACTTATCCATCCTAACAGATTTTTCTTTTTTCAAGACGAGATGTTTCAGTTCCCGAAAATATTCTTCGCTGCGAGCAGAACTGGAAACAAGTCGAACGTCATTGTCACTCGACAACTCTACCAGAGTTGAGCTATTCGGATCATCGACAACCATAACAGCAGTCCACAGAACAAACTGTTTTGCCAATTTCAGCAGTCGAGAACCGAACGCACAGCACTGATATGGATTTAATCGTCCGTGATTAAGGCTGCTTCTACTATCTGACTCGATTTTTCTTAAAATAGATTCGATAGCAGAACTCGAATCCAGTTCGGTCTCTCCGTCAACGTCGTTACGTTCTAACAAACTTTCTTGCTTGTCGTCAGCATCGTCGAGTTTGTTAGTACAGTTATCGGGAAGACTGTACGATTTCAAGCGCTCTAAAACTCGGTTCTGTGCCGCGAAACAATGACTCTGTTTGTCGTCAATGTCTTCATGCGTCGCAAAAGCAATCGTCAGTACGTCGGTGCACAATCGAATGAAATCGGTTATTTCCGTACATGTGGTTAGCAGACCCACGCATCGGAGATAAAAGTCTTTCTTTTCGGGATTCTCGTGATTAAAGCAGCTCCAGCGCGCCACCATATTTACGAAGTGTGAAATGTCGAGTCTAATTATACAACGTGGCGGGTTCACGCGCACAGACGAACCGTTAGTGTCAAAGACAATACATGTTTCAATGTAGGTCTTTAAATCGGTGTGGTTAAACGCAAGAGAAGTAGCGTTGAGGAGTGCCAGTGAGTAGTCTGTAACTACTTGTTCCGGGCACGGACCAGCAGAACGCAACCACTCTCGAATCCAGTACGTCAAGGTATTCGTGTCGTGCTTCTCGGATATCAATTGGAATAACGGCAAGATCTTTTGACGATATCCACAAACACCTTGGTAGAGGTAGACAACGCGCTTTGAGCCATCCGGTTTTGGTATTTGCTTCACCACGCTGCCCGTTGCGTCGATGCTGATGCTTCTAACGTTGTCTTCCTTCATGAACTTGTTGTACATGTATAACTGTGCGGGGGTCCAGTACATCAGATAGAATTTATCAAGACCAATCTCGTGAATGCATCCGTTAAACTCCAATCCATACTTCATATCCCACACAGAGGCAAGAGCAGATTTGACTTTAAATAAATCTAAATTCTTGTCACGAGCTTCTTGTTTTGCCTTGCGGATAACTTCTTCCGAAGGTATGTTAGCCGGAATAACATCCTCAAACTCCATTAACCTATTTGCCTCATCACGTCGCCAAGCGTAAGTCGATTTGCCTTGTAATTCTTTGCCGATCCGCAAACGTCTTTCTCCACATACTTGTCGTTTTTTCTGGTGCGCTACTCCGCGAGAATCAAAAGTAGAAACGTGTAACGTCGCCCCGTCATCGGTTGGTTCATTCAGACAATAGATGTGAATTTTTGATCCGCATTCCGAGCAACTGCCTTTAACCGACAAAAACATCTCCCCTGAATTTCGATTAATTTTTGCGTTTTTAAACGAGAAAGGACAAGGCAATTTCATGTGTGTCCATAAAATATCGTAAAGAGCATCTGTCCACCCGATAACGAGAACTTCGTATTCACGTTCCTTGTATTCTACGACGCGAGATTTGAGAGCGACCCATTCACTTCTCGATAAATTTATATCTTTGCGTAAAGCAGGCAACGCACACTCAGTTTCGCCCATGGACCAATTCGGATCTTGTCGTGAATCGTTAGCTGTGTCGTCACCATTGCTGTCGTTTTTCATAGACTCCAACGTTTCAATACCATGGATTTTATTAAAAATATCGTTTCTGTTTTGGGATAAGTAAAGATAAAGGTAAGCCTTCGACATCTTACCGTTCATCGCATCGGTCGCTATTTGCCAAACATCGTCACTCCAAGGCAAAAGAATGCCTTTATCATCGATGAACCGCAGATCTTTCAAAGTCTCGTAAACAATATGTGGTGGGTTTGCCGGCGTTCGAGGCATTTCAAAGGGTAGCTCAAAGCCAGTTCTCCGAAACGTTTCGAGAAAAGTACTCAATGCAATCCAAACGGTTTAGTCAATATAGGGCTGCTGCTCCAGTATTCAGTCATTGATCCTACGGCTGATGATTACACAAATATAACAAAATTAAAATTGGAGGATAATACCTTTGCACACTATTGAAGCTCAAAAATTTGTATGTGCTACGAGTATGCAGAATCAGTTGCCTTGCCGCAGACTGGATACAGTTCCAACAGGTGTACGGAAATAAGCCCAAGAGTGCTACGATCAATGGATTAAGGTAAAAAAATAGCGAGTGAAATAGATAATTTTAGCAAAAAATAAACTAATACAAAAGATTGATACAGGACAGCAAAGAGCGAGGAGCGGAGAGTGGTAACAAATATTGCGCTAACGGGTGGCGCTGGCGACGCTAACTACAACAATCATTTACAAGAAGTTACACGAAATTGATAATCAAGATTCATAGGGAAAAGTTTTGGCAAGACTCGGTATTTATCTAGTCTATAACTGAGTTGTTATTAGTACGAAGGTATTTAAATTTGACCACTTTTATACTAACAAAATACGAAAGCTTGTATGATTTTATTAAGAATGTCACCCTACCACTACACCTCGGTTAGTAGTAGGTATACTCAAAAAACGATGAATAAAGATAAAAATGCGCGGTTTTTTGCTGAAAACATATACCGACCTATAGCCTGATCAAAACTAAGCAAAAACGGATTAAATTGGAGGCGAAAATTTAAAGAGATAGCAATAAAAGTGCGTATTTTAATGTATTAGTAGGGAAAAACGGACAAATCAACGAATATCTTAAAAGCTGTGAAAGGGATGGGGACGGCGTTGGCAAATAGTGCGAGTCGGGCTAATTTGACCACTTTTATACTAATAAAATACGAAAACTTGTCTGATTTTATTACAAATGTCACCCTACCACTACACCTCGGTTGGTAGTAGGTATACACAAAAAACGATGAATAAAGATAAAAATGCGCGGTTTTTTGCTGAAAACATATACCGACCTATAGCCTGATCAAAACTAAGCAAAAACGGATTAAATTGGAGGCGAAAATTTAAAGAGATAGCAATAAAAGTGCGTATTTTCATTTATTAGTAGGGAAAAACGGACAAATCAACGAATATCTTAAAAGCTGTGAAAGGGATGGGGACGGCGTTGGCAAATAGTGCGAGTCGGGCTAATTTGACCACTTTTATACTAATAAAATACGAAAACTTGTCTGATTTTATTACAAATGTCACCCTACCACTACACCTCGGTTGGTAGTAGGTATACACAATAAACGATGAATAAAGATAAAAATGCGCGGTTTTTTGCTGAAAACATATACCGACCTATAGCCTGATCAAAACTAAGCAAAAACGGATTAAATTGGAGGCGAAAATTTAAAGAGATAGCAATAAAAGTGCGTATTTTCATTTATTAGTAGGGAAAAACGGACAAATCAACGAATATCTTAAAAGCTGTGAAAGGGATGGGGACGGCGTTGGCAAATAGTGCGAGTCGGGCTAATTTGACCACTTTTATACTAACAAAATACGAAAACTTGTCTGATTTTATTACAAATGTCACCCTACCACTACACCTCGGTTGGTAGTAGGTATACACAAAAAACGATGAATAAAGATGAAATTGCGTGTTTTTTTGTTGTATACCGACCTGATCACCGCCTGATCAAAATTAAGGAAAAGCAGATTAAATTGGAGGCGAAATTTTAAAGATACATCTTTGCTATAGCAATAAAAGTGCATATCCTACTAATATCATAAAAGCGAAAGTTTGTAAGTATGGATGGATGGATGTTTGTTACTCTTTTACGCTAAAACGGTTTGACGGATTCTGATGAAATTTGGCACACAGATAGTTTATAATCCGGATTAACATATTTATAGGATACTTTTTATTCCGGAAAATTGCATAGTTCCCGCGGGATAGCGATAAACGAATTCTTCGCAGACGGAGTCGCGGGCAGCAGCTCGTTTTAATATATTAGCAGGGAAAAACAGACAAATCAACGAATATCTTAAAAGCTGTAAAAGGGATGGGGACGGCGTTGGCAAATAGTGCGAGTCGGGCTCGCGCACCGAAGGTTCCGTGCAAATTTGTAGGTATATATGAATATGTGTGCTAACAGAGCTCCTCTCCTAAGCAAAATGAACTCAGTGTGGGGTAATTTTAAATGGTTACTGACATAGACTGATATGATAAGACATAAAAAAAGTTAAGATTTTCCGACTCTTTTATTGGTTTGTGCTATTAGTGCTACATTTATACATAATTCAAGTTTCTAGGACAACCGGATGTACCCTATAGGTATTTTGATTACGTCAGTTCGTATGGCACCACCCTTTTTAATGACTGTATCTTTTGATTGCGTTAACTTAGAAGGTTGATTTTTAGGTTCCGTATCCAAAGGCTAAAACCGGCCAAGTGCGAGTCGGATTCGCCCACGAAGGGTTCCGTACCATTATCTATAAAAAATTGCGGTTTACGGTTTATGACGTATTAAAAAAAGTACTAACTAGATCTCGTTCAAACCAATTTTCGGTGGAAGTTTACATGGTAATGTACATCATATATTTTTTTAGTTTTTTACCTTTTAACACATTTTACCACTTTGGAAGTGTCTCTCGCGCAAAATACATAAGGTTTAGAAAAAATGATATTAGAAAGAAACCTCAATATCATTTTTGAAGAACTATCCATAGATATACCCACACGTTATGGGTTTGATGATGAAAAAAAATTTTTGAGTTTCAGTTCTAAGTATGGGGAACCCCCAAAATTTATTGTTTTTTTTTTTCTATTTTTGTGTGAAAATCTTAATGCGGTTCACAGAATACATCTACTTACCAAGTTTCAACAGCATAGTTCTTATAGTTTCGGTAAAAAGTGGCTGTGACATACGGACGGACAGACAGACAGACATGACGAATCCATAAGGGTTCCGTTATTTGTCATTTGGCTACGGAACCCTAAAAACGGTACCCTATTACTAAGACTCCACTGTCCGTCTGTCAGTCTGTCTGTCACCAGGCTGTATCTCATGAACCGTGATAGCTAGACAGTTGAAATGTTCACAGATAATGTAGTTTTGTTTCGCTTGAATTGGGAGGTACGGTGGTGAATGTGAACGCGGGTGTGTGGGGGGTTCGGTGGGGGATGGGTTGGGAGGGGGTGCGGGGGCGGGTATTTTTTAGGGTTCCGTACCTCACAAGGAAAAAACGGAACCCTTATAGGATCACTTTGTTGTCCGTCCGTCCGTCCGTCCGTCTGTCAAGACCCTTTTTCTCAGGAACGCGTGGAGGTATCAAGCTGAAATACCCTTTCCTCACGAACGCGTAAAGGTATTACATTGAAATTCATATCAAATACTCAGGTCTATAATATAATACCTTTAAGCTGTCACAAAATCAAACTTCTATGTCAACGCAATCAAAAGAAACAGCAATTTAAGCCGCATATTTTCAAACTCGCAACTACTCGCAAGGGAATCAAAACCTACAGGGTACTTCCCGTGAACTCAGAATCTTGAAATTTGGTACGAAGCAAGGTCTTATAGCACAGATAAAGGAAAAATTGCGATATGCATATTTTTTTTCTTTTTCTGTCTATATCAGTAACCAATCTACAATGATCCCACACTGCGCACATTTTGCTTAGGAGCAGGGGTCTGCTAAGACTGGATGTTCATAGGTACATATAAATTTGTACGGAACCCTCGTTGCGCGAGTCCGACTCGCACTTGCCGGTTTTTTTTATATCGAGGAACTAAGGAGAGCCATAATTGAAGAAAAAGCAAATTGTATAAAAAAAATAAGCTGCCCAAATTACTAATTCCTCGCGGACGGAGTCGCGGGCACAGCTAGTAAATAAATATATGCACAAGTCTTGAGATCTTGAAAACGGCTCTAAAGACTTCCATGAAACGAGGGGCTTTTGGGAGAGAAAAACCATTCTAGATAAGACCTAGCTCCGGGAAAACGCTTTTGATTTTGCAATCACCGAGTAAAGCTCAGTCGCCCAGGTATAGTCGACCAAGTAAGTGCTTTACCATTTTTTGTGACAGTTCCTCCATCAGAATAAAAACAATATGGCTGATTGTCACATTGACTTGTAAGTGAAAATAGCCTTTGACGTTTTAAGCCGTACAACTGACATTGAACCTTAGGGCTAGGGAGGCCTAGGGAGAGCCATAATTGATGAAAAAGCAAATTGTATAAAAAAAATAAGCTGCCCAAATTACTAATTCCTCGCGGACGGAGTCGCGGGCACAGCTAGTAAATAAATATATGCACAAGTCTTGAGATCTTGAAAACGGCTCTAAAGACTTCCATGAAACGAGGGGCTTTTGGGAGAGAAAAACCATTCTAGATAAGACCTAGCTCCGGGAAAACGCTTTTGATTTTGCAATCACCGAGTAAAGCTCAGTCGCCCAGGTATAGTCGACCAAGTAAGTGCTTTACCATTTTTTGTGACAGTTCCTCCATCAGAATAAAAACAATAAGGCTGATTGTCACATTGACTTGTAAGTGAAAATAGCCTTTGACGTTTTAAGCCGTACAACTGACATTGAACCTTAGGGTGGTAAAGGAGTTTCTTGGTCGACTATACTTAATAAAAAAATACATAAATTATTTTAGAATAATCGTTAAGCTTATTGTTGATTCATTTTATCGTTATTTGTAGTGCGGATTGGGAACTACAGCATTGAATTTTTTCTTAGTTGTGTGCAGGGTTTCCTCACGATGTTTTCCTTCACCGAAAAGTTCATGGTAAATTTCCTAATGGCCCTTCCACACGACGTTTTTTTTACGCCCTGACAACGCGCGTTTTTGATGCGCGCGTCCTCTGCGTGTCGTGAACGTGTCGGATAAATAACGAAAATCGAACGATTTGTTCCACAAAATTTCTTGTATTTTCTGATAGTCGATAAAAAAACAGAAGGCCGTAGCGTAATGCCATACTTCTCCGGTGTGACTTACAGCCCGCCATACCAACGCGAACACGTTAATTTTAAATAACAATTCAACCATTTGTACCAAGCTAATTTTTGCACAGCTAATAATCGTCCTGATTCACGAAAATCACCATGCCATTCTTTTCTGACGGTTCCAAATGGCCAATGGGTGCCATACCGCCGCAAAGAAGTAATTTTTATTTTTTTTGCAAAACGATTTGTATACATATTTTTGGTACTTTAAGTGTATTCATATTTTTGTTGATGACTGTACCACCCTAAAACTTTTTCAACAGTTCTCCGTATGATTATAAATAGAAGTCTGATAATGCCATACCTACGGGAGGTGGCGAATGTGTACAATATTTTTTCAAAATTCCAAGTTTTATTCGTAATTCAAACGATTTGTACCAGTATGGCACTACTGTTTCCTGTAAGTTTGAGGTTTGAAAAATATAAATAGTGCGCGTGTGTAAAAGTGGCGGCAATCTTGTCTTATAACCAGATATTATGTTGTATAATATTCTACGGCTACCACCGCTCGAAAGATTTCTCGAATTGTAGAGGCCTTTAGGTTCCACACTATTACACGTATTTTACAGTCGTATTTTTAAAACTCGTCGAATAAATATGTTTTTCAAGTATGGCAGCACTTTTTCCCCTTATACTAGAAATATGGCAAATATAATAAATAAATAAATATTAATAAATATTAGGGGACAATCTTACACAAATCGACCTAGTCCCAAACTAAGCAAAGCCTGTACTATGGGAACTAGACGACGATAAACATACTTATATAGATAAATAAATACTTAAATACATAGAAAACATCCATAACTCAGGAACAAATATTCGTGCTCATCACACAAATAAATGCCCTTACCGGGATTTGAACCCAGGACCTCTTGCTTCGTAGGCAGGGTCACTACCAACTAGGCTAAAGCGGTCGTTATAATATATATACAAGGCCTCTTACATCTTGACAGATGATTTAAGCAGCGTCTAACGGTCACATTTTATCAACTAACTTTCCAAAAATCCAAATGCAATACTGGTACAAATCGTTTTGCAAAAAAAATAAAAATTACTTCTTTGCATGGTATGCCATGGCACCCATTTGGAACCGTCAGAAAAGTATGGCATGGTGATTTTCGTGAATGGCTACTCGACGATTATTAGCTGAACTAAAACAATTACTTTGCTCACCCGCGACCTTAAAATAGTTACGTTTATGCAAGAAATGTGCGTTCATGCAGTTCCTCCACCTCCACACTGTACGAACACACACAAATCACATAAACCCAACCATCACCACCACCAAGCTACACTGACGCGTTTCGAACGCTTGTAGCTTGTGTAGCTTGGTGGTGGTGATGGTTGGGTTTATGTGATTTGTGTGTGTTCGTACAGTGTGGAGGTGGAGGAACTGCATGAACGCAAATTTCTTGCATAAACGTAACTATTTTAAGGTCGCGGGTGAGCAAAGTAATTGTTTTAGTTCATTAATATGGACCTCCGCAAAGTAACGCCTGATTCAATAGATTATTAGCTGTGCAAAAATTAGCTTGGTACAAATGGTTGAATTGTTGTTTTAAAATTAACGTGTTCGCGTCGGTATGGCGGGCTGTAAGCCACACCGGAGAAGTATGGCATTACGCTACCGCTTTCTGTTTTTTTATCGACTATCGGAAAATAAAAGAATTTTTGTGGAACAAATCGTTCAATTTTCGTTATTTATCCGACACGTTCGATTAACGCCCACGCGATTGGGCCGCCGGTACCAGCGCTATGACCATCATTTTCCTTTTTGTCATTACGTAATTAGACCCCTGAAGAACCGCCATAGTGGTATAAATGACCTAGTATTTTGTGTTGCAGCACACTCGTGTCAAATTTTTTTGCGTTCCTACAAATGCCTATCAAAACGTGGTCACTGCATACAAACAAACAAATCAGAAACAGTGTAGCTTTCTATTAATGAAAGATTTTTTTTTCGTTCTAAGTGTAGAAATTACAATTTTAAATTAAGGTAAGTAATTTAGTGATCTTTGCTTTTTGATTGTTGGCGCTGACTCAAAATTACTTAGGTAAACTTAGATTAGTTTAAGAACTTAGTTAAAAAGTTATGAAAAAGCGTTTTTCCACCCAGATTTCAAAGGATAAAGATAGCCTTTTTGAGCTATTGAGGTGAAATGAAAATAAATTTTCACCTCACTAGCTCGGAAAGCCCCTTTTGTTTGTTTGACATCTATTGAGAAAATCGCTTTTTATCCACATGTGAAGAAAGAGTTTTGAAATTTTAAGGCAGCTTAAGTGATATTTGACAGCTAACAAAACGTAAAACGTTAAAATTGCTGAATTTTTAACATCACGATTAATGAATTGCATCGAGTAAAAAACACTAAATACAGTCTTACAACTTTATTTTAATTCATAAATATCAGCATTCAACATTAACCTTCATTCTTGTTGTAAAAACGGACAAAATGTTCTTACAGTCCAAGTAAGTCGATGTGCGAACAAAACGCATCCGAAATAATAAAAAAAAACTTAACTAAAAAAGTCAAAACTTTTCAATTAAGCCGTCAACGTTAAATATTCGCTTGTTTTTCTACTTATTTTGTTATTAAAAATGAGTGATTCGAGTGAATAAATAAATAATAATTGATAGTACAAACCCTTTTTCTTATTTTCCTCGCTGTAGTGAGGTGAAAAGTTTTGTGTTATACACGGGTGAAAAGTTATTTTATGTCTCGTGTGTTGAAACACTCGCTATCGAAAGGATTCTATTTTTGAACCACTCGCTTCGCTCGTGGTCAATCATATAATCCTTTCGATAGCTTGTGTTTCAAATGAACACTCGCGGGTAAAATACAACTTTCCCCCCTTGTATAACAAATAACTATTAGTAGAGTGTAGCTTTATATCGTTTGTAGTAGGTAACTTTACTTCATATGAAGTAGCTGTAAAGTCGTTTGTAGTAACTTAATTTCGTTTCTATACTGGCGTCGTTCTAAAAGGTCCGATTTGATGTTTGTCACTTTTTATTCCGCAGTAACTTTGTACGAACGTCTAATCAAAAATCGACAAAATTAACTCGTACTCGCTGATACTAAGTTTAAATTATTGTTTTTAGCATTTTCTCTATAAGTGAAATGTAAAATTTCTTTGAGAAATAAAGTTCTTTAACCACAATTTCGACTCGTAACTCATTATCTATAATCTATAACCATTGTTATCATTTCTAAGCGCTAAAATACAGAATTTTTTGTAAAAATCTCTAATAAATATGTCAATAAAGGATAGTGTAACTTTTTACTGGTAAAAGATTTTTTATAATCGGCTCGGAAGTTTCAGAGATTGTCTATCCCACAGGAATTTCCAAAAATCCTGCAATAAGTTTTTTTGCTGTTATGTATGACCATTTACGTTTATACTGAATTTGAAAAGTTTAGTAATTGTAGTTACGGAGATAGGATCCAGTTGATTTGAGTATAAAAATCCTGATTTATCCTTATCCCGTGGGAATTTTCAAAATTATTGAAATTAGCTTTATAAAATACCTATTCTAATAGTCTACTTTCATGCCCAATTTGAACAGTTTAGTAATCTTCGCTATGGGGATAGGGTCACTCTTGATTGATGTAATATATATCAGTCAGTCATTTAGGACTTCAGGACAAAGCATTTTATATGTAAGTATTTGCATTGCACCAAGCTTTTATGCGAGTTCAACAATGATGTTTGAATACTCAATTCGATTTTATTCGAAAAAGGTTGAACTCGCATAAAAGCATCATCATCATCATATCAGCCGTAGGACGTCCACTACTGGACATAGGCCTCCCTCATTGACGCCCAATCATTACGGTTGGAAGCGACTTGCATCCACCCTGAACCTGCGGCCTTCACCAAAACGTCCGTCCATCTCGTTGGTGGACGTCCCACGCCGCGCTTGTAAAAGCAAAAGCTTGGTGAAATGCAAATACTTATATGTACATATAATTAGTTATTATCAGAGATCAGATCAGGAAGTGGTTGACAAACGTAGACAAAATGGTTTGCATAATTTGAAGTTTCGTTTCGTTTACAATGTCGGTAATTCGTGTATATATTCGCAAATATTCGCTAAGTAGGTAATCTAAGAGATTTCCAAGGAATTTTGTAAAGAAAATCTAGGTATAAGGTAAGTTTTTCATTCAAATATCCAAGAACAAATAAAATTGAAATTTCGAATTCTAAACCGATTTAAATATTTTTTTAAATATGGAATGATTCGTATGTTTTATAACGCTGCGTTTTCACTGAGGGCCGATTTTTCAATCAACGCATACATGTCATCAACTGGTTAAATTATAGAATAAGTTGACTAAATAAGTTGACTGACAGCACTGCGTCAGTTGCACTGTATGCATGACGCTACAATTTAGCCGCTTTACACGTTATCCGTCAGATAATATTTATTCGATGATTGAAAAATCAGCCCAGTGTCCTGTATGGTTAGTATAAGTTTTACTTCACCAAAATACTTCTCGATCGCGTTTACGTAAAAATTTCAATTCTATGGAAACATGGGCGCGCGCGGGCGGAGACGCTGTCCATGTTTCCATAGTAATTGATTTTTTTACGTAAACGCGATCGAGAAGTATTTTGGTGAAGTAAAAGTTATACTAAGCGTACTGTGCATTCGCTCGACATTGTACGTATTCGGTGGGTCTCCAATCTTTGTTTACGATTTTGTTATAAACAACTGTTCTCTTTCCTCATTGAATGAAAACGGACATTTTCTATTTTGAGCGAACATCGGCAAAACCGCAATCATATTTGCTCTAAACAAATGTTTGTTCAGAACACTAAGTGAAAACGCGGCTTAACCAAGATGTCTAGTCCTTACCATTTCAAATTTCGAACTCTACGTTCCTATGAAGCCGTGTCTTCGGATCGAGTATTCAAACATGTGTCAAAATAAAATGTAATTTAAATCGAAAGCACTAAGGAGTATTGATATCAACTTCGAAGCAAATCACCCCCAAAATAACTTTCTACTCCTTTTTAACCCCGTCAAGGGATGAATTTCAATAAAATACGAAACACGTCTTCCATCAATTCTGTTAAAGAATGTTTATGCAAAATTTGAAGTAGATTGGACCAAGGAATCACGTTGTCCCATACAAACTTTGCCCCCCTTTTTTACCCCCTTAGGAGAGAACTACGAAAAATCCTTTCTTATCGGATGCCTACGTCATACAAAGAACACACCCTCCAAGTTTCAGGTCTCTACGATCAGCGGTTTATTTAGGCTGTGCGTTGATCCGTCAGTCAGGACAAAGGATTTTATATGTATAGATAATAGGAAGAACCTTTTTATAACCATTTTTTAACCGACTTCAAAAAAAGGAGGAGGTTCTCAATTCGTCGGTATGGTGTTTTTTTGTATGTTTGTTATGCGATTATTTCGTCAATTATGAACCGATTTTCAAAATCTTTTTTTGTTCGAAAGAACATACTTGCGAGGTAGTCCCATTGTCACCAAGTCAGGATCTGATAATGGGATCCGTGAGAAATAGAGGGCAACCCTCAAATTTTATAAGCACATTTATAGCGATTTTGGCATTTTTTACACCAAGTCAAGCATTTACATTTGGAAAGTATCAAAAAACAAGAAAAAAAATTAATAAAAAATAAAACAGACTCCAAAAATCCATTAAAATAATCACCACCACCACCAGTTTGACAAATCTTCCACTACGTGAAGGTTTAGGATAAATAAATAATGAGTACTAAATATGTATACTACATTGTCTGAGGTTAAATATGTTCGTTGTTGGTCATCGTTCTAGGAGTTGCTCAGTCTCAATATATTGTTTTCCCTGAAGCCATTTTGGTATAGCTGTTTTACAATCATAATAATGTTTACTATATATATTTAATTACATTTTTACAATACACATTTTTTGTTCGCGTCTCTCCTGTGGACATTGCAAAAGTTAAGGGTCCATAGCCAATATTTTTTTTTGTACTTATAGCTTTAGTTTAAGTATATGTATCTATTTGGGTAGTGTGACATTGTTTTATTTGACAACCACACTACCACTTACCTCGTAATGAACGTACTGAAAACCAGCAACTTTGCTGAGGGACCTTTTCACAAAATTGTATTTGTCTTTTTCATTGTCGTTTTTTTTGTTTTAAGTTTGTGAATAAACATTCTTTTTTTTTTTTTAGTCGAGTCTATATCGGTTTGTGGGACGCCTGACCAACGTTCGGCCCATTTAAATAAATCTTAAGTTTGCTGACTCGAAGTCGCTAATTGTAGGTCCACAGGGGAGACGACTTTTGTTTCTTTTGGCGTGTACGACCCTTAAATGTCTGTTTAGCACGTTATATAGATAACTCGAGAGTTTGCAAAATTGTCTGCTTGCAAATTTGGTATTGGTCTTGGGAGTTCGCGCAACAATGTCTTTCCTTCGTTTAGTTTCTAGGTTAGTGTCATAGGGTAAAGTCTTATGTACTTTTAAGACTGAGCAGGTAATATAGAGCTGTCTCACTGTCAAGAGCTGAGATTTATTGTATAAGCTCTCTGTAGAGAATCCCTCTTTTTGAAGTGCATGACCTTTATTAAACCACGTTGTGTACGTTCCACCTGCAAAAATTTTGTTTTTACTGCACCACCCCAGATAGGTATGCAGTAAATAAGAATTGACTGAACCAAGGATATACACGTCCTTTAAGAGATCCCTACCTAGCACAGATTCCCTCTTCCTTCAGCGCCTTTTCTGGGCACCACATGCCTCAGTGTTTAGAAAATCCAGGTTAATTTTCTTAGTCTTTAAGAGACATACTCGAGATGTGGGTACCAAAATAGGCGCTGATCTACAAGCACACCCAGATATTTTGTGTGAGCAACCTTCTTAATGATCGAATAAGTACAATTTCCTAGTTTGGTGTATTTCTGCAGCTGTGTATTTTTATGGTAAAGTCTTCATTTAGTAGCTATCAATTCGTTTGTAGTAACTCAATTTCGTTTGTAGTAACTTTCTTTCGTTTGTAGTAGAGAACATTTCGTTTGTAGTAGCTATCAATTCCTTTTTAGTAATTCTATTTCGTTTGTAGTAGCTATCAATTCGTTTGTAGTAACTCTATTACGTTTGTAGTAGCGAACATTTCGTTTGTAGTAACTTTATTTCGTTTGTAGAAGCAGTCAGGTCGTTTGTAGTAACTTTATTTCTTAGGCTGACATAGTCACATTAGGTGTACTTAAGCCTCGTTAAAATATTAGAAAAAAAAAAAAAAAAAAAAACTTTATTTCGTTTGTAGTAGCTATAAATTCATTTGTAGTAACTCTATTTCGTTTGTAGTAACTTTATTTCGATTGTAGTAGCTATCAATTCGTTAGTAGTAACTCAATTTCGTTGGTAGTAACTTTATTTCGTTTGTAGTAACTTTATTTCGTTTGTAGTAGCTATCAATTCGTTTTTAGTAATTCTATTTCGTTTGTAGTAGCTATCAATTCGTTTGTAGTAACTCTATTACGTTTGTAGTAGCGAACATTTCGTTTGTAGTAACTTTATTTCGTTTGTAGAAGCTGCCAGGTCGTTTGTAGTAACTTTATTTCGTTTGTAGTAGCTATAAATTCATTTGTAGTAACTCTATTTCGTTTGTAGTAACTTTATTTCGATTGTAGTAGCTATCAATTCGTTAGTAGTAACTCAATTTCGTTTGTAGTAACTTTCTTTCGTTTGTAGTAGAGAACATTTAGTTTTTAGTAACTTTATTTCGTTTGTAGTAGCTGTCAAGTCGTTTGTAGTAACTCAATTTCGTTTGTAGTAACTCTCTTTCGTTTGTAGTAGCGAACATTTCGTTTGTAGTAACTTTATTTCGTTTGTAGTAGCTATAAATTCGTTTGTAGAAACTCTATTTCGTTTGTAGTAACTCAATTTCGTTTGTAGTAGCAATAAATTCGTTTGTAGTAACTATTTCGTTTGAAATAACTCAATTTCGTTTGTATTAGCTGTCAGGTCGTTTGTAGTAACTTTATTTCGTTTGTAGTAGCTATAAATTAATTTGTAGTAACTCAATTTCGTTTGTAGTAACTCTATTTCGTTTGTAATAGCTGTCAGGTCGTTTGTAGTAACTTTATTTCGTTTGTAGTAGCTATAAATTAATTTGTAGTAACTCAATTTCGTTTGTAGTAACTCTATTTCGTTTGTAATAGCTGTCAGGTCGTTTGTAGTAACTTTATTTCGTTTGTAGTAGCTATCAATTCGTTTGTAGTAACTCTATTTCGTTTGTAATAGCTGTCAGGTCGTTTGTAGTAACTTTATTTCGTTTGTAGTAGCTGTCAAGTCGTTTGTAGTAACTCGATTTCGTTTGTCGTAGCTATAAATTCGTTTGTAGTAACTCTATTTCGTTTGTAGTAACTTTCTTTCGTTTGTAGTAACTCAATTTCGTTTGTAGTAGCTGTCAAGTCGTTGGTAGTAACTCAATTTCGTTTGTAGTAGCAATAAATTCGTTTGTAGTAACTATTTCGTTTGAAATAACTCAATTTCGTTTGTAGTAGCTGTCAGGTCGTTTGTAGTAACTTTATTTCGTTTGTAGTAGCTATCAATTCATTTGTAGTAACTCTATTTCGTTTGTAGTAACTTTATTTCGATTGTAGTAGCTATAAATTCATTTGTAGTAACTCTATTTCATTTGTAGTAACTCAATTTCGTTTGTAGTAACTCTATTTCGTTTGTAATAGCTGTCAGGTCGTTTGTAGTAACTTTATTTCGTTTGTAGTAGCTGTCAAGTCGTTTGTAGTAACTCGATTTCGTTTGTCGTAGCTATAAATTCGTTTGTAGTAACTCTATTTCGTTTGTAGTAACTTTCTTTCGTTTGTAGTAACTCAATTTCGTTTGTAGTAGCTGTCAAGTCGTTGGTAGTAACTCAATTTCGTTTGTAGTAGCAATAAATTCGTTTGTAGTAACTATTTCGTTTGAAATAACTCAATTTCGTTTGTTGTAGCTGTCAGGTCGTTTGTAGTAACTTTATTTCGTTTGTAGTAGCTATCAATTCATTTGTAGTAACTCTATTTCGTTTGTAGTAACTCTATTTCGTTTGTAGTAGCAATAAATTCGTTTGTAGTAACTATTTCGTTTGAAATAACTCAATTTCGTTTGTAGTAGCTGTCAGGTCGTTTGTAGTAACTTTATTTCGTTTGTAATAGCTATCAATTCGTTCGTAGTAACTCTATTTCGTTTGTAGTAACTTTATTTCGATTGTAGTAGCTATTAATTCCTTTGTAGTAACTCAACTTCGTTTGTAGTAACTTTATTTCGTTTGTAGTAAACATCAATTCGTTTGTAGTAACTCTATTTCGTTTGTAGTAGCTGTCATGTCGTTTGTAGTAACTTTATTTCGTTTGTAGTAGCTATCAATTCGTTTGTAGTAACTCTATTTCGTTTGTAGTAGCGAACATTTCTTTTGTAGTAACTTTCTTTTGTTTGTAGTAGCGATAATTTCGTTTGTAGTAACTTTATTTCGTTTGTAGTAGGTGTCAAGTCATTTGTAGTAACTTTATTTCGTTTGTAGTAAACATCAATTCGTTTGTAGTAACTCTATTTCGTTTGTAGTAGCTGTCATGTCGTTTGTAGTAACTTTATTTCGATTCTAGTAGCTATCAATTCGTTTGTAGTAACTCAATTTCGTTTGTAGTAACTTTCTTTCGTTTGTAGTAGAGAACATTTCGTTTGTAGTAACTTTATTTCGTTTGTAGTAGCTGTCAAGTCGTTTGTAGTAACTCGATTTCGTTTGCAGCAGCTATAAATTCGTTTGTAGTAACTCTATTTCGTTTGTAGTAACTCAATTTCGTTTGTAGTAGCGAACACTTCGTTTGTAGTAACTCTATTTCGTTTGTAATAGCTGTCATGTCGTTTGTAGTAACTTTTTTTCGATTCTAGTAGCTATCAATTCGTTTGTAGTAACTCAATTTCGTTTGTAGTAACTTTCTTTCGTTTGTAGTAGAGAACATTTCGTTTGTAGTAACTTTATTTCGTTTGTAGTAGCTGTCAAGTCGTTTGTAGTAACTCGATTTCGTTTGCAGCAGCTATAAATTCGTTTGTAGTAACTCTATTTCGTTTGTAGTAAACATCAATTCGTTTGTAGTAACTCTATTTCGTTTGTAGTAGCTGTCATGTCGTTTGTAGTAACTTTATTTCGATTCTAGTAGCTATCAATTCGTTTGTAGTAACTCAATTTCGTTTGTAGTAACTTTCTTTCGTTTGTAGTAGAGAACATTTCGTTTGTAGTAACTTTATTTCGTTTGTAGTAGCTGTCAAGTCGTTTGTAGTAACTCGATTTCGTTTGTAGTAGCTATAAATTCATTTGTAGTAACTCTATTTCGTTTGTAGTAACTCACTTTCGTTTGTAGTAACTCACTTTCGTTTGTAGTAGCGAACACTTCGTTTGTAGTAACTTTATTTCGTTTGTAGTAAATATCAATTCGTTTGTAGTAACTTTATTTCGTTTGTAGTAGCTATCAATTCGTTTGTAGTAACTCTATTTCGTTTGTAGTAACTATATTTCGATTGTAGTAGCTATTAATGCCTTTGTAGTAACTCAACTTCGTTTGTAGTAAATATCAATTCGTTTGTAGTAACTCTATTTCGTTTGTAGTAGCTGCCTGGTCGTTTGTAGTAACTTTATTTCGTTTGTAGTAGCTATCAATTCGTTTGTAGTAACTCTATTTCGTTTGTAGTAGCGAACATTTCGTTTGTAGTAACTTTATTTCGTTTGTAGTAAATATCAATTCGTTTGTAGTAACTCTATTTCGTTTGTAGTAGCTGTCTGGTCGTTTGTAGTAACTTTATTTCGTTTGTAGTAGCTATCAATTCGTTTGTAGTAACTCTATTTCGTTTGTAGTAGCAAACATTTCGTTTGTAGTAACGCTATTACGTTTGTAGTAGCGAACATTTCGTTTGTAGTAGCTTTATTTCGTTTGTAGTAGCTGTCAGGTCGTTTGTACTAACTTTATTTCGATTCTAGTAGCTATCAATTCGTTTGTAGTAACTCAATTTCGTTTGTAGTAACTTTCTTTCGTTTGTAGTAGAGAACATTTCGTTTGTAGGTACTTTATTTCGATTGTAGTAGCTGTCAAGTCGTTTGTAGTAACTCGATTTCGTTTGTAGTAGCTATAAATTCGTTTGTAGTAACTCAATTTCGTTTGTAGTAGTAAACACTTCGTTTGTAGTAACTTTATTTCGTTTGTAGTAAATATCAATTCGTTTGTAGTAACTCTATTACGTTTGTAGTAGCGAACATTTCGTTTGTAGTAACTTTATTTCGTTTGTAGTAGCTGTCAGGTCGTTTGTAGTAACTTTATTTCGATTCTAGTAGCTATAAATTCGTTTGTAGTAACTCTATTTCGTTTGTAGTAGTGAACACTTCATTTGTAGTAACTTTATTTCGTTTGTAGTAAATATCAATTCGTTTGTAGTAACTCTATTACGTTTGTAGTAGCGAACATTTCGTTTGTAGTAACTTTATTTCGTTTGTAGTAGCTGGCAGGTCGTTTGTAGTAACTTTATTTCGATTCTAGTAGCTATCAATTCGTTTGTAGTAACTCAATTTCGTTTGTAGTAACTTTCTTCCGTTTGTAGTAGCGAACATTTCGTTTATAGTAACTTTATTTCGTTTGTAGTAGGTATGAATTCGTTTGTAGCAACTCTATTTCGTTTGTAGTAACTCAATTTCGTTTGTAGTAGCAATAAATTCGTTTGTAGTAACTATTTCGTTTGTAGTAGCTGTCAGGCCGTTTGTAGTAACTTTATTTCGTTTGTAGTAGCTATCAATTCGTTTGTAGTAACTCTATTTCGTTTGTAGTAACTTTATTTCGATTGTAGTAGCTATTAATGCCTTTGTAGTAACTCAACTTCGTTTGTAGTAACTTTATTTCGTTTGTAGTAAATATCAATTCGTTTGTAGTAACTCTATTTCGTTTGTAGTAGCTGCCTGGTCGTTTGTAGTAACTTTATTTCGTTTGTAGTAGCTATCAATTCGTTTGTAGTAACTCTATTTCGTTTGTAGTAGCGAACATTTCGTTTGTAGTAACTCTATTACGTTTGTAGTAGCGAACATTTCGTTTGTAGTAACTTTATTTCGTTTGTAGTAGCTGTCAGGTCGTTTGTAGTAACTTTATTTCGATTCTAGTAGCTATCAATTCGTTTGTAGTAACTCAATTTCGTTTGTAGTAACTGTCTTTCGTTTGTAGTAGCGAACATTACGTTTATAGTAACTTTATTTCGTTTGTAGTAGGTATGAATTCGTTTGTAGTAACTCTATTTCGTTTGTAGTAACTCAATTTCGTTTGTAGTATTAATAAATTCGTTTGTAGTAACTATTTCGTTTGTAGTAGCTGTCAGGCCGTTTGTAGTAACTTTATTTCGTTTGTAGTAGCTATCAATTCGTTTGTAGTAACTCTATTTCGTTTGTAGTAACTTTATTTCGATTGTAGTAGCTATTAATGCCTTTGAAGTAACTCAACTTCGTTTGTAGTAACTTTATTTCGTTTGTAGTAAATATCAATTCGTTTGTAGTAACTCTATTTCGTTTGTAGTAGCTGCCTGGTCGTTTGTAGTAACTTTATTTCGTTTTTAGTAGCTATCAATTCGTTTGTAGTAACTCTATTTCGTTTGTAGTAGCGAACATTTCGTTTGTAGTAACTCTATTACGTTTGTAGTAGCGAACATTTCGTTTGTAGTAACTTTATTTCGTTTGTAGTAGCTGTCAGGTCGTTTGTAGTAACTTTATTTCGATTCTAGTAGCTATCAATTCGTTTGTAGTAACTCAATTTCGTTTGTAGTAACTTTCTTTCGTTTGTAGTAGAGAACATTTCGTTTGTAGTAACTTTATTTCGTTTGTAGTAGCTGTCAAGTTGTTTGTAGTAACTCGATTTCGTTTGTAGTAGCTATAAATTCGTTTGTAGTAACTCTATTTCGTTTGTAGTAACTCAATTTCGTTTGTAGTAGCGAACACTTCGTTTGTAGTAACTTTATTTCGTTTGTAGTAAATATCAATTCGTTTGTAGTAACTCTATTTCGTTTGTAGTAACTTTATTTCGATTGTAGTAGTTATTAATGCCTTTGTAGTATTTCAACTTCGTTTGTAGTAACTTTTTTTCGCTTGTAGTAGCGTACATTTCGTTTGTAGTAACTTAATTTCGTTTGTAGTAGCTGTCAGGTCGTTTGTTGTAACTTTATTTCGTTTATAGTAGCTGCCAGGTCTTTTGTAGTAACTTTATTTCGTTTGTAGTAGCTTCAATTCATTTGTAGTAACTTTATTTCAATTGCATTAGCTATAAATTCGTTTGTAGTAACTCTATTTTGTTTGTAGTAACTTTATTTCGTTTGTAGGAGCTGTCAAGTCGTTTGTAGTAACTCTATTTCGTTTGTAGTAGCACTAATTTCGTTAGTAGTAACTCTCTTTTGTTTGTAGTAGTAGTTTATTCATTAGTCGTAACTTTATTTCGCTTGTAGTAGGATTCCCTTAGTTTTCGTCATGATGGAAACGCAAAATTTTCCACTACAATATACTACAAACGATTTTGTTTAAGAATAAAGTAGTAAACTTGTGTGCCGCCTCAAACTTCTCTTATTCTTGTTTAGAAACGTTAAATTTGTTACTACAATCAAGTACATACCGAAATCGATGAGAATCGAGAAAAAAAAACATTTCTGATGACTTTTTTTTTTCAAAGTGCCTCAATTTTTTTTTAAAGCTACTACAAACGAAAAATTTGTTACTACAATCATCTACATAACGTAATTTATAAGAATCAAGAAAAAAAAATTAGATTTTTCAAAGTCGGGTGCTGAAATTTGGTGTCGAAATTAATTTGAAAAAAATTTTTTTTTTTTTTTAACTACAAACAAAATGCTTTCCACTACAATCAACTACAAACGATTCTGTTCAAGAATCAATGACTAAACTTAAGTGTCGAAGAACCGGGGAGATGTGTTTTTTTCAAAGTCCTCTAATTTTTTTTTAGAGTTACTACTAACGAAAAAATTGTTACTACAATCAACTACATACCGAAATCTATAAGAATAAAATAATAAAAAAATATTTTTCAATGTTGGGTGCTAAGTTCACATAGCTCGAACTACAGACTGTTTGAAATAAAGTTCTGAAACATTTGCTTGGGTAGATACCTAAGTTGACAATTTAAATAATTTAAATTGAAGATAAGATTATTTTTCTTTGCTAAGAACCTCCGCTTTTATTCAACGAGAGAGGTTGATGTTAAAAATGATTTTTAGATGTCGTAATTTAAGAGCAAATGCTCGCGTTTACAACTCTCGAGAAAATTAATTTAACCGGCAGTAAAACGTTAACTTGAGAATGACGATAATAAAAATAAACCCCGTCAAATGTCGTAAAATGACCACTTTTTCTTTCCTCAAACTTATCTTTCCAGTCGCCTAAAAGAGGAGTCAAAACTTCTACGTCAGTGGTGTCGAGTGTCTAGCACATCCTTTCCGAATCGAACAGCAAGCCTACTTACTGTTCGATTTACGTTCCATACCTTCGTACTTCCCGTCCTTACCAAATTAGCTAACCGCAATTGCTTTGCAACAATTCACGCTTCCAGCGTAGAAACGGACTCCTCCACTCCGCTACACCCAAAAATCGCTTATATAGCTAGTTTTCTAAAAATTCTCATAGCGCGATGTAGGATTCATAAGAAAAAAAACGACTTTTTCTGTGACGTAGTTTAGGGGCAAAAGGGACTCAGGTACCCGAAAAAAAATGGGTGCAGTTTGGCGCTTAGAAAGAAATGACGTGGCGTGACGTAGCTAATACACATCAGATGCTGAGTGTCTTCCGCAGGCGTTGTTGGCCCTACACATTTTTAATCGATTTGAAAAAAGGAGAAGGTTATCAAATCGGTTGTATTTTTGTATAGGTAGTAAATCTTGATCGAGTGTAAAACGTAAAATTCATTATTCTATCGAAACGTTCACCTAGAAATGTAAATAATAACTAGTAGGTAGTTAGGTATCAGGACAGAAACACAATTAGGTACTAAAACTTTTCTCTGAATTCTACAAAATCAACTTTATTGAACTGTTACTTTATTGAGACATTTATATCGATTCGAATTTTTTTCTATTTATATTATCTGGTATATTTTATTCGTAGGTATACCATTAATATTGATCCCCCTGAAACAATAATAAGGCATTATTATGAGGCTTGAACAACAAGACAAAACAAAAGTTTCATAGTTTCATATCTCCTTAGATATCTATCTACCAAAAAATGTCTTTCCATAATCAATTTAATTAGTTATCTGATCGTAACGTCATTTTGATACGAGTGTAAAATTCCATAAAACGTATTTTATAACAATCTTACTTTTTTGTTGCAGGTCTAACACAGAAGAACGATAGACCCATACAAATCGTGTATTTTGTTTGAAATAGTAATAATACTAAATAATTGCTCAGTGTAGTGTACTTAATATTTAAGTGTAAATGTGTGTTAAGTGCCAAAGCGTAAATTTGTTGTCATGTGACGTTTTACAATGTTGAAGATACAAATGCTAGATTCCATCGTCAGTAATGATGCTGATGAAAACCAGGAGCCACAGCAGAACGGGTGAGTAAATACATATATGACAGAATGAATAGTCCCATCATATTACAACAGTAAAAGGCCATAATTAGAAATACCTAAGTAAGAATAATTTTTGGTGTCCATTAGGGGGTCTCCCTATGTTTATAGACGCGGAATCGGCTTCAGCTGATCGGAGCGAAATTGAAAGGCTCGGCTAGGAAACCTAGGCTAGGCTAAGAAGGTCTTTTTCGCTGTTATTGCGTTGACATTTATGTTTTACCGATCGCGATCGACTGAAGCCGATTCCGTACCGATAGATATAGGGAGACCCTAAATGTTGTTATGTTATTCGTGTATGATTTTACTGTGGTTTACTTACCTACTATATGTAATTAGACGACCAGATGGCCTAGTGGTTAGAGAACCTGACTATGAAGCCTGAGGTCCCGGGTTCGATTCCCGTGTCGGGGCAGATATTTGTATGAAAAATACGAATTTTTGTTCTCGGGTCTTGGGTGTTTAATATGTATTTAAGTATGTATCTATCTATATAAGTATGTTTATCCGATGCCTAGTACCCATAATACAAGCTTTGCCTAGCTCACTTTGTGACTAGGTCAATTGGTGTGAATTATCCCGTGATATTTATTTATTTATTTAACTGATAAAATAAATACCGAACGCAAACTCGGAGCATTTTGACCCAATAGAGGGTTGTAACCTTGGCCTATATGAAAACCACACACAATACCGGTCTAATAAACAAGATCGAGTCGGACTCGCGCACTTAGGGACAACGTACAATTTAGCAGGTAGGTATGTCAAAATATAGGCCGTAAACAGCCGTACCTATTATATGTAATCCAGTGTTAGCTCAGCCCTACTTTTAAGTAAAATATAGTACATATAAATACATATACATTATAGTACATATACATTCAGTACATATAAATAGAGTTTTTATAGCACAGGGGCAATGCATCCGTGGTATCTGTGATGTCCCTAAATATGTGTCCTGTAAACCTTTGTTCCAAAGCCTTGGATTGTTGACAGTTCCTTCACTGTACCTACTATTTGGAATTGTGTATGTTTGTTAAAACACACCCTAAGTTGTTTAGAAAAATTGGCGATGCATACTCTTACGATGTCCTGACAACCTAGTTGTACCAAGGGCCAAATCAAAATTGTTTAGTTACAGTTGTTATCCTATGGCCATTATTATTATTATTATTATTAAATAAAGCCATTAAAGTATTTAATGCTCTTCCAAAAAAGTTTATAACATTGTCAAGTAAGGAACTTAAGCGTAAACTTTCTCTTTGGCTTAAAAATGAATGTTTTTACTCAATAAATGAATATTTGAAACGAAATCAAATTGGTCATGGATATTGAAATTAATTGATTGTGTTATTGGATTGTTTTGTTATTATTACCGTTACGTGACATCAGTACATTGACATGCACTATTTATTATTTATTTTTTTTAACTTTATTTACATTTTTTATTTGTTAATTGTTTGATTTTTTTTTGTTTATGGACATGCTTAATATGTAATTTTGAAATAATAATCACTATTAATTATTATTATTGTTAGTTTTTTTTTCTTTCTTTTTGTTTTGTATAAAATGTATTAAATATGAAAATTTGGTATAGATATTATGATTGATTTAATTGAAGCACAAGTACGTTTATATAATTATTTTTTATTTAAGTGTAGCAATTTTGAAATTTGCACGTCATATTGTGACAAAAATGTGTGAAACTATCTTGTCCCTCATGTCATCATAACACACCATGTTTTTATGCAAATAAATGATTATGATTATGATTATACGCAGTGTGGGTTTATATTGGTAAGACGGGACCCCCTTACAAAATTACAATTGTATAGTTTCAAATTTTTTCCTATACTTGCAGTAACCTATATGACGGTATTACTTGCCAAGTTTCATAGTTCTAGATCAGTGGGAAATACCCAATAAATTTTGATTCCCATGATCATGATCATAATCCACAAAATCGAAATGGTAGATGGGAAAACTTTGCAGGTAAACAATACTTTATGAGTCTGTGGAAGACAGTTAACTTGCGAGTACCTGTTTAAGTTTAGTTTCAATTACGACGTATGTAATTAGCGTTATGCCAGTTTTAGTGTAACGGCCTATTATGTAAGAACCCATTGCGGTAGTTTAATTGCTGGCTGGCAATTAATTTGCGAGTCGGTCGGAGCGTTCAAAAGTTACTTAATTTTGGGGTGGAGCAAGCCGCGCTAGAATCTAAACCTCTTATTATTGTTTAAGCATAACTTCGTACCTTACACGTGTTCCACTTTTTGGAGTTTTGCACTGGAAAATTGCTATCATAGAAATATTTGTCAGTTTTTGTAATTATTTATAACAACCTAGTAGGTAAGTTCCTACAGATATTTTGCTGGAGAAAAGATTGAGAAGTAAATTAACTTAGCTAGGCCCTTTTGCCAATCGATATAGATGTGAGTGAACCTGTAGATTTCACTGAATTTTATTGATTCTGTCTTCGTCTGTAAAGAATTTGTTTAATGTTAACCCGTAGGAACTATGCAATTTCTTAGGATAAAATTATCCCATGTATTTCACCGGGACTTAAACAATCTTTATACCAAATAATCATCTAACTAAGTAAATTGGTTCAGACATTATTGCATGATTGCGAAACAAACTTCCAAACATCTTTACCTTTTTTTTAAAATACCTACTAATATGATTAAGAAGGATATTATTAACCATATTGTTTTGTATTTTTGCTTGAATATTGCTAATCTAATTAATCATTAAATCGAACGACTTTGACGTTTAGCGCTCGGCGTCGAAAACTGTTTTGGTCTTTTTCGCCGACAAGAGTTTCGAAAAAACAAGCGCTTACGCGAAAAACAGTTTGATGAAAACATTACCCCTACACAAAAAAGACATAGGAAACCATTAAAGAGAACATATTGGCCATTAAACAAAGAAGATTCGTGATCGAAAATAGGCAATTAGTTCCCAGGAACGCTTAAATATCACTTAGAGTGACACGACTAGTGGAATCCACGAAGTATTGTCGTAGACGGAGAAGTCGATTAATGGTTTTGCTAGTCTTTGTTAGCGGACTTATGGATACCTATGTAGGTAGTTGCCGTGACACTTGCTGAGTGGTGTCCTTTTTTGTAGCAACTACATTCATGTTTAAGGTCTGTTGTGTACTTTTTTAACTGTATTATTGTAGTTGTTCAAAAATAAATATTTTCTATTCTATTCTATTCTAAAACACAAAAGAGTTTTCTTTAGCGTACGCCTTACCAACGAAGATAAATATTAGGAAAAGTGTAATTAGTGGTTTGAATTTTGACAATACGATCAACTTACATAGACGACCGGATAGCCTAGTGGTTAGAGAACCTGTCTACAAAGCTTAAGCTCAATCCCCGACCGGGACAGATATTTTTATAAATACCTATTACGAATGTTTGTGCTCGAGACTTAGATGTTTAATATGTATTTTAGTATGTATTTATGTATATAAGTATGTTTATCCGTTGTCTAGTACCCATAGGACAAGCTTTGCTTAGTTTGGAACGCAATCGTCCATTACTTATTTATTATTATATATTTACTTATTTATTTATTTAGAAGCTTACATACGTACACATCACATAAGAGAACATTGAAGTGCCACTTAACTTGGTTATGGGTTTTCCATTATAGATTTCCATGACTAACCGTAACTATTACGATGACTATTACGAATAGAGTCGCTGTTTACACAATATAATCGGCGAAAATTACCTACATTTATAAAATCATTTAAAAATACATATATACTTACGGGTATGTATTACAATACCGAAGTACGAAAGACCGAATGTATTAAAACATCGAATGGGTCAAAAGACCGACACGATTTTTTTCTGAAACCGTAAACTTCTCAGAATTTATTAAAACGGCATCATACAGAACCCATTAAGTTAGGTTACTTAGGTTTGTTTTATAAGTTTATATCAATCTTAAAAAGTTAACGGTTTCAGAAAAAAATCGTGTCGGTCTATTGACCCATTCGATGTTTTAATACAATGGTAGTCGCAAACCGGACATATTTTTAACGACCGCTTTAGCCTAGTTGGTACTACGAAGCAAGAGGTCCTGGGTTCGAATCCCGGTAAGGTCATTTATTTGTGTGATGAGCACGAATATTTGTTCCTGAGTTATGGATGTTTTCTATGTATTTAAGTATTTATTTATCTATATAAGTATGTTTATCGTCGTCTAGTACCCATAGTACAAGTTTTGCTTAGTTTGGGACTAGGTCGATTTGTGTAAGATTGTCCCATAATATTTATTTATTTATTTTTATTTATTCGGTCTTTCGTATTTCGGTATTGTGTTACATACCCATGCTTACCGAGACTTTTCAAATTAAAGGACAGCGTTTAAAAATTAAGATACTTATACAAAAAACAGGCCTGCAAAGTAAGTCTTGTCTCAAAATTTAATGGTTGTACTCAAACGAAATTGTTATTCCTATCAAGATCCTAAGCAGTTTCAGCGTCATAGTCGATTCAGAGGAACATAACCATCTTCGCTTATTTCCTTATCACATTCAAACATCACCTGTGTCCAACCTACATTCTATTTCGAACCCTATCGATTCCCCGCAAAATAACAGACGTAGCGACGCCATTCCTACGAATAAAATTGCGAATAACTTTTTATGGTAGATGGCTAACGTTTGCTCACGGTTCTGAACACAATAATCTTGTTTACCGCGATCCTACTGCCCTATTTACCTACTGAGGGCAACAAGAGGGCGTTCTTTTTGTTAGGAGTCGTGTCGTGCAACCTAAAAAAATATTTTCGACTTGTCAATCTCATGCGATTAACTGCTAATGAAAAAAGGCACAAGTCAAGATGGAATCTTGTTACGAGTTCATGATCTGCGAAAAATGAGCGTCAACGTAATTTAAATTATTGTGGGAACATATTTTGAGTTCGGCCTTTACTGCAGTAAATTTACTGGAACCAATAGGTTTCATTTTATGTGCTCTAGAAAGACTTAAAAAGGTACGCTCTTATTGAGGTAGGTGAAAGGTTTAATTGTTTGAACCCACAGATGAGACCCGTCAATTGAGGGTAAACAAATAGTAATATGATTTTATACGTCTGGCAGGAAAGATTTTAATTAAGTGGGAACATACATTGGTTTGCTCTAAAAGGTTAGGTAGATAATACGTAAAATTGAATCCCGATTTCCCTTGGTCACGCCTTAACCTTCAGAACGACTTTACTGATGTCAGCCATGTTTTTGTTATGTAAGTTTTTTCATACGTTGCAGATTCTTAAGAAAAAAAATCAAGAAAATTGGAAAATTTCAAAAACTTAAATACTATATATTTAAACTTTTCTAATGTAAACTAGCGCGACTGATAGTTAGTGAGAACCCCGGGGCGGGATGACAGTAGGTACTAGATAAAAGTAAAGTATACTCGTGATATCAAGATAATCTTATCCACCCTTCATAAGTGATATCCAGCGTCAAACATTCTAGAACATGCTCAAACATGGTATTGTTTGTGATCGTAAAATCTTTAATGAAATTACTTACGAGGTCATTGCTCCCGCCTCGCCGTCGCCGTCGGCAAAACAAATGTGAAAAAGTGTCCTGAAGCTTACAGAATGAGTGCACCCTGGTGTATCTATGTCCTTTGGTTCGACTGTAAATCCGATCTCGTTCCCGAACGCATCGGTTTTTTTAAGTGTTACACCTCTATTTACTGTAGCTGCTGTAGTGGGCAGCCATTAGTTTCGGATAGAACTCTTTTCTATTCCACAGTAATTACTTTGTTGTTTAAGTAGTATTTACCTATACCTCATCTACCTACTTTGTATAAGTTTCCAGACAAGTTTGGTTATCTATTGCTTTTGTTTTTATTTCAGCATTTCAGTCTGATAATGTAAAATGTGCTGGTAATGTTTTTGCTCTAAGTATTTATATTCTGATTAAAAAACTACAACCTTTTACCGTGCTTCTTTCTTTCCTTGTTTTTACAAGCTTCTATTTTAGTCTGAATTAATTACGTACCTATTTTGTATAAACAGCATCATTCTAAGTAAATAACTAATTTTTTAAGCACTGTTTGTCCTATGGTCATCGTCGGAACTGCTACGAGTACGATTGATCGGACTAAGTACTGAGAAACACCCTATCTATGCAAATCGCTATACCAGTAATATCGTTCGTGTCGACACAATAAATATGGGAAACATGACATTGGCAATAAATGGTCCCAGAGATCAGTTAGACGATAAGACATGAGGAGAATGCCCTAAAGTTTGGCAGTAACATAAAGTTTATTCAACATTGTTGCTGAATAAACAGGTAATTAATCCCCAATAAAAACTACGGAAGGTACGAGTAGATTATTCCCAGGGGTAATTTTTAAAACTGTGTCGTCGTCTATCCTTTATAGTAGTACGTAATAAATTACGTTAGTATCGTATACCTGAGAAGGTATCGAACACTTTTTATAAATATACTATTAATGCAAATGTATCGACACCTATAATTTTTTCCCCCGTCATCCGTGACAAAGGTATAGGCTGTCAAAGGCATCGCGTCGTTACAATGTCACTTTATCCTATGCCGAAGGCCGTAGGAAAATATCGTGTTTAAGAAGAAAATAACGACCAACGTAGTACGACCTGTAGTCTGAAGATGTGGTGCCGCATTAGCGTCACGCACGATCTTGTAAGTTTTTGGTGAATCTTTTCATATGTAACTGCAATTAAATTTAGTATTACGAACGGCCATACTCAGGGAGATTCATCATAAATCGTCAGTACATTAGTAGCCATTTCCCATCATCCGTCCATACATAACTTTGAAAATAAAACAATTGAAATGGGTTTTAAAACTTCTGTAAGTGTGACAGTTGATATTAATAATATAAACGATTCGTTACCTCTTTTATTAAATTTTGTCCTTCAAGAAAAACCGTGTAAGTCCCATTACATTGCGTCGCTTGATTGACCACTTCAAACTCGTTCGCTTTGCGGCCTCACAATGCAATGCAGCTTCTGCAGTTTTTCTTGCAGATTTGAACTAAGCTTCATGCTAGTTGGTAGTTTTACAATTAAGTACCTACTCAAAATTTACCTAGCATGACGACAACTTTTTTGTTTATTTTAGGTCAAAGCGGTAGCCCAGAAATACAAGCTTAGTACGTTTAGCTCACATGCTAACTAATGCATGATAGGTAAGTACCTAAGCAATACAACCCCTTCTTCAGGTTAAGTTGCGAGGATCTTTTTAAATCGGTCGCCTGTAACGAGAAAAGTCTGCGTATTTGATACCGATATAGGTTAGTTTCCCGAGTTGCTTGTTTAGGCTCCGAAGTGGCGCAATCATTTTCGTTAGGTATATTTTTTTAACTATCGTTTACTTTCCTCCGCGAGCAACCCGGTTCGTTAAAACTCGGCAACTCTTGGAGTTTTAATTAAAAGTTCGGAAAGATATAAGCCGAGGATATTTTTGTTACCAATTAAAAATTAAATTGTGTTCATTAATAATTTGGTTTGTTTGATAATGTTATTAGATGAAAATTCTTGAGGCAGAAATATGATCTTTATTGCAGCAAGTTAGATTAATGCTATATTTGGTAGGTACTTAACCTACTCGTATTTACAAAATATAATTACTTGACAATTTTAGGTCAACATGTTTTGTGCCTACCTACTTATAAAAAGTTCTGACGTTTCTATTAAACTTTTTCCGTTTCTCATTTTAAAATTAATTCAAAGTATATTTTTGAAATGGAAACCTATGATTTATTTATTTCGGCTTTTTCCTTATTTGTTTCGAAGCAATAGAGCGAAGATATTTAGGGGCAGATTTGGAAAACCGGAGTTTCACAGATTTTGATTCCTGAAAACCTGCAAAAAAGGTTGACCTTTTAATGTTGACATTAATTTGAGGAAAGGCCTTTTAATATTGCAGCTTTTAATTACCAAATAGATTAAGTAGATAATTCTGACCGAAATTTGTAGGCACTGTTTATTTTTCTAGGAAGGGTTCCGTTGACAGAGGAAAAAAATAAATAAACACCCCAAACGGGACAAGCAGGAAAGTATTTGTTAACGCACTTGAGTTAGGATTCTGTTGACCAAAGTTTTTATTTCTATTTCGGGCTAGACTTTCAATTTCGTTTGTACCTAACAACTGAAACAAATGTGGCGATTTCTGTGATTGTGTTTATTTAAACCTTCGCGAGAAATATTTTGACTGTCTAGTGCCTATAAGAAGCATGGCACAAAGGTTTTTTTTAGTATAGGTACTAGCGCTGTTGCCCGTGACTCTGTCTGTGAAGAATTCGTTAACGGCTATCCCGCGGGAACTACGCCATTTTCCGGGATACAAATTATCTATATGATAATCCAGGTTATAAACTATGTGTGTGCCAAATTTCACCAGAATCCATCAAACCGTTTTAGCATGTAAAAGTAACAATTATCCACACTTTCATCCATTGGAAACTTTTAGTGGGATGGTAAGTGAACATGAAAAACCATGGTTACCCTAGAGGATTTTAGACACAATACCAGTCTGTCTTCTTCTACGTTCGAAACACGGCGGCAGGATTTAGCGAGTAAAATGGTGGTTTATAGCGATTTTTCGTTATTTATCCATTTCAGACAGTTCTGTTACGTCATTCGTGATCACGGCTCATTAAGAGGGTTAAATGCATGAGAGATTAAGCCACTACCTTACACCAACCATGTAACAAGTTAACTTATTTGGGAAGTCCGCGGTCTCTTCGTGGACACACACACAGGTGTCTGTAGTGCTTAAACCTAAACAGCGAAATAAGCATATTTTGCTCTTCTCAGATATTTTAAACCCTTCATTTCAACTTGTAAGCCGCTGTCGTATTTTGGGAAAGACAGGCCGTCATTGTAACGCGACATAAGACATTTGGTCAAATATCACTATAACTTATTCAAAAAAGAAATACTTAGGTTAGAAATATGGTCTCGCCGGAAGACCAGCGGTATGGCTCCACCTCAGGAGTCTTCATATGCTGAGGCGGGATCTTTTTCAGGTATAATTTTATGTTTTATTTTATTATTATATTTTATTTTATACATTTTGCAATTTTATGTGTATTGTGTGTGGAATAAACTTTTTTCTCGCGCCTACATTGTTCGCGCTGTATTTTGCGGTCGTAGTCCGGGAGGTCTTACGGGCCTCTAAAAAAGGTATCTGCATCCGTTTTCGCACCGATGGCAGCGTGTTTAATCTGGCGAGGCTAAAAGCCCGCACAAAAGTCTCACACGCGATGGTTACTGAGATCATCTACGCAGATCATCTACGCAGATGACCTATGCTTCGTGACAGAATCCCCAGACAGCCTGCAACAGCTCATGTCCGATTTAGACAAATCTTGCCGTAAATTCGGCCTAAAAATCAGCGTCAAAAAGATGACTGATGATGATGGTGATGTCTTTAGACATTGACGGTCACGAGGCGCTGAAAATCAAACTTGGCGAGGACGAGCTGAAACAGGTCGATAAGTTTCGCTACCTGGGGAGCACTCTAACATCCGGGTGCAACCTTGATGCAGAGATCAACAGCAGGATCGGAGCTGCAGCTGCAGCATTCGGCAAGCTGGATACCAAGGTCTTCTGCTTACACGACATAAAGCTAAGTACGAAGATCTCAGTATACATGGCGGTCGTTCTGCCTAACATCCTATATGCTGCGGAAACTTGGACTGTGTACCGTCGTCACATCCGCATGCTAGACCGATTCCACCTAAGATGTCTGCGTAAAATTATGAACGTCAGATGGTCTGATCGCATGCGGAATACCGAGGTGCTGCGACGAGCCAATGTGGGTGGCATTGAGGCTTACCTCATGCGGCGACAGCTTCGGTGATGCGGACACGTGTCAAGGATGGCAGAGCAGAGGGTCGCAAAGCACATCTTCTACTCGAAACTTGAGAAGGGCAAGAGCAAGCATAGAGGACAACTCCTCAGGTATAATGATGTGCTGAAGCGACACATGAAGAGATGTGGCATAGAGTCTTCCCAGTGGGAAAAGCATGCCGCCCTAAGACCCGAGTGGAGGGCTTTGGTTAAAACCAAAGTCCGTGAGTTTGAGCTCCACCGGCGCGCCGAACTCGACAACAAGCGCGATGAGTTAAAAGCCCGACCACCTGCGCTAACTCAATATAATTATGTTAACGGTGTGCTCACATGCCCGCAATATGCGAGGACCTTCACAAATAAGATAGGCTACACGAGCCACATGCGAGCACGCGAGCGAGTCTAAAACTCTCGAAGCGGTCGCCGTGACCGAAATCGGTCGGACCACATCATCATCATCATCATCATCATCATCATCATCAAACTTTTTCATTTCATTTCAAATATTTTGTACCTAGTTATTTTAATCCATATCCATACTAAACTATGTCTATCTGTCAGTTACCTCTTCACACTTAAACCATTGAACCGATTTAGATGAAATTTGTCAAAGACTTAACATACTTTTCACTTCTCATGCTCTTAAAATGTTACTTTAGTCTCTGCATATCGAGACTAAAGCTCTTTTTGATCTCAAGGGATTAAAGTAAAATTTTTTTAATTGACTATGGAAACCCCTAAACTGCCAATCACGATGTTTGTGAATGGAGGATTATCGCCATTTTCAGTAACTGGGTATAGACAATTTTAAAGCTTTCCACAGACCGAAGGGCGCTGCGGACGCAGTGTAGCGCCCTGCGCTTCGGTCTGTGGAAGCGTTTAGGGCGTGGAAATAACCTCAAAATGACAACTGTATAAAAAATATTTAAAAAATAATAATTTCGTGAAACACATTGAATAATTACGAATATTAATCTATTTAATTATAAAATATTAAAGATGAATTCATTTTATTTTGCACGTAAAGAAAGATTTCCTTTAGCTTAGGTGTTTTTAATTTGTTTTTTTTAAAAACGCTGTCGGCAAAGCAGGCCCTATACTACGAAGCGCGAAATTCGAACTTCGTTTCATGCCGTTCCGCTCACGCTAATGGTATTTATAACGAGAGTGAGAGGGACCGCACGATCCGAACTTCGAACTTCGAATTTCGTAGTAACCCCCCAGTTCCCTACTCTGTCGATAAAATAGCAATCCGCACTGTCGGCAAAGCAGTGCTGGAGTGTACGGTAGATAGAGCAGTTACGTTTGAATGTTAATATGGCGTGACTTCAAAATAATGCGATGTCAGTTGCATTTAATAGTAAATAGAAAGTATAATTAGATATAATTTAACAAAGAATTGGCATATAGAAAATAAACTTAAAAAGTCGTTTCTTTATTCACGGGTAAGTGTTTCAGTTAACAATATATTTTGTGTGTGAACTTAGATCAATTAGGTTAATTTATTTGCCGATTCTAATGAATGAACAATTATCATTCTTACATGCATAGTCCAATTAATTTAAACATATTCTTTAAGTTAGAATCTGTTGGCTAATTATGCAAGCATTTAAAGCGTCACTTTACAAAAAAATATAAAAGAAAAGAAAAGACAGCGGTATTTTTTTTGCTATTTGAATTTTGAACAGATGTCCGTTGCTCGTATTGAGCATACGTTGTAAAAAAGTAATTTTGGACGTCGTTTTTTTCCTCGCATTCAAAGTGAAAAGTAGAGTGTTTAACGCGGGACTAAACTACCATAATGACAACTCGAATTATAGCCTCCCTCGCTATCGCTCGGGTGGCTAAATATCTCGTGTCATTATGGCTTGTTTTAGTCCCTTGTTGAACAATTTACTATTTTATTCCTAAAAATAATTCCCGCGGGATAGCTATAGTCGGATTCTTTGCAGACGGAGTCGCCGGCAACAGCTAGGTAGTGTTAAATAATTCTTACTTAGATAATGTCTATTCTATATATATATTATCAATTTTAGAAATAGGACCCAATGGCGACATTAAACCATGCACTTAATTCAACGTTAGAACTATAAGCGTTGTCAAATTGCGGCCTCACTGCCACATGGTTCTATATTTCATTTGCGAGTTCATACCAAACTGAACTTAGCGGTGAAATACGTAGAGTAGTATTTTACTTGGAGTAGTGTTGTGTAATCCTTCCTCGTGAATTAATCCATTCTTAATATGGGTTTAAAATAACGTTCTACGTGGTTCCATTCATGTCACTAAGGTAAGCCGAGGCTAAAGAGTTCTGTGGATAAAACCTAAGTGCACAACAATCTATAACTATACTTCCATATTATTATTCATAGCCATCTATCCATCCATATTGCATATATATTATAAATGCGAAAGTGTGTTTAACCGTCTGTCTGTTTAGATAAAATTTGGTAATAGTTATAAACAGTGAGTCCTGGAAAATTACATAGTTCCCTCGGGATAGCGATAGACGAATTCTTCGCAGATTGAGTCGCGGGCAACAACTGGTACGTATTTAATATTATAAATGCGAAAGTAACTCGGTCTGTCTGTTACTTCCTTACACTTTAATCACAGAACCGATTTAAATGAAATTTGGTATGGAAGCAGTCTAAGACTCTGGCCTTATTGGCTATGTGCGAAGCGGGTGGTGGAGTACAGAAAACGATCGCAGCGCACAACATGGCAAAAATTGGAAGTAAATGAGGAGGAAATGTTGTCAACGCTACGCGGCGCCACCGTCGTGTACGTAGCCAGAAGTGGGTGGTGGGGGTATAGAAAACGATCGCAGCGCACAACATGGCAAAAATTGGAAGTAAATGAGGAGGAAAAGTTGTCAACGCTACGCGGGCCACCGTCGTGCACGCAATAGTACTTCAAAAATCTATTTTCGAACTTCATATCGTGCCATTTCGATCACGCTAATTTTATTGTATGAAACCGAAGAGTAAAAGGGACGGTGCTATACAAACTTCAAATTTCGTAGTAGCCCTCCTGACAAGGACATAAAACACTTTGTCTTGGAAAGCATCCCCTAAGTGAGTGAAAAGGGGAATTAAATTTGTATGCGAACGTCATCATTTTTGAAATTAGAAAGTAGAAACATAGAAATTAGTTAAAAAATTAAAAACAAAAAATCACGCGTGCTTTAAGTAAGACTTAGAGCCCGTTCCCACTATGTCGTTGACGGATTCCGATTTTAATCGGGCGTTCCAGTGGCAGAACATTTTATATAATTTCCGACAAAATCGTGTCCGACAAGTGTGAACAGCTTCATATAAAATGTTCTGCCACTGGAACGCCCGATTAAAATCGGAATCCGACAACGACATAGTGGGAACGGGCTCTCAGTCGACTACGCAAAGTAGCACATTTTATTTTTTAGGGCTCCGTACCTACATTGTAAACTAATTATGTATGTTAAATAAAAAAGAAGTATTCACAACAGCACCTTTAATTTTATATTCTCACACAGTAAGGTTTGCAAAATTTAATTATGTATGTATTTAAAATTATTTTCAAAAATGATCTTCGTATTCAAAATGTAGGTCCTGTATATTTATTTAGGTACGTTACACTTCAGTATTTGATTCACAGAAATTCATATACTTACTTAATTTATAGCAAATTCCAACTTAATCGGACCAATACCTGGACTCGAAGAAAATTGGCTGTGACTGTGACAGGCGACAGACTCGAGTGATAAAAGGTATCATCCAATAAAGTACCTTTTTTCTTTTGGGCCAGAGAACTCTTAAACGCTACGTTCCACTTTGAACCATCTGCGTGTGCTATACTGGCGTATAAATTAAACAAACATTCAAATAAAGTCATATTTCTTACGACACCACAAAAACCCACATCTGGAACGGCGCGTGGCAATCAAGGGTGTTCCTTCCGGGCGCTTCCGGTGCAATCCCCTCGCGAAAACCTGTTGCGCTGAGAACGACGTAACCTCCAAAGTGAAAGTGAACACCCTATATCTATAGGCAAACGTGCGGAGATGGCAAACCTTTGAAGCTTATAAAGCTAAAGACAGTAAATGTCCGGACGTATTCGACGTTTTTATTGATGTTTCTTGCTACTAACGTACTTATGCTTATGCTAGTTTTTGCTTGTTAGTGACACATAGACTCTTGTAACACCGGGAACTGAACAAATAGTAGCTTAATATGGAATCTGATATGCCTCTCTGATCTGCTTGAAAAAAATAACAAAAAGTTTTAAGCTAAATTGGGCACGGCGTCATATTGGAAATTCTTTGAAACGTAGTACTCGTTAACTTGTGATTTGAACCTATCTTATACTAAATATTCTAATGCGTTTAGGAACTCCGCCCAATACCTACTAAACATGGATCAATTGATCCATAGCTTAGCATAGTAAATTTTGCAGAAATGAGAGAATTACATAATTTTGCCAAATAAACTAAACTGTCAAAATCTGTTTACAAAAATAAATTCGTGGCTATAATCAAATCAGACAAACATATGTAAGTACCCGCAATTCTTCACTTTGTGATCATGATCGTGACGTGACACTAGTAGATGCTTCGAAATATCGGGAGCTAAATAAAGATACACCTAAGCCACCAAGCAATGGCCAACCGATAGTGTCTTTAAAAATCTCGACATTGGCAGAATCATCGATAGCGTCGATGGAGCTATTTTCCTAAAAAAATAATTGAAATTAAATAAATGTAATCGCGGTCAGCATCCCGCAGAAAGTGTCTAGAATAAAATTGTATCGACTTCTTCCCGTTGGGTTTAAAATCGGTTCAACAATTTCAAAGAAACACTTTGTTCATAGAGGATAGAAAAATGCGACCAACATGCTCGTACGCCGGATCCGCGCTTGACCGAATTTTAATTTAATAAGACGGGAAACGACGGGTTTCCATTGTCGTTGCGCAGGCACGTGTGACTTACTGCGGATTTTGTGTTATTAAAGAAAATATTGGTTTAGGGCACTATTGCATGTAGGCAAAGTAATTACACCGCCGTTTATTTAAGGTTTATTATCAAGCAATTTTTTTAGATCGTTTACAATAGGCACGTTTTCGGAAAACGATGGTAGCAAATTTCTTTCTACAAAAATATCGAAATAATATAAAAACTTTATCTACTACACAGTACCAATTCAATAGATAACAATGAATGTCCACGGTCCGGATTTATCGAGCAAAAAGCAACGCGCCAAATATTTTTTATTGCCGCGTTACCAATAACTCACCCTTTATAACCAGTGTATGCCTTGTGGTACTAAAAAGTGGCGTTATTCGACTTAACAAGAGCCTGGCTCCTATGTGTACTTATTGAAATAGGTATGAATGAAAAATCGTTCACTTGAATTGATTAATTTGTATTTGAACCAAAAATGGCCATTCAAAATGAATTTTGACAAAATTTTATTACATGTTGAATTAGTCCTTAATTGAAATTGGCATTATTTATTTCTGCCTATGTCAATTTTTACAATTTCACTACGTAACTACTAATATTCTATTTCCGTCAATATTCTGGATGGAAAATTTTCCTTATTGATTTTTCTGTTTTGAACTTTTATTTCGAGTGGACAATTTTCCATTTGTGTGTACTTAAGGTTGCCATCCGCCCGGGTTTCCCCGGATTTGTCCTAGTTTAGAGAGCGTCCGGGGAACGTCTGGGTGGAGTTCCATTTGTAGTCCGGGTTTCAATTGTAGTAGTTAGATTGTAGTTCCGCTAGTAGTAGTAAAGATTAAAATAAAACAAACAAAAAACGATGACGTGTCCGGTTTTTAGCTCCAAAATTCGGGGATCGTACGCTTTTTGTCCTGGTTGCAGAATTTTACAGATGGCAACCCTATTTGTACTTAATGACAGTAAATTGAGCCAACGTGCAGCGCAGCGCAGCAGTGTATTTGCCAAAGGAAAATTGAACATTTATTGAATACCATAGTAATTATTTAAATAAAAAATAAAAATTTGGCTGGAACGCTACGACGGCATAGCGATATCACAGATATAATATTTAATTCGTGTACTACACTAGATGGCATGTTTGCAAAATAACCATAACATCTGTTGATTCAGAAAAAAAACGTTACTGGAATTCAGTTAAAGTATATTAACACGCGTGTCATTAGATTTGTAGTCAAACTTAAGCTCATTACCTGAGGTTTACTAAGAAATTACATACCTATACTATACATTTTTAGCAAACATGTTGTTAGAAGGAACATAGTTATAATTTCAACGAAACCAATTATTCAATGAGGAAAAACATAAAAACACGTAAAAATTCGTTGGAGTTTGACTAGTTTAACGGTTAGTGAATTCTTAACGGTACAGTGTGGATTAAACCACGTTGTTATACGAAATGGCCTACAGGAACAGGAACGTGTGCTTGCAAATCAAGCAGAGCTTCGTTTCATTGCCCTTCATGTATAGTGTAAGTGTATCCATAGCCTGACAAATTATAAGAGATTATAAGCAATTTTTTGTATGTATAGGTACTATTATTGTTACCCAGCTAAAGAATAGAAAAATTTTCAATACTTTATTTTAAAAGCTAAATTGATTTTGTTACTTGCACAACAAATGAAAAAAAAAGACCTGTACCTACGCGATCGTTGAAAAATAAAAATACTTTTAGTGATCACATACCTACTTAATAGTTGCTTATTTATTTTGCAAAACCAAAATGCGCATAGTCAATATTCTTGACAGCAATTTTTCAAAACTAAATCAAAATCACATTACTTAGACTTACTTGAGTTTTCTTATAAGTTTATAAGTGAGTAGCAAAATAAGCCATACTTTTCTTTTGTTTAAATTAAATAAGACGTAAACATAGACTTGTTTGGCATCTTCAGAAGTTTTTATTTTTCAATAACTTCCAAGGTATACCTTCTTAATACAAGTTTGGAGACTTCGTGTTTCGTTAAACAATAACAGCGTACCTAAGTATTAGGCAAACTCATGCTCCGACGAATATAAATAAAATTATGATATATTAAAGAAATTTTGCGAAAGTAATAGCTCTTCCACTAGAACATATTTTTCTCTTCTTTGAAAATTGTTGCATATAACTGTAATCATGTAACCGTTTTCAATGAAATATGAAGATTTACACATATGTACCTATTATTTTATGTAGATATTTTAATCACTTTGATTCGTTTTCTTTATGTAGGTACATCTTTTCTGTATTGCTTTACTAAGTGGTGTCCATACCAATGAAGAGTCGTTACATTTTGTAATCTATTATTTTATACACTACACAGCAGTGTAATTTGGAAACTGAACTGGGTGTTTTTAAACTTTCTGTCAGTGTAAATTTAGCATCTTTCTAAAATAAAAAATAGAATATCTGTCATGTTTAAACGCATTACTTAAGCATTTTTGCGCAAAATTACAATACCTTTAACACATTATTTGCAACTCAATAAAAGCAGTTCTATACATTTTCTAAGTCTACATTTATTCCAAATGGTTGCAAAAAGAGTGTGTTTGCACAAATCTTCATATCCAGTGCCCAATATTTGCACATTTTCTATTGTATTGTTTGTGGTCGATAGCAAACACTAGTCAAATTTACATACTTTGTTTGCTACATGAAATTACATTAACCATTTTTTTTGTGTATGTTTATCTTAACAATCTTAAGTAAACAGTCTACTGTAATGGCAAACGTGTACGATGGTGGGTTACGTTAAATAGGAAAGCTGCCTCATTCCATGTTTCTAATATCAGATCGATTTTGCATGGCATGAGCACGAAATTATTTTTTAAGAGCATTCTTGTTGGGAAAATAAAATATTCAAATTAAATGCTTTCGCGATTTTCACGCACAATTATAATTTTAAATGAGACTATCGCGTGATGATTATTCTACACTTTTTATTATTTACCTAACTATATAGAATAGAATAGAATAGAATAGAATAGAATAGAATAGAATAGAATAGAATAGAATAGAATAGAATAGAATAGAATAGAATAGAATAGAATAGAATAGAATAGAATAGAATAGAATAGAATAGAATAGAATAGAATAGAATAGAATAGAATAGAATAGAATAGAATAGAATAGAATAGAATAGAATAGAATAGAATAGAATAGAATAGAATAGAATAGAATAGAATAGAATAGAATAGAATAGAATAGAATAGAATAGAATAGAATAGAATAGAATAGAATAGAATAGAATAGAATAGAATAGAATAGAATAGAATAGAATAGAATAGAATAGAATAGAATAGAATAGAATAGAATAGAATAGAATAGAATTTATTAACACTCTTAGAAAAAAAAAGATACAATATTAAAAGTCTACATTGAACCTATAACTAAGCGTGTTAAATGGATTGGACTCAGCGTGTGCTGTGGATGCATGCCCACGGAGGTGCACACGCACACAGCGCTGGTTTTCAGTCCAACCCTTCACACTTTTTTTTTCAGATCTGTGGGTAAGCTCGAGTACACTTTTATTTTAATATAAAGAATTTAAAGAATTTTATATTTAATAATATACATCAAACCACTGGGTACCTACGTAACTAAACACATAAAGGTAGGTGTAGGTAGGTACCTACGTTCACGCGGCGGTCCATTTTGTCGTGTCGTTTGGGTGTAATTCTGATCCGCATTGGCAATCCCTAGTTTCAAATAGCGCATCTATTGATTAATTAAAAAACATAATATTTTGATATTATGTATGCTTGTCATGTTTTTCAAAAACTATTAAGAATGAACTTATTATCAAATTGTGTGGTACTTGTTTCCGGGGATATAGCAACAGCAGTTAAGTATTGGGATGTTAAGCAAGTTATTGCGTGCTAATCCTCGCTTATTAGTACATATCGCAGTTATAGTGCGTCGACTGTTATCTTTTTTAGGGTTCCGTACCCAAAGGGTAAAAACGGGAACCCTATTACTGAGGCTCCGCTGTCCGTCCGTCCGTCTGTCTGTCCGTCTGTCACCAGACTGTATCTCGGTAACCGTGATAGCTAGAGAGTTGAAATTTTCACAGATGTATTTCGGTTGCCGACTTGCCGCTATAACAACAAATACTAAAAATTGGAATAAAATAAATATTTAAGGGGGCTCCCATACAACAAACGTGATTTTTATAGATAATTATACGGAACCCTTCGTGCGCGAGTCCGACTCGCGGTTTTTCACTTATTACATTATTGTTAGTGCGTTTTTAATCGGTATATAATTCATCCAGCCTTTTTTAGGGCCCCGTACTCTTTAAGGACCCTTATAGCTTCCCCATGTCCGTCCGCAGCTTACCTCAGAGAGTAAATTCTAGGAAGCTAGAAATTTGCATTTAATAAATAAATAAATAATAATAATAAATATCACGGGACAATTCACACCAATTGACCTAGTCCCAAAGTAAGCTTAGCAAAGCTTGTGTTATGGGTACTAGGCAACGGATAAACATACTTATATAGATAGATACATACTTAAATACATATTAAACACCCAAGACCCGAGAACAAACATTCGTATTTTTCATACAAATATCTGCCCCGACACGGGAATCGAACCCGGGACCTCAAGCTTCATAGTCAGGGTCTCTAACCACTAGGCCATCTGGTCGTCTGGTCGTGCATTTGGATGTAAGCACACGTTTCTAGGCATCCACGGGTGTCAATCGCTCGCAAACCTGCGCGAAATTTGATGCTAAATCACAGATGAAAACTTAAGTTGTGCAAATTGTATACAATGTCAACAAGATTTCGGTATTTGTACACACAACAGGGTTCTCGTATTTTTTTATCGGCTTCCCCTCTTCTGTTAGCTCGTCCTTGTTTAGCTACCGCACACACGCTTATTTAAACATACGAATGAATAAATTAATACCTAAGTACTCGTAAATGTGCATAAATTTGGACCCGTGTGTAACGCGCGGATACATGCTTTCATTTTCGTTCGCCTTTTTTAAGCTCGATTGCCTTTAAGCTTAAAAAGTACACCAAAATAACTAAAGCGGTTCAAAATTATAAGTGATTTGACCAACTTTGTAAAGGACTCTGGCTAACGTGGCAACAGGATAACTTGCAGATAATTAAAAATAAGAGGAAACTAAACTTACTCATAACGTAACCCCTCAAAAATACGTAACAAATCATACTTACACACAAAAAAAATTCAGCCCACTTTTACGGGCCACTCTACAGTAACACGTACGGTTTTTATGTATTTGTTATAAATAATACTAGGTAGGTGCACACATTAAACTAAATACCAATTATCATTTGAATCTAGACTAAAATTTAAATAAAACTAAACAAATGAACTAAAACAATTACTTTGCTCACCCGCGACCTTACAATAGTTACGTTTATGCAAGAAATGTGTGTTCATGCAGTTCCTCCACCTCCACACTGTACGAACACACACAAATCACATAAACCCAACCATCACCACCATCAAGCTACACTGACGCGTTTCGAACTCAGCCAGAGCTCATCTTCAGAGTTACCACAACCGTATGCTATGCTACCAAATGTTAAACATTTATACCAAACATACATGGGTACGGGTACGGGTTTAACATTTGGTAGCATAGCATACGGTTGTGGTAACTCTGAAGATGAGCTCTGGTTGAGTTCGAAACGCGTCAGTGTAGCTTGGTGGTGGTGATGGTTTGGTTTATGTGATTTGTGTGTGTTCGTGGAGGTGGAGGAACTGCATGAACACACATTTCTTGCATAAACGTAACTATTGTAAGGTCGCGGGTGAGCAAAGTAATTGTTTTAGTTCATTAATATGGACCTCCGCAAAGTAACGCCTGATTCAATAAATTAAAAAAACTAAACAAGATTAAAATTAAACGGAGATGGCGGAATGATTTGGACCGTTTTGAGCCATTTTGGCAAGATAATGCGAATAATAGCGTGTACTGCCTTTTCGGCGAATTATTTTTCGCAAACTGATTCATTTGGCAAATGTTTCATTTCCCAAATGTTATTTTTTTCTGAAACTGTAAACTATTCAGGATATATTTAGACGACCAGATGGCCTAGTGGTTAGAGACCCTGACTATGAAGCTTGAGGTCCCGGGTTCGATTCCCGTGTCGGGGCAGATATTTGTATGAAAAATACGAATGTTTGTTCTCGGGTCTTGGGTGTTTAATATGTATTTAAGTATGTATCTATCTATATAAGTATGTTGATCCGTTGCCTAGTACCCATAACACAAGCTTTGCTAAGCTTACTTGGGGACTAGGTCAATTGGTGTGAATTGTCCCGTGATATTTATTTATATTTATTTATTTATTTTATTTATATTTCAGGTCTATCCTGTAGGTTAGGTTTGTTTTATAACAATCCTGAAAAGTTTACAGTTTTAGAAAAAATAAACATTTGGGAAATGAAACATTTGCCAAATGAATCATTTTGCGAAAAGTTTTTCGCCTAAACATTAGTAAACCGAATAATAGACATAGTGGTAAGAAAAAGGGAAAGCTTTTGTCCAGCAATGAGACGCCCACTGCTGATTCTAACTCCAACCATTAAACCGACGCTACAAAGTTAAATCGTGTGTGAAAATTCTGCATTATCGTAAATAAACTGGTTACAATGCTGCACAAAAAGTTTGGAAGAATCAACAATGAAGGAGCATTTAAAATCACACCCTTTACGCTCTGAATTAAATGTAATAAATTTTATAGTAAATCTGACGCGTGTCGATGTTCCGGTTTTTATTTTCAAACGAACCGTGACCGTTTTTTTACCGATTTCCTGGAATAAAGGTGGTTATCTCGATGGGTTACGGGTACAAACCGGTATATTGCTACTTGTTATTTCTTTTTTTTTAGGGTTCCGTAGTCAACTAGGAACCCTTATAGTTTCGCCATGTCTGTCCGTCTGTCTGTCTGTCCGTCCGTGGCTAAGCTCATAGACTGTTAGTACTAAAAAGCTGTAATTTGGCATGAATATATATATATATATATCAGTCACGCCAACAAAGTGGTTAAATAAAAAAAAAACAAATTTTTTTTAGGGTAGCTCCCATAGACGTAAAGTGGGGGTGATTTTTTTCTCGACTAACCCTGTAGTGTGGAGTATCATTGGATTATTATTAAATACCTATCAGTTAAAACAATAATTTGCTCCGAGTTTTTGATTCGTATATTATTTCATTCATATATTTATCACTGTCCTCGACATTTATGTTGGAAACAGTTTGAAGAAAATGCGCTTATATATGTTCACATTAAATTTACTTTGATAATTCGAATTCGCCGAATTTCCGGTCCACTGGCTACCTACAATACGCGAGATTCGCTGAAACGCGACCCGCATTTGGTAAAGTTCTTCTTAAGTTAGCAAAATCTTGGTTAGAAAAACTTTAGCGTGACTGACTCGCCAAGTCGGTATTCATAATTTTCTAATAAAAACTGTACTTATTTGTACTTAGTATAAGTTTACCAATAAATACCGTATTACGCTAGAAGAAGATTTTCATTATAAATTATAACATACCTACCTTTTATCCGTTAACGCAGTGTCACGTTCATTGAAAATGATATTTTTGCTATTTGTTATCTAATATTAGAATTGCGAAAGTTGGTGTAGGTTGTTACTTTTTCACGTTAAAAGAACTGAAAGGATTTAGATGAAATGTGCTATAGATAATGTACTTGCAAATAACACATAGGCTACTTTTTATGCCGTTATTCCCATTGAATGGGGATAAATTCTCTATACATATATCTCAACCGCTTAGTAAAAAGACGTGAAATTTTGGTATGCGTCTAACTAAGTAGGACTTACGGGAATTTAGTAAATTTCTGAATAATTCAAGCCTAATCTAATGGTTTACGCAAGCAACACTGCAGGTAAAAACTAGTATTTCCATAGTTCAAACTTAAAATCGCTAGAGGGTTGAATGTTCAGCGACTCTGAAAGTAGTAACAACTAGAAAAAACAAAGAACTGCTTATACAAAAAGTGCATTATAATTTAGGGTTATTTTTTCTCACAATCTAAACAAAAGTTAAGTGGTCCTTTGTGTGGGAATCCATTGATTTTTAAATCAAGTGTCGTTGGAAGTGGTTTTCATACAATTAGTAGCGCCGATAGTTAAATATTATAATGAACAGGTCTCTAATTGTTGCAGTTAAAATAATGGCGTGTGATTCTTATGCAAATATCTACCGAATAGTTAACGGCTTTGTGTATTATTTTTATTTGTCTTTTAATAATAATAAGAACTAAATCATTGTTTTCTGAAGGGCGCTTTACACTATAATAAATAACTCAACGAACCCATTGTTTTACATTGAACTCAGCAAACTTTATCATTTCAAATATTCTTAGGTTTTCTAGTAAGTAAGGTTAGGTTTCATAGTAATAATATTTATGACCCAACGACTTCTTCGGATTTTTAAATAGGTACACTATTGTCTAGGTGTCTATTTTGTCAAAATACGTAGTTAATTTTTTATTTATTTTTAACTTATTTATCACAAAACAAACACTCATTATAGGTACGAAAATAACTATGACATAATGAGTTAGTAAACAAACGTATAGTTTCCTTAAATTAATACAATATCTATACAAACACGTCGTCGCACAGCAATAATATTCATAAAAATAATGAGAAACTGACACAATACAATACATAGTACACCATAATTATTGCGTGATAAGTCCCGTTTAGTTTAGTAATTATGAGTGAAAATCACGAAAGTTTAAAACAGTATGCTATAAAAGCTGTTGCCGGCGACTTCGTCTGTGAAGAATTCGCTATCGCTATATTTATGCCAAATTTCATTGAAATCTGTTGAGCTGTTTTTGCGTGTTGGTGTATCAAACGTCAAACTTACATTTGAAGGGTCCACGGAAAGAACATGTCTAGTCACCTAAACAACTTTTTGGGTTATAGCGGTTTGAAAGTTAGTCTTCACATCATGAACAATTACTATGGTAACCATTTCTTTAAAAGTGAATAAAAGATATATTATTTTTAGATATCCCTATGAGATTAAAATCTCAATTTTCAAAAAGTGACTAGTTATGTTCTTTCCGTGGAGCCTTCATTTATAATTATGTATTTCGTATTATCAAAGCGATTTTATACCGCCTGCTCGCATTTTCTAAAATATGAATGCTAGAAAATTCCTATCAAAAAATGAGCGAAAACAACCCAAATTTAACATTAATAAGGGCTATTCAAAAGCAAAATTTACGATACGTTCCAATAAACGCTTCAAAAGATTCTACTGTTATTGCTATAGATAGACACCGAAACGGTGCATGCTAATTTCTTTTTTTTAATATTGTTATGCCAAATGACAATACTCCAAACCCTCCGATTATATGTATTCGTTAACGATGAAACGGCAAAATGATGAAGAAAATAAACAATAAATCGCGTCTGCATACATTATGTTTGCATACGAATCTCTTGCCAATTTAAATATTTGTTAATGAACTGTCAATTTTTGAATTCTCTGTTTACTTTCAACGTATTTAAACATGAACTTGAAATATAATCAAAATAACATTACTTACCCATAAAAACCCCATGAAAAAGCGGTGGTGGCCGAAAGCCGAGTTTAGACCTGCAAGAAAAACCGTGCAAGTTGCATTACATTGCGGCGTTTGATTGACCACCTCAATCTCGTTCGCCTAACTGCCTCGCTAGGTAATGCAACATGCACGTTTTTTCTTGCAGATCTAAACTCGGCTGAAGAAAAAAGTCTTGGTTGAGAAACATAAAAGGGGGGATCGGAGTCACGAGTGCTGCTTAGATGTTCCATCTCGTGAGGGATAAGAAGAAATATTCGGAGTTGATGGCGAACCTTCAGTAATTGGAGAGGCACCACAAGAAGAAGAAGATAAAAACACCCAGGCCAAGAAAAAACTAGGTGTTGGCTAAGAAAACAATAGGAGATAAATTACCTGATTATTAAAATTTATCTCTGAAGTGTTAAATATAAATCAGAATAATTAAAAACCAGAGGCCGTTAACGTCGGTTCGGTCAACGCTACTGTGAATTTTTCATTTTATTTCTGGCGAGAACGTAATTTATTATGATTACTGAATACAAATACGCTTTTAAAACAATAGTCTCACGTTTTTGTCATGAAACTTGTTCTTAAAAGATATCACGTAAATTGTAACTTAAACATGATTAGTTAGGTTACACTCTAACGTTTCATCATCATCATCATCCCTGGCTATTTACGTCCTTCTGCAGGGCACAGGTTTCCTCTCAGAATCGGCTTGGGCTGTATTTCCCACGCGGGCCTAGTGCGGATTAAGAACTTCACGCACACGTTTGAATTCCTTCGCAGGTGGGTGGAAACCTCAGTATATTTTCCTTCACCGTAAAGCTAATGGTAAATTCCGACTGTAATTAATTTCGCACGTAAATTCCGAATAAAACGTTCCCCTGCTTGGCTACTACGGCTTTTTACTATAACGTCCACCTAAGCTTTATTTCGGTTGATTTACTAATTAGATGCTTAAAATTAATATTCATTTTCAGAACCTTATAACCCAGGTTGACCCAAACGGACAGCGTCATTACTTCGTATAAACCGGCGAACATTCGCGTGCGTTTGTTCAGTGGGACCCCACCATAAAAGCACCTTTGCTTATGAGGGGCACGCGTTTATTGTCACCGCATGATAGATTGCTGTCATATTCAAAGAATTGCCTATAGTCATGTAAATTATTCAACATTTGTGATGAATGTCTGTACGACTCGTCATGTGTTAATGTCAACAAAAAAGTGAGTCTTAGGGGCCCGCTAGCATGGCGCTTGTGTTGCCGTTATGAGTCCTGTCCCTGTACGCTTTTTTTGTTTCTTCTTAGTTGTCAATTAGATATTTAGTTGTTTAGATTTGCTTGGACATAATCGATAGTGCCTAAAACCATCCATCGGCTTACCATACTCTGTAAGAGCGGTTTCGCGCTCCGTTCTATCCGAATCCGTTAAAATACGTTCTGCGGTATTCTTAAAACTATCTATGACTACTCCAGAACGTATTTTCGCGGATTCAGATATGATTCGTATCGGACGTAGTGCGAAATCGCTCTATTACAATAACGTTCGTAAAATTCGCATTTAAGTGCTTCTGCTTTTTGCACAGCCAAGAGATTTACTGATGCTAATTGGATCCCAGTAACTAAAACAAAACAAACGAATTTCACTATAAAATTTTATGGCTGAGCTCTCTGATAAAGGTGATGCTTCAGATTCAGTATAGTACCCAATAAATGTTGGAGTGGAATCAATAAATTTTACCTGCCTCCAACACCACGTGTAAAATCTACGCTTCAATTAATTTGCGTATCCACAACACGTTCGGACCCAAATTTATACTCGTAAATCTTTACTTATCATATCGTTTCGTATTCAAAATATTGTCGCCATATTTCTCCGCCCAAACGTCACACGCCCGGCGCAGGCGTCACAACTGACGGCCCTATCCAAAACCCTTTCAATCAAAATCAAGAACTAGTTTGATATCTCGTTCCGTCATACGAAAAGGCAGCGAGTGTGAGTGAGAAATAAATGTGATGTCGATGTGAGAGACGGAATAGGTGGTTGGATTTTTGACGGTTTATCAGCTTTTTAATAAACGAAGGGTTGATGCACAATACTCGAATCACGTTACATTTATTTTTTGACAGCATTGTCTGAATTTGGTCTTTTTCAAATGCAGTGGGCCAGCGCCCAAACTGACACCATTCATGGTGTGATTGATGTAACTAATTAATTTAGTCGTGCGCGTGTTTTGTCGAACTACTTGAATTTGAAATTAAAATACAATGTTTTTGTAAAGGATTTCGCCGACAAAGGATTGCTTTTTTTAATTTCGTTGCGCGTGCGTTTGATTTTGATGCAAAATGTTTCGTTCCGTGCCTATTGTTGCGTGCATCAATCTGTAGAACAGCACCTGCGTTAGAGGTGAACACACAGCTTGTCCATCAACAACTCATCCGTCAATGAGTTTTAGAACCCCTGTATATATTCACCTGACGAAACCTGGCTGTGTATTTAGTGTGTAGTTTATCCTTTAATGACTAATTAAATTGATGATTTTAGTATTCAATTATTTTTCAGTCGTCGGTCTTTTTATGTGAAAACTAATCTGAACGTGAAGTATAAGTATAAGGACAAGCGAACGACGTTCAACTTTTACGGCGAGCATCACTAGATAGTAAATGATATCCTTGTTATTCTAACGCTGCTATGAAATAAAAATAAAACGAGACATTTGCACATGCAGAGGCGCCTGCGCCGCGACAGTATTAATCTTGCATTATTTCGAACGACATGGAGATAGTAAACTCACAACTAAAACAATGACAAATCATTAAAATAAAAATAAAGGTTTAATTAGATAAGTAAATGTCATCAATAAAACAAAATATAATCCCGGTCAGAGGATCGGTTAGCAGGTTTAATTTGACTGCGGAGGTCCTTAGTTCGATACCCAGTCGGGTCAGATATTTGTATGATTAATACGAACGTTTGTTCGTATTAATCATAGAATAGACCTTTTTGATCTCATCATCATCATCATTTCAGCCGTACGACGTCCACTGCTGGACATAGGCGTCCCTCATTGGTAAAACCAATAATTACGGTTGGAAGCGCTTGCATCCACCTTGAACCTGCGGCCTTTACCAAATCGTCCATCCATCCCGTTGGTGGACGTCCCAAGCTGCGCTTGTCAGTCCAAGGTCTCTATTCGAGAACTTTTCGGCCGTTACGGCCATCTTTTCTGCTTTGGCCTGCCCATTGCCATTGCAACGAGCTAATTGTTTGGCTATGTCGGTGATCCTTCTTCTTCTACGGATCTCCTCATTCCTGATTCGAACCCGTAGATAAACCCCGAGCATAGCCCTCTCCATAGCTCGTTGAGCGACTCTGAGCCTATTCATTAGGCCATTAGGCATTATTTTTATCATCTCCTTAAGTTTATTTTTGCACTATAACCATCTAAAATTTTTTGTAATGTTTAATGTTCAGAATTTTGTTGCCGCTTGATAGTCACTTAGAGTTCTTATGAATAAACTTGGTGACACTCCGTAAAGACACTCGAGCTACAAAGTTCAGATGAATGATTTCGCAGATGCACTTTTGGGGTTCGCTGTCATAAAACTCCGGGAAACCACGTCTTTAGTGGAAATAAAATCGAAATAGCAGTTTTATTCCTGACACTAAAAGTGGATTTCTCTTAACATCTTTCTGTATTTTTATGGTTCTTTGGTAGCAGTAACGGCTTCTCAACGTACGTTTAAAATTTTAAATAACTACGAATGGGGTTTTCGGACGGATGAAGAAGTAATACATGTTAGTTAATAGAACAGTTTACTGTATTTATTGTGTTACAAATGCATCGTTTCACAAACATTTAATTTGTCAACTTTTCTATCTACTTATTAAGTTTTGAAAGAGTTTTTAAATTTACCTCTAACTAGCTTTTTCCTGCAACTTCGTCCGCTCACGATTAAAAGTTATGATCAACTCCCAAATCTATCCCGCGGTAAATTGTGCATTTTAGTGGTGAAAGAATTCTTGAAATTGGTGCAGTAGCTTTTGACTTTATTCGTTATAAACAAACATACATTAATACAAAGATACAAATCTTGCCTCTTTATAATATTAGTGTAGATAAACCACGAGATTAGGTGGGTCTATATTGGGATCTATAAATATTGAAAGTCATAATGTAATGTTTGTCATAATGATATAATATGTTTGTGATAATTGGCCATAACTCCTTTTTTCTCTTAATCCATTAGGTACTAAATGTTCTAGCTTGTTATAAAATAAACCTTACCTGAGCAATGCTGGCAATTTATGCTGGGATGAACCAATACAGCCCTAACAGGATAACCACTTCAAAGTTCCTGAAAAAACTGTTTCAGAGAAAAAAAGAGTTATGCCAAATGATCATTATGGCAAACAGTACATTATGACTTACAATGTTATGGATCACGAATGGGGCCCGATTAGGTTTCAGATTTTTAAAAAGTTTTTGGATTAAGGATAGCAAATGGCTAGCAAATGAAGTTTTTGTGAAACGATATTACAATAGGTATGCCAAGTTTGTCAGTGAAATGACTATGAATCCATGAAACCTGCAGGGCCTGTCAGTAAGAATATTTAGGCTGGAATGATGCTTACCTATGCTCTTATCCTGTGTGCCGCATATCATTTATTGCGGATATTCAATGACCTGTCATCTCACATTAGAGTCGTTATTCATGTGTATCTCAGCCAAACATTTTATGCGTAAGTAACACCATACATTTTACATCAGAAAATGTTTCCCCTTTTCCCCCTTACAGCACGTTCGAATACCATCCTTATTCCTAAAAGTGATCGTGCCTTTTCATTCATATAAAGTGACTTATTTGCATTTTAGCTTCAGATTTACATAAAAGCACTTACGGGCATCACAATATCTGTTAGGTTTAATGGCATGAGTAATTATGTTCTCGTAGTCCTGCTTCATATGATTAATTTTTTAAGATATAACCAAAAATAAATTGATCAAATTTTTTTAGAACTTTAGGCGGACTTGCAGAACCAGATTTAACTGTATAACTCCGAGTTAAGTGCTAATCCAGGGTTAAGAAGTTTCATAATGTATAAAACTGTAATTTATAATGTAGTGTTATTTAACGATTTCATTTTTTAACCCTAGTCCGTGCAAGCGGCCCTTACTGATCTACGTTTAATAAATGTATTAGATTATACATTAAGAATACAGAGTGGTTTAAAACTCAACAATAATCTGGTGCCAGGCAAGAGGCCAAGTTAAATAGCAGTTCTGGAGAAAGTAAGGAAAAATCCAGCATTTAGTTAAGCGATAATAGGCATTTTTTTCTTCTTTAATACTAAAAGTGATATCCTTTGTGACTTTATATCGGTTCCCTAAGTGACAGGGATTCTTATTTTTTACAGAACTGGTAGAAGTTGACCTCTCGCCCGGTCTAGTTTTTCGTTGAATTTTGGGGCATCCTATATAGTTTGCACACTTACCAGATGATGTATAGAACAGAAGTGTAGTCCATTACAGTTTGCCTTATAAGAAGGCTCACGGTTACTCAAAAGGCAATTGGAAGAGCTAATATACTTGGAGTATCTCAAGAAGATCGAATCTACATTGAAGCGACAAGTAAAAGAACAAAAGCTACCGACATTGCTCAGCAAATTGCAAACTTTAAGTGCCTATGGGCGGGGACGTTAGGTTCTGGAGTGGCGACCGCGTACAGGAAGGCGAAGTGTCGCTTTCCGGACGTATCTATATCGTAAAGATCGCGGGAACGGGAACCATTGGCAGCGAGTAACACAAAATTGATCGTATTTTTAATCCTTGGGAAGGCCTGTGCTCAACTGAAGAACGTTCACATCATTCGTGTGATATAGTGAAACGTTCTTCAGTAGAAGCAAATAGAACGTTTGAAACTACACAGTCATATATTTGGAAACTTTGCGCATAACTAAATTAATGAAATGCCCAAAGTTGTTAGAGCACTTTACGGGTACATAGCATCATAGATGAAGTAAATATACTACAGCGGTTAATTTCAAATAACCAGCAGTACTTCCCCAAAAGAGCAGTTGGAGAATTGAGATGGAGACGCTATATAAGTTTTACTTCACCAAATACTTTTCGATCGCGTTTACGTAAAAATTTCAATTCTATGGAAACATGGACGCGCGCGGAGGCGCTGTCCGTGTTTCCATAGTAATTGATTTTTTTACGTAAACGCAATCGAGAAGTACTTATTTGGTGAAGTAAAACTTATACTAAGCATAAAGGGCTAGCTAGACAGTGCACGACCAGTATTGTATTAGATACATTACAAACTTCACAATGGGTAAGCAACGCGTGACTATACGGTTCGTTACCCGTCTTGTTCTGATTTAATTAACGCCAACGACTTTTTCCATATTCTTAATTATTTCCGACGGAAGAAAGACATGTCTTAATTATCTTTTGAGAGAACATTTTTGGACGATTCGTTTTTCGTTTACGTAAAGACTTCTAATTATAAGAAAAGTCATAATTAAAAACGATTAAGTACCTTCCTTGTCCAGTTACTTTCTCGAGATATTACTTAAAACAGAGAATAAAGAAAAGTAATATCCACATATTTCTTGTGCTTTGAATAATAAGACGACGTTTATTTTGTATTAGATATCAGTATTTATAAGTCAAATTCTGTCCCTTGTCTAAATCGATTTATAACTGCTGGGAATCTTATTAAAGTATTATTGTAAAGGGCTCCTCAAGTGCCGAATTGCATCATTATCTTTGTTCCACTGAAAAAACCATTCTTCTCGCCTCATTTATCTTTTGAAACAAGGGTTAGGACCCTGACTTTATTAGTAGTTTCTTGTTATTTATGGGTTTTTACTTAGCTAAGGTAATTTACTCTATCTTGGGGAACGTTATGCCGTTTTGCGTCAGAGAGTATAAACATATGTTTAATTTACTCACGGTTGAGTTGACGGGTGAAGAAATTAGTTTGCTTTAAGCGGAACTAACCTGTAATCTCTGGTGCAATAAATCTCTTTTTATTGTTTTTGTAATACTTGAGAACTCGCACGAAATATGTTTTATTACAGTTTGGTTCTTATATTGGTTCTTATACGTAGTTACGCCTTACCATTAGGAAGTGAACTTAAATTAAAATTTTTGTTAAAATTTAAGGCGACTGGAGTTTCAACGAAGGCTGGAATTAAAAGTGTTTATTATTGCTCCTGGGCACTACGTCTCTATCACATGATACTTATAAAGCTTTTACTACGGGTGCTTGACAACGAATGAACATGCCTGAATTATTGATCTATTAATACTTAAGCTAGTCTGTACCCGTGGCTTCGCACGCGTCAACCATTACACATGGCAGTTGTTTTATATTGCATGACGAACACCCGAGAAAAAAAATCATATCTCTAGATAGGCAAGCGTGCTCCGTCGTAGGCCTCATCTTCGCTTTAGTACAATATAGGCTTACGTTTGACCACCATCAGGCGTGATTGTGGTCAAACGCAAGCCCATATTGTATATATATATATATATGTGTGTGTGTGTGTATATCTGCCCCTACCGGGATTCCAACCCAGAAAATCTATCATCGTAGTCAGAATCACTAATCACTAGACGATCCGGTCGTCAAATCGAAACGAAATAATCAATAATTGATGGCCATAATGATCACTAAATCGAGATGATTCCTAACTTCGCTAAGAAAAATCGTCGAATTAAAAAATATATCAGGAATTCAATCTTGATCGTATGAACTTGAATAACACGTGTATTTCAAGTTCAACAAGAATAGTAAATAATTATAACTTCGCGTTACCATTCATCCGGTCATTCCGGTCAGTGAATGAGTTAACTAGTTCTACGCAACTTTGATTACCATTTGATATTTATTTGCATTGTATACGAGGAAGCAGCTGAGTTATAAGTTTTTTTGTATATTTTAAATTATACAGTCGTGAAGGCACTATTAAAATAAGTACAAGATAAAGAAACTTAAATATAAAAACTAAACTAAACTTAAATATATCGCTCTTAAGCGATAAGGCCGCCTATTGCTTACCTTGTAACTTTCTCTCTGTGTACCTGTTTTCTGTATTGCTTTCTATTCCTGGTGTACAATAAAGAGTCATTGTATTGTATTGTATTGTATAAATATATAGGTTTCGTACCCGAAGGATGACAAACAGAACTCTATTACAGTCGCTACCCTGTCCATCTGTCTGTCTGTCCGTTACTGGCCTGTATCTCAAGAACCGTAATAGATAAATAGTTGAAATTAATACATACCAGTTGTCGCTGCAACGAGATATAATAAAAATTAAACTAAATTAGGAATTAAGGGAGTCCCCACACCAAGACACGTATTATTTTTAATTTCGTTATATCTTCATAACGTTTAAAACATACAAGACTCAAACTCGGAATGATAATCGAAATATTTATCTCTATATCAACAAATATAAAAACTAGTCAAACGCGAGTCGATTTTAGAGAAAAAATTAAAAGTTTGCAATTAGTCTGCTAGCGGCTGAAGTTTATGAACTTAAACACATACTATGGTAGGTAGTCAGTTTGATTTTTAGGGTTCCGTACCTCAAAAGGAAAAAACGGAACCCTTATAGGATCACTTTGTTGTCCGTCCGTCCGTCCGTCTGTCTGTCAAGACCCTCTTTCTCAGGAACGCGTGGAGGTATCAAGCTGAAATTTATATCAAATACTCAGGTCTACTGTCCCTTGGAGCTGTGAAAAAATCAAACTTCTAAGCCAACGCAATCAAAAGATACAGGCGTTTATGATGCAAATTTCCGCATATTTTCGAAACTCGCAAGGGAATCAAAACCTACAGGGTACTCCCGTGGTCTCAGAATCTTAAAATTTGGTACGAAGCAAGGTCTTATAGCACAGATAAAGAAAAAATTGCGAAAAGCATAATTTTTTTGTCTGTCTGTCTATATCAGAAACCAATCTATTTATGCCGCAAATTTTCGACACTCGCAAGGGAATCCAAACCTACAGGGTACTTCCCGTGAACTCAGAATCTTGAAATTTGGTACGAAGCAACGTCTCATAGCACAGATAAAGGAAAAATTGCGAAAACGTAAATATTTAGTTACATCATGTAATAAAAATGTTTTTAATAATTTTAAAGTTACTACCCCTTTACTCATGAACGCGTATGAGGTATTAAATTGAAATTCATACCAAATACTCAGGTCTATAATACCTTTAAGCTGTAACAAAATCAAACTTCTATGTCAACGCAATCAAAAGAAACAGCAGTTTAAGCCGCATATTTTCAAACTCGCAACTACTCGCAAGGGAATCAAAACCTACAGGGTACTTCCCGTGAACTCTGAATCTTGAAATTTGGTACGAAGCAAGGTCTTGTAGCACAGATAAAGGAAAAATTGCGAAAAACATATTTTTTTTTCTCTATCTGTCTATATCAGTAACCAATCTACAATGATCCCACACTGCGCACATTTTGCTTAGGAGCAGGGGTCTGCTAAAACTGGATGTTCATAGATACATATTAATTTGTATGGAACCCTCGGTGCGCGAGTCCGACTCGCACTTGGCCGGTTTTTTGTTATTTTGTGGTCTACATAATATTATTGCTCTTGACCGTGCGAAACCCTCGATGCGCAAATCCGACTCGCACTTGGCCGGTTTAATTCTAATAAATCGGAAGCAAGTTTGCATTTGAGTTTTAACATAACAACCAGAATTGTTATGGAGAGTTTAGTATAGACCGGCGAAATCCACTATCTGTTCAAACACTACATATGCGCCAACTAGAGTAAGTTCGTGTAGTATAAATGGATATAAAAAAATAACAGTCTAACAAAATAATTTCCCAAAGATAAGTGTAAATGACTAATATTCCTGACACACTATGCGCCGTATTCTGTCCCAATAATCAATTAGATTATTAGACTACAATAATGTCCTTTTATCGCTCGCTTATCAATTCCTTTTATAGAATTGGACATTTCTGTCGAAATCAATTAGGACCTAAAAGCATTTATTGATAAAGGACTCGTTAATGACGATAAGATAAACGATTCTGTTGGGGACCATCTGTTCTCAGGGGGCGTTGAGTTTGTTACTTCTGTTACAGATACGGCCCATAACATGAGCTCAAAAACTGAAATAACAAACAATATTATTCTATTATAAAGCCCTAAGGTCGATAGTAAAACAGTATTTTTTAAAACCAGTTTACAGCTGCCAATCCCATAAACTATACAAAAGTTTGTTTTTATAACAGCGCAAAAAGGGTCACAAAAGAGTTCGCGAGTGGGGCTCTCGAGTTACTGAAAGAAATCTACATTAGTTGGTGGGCTCGTGACTTATATCAAGCATTGTCGTATTATTGTTAAATCATAAATGTGCGTGAATATATTATGAACACGGTTTAAATGAACTTTAATTAAATATTTCGAAGTCAATAATAAAAATAGACTATGTTACTAGATACGCAGTGGTTTATAGTTAAGTGTGTTCAAAAGATTTTAACTATCTGTTACAATACAAGAAGCACAACACAACAATGATCAAGTTCAAAATATAGAAAAGGGTACATTTTAGGAATCTTTAAATAAAGAACACGCATAACATTAACTTTTCCGATGAGTCTACATATTAACAGTAGTACCTCTAGACTGGTACTCAATTAAATACTACACATGCGAATGAGAGTAGCCATACGTACCTACTTTAACTTCGAAGTTATTAGCTGTTTTTTTCATTTGAGACTTGGAAACAACACTTGGGAAACATTTTATTTGGATAAATTTCTCAAGTCCCATTAAAAACACATTCATCATGAATCTTCTCAGGATAAAATTGTCAACAGAGAAAATTTAATCAGGACAAACAAAGCACTAAGTTTTGATAACTTTTCCAAGTCGTTCGTTGTTTAGACATGGAATAAACGAAATGTAATCTATCAGTAAACTTAATTACTTTGCTCCGAGACTCACAAATCAAATAAAGAGAATAATTTCCATGATCTGATCTAAAACTTTTGGCTAATCATTTGAGTAGCTTCTTTATAAGCGTATTGATATTGAAGTGATTTGGATGATTTCCATGGCCAGTGGTTATGTGTTTATTTTTTAAGTAATTATCTGGATTATTTGATAATTTCACGTGTGTACTTATGTAAGTACTTAAAGTTATTAAAGTCTGACTCTTGAAGGCTCAAGACATCGAAATTAATATTTCGAGTTGCTACGATTGCTGACGTTAATTATTTTGTTATATTAAAATGGGATTGGGATACTAGCGACGTCTCTAATGTCGTCAATGACTAAGTTTTTGTCCAAAATTTTTGTTTCAAATATTTCTTTAGCCGACTGCACTTTTTATAGACTGTATTTGCACTGTCATCCAAAATAAATACCTACCCGTACCAATTTTCATGTTATTCAATTGCAATATTTGAAGGTAAAAAGCACTTGTGAAAATCGAAGATTCTACCTCTGATTCGGAAAAACTCTGTTGTTGTTGTTGTTGAGCTTCTGTTTCGCACTACGTCCAATCCGAAACCGATCCGACATAGCAAAACAAACATTGCAAATTAAAATAAAAGCTGTACGCTGAGATATGGCTATACTTACGTGAATATGAGCACTGGCCCCAACTTATTCTAAACAATAAGGTGAGTGTCAATTACGGCGGGACCAATTCCGTCCTTATGGTGAATCGCATAATGCTCGTTATCCATATTTTATTGCTCAATAAAAATGTCGTTCATCCAATTGGGCAGTGTTAGGAGTCCATATAATTCGACAAGCAAGGCTCTTTTTACCGTTTCTTAGTCTAAATGGCCAAAATGGAATCCTTGTAATTTCGGCATGACTCTGACCGCGGATTAGCTCAGATACTCATTCATTACATACATAGTTCAAGAAAACTGTAACTTTGCATGTGTGTACATCATAATAACGCCGACACAGAGATAGAATAAAATGTGTAAAGAACAAGCTCGCACATACTTGTGTAAAGTTTATGAGTGTGAAGTGATACAGTGAAATTTAATTAATGTTTGTATTGTAATTAATAAAAATAAAGTGTTACAAAAAGTTAGCGTATCTCCCTCTGAGACGCCGCTTATTATATTTTTAGAAATATGTCCGGTTTGCGACTACCATTTTTCGACTCAGGATAAATAAGACTCCAAGTTGTTGCTATTTCAGTTTAGTAGCCTTAATTCTTAAAACTAACTTACTCTGGTAAAATTGTGACAACAACAGTTTCAATTATTCTATGTCAAATTGAAACTTATCTACTGTACTTCTGTCTATTGCGCCACCAGTGTCGTTTTACTGCCTCAAATTATTACCCATTTTATGACTTGCACTCGCACTCTTTTGGACGTTATTTTTACTGCCTGGCTATGACTTAACGATTTTAGATTTTTTTTTCTTTAGATCAGCGTTCGTCAGTTTCTTCTCGACTCTAATGCAAGATTTAGAAATTAAAGAAATAAAACGGTCCGTGTGTCCTAAATTTGAAAACGGGTCACATTAATACGCAGAACCTAATAATTACGCATGATTAAATATTATTGGTAGGTGCCTATAACGAGACTAAGTCGAAACTTGCTGCTTAAATACGTGCTGCTACACGTAGTAGGGTGCTGCTACCTACACGGTAGTTTTTAATAGCGATCACGAGACTTCTAAAAGTACGGACTATATAAATACGCACGTGATATCCATACCACAATCTAAGCAATCTTGTGTCGCTACAGTACTTATTTAAAATATTTGTCATTTGTATCATTGCTTTCGTAACCTTAATTAATAAATACCTACTTAATTTTATTTACCTAGATTAACTAATCTAGGTACCTAAATAAAACAAAACAAAAAACTTTGTGTTTACTTTAAATTCATTAGCCTCTTTAGAGAAGGTATAATTTTGTGAGTAATGAATTTTGCGTCTTATTTAGCATAGCGCTGAAATAAAATAAAACTGTAATCTTTTCCTTTTCTGATCAACTTTTTAGTACCTATATAGTATTTATAATTGCCTACATGGGTTGACGAATAAAAATTGTGACTAGCTTCAAAACATATTACGGCCCCTGATTCTGAATACTCATCAACGATTAAGGTTTCTCATTTGAAATTTCCTCGCAAAGTCAATATTCATTTACATATTTATTAGGATGTCAATCATACGCGTGCCAAGTTGCTCCTTAAGAGAATTAGGTTGGCTACACACAAAGAAGTAAATTATTTTCAGTTTGTTTGAGTGTGAAGTAAACAACGCTTAATTATCAACTTTTTATTGGTCTATTAGCTTTATACCTATTCTAATAGTCTACTTGCATGCCCAATTTGAACAGTTTAGTAATCTTCGTTATGGGGATAGGGTCACTCTCGACTGATGAAATATATACATCCCGTATATTCCTTATCCCGTGGGAATTCCGGAAAATTCTTTCTTATCGGATGCCTACGTCATACAAAGACCACATCCTACAAGTTTCAGGTCTCTACATACAGCGGTTTAGGCTGTGCGTTAATCCGCCAGTCAGTCATTTAGTACTTCAGGACAAAGCATTTTATATGTATTTGCATTGCACCAAGCTTTTATGCGAGTTCAACAATGATGTTTGAATACTCAATTCGATTTTATTCGAAAAAGGTTGAACTCACATAAAAGCATCATCATCATCATCATCATTTCAGCCGTAGGACGTCCACTGCTGGACAAAGGCCTCCCTCATTGACGCCCAATCTAATGATTGGGAGCAACCAAATTCTATGGAAACATGGAAATGCGCGCGCGGAGACGCTGTCCATCTTTCCCTAGTAATTGAATTTTTTACGTAAACGCGATCGAGAAGTATTTTGGTGAAGTAAAAACTTATACTAAGCATACTGTACGCTTAGTATAAGTTTTACTTCACCAAAATACTTCTCGATCGCGTTTACGTAAAAATTTCAATTCTATGGAAACATGGACGCGCGGCCGCGGAGGCGCTGCACATGTTTCCCTAGTAATTGATTTTTTTACGTAAACGCGATCGAGAAGTATTTTGGTGAAGTAAAACTTATACTAAGCGTACTGTGCATTCGCTCGACATTATACGTGTTCGGTGGGTCTCCGATCTTTGTTTACGATTTTGTTATACCTAAACAACTGTTCTCTTTCCTCATTGAATGAAAACGGACATTTTCTATTTTGAGCGAACATCGGCAAAACCGCAATCATATTTGCTCTAAACAAATGTTTGTTTAGAACACTAAGTGAAAACGCGGCTTAACCAAGATGTCTAGTCCTTACCATTTCAAATTTCGAACTCTACGTTCCTATGAAGCCGTGTCTTCGGATCGAGTATTCACCTTACCATTTCAAATTTCGAACTCTACGTTCCTATGAAGCCGTGTCTTCGTATCGAGTATTCACCTTACCATTTCAAATTTCGAACTCTACGTTCCTATGAAGCCGTGTCTTCGGATCGAGTATTCAAACATGTGTCAAAATAAAATGTAATTTAAATCAAAAGCACTAAGGAGTAATGATATCAACTTCGAAGCAAATCACCCCCAAAATAACTTTCTACTCCTTTTTAACCCCGTCAAGGGATGGATTTCAATAAAATACGAAACACGTCTTCCATCAATTCTGTTAAAGAATGTTTATGCAAAATTTGATGTAGATTGGACCAAGGAATCACGTTGTCCCATACAAACTTTGCCCCCCTTTTTTACCCCCTTAGGAGTAGAACTACGAAAAGTCCTTTCTTATCGGATGCCTACGTCATACAAAGGACACACCCTCCAAGTTTCAGGTCTCTACGATCAGCGGTTTAGGCTGTGCGTTGATCCGTCAGTCAGGACAAAGGATTTTATATGTATAGATTGAGAAGTAACGCAAAGTTGGAAGAAGCTTCGGCGTCCTTCATAATGTCTGGGTTGACACTTCTTGTGCGTGCGTAAAAAAAAAGTAGTTCTTGATATTTTCACATAATTATTGACCACAGCACAAATTTTTTATGATGTCAGGAATCACCAACCTGTCAGTGGTAGAAGGTATAGCTTGGGGATCTAAAGAATGGAGATAGTCTGTATATAGGTGTAATATAGTTAATTGTTTACCATGCCTACTTGTCTCCAACGCCACGTGATATAAATATGTATAGATAGGTTTATATAGCGCGTTTTGTAGTGGAGACCCCGGCTAGGCAAAAGAAGTGTGGGCAGACCGCCTGCCCGATGGTCTGATGACATTATGGAGACAGCAGGACCAGTCTGGAAGAGAGAGACAGATAGTCGATCTAGATGGAAAAAGATTGGAGAGGCGTATGCCCAACGGTGGGCGAAAACGCGCTGAAGAAGAAGAAGAGGTTTATATCGTTTAAAGCAGTGTGACAGTTGACGTTTGTAGATGCTCTGATTCTCTCTATGAGACGATATTTTTAAATTTATGCAAGAAGCAGAGCTAGAACTAACCTAGTATAATAATTACATCATATAATCAAATATATTAAGTTCCCAATCCGCACTGGACCCGCGTGGGAACTACGGCCTCATTCTGAGAGGAGGCCTGTGCCCTGCAGTGGGGCGTACATAGGCTGGGATGATGATGATGATTATGAATCAAATATTATGAAATAGTTATCTAGATACAGTCAACCAATTTGAACCTAGGCCACTATAGAACCATGTCATAATGAATCAATTCTTTTATCTTCTACGACAGTGATCATCTCGATCTTTGCAAACATGTATTGTGTCAACGATAATGAATAGGAAAGGAGTTTGCTGGTATATTAATAACTTGAATTGTCACTGTCCGTCTCTGTCAAAAGTTCTTTTTCTTCTCATGTCATGGAGCGAAAACGTTTATAAACTCTTTACTTTTGTTGCATGTTGTCATGTTGTGATCGGAAAGTTAATAATCCTTTGACCCGCACTGACGTTGTAATTATCTAGTAATTAATGGTTGACTCTACCTAACCCAATTTTCCGCAACCACTTTAATCACTTTGTAATCACTTTGTCATACTCATCTAAAAAGCTTAATACTGAATCCAATAAACGCGGGTACTTGACTTTTGATTACAATCTCGATCAAAATCATTGGACCAGAAGTACTTTTAAATTTAATCGCGATATGCTTATAGGGCATTGACCTACTCATACATATTTCTGACAAATTACGTTACATTGCTCACGGGAAAATATACCTTGGCGGTTTAAAAATACGAGGTTTTTATTACATGCTTCTTTATTCACTTGGATGGGCAGTTACCCCGTTTAATTGTTACACACCCCATGATGTCCTTCACAATGTTTTCATGGTCGGTTGCTACGATTATGTTAATTATTATACGCACATCTTAAATTAACACATCTACCCCTAAAAAGCGTTGAATTTGGACAAAAGAAACAGTAACCATTAGTGATTTCGCCGGTTTCAATGAAAGAACCAATTTTTTTGCACCTAACTGACCTATTGTTGGTCAAATTACAAATTCGTCGCAGCGCGGATATCCCATTTCGAATTTCTCTTCACTAGAATAAGCTATTAAAAATCCTACTACCATGTAATGTTCGAATAATGAAGCTATCTAGCTGTTTGCTGAATATATTTTAGTTGTTTACTTTTGTCGATGTTTTTTGTACTTTGCAATACCTATTAAAGAAATTTACCCTAATCGGAAAGGTTTTCATATAAGTAATCTTTTATTTATACCAAAATCATCCCTTTACAATTATTTATTTGTAGCAAATGTTATTTATAACTGAGTTACCTACAGCGGCGCTAAGAGTCTGAAACAACTTTTTTGTAAGTGATTCTAGTCCTAAAAACTACGCAACGGTGAGTAAGACTCGCGCTTTGAGGATTCCGTACATAAAAAGTCAGCAAAATGATTTGTTCTTCGTACTAGGTATTTGTACGATTCAGTAATTATAGGACTTTTTCTTTTACTTGTGTATCTTATGTTCATCTTTCTTGTCAATAATTTTGGAAATATTTAAGTACCCTGCAGGTATTGATTCCGAAGTTTTTTGTATGAAAATACACTCTTAAAAAGTCGTAAGTACCTTATATTTTGTTGCTACATTTTTGTTAAAACATTAAAACAGATTTATTTAGCCTGTCATAGTGTCCCACTGCTGAGCAAAGGAATCCCCTCATGACCCCCACAACTCTCTGGCGCAATGTCGGACCAGTCTTTACCGTGTTTTTTTCATTCTGGCTTTACATGAATTAGTAACACTAACACTGATTGTTATTCAAACTGCGAGCTCTCGAACTCGCAGATTAATATTCAAATGCCAATCAACATTGCATTGATTATGCCGTTTCTACTTATTCCTTTGAAGCTGATTGTAAAAAAGGTTGTAATCCCTTTCGGGTGCATTGTAATGCAACACCGCAGTCACAATGATAGGGTGCAAATTCTAATTCTAACGTAGACGCGGGACCCTCAAATTTTGAAGCCGTGGTCAGCGTAATTCAACACTGAATTGTCTGCGTAAAAATTTTGTGTATAATTTGTAATGTATTTGAAAATAGAGGACAAAGGATACTGGTCTCAAAGGTAAAGGATCTCAAATGTAATAAAATAAAAATGAAACGAAAATATTCATTATTATACAAATGAAAAAAGAAAACAATTAGCAGTGTCTGGCGGACCCTAAACTAGGCTGCACATGTATTTTGAGACCCAGATTTGCATTTGAATGTGAACTTTGTTTCTGTATAAAAATATACCTGTACAAGGTGAAATTTTCGTGATACAAAATGAGTGCTTCTGGCTCTGTTAATGCTGGACATTATGATGAATAAACTCAATTGTTTAAACCAGTCTTATTTAATGTGAGGCGTTCATACATAGATTTCTTGATTTAATATGAGCAAAGTATGAAGATCCTAAATTTTATCAAACTAATTTAAACAACTGTCCAGCATTAACTGAGCTAGCAACACTAATTAAAATTTCACCTTTTATAGGTATCTGAACTGGCTTACGTGTGATATTAAAATAAATGCTAATGTCTTTTTTTACAAGTGAACTAAGGAGGATAAAGGGCAGTAAAAAATCCTTTGGAAACATTCTGTTAAAAAAAGCTTAGCTTACTTTGAACATTACTACAGTAAAAAGCTTAGTTGTTTTTTTACCTTCGACACTTTTTAAAAATGTCTCAGCTTTCCGTTCAACAAGTATTAACCTTGAAATTAATTCCCCTCCTGACATTCAATTTTACTGCCCTACTTTTAAACCCTGACCTCGCCTCTCCAGGAAAACCCATTTTGAAGTCAACTGTTAAGCTTAATGCAAATACGTTTTAAAGAGTTGAAGCGGAGTGCGGCGCGGCACGAAAGCGCATGTTTTGAAAATATACGTTCAAATACTGAATAGAATCCTTTTAAGTATTTATGTTTATGGACAGAATTTAAAGTTACTTTGAGTTGGAATGAGTGGTCGTTATTCTGTTTACGAACAGCCGCAATGTTTAACTGCCTACGTCATACATAATACCTAACTTATACATTATTAGACGACTTAATCAAAATTAGCTTAGAATCGATTCTTAATATGCAGCTGAACGAGCAATCTTGGACCCAAGCATCCCTACCCATCTGTTATGGTGGTTTAGGGATTCGCAAAATTTCCAGTGTCGCTTTACCAGCCTTCCTATCTTCTGTCCATAGTTCAGCAAATCTCATAAGTAAACACTTGTCTTCGCTTCACCTTGCTTTGTAAACTCGACGTTACGATTGCTACAGGATGATTCGAATGAATGTTCTGTGTACCTAATAAGGACGATATACATTTTGGGATTCTGTTTTATTTGTCTCTTGTGAGATATGAGACCGGGCTACACGCAATAAAGTTACTGTTGTTTATATTGTTTCTTTTTGTGCTGAGTAATTTAACGTATGCATGATCAAATTTAAAAACTCTGAATTCGCCCATTACTTAGGAAACGCTTTAAGTATTTTTCTACGACAAATAACGTCATCATTTCAGCCGAAAGACGGTCACTGCTGAACATAGGCCCCTCCAAGACTCGCCAAACAGATCGGTCCCGTGCCCTCCGCATCCAACGCGATCCCGCGACCTTAACCAGGTCGTCGCTCCATCTTGTTGGAGGCCTACCTACGCTGCGTCTTCCGGTCGGTGGACGCCACTCGAGAACCTTTTTGCCCCATCGGCCATCAGTTATACGAGCGATGTGCCTCAAATAACGTTGGCAAGTTAATTAAATTACAGTGTGGTGGTGGAGGAACTGCATGAACACACATTTCTTGCATAAACGTAACTATTGTAAGGTCTCGGGTGAGCAAAGTAATTGTTTTAGTTCATTAATATGGACCTCCGCAAAGTAACGCCTGATTCAATAAATTATTTAAATTAAATTAGTTTAAGCTGGCATAAGTTAGTTAAAGCTTGTCGTATAATGGTTTTTACAGTAAAGTGTCAGATATAAGCCAAGTTTAATAAAACATCACAATTCACTCATTTTTCCAGCTCAAAAAAACAATATCAAATCTTTTATTTATGAAAATTTACAAATTACAAAAAGTACACACAAATTACAAATTAATTAAAACAAAAAAAACATACGTCCCATCACCATAACTTAAAATAGACTAAAACTACCCGCTACAAGGCAAACACGTCATAACAAACAATTATCTTTCTCAAATCAACAGCAACCTGTATACATTTTAAACTGTCCGTCTGAACCTGCATCGAGATTAACTAGATTAAACTAGAGTAATATAATAAAGAGTTAACTGTGTGAATAACTGCATCCCTTTATTCGCTATTGTGTGCATGGGAACGTCTTGCCATCACTGGGTCATGACGTGAAATAAAGACCCATTGTCCATATTGTCCGAGATAATTCACCCCAATTCCATGAGAAGCTTATAAAATAACAAACAATAAATGTTTATGGCATGATTAAAATTTGATACAGAAGACTGTAATGCATTTTTGTCGAAACTGTAACGTATATTTGTCGTTTTAATGAAGCTTGAGATCCAGGGTTCGGTCGCCAGTTGACTCAAGCTTTGGGTGATTTATAGGTTTAAGTAGTTTATACACTTTTTTTATAAATTTAATGTCTTAGGTTTAAGATGATTTATAGTTTAGCAGCTATTTTTATGAAGAAGAAAAAACATAAAACTTTGTAAGTAAGGAACTGAAAGAATTACTTTGTTCACCCGCAACCTTCATCAATAATTAATGTTCATTAATATGGACCTCCGCAAAGTAACGCCTGATTCAATAAATTACTTTGTAAGTTAATAAAAGGTAAGTACGTAAATATTCGTAGGTAGATACCTAGGCAATGGATAAACATAGGTATATTAGACGACCAGATGGCCTAGTGGTTAGAGAACTTGACTACGAAGCATGGAGGTCCCGGGTTCGATTCCCGTGTCGGGGCAGATATTTGTATCAAAAATACGAATGTTTGTTCTCGGGTCTTGGATGTTTAATATGTATTTAAGTATGTATCTATCTGCCTAGCACTCATAACACAAGCTTTGCTTAGCTTACTTTGGGGTTAGGTCAATTGGTGTCAGTTGTCCCGTGATATTTATTTATTTATTTATTTATTATTGCTTACCACCCATAATACAAGCTTCACGTAGTTTGGGACTAGGTCAATTGTCAATTGTCTCATGATGTTTATGTTTTTGCACTTAAATCTTGTGGCCCACTGCTAGGTAAAAGCCTTTCATGTATAATATTACACGGAGCTTATATTTCATAATGCAACTTGTAAAATGTCGGAAGAGAAGTGGCCTAACCTCAAAGAAACGGGAACCTATATAAAGACTCCGCTATCTGTTCGTCCGTCTGACACAAGGCTATATCTTTTGAACCGTAATAGAGGTATGCACTTAAAATTTCACTAAGTGTCGTGAATTTACTATAGCCGTTATAAAAAAAGATAATAAAAATAAAACAAAGTTGCAAATTGAACGTTTTTTTTGGCGGTGTACGAAATCCTTTGTACGGGACTTCAATTTGGCGGGGTTTTTGTATCAAAGTTTGGTTTTTAATCGCCGGTTTTTTGAGTTGAACCCTTCTCTCCTCAAGGGAGGGCTTTCTCTTTGAAGATCTGAATTCACGCATAGGTTTTAGATTTATTAAATGTAGTCATGTATTTTATATTCCTCGATTGATCAGGTTAAATGGTTCGTAATGACACATTTACACGCTAAAACCTTTACTGTTAAATTACTATTACTTCTAAAAGGATAGCCAAGTAATTTGCTGAAGTTATGAAGGTTACTGTCATAGTTTCAAACGTTCGTATGTATTTTAAACCCTTTCTAGGAGCCCTCTTCCACTTTAAGCGGAGCGAAGCGAGAATACAAAAGCAGTCGATTATTTTCCTACTCTATATTTTAGTAACGCAACGTATTTGGCGATTATTAGGGCTTAACAACCGGATAGCCTAGATAAGGGTAGGTCAATTTTATCATGGTATATTAGGTAGGTATAGATTTTTATCGTGACTTAAAATATAGCTAAAATTACCGAACAATTAGTTAAGCAATTTCACGTAAAAAAATATTAAAATTGTTTTGGCATGCCTCTGCATAAAATATCTAGGTATGTATTTTTTGACTTATTGACTACCTAAGTCGTAGTCTGTCAGTGTTTAAGCTGCTAAACCGATAGAGATGAAATAAGGTACGTAGATAGCTTGAGACCCTGAGAAGGACATAGGATAGTTTTTTACCCCGAAAAATAGCATGGCTCCCGCGCTATAGCGATTAGCGAATTATTCACAGACAGAGTCGCGGGCAACCGCAAGTCTAATATAATGTACATAATTATGTTTGTCGTATACGTACTAATCAAATCACTAAAAACTTAAATTTTAAGTATTCGCTTCGAAATACTGATCGTTATTAGCTGGCCATGAAACAGCTACCTTAGCTATAAGACCCAGCTAATAGGATCATTGCAATAACAATTTCAAATACAATTTAACTTATGACATTTGCCAAGGAATAACTGCGTAAAAGCATTATGAACACGAGTTAATGAATCGTTTTAAGCCCATTCCAGGGTTACGACTATTGCGATGTACAAGTACTTATTAAAAAAAACCGGTCAGCTGCGACTACGACTCGAACTTACATCTTGTACTCTAGTATCGGCTTGTATCTTTTACAAATAAGTATAGTTCAATGAAGAAATTATAAAGAGTAAGTTAAAAACTCTGACAAAAAAACACGTTTCTTGTATGACGAGCCCCTTTAATTTTTAACTTCATTTTATGTTTGGTATTTTTTTAACATCGTGAGGAAACCTGCATACACCTGCGAATAAATTCAATGGTGTGTGCGAAGTTACGAATTCGCACTGGGCCCGGCGTGGGAACTACGGCTCAAGCCCTCTCATTCTGAGAGGAAGCCTGTGCCCTGCAGTGGGACGTATATAGGCTGGGAGGATGATTTTTTGTAATAGCAGTCACAGTAATGCCTACATAATCGGTGAAAACTTCAAGTAGGCTGTTACGGTTCAAGAGGTTGGAGCCTGTGAGAGACGGACGGACGGACAGACAGCGAAGTCTCAGTAATAATAGGGTATCGTTCAAAAATTCAAATTCAAATATAAACCTTTTAAATAACTTTAATTTCAATACTAGATGAAAAAAATCTCATAACAAATTTTAAAATATACATAATCGCTCGAAGCTTCATTTCAAAGAGTTATTTTTAACGATGTTAGTTTTATTACAAGTCCCAACGTTTCCCTTAAGAGAAGAGTGAAATAATATACTTTTTAAGAAAAATCATCTGGAGTCTCTACTTATTTCGATGCTATAAAAAAAGAGTGATGGAAATAAGTGAAGCATGAATTTCATTTAAAACAATAACTATCAAGTTCTTTGATAGCGCTTTTAATAATAGCGTCAAATTCAATTGCAATAAAAGAAATGAAAAAAAAGCATCTGCCCGCTGTAAGTATTTGAAATTAAAAGACTTTAAATTTAAACCACTTCGTTAGTAGGTACTATGTAAAAAAATTACGAGGTGTGAACCCGGGTTCGATCCCAGGACGAGGCTGAAAGGCGATAAGGTCAAACCACTAGACTTTTTCAAAAAAAAATTGAAATAATCAAAAAACGTATGGACCCCCAATCAGGGAATAATTTGGAAATTCAAACCGTAGTTTCTAAGTACCTACTTTCTTCTTCACAATAATTATAGTATTATAATATTTTAGTAACGACGTATTGAGACAACACAATTTTTCCCGCAACGGCGATTCTGACTTTTCATACGTGATATTCTGCATTTCGTATATAAGTATTATGTATCACGTAGTGAAGAAGAAAGTAGGTACTGAGAAACTACGGTTTGAATTTCCAAATTATTCCCTGATTGGGGGGGGGGGGGGTCCATACGTTTTTTGTATATTTGATTTTTTTTTTTAAAAAGTCTAGTGGTTTGACCTTATAGACACTATAGTGTCTGCCAATACATCACATGACACCTACGCAGTCAGCATTTAGATTTATTAAGCCAAGTGCAGTTGACTTACCTACCTACATATATGTAATACAATATTTGTATAATTTTTAATTCTGCAAAGTTAATAAAGTAAATATTTACTTTATTAACTTTGCAGAATTTCAGAAAACTGACATCACCTTTTTATAACTGTGTCTTAGCTGTTAATTACATCCTCTCTATTGAAGAAAAGCATTGCTTACGTTAAAACCAATTTTTGAGCAGATTAAAAATCTATAGTCGATCTTGAGAATAGATAAACCTAAGTACATAGGTACTATGGGCAACCGTTTCAAAACTAAATATTGTCACTAAGTTTAACTTGTCGCTATGCCATAACTTCAAATTAAGGTGACACAAGCCCGCTTACGAGTATGTCATGGTAGTCTAACCACACGCTACCTTTGCCACTGCGATAGCCAAAACCGTGTTCACGCAATGAAGTGACTTATGCTTTGGATCTTTATGAAAATGCGGTATTAATAATTATTATTTATGATGTAGGCCGCATGTAACACAAACATAAAACGGTTCGTGAAAGTTTTCGAACTAGGTTAAAATGTATTGTTGATAACTTACCAGGATTATGGATTAAGCTCCCGTCAGGTTACCAGTATGCTTAGTATAAGTTTTACTTCACCAAAATACTTCTCGATCGCGTTTACGTAAAAATTTCAATTCTATGGAAACATGGACAGCGCCTCCGCGCGCGCGCGTCCATGTTTCCATACAATTGAAATTTTTACGTAAACGCGATCGAGAAGTATTTTGGTGAAGTAAAACTTATACTAAGCATACAGTATGCTTAGTATAAGTTTTACTTCACCAAAATACTTCTCGATCGCGTTTACATAAAAAAATCAATTACTAGGGACCCATGGACAGCGCCTCCGCGCGCGCGCGTCCATGTTTCCATAGAATTGAAATTTTTACGTAAACGCGATCGAGAAGTATTTTGGTGAAGTAAAACTTATACTAAGCGTACAGTACGCTTAGTATAAGTTTTACTTCACCAAAATACTTCTCGATCGCGTTTACGTAAAAAAATCAATTACTAGGGAAACATGGACAGCGCATCCGCGGCCGCGCATCCATGTTTCCATAGAATTGAAATTTTTACGTAAACGCGATCGAGAAGTATTTTGGTGAAGTAAAACTTATACTAAGCATACTGTATGCTTAGTATAAGTTTTCCTTCACTTCAATACTTCTCGATCGCGTTTACGTAAAAATTTCAATTCTATGGAAACATGGAAGCGCGCGCGCGGAGACGCTGTCCATGTTTCCCTAGTAATTGATTTTTTTACGTAAACGCGATCGAGAAGTATTTTGGTGAAGTAAAACTTAAACTAAACATACTGAGTGCTTAGTATACGTTATACCTCACCAAAATACTTCTCGATCGCGTTTACGTAAAAATTTCAATTCTATGGAAACATGGACGCGCGGCCGCGGAGGCGCTGTCCATGTTTCCCTAGTAATTGAATTTTTTACGTAAACGCGATCGAGAAGTATTTGGTGAAGTAAAAACTTATACTAAGCGTACTGTACGCTTAGTATAAGTTTTACTTCACCAAAATACTTCTCGATCGCGTTTACGTAAAAAATTCAATTCTATGGAAAAATGGACGCGCGCGCGCGAAGGCGCTGTCCATGTTTCCCTAGTAATTGATTTTTTTACGTAAACGCGATCGAGAAGTATTTCGTGAAGTAAAAACTTATACTAAGCATACTGGATTGTTGATTAAAGACTCAGAACTCACGGAGAGTTATCTACGGGACTCATTCATTGAAAAATCCGATAAAAAAAATAACAAACAAAGAAATCCTGCACTTGAATAATTGCCCTGATTGCGCTCTAAATTATTTCAACATTCCTGAAGCATTTTTCAAAATGTAATCAACCAATATAATCCGAGATCTGTCTCCGATTGGAGCGATTACAGATCTAATCCGCAATCAAGTCAAGTATCAACTTGGCTGTATAAATTTATTCCATTTAAAATACAATTTCGTATTCAAAAACTTCGCCATGAAATTAAATCAACCTTTCCAAAATGACAAATGGCCATGCAAATATTTGGCCAGGCAGGTCAAACTTGATGACGCTCTCATCGGAAAGGTGGATGGTAAACAGGATTTCAATATTTTAAAACGTGTTGCGGAGACAATAACAATTGAAGATCAAGCGAGATGGTGCCGGTGGTCATTCGCGAAAACCGGTCAAGTGATTTTCTAATGGACATGGGAATTATTTTTAAGTTAATATAATAACAATACTATAAGCTATTATAATAACAATGCTACTGCATAATTTTTAGATGGACTTCAATTGAACGTTATTTTGTTTTCAGGTAAGTTAAAGGAGAAAAACACAGCGCTCGGGTCTTTGGCAATTTGGAAAACTCGTCATCGTTAGCAATGGGCAAGTATTGCATCGTAACATTTAAGAAATTTCCCAACAGAAAACCTTCTAACCAGCAACTTGAACAATGAATGCTTTGTGCGTCTGAAATCGTTAAAAGTTCCTTGTGTAGTTAATTATAGGTCAAAACTGGACGGTTGGGACTGTGACCCTTTTGTGGATAAGTAGGTCCTTTTGTAAAGAAACGGTCGAAATGTGCTAAGTTGTTTAAGTAATATAATACAGAAGGACTTTGCCCTTTCCCAAAGGGAAAGAAACTACGTGTTTTGGAGAAATTTTCTTTTGTGCTTGAACCGTGCGTAGAATTTTGTTAAGCTTTGACAAATTGTTTTGCTAGAAGTTTATTAGGATTCATACCAGCGGTGTTTCGTTTTCTATTCGGATATTTATTTGTTCCTACAATTTGTCTATTTTGCTGAGTTATATTTCGACAGCTGAATGTTAAAAGAAAATTTGATATGTTACACGCCGTTGCCATCAGCAATTCCAAATTGCATGCTACTTTAAATGTTAAATTTGACATCATTGTCTCTAAAAGCAATTGGTAAATATTTTTCATAGTAAGGGCTCTTTTGATGTCTTCATTGACAGTCTTCCGGAGCAGAAGAGCGAGCTTTGAATCCGCAATAAGTACGTTGCTGCATGTCTGATTACGTCTGACTCAGAGATGCGTACGCGCATAGCAATGTGCAACGCAACCATTTGTTTATTTTATGGCGTAGACGGTTCGCTGACCAAATTGATTAGGAACTTAGTATCTCATTACACAGCTCAACTAGCATGTCTTGTTTTTTCGTTGGCCCTTTTTTGTCCGGTGCTTTATTTCAAAACGATATCAATGGATTTTACTTACTGCTACTTAGGGCTACGCCGCAAGTCCTTAAACTCTTTACTCTATTGACTAACGCACCGATACTCGTGAACGCTTTCACCAAAAAGAAGTGGTGAAAAAGATTATGATATGGCCTGAGGACATTATACATCTTGACACTACTAATAAACACCTTCAAGTCAAGACATCCTTAAGTTTATTCACCTGCATACCAACAACTTCTTCAACCGCAAACATTTGTCACCAATGAAATTAAAGACAATTTATTACACAGCTGAACAGTCTCACGGTTCTCAACAGCGATATCTAATTTACGTAATAAATTGATTCAATTAACTGCAGCAATAAGGTGCCAAAACAAGATTGCAAACTTCCAAGCCACTCCCTTACAAAACTCAGGTGTCAGCATACTAGCACAGTGACCCGGTTGGAGCGCCGCGGGACGTCGCCACCCCTAGCTATCGCCGATAATCACGCCATCTCGGTCCCAATTAGGAGGCTGCAAGATCATGATAAGGCTAGGGCTGCCATCGATGAAATAAATACGATGTTGCGTTCGCTTTTGTTCAACGAGGTGTAAGTAATAAGGTCTGATGGCGTAATAACGGTTGTTTTCGGCGTTTCGAAAGGGTTCCTACTAGAGAAAGCTCCGTTTATGATTGAACAACGAATTATAAACAGAATCTCATCGCTAAATTGCTATAATTTCACAGATTCTGCGATACTCTTTTTATTGTCGTTTAACACGACAACCATTTAACCTAAAGCTCGTTTCTTGAGCGTTGAACAATGACGATTCTTCAGCATTAGCGGCTCAAGAATACCGCTGTAATTTATGCACCGGTGTTTAAGGCACGGTGATGTATTTGTCTCGTTCAGGATGATAAGGGAGCATTAGTATGCGTCGTGAAACTGAGTGAAGAGGCGTGTAGAATGCGCAGGTAACCAACCTAAAGTCTACTGCAAGGATCTTGGGATTATATTCGCCTAGATTTTACCGCAGTTGAACTCAAGTAGAATAAGTTCCAGGATTAATTAATACTGTTTGATGTTTGTCGTCAAATTCACAAAAATGTCGCTGTAGATTAATTTCAGAGGAAAAGATAATATTTTAAGTGGACAGATCGAGTCACTTTTGACTGAAAAAGTTTAAAGTAAGATGAGCTGTTTATTTGTTTGTGTTTAAGTTTCTAAACACAACAGTCGTTTTACATTACATTGCGTTTTCATGAACCTATGCTTTTCTGAAGTTAATGGTATATTTTTAAACTGTTTGCTATTTCTAGCTACAACATTTTGTTTTAGACAGGACAAAGCATGACATGCTTTACAAGTGCTATACTCCTGAACCGGCATACGAATGATCGTTTTGTGGTAATAGGGGAAGTAGTAAACTACTATTTAGAGCCTGCTTAATGTTATACTATGTAATTTTAGAGATCCAGTCTTGAAAATTAGTCAATAGATGATAAGCAGTATGAAAAGATTCGGCAAGAGTGTACTACCATAGTTTAAGTCAGGCAATCGTTTACTCGACTCGATGCCATTTTTAGAGGTATAATTGATTATTTTGTCGTCCATAAATACCGATAGGTCAAACTAATTTACTAGTGGTGAGATATACTATACGTCCACGATAAATATAAGCACAATTTGGTCGCAGAAGAGTATTCGACGCGGTCCCTGATCCTGTCTGTCTAAAAGCACCTTACCATGGTCGATTTCGTTACTTTGGCTATATAATGCGTACCAATACAAAATAGGAACTCCTCCAGCACACAAAGATGCACCGTATGTTCAGAAAACAACCGAAAAAAGGCTTCGAACGCAGGACGTATAGGTATAATACATACAGGCTTTATGTCCTCTTGCTGCTGTTACTTAATCCCACCAAATCCCACTAATATTATAAACGTGAAAGTTTGTATGGATGGATGAATGAATGCTCTTTCACGCTAAAACGGTTTGACGGATTGTGATGAAATTCGGCACACAGAAGTTTATAACCTGGATTAACATAAAGGATACTTTTCGTCCCGGAAAATTGCATAGTTCCCGCGATATAGCTTTTAAACGAATTCTTCACAGACGCTAATACAGTAGGTACGAAATAATTCTGAATCGAAGAAAAATGCAAAAATCCCGTATTTATTGCATGACGGACTTTGTTAAATACTTTCTGTGCTAATGCTCTCAGTCGCGTCACGTTGCACGAATGCAGTCCAATGATCACTGCCGATAAACTCACTTAATTACGAGCTTGGAGATCCTCAGTATTAATATTTTTTACTTTTAAATATCTGAATGTTGTAGATTTTTGTAATGTTATAGCCACGAGGATAATTTTAAATTCACCAAGAAAATTCTCTCTACAAAATACAAATGCGCCATCAACTAGCGGTAAAAGTTTTCTTTACTGTTGATGAAATAAGTTACAGAAGGCGAAGACGCGCCCCTTTGGTTCGCAGGTTCCGTTTTTTAGTCCAACCAGTTTGACCACGAGGAATTATGTTTCCTCGTGGTCAAACTAGCTGAACGATCCATCCTGTATCAATGTCCAGTCAAAAATGTGTACAGTTGACCTTAATTAAAACAAAAAATACCAACAGATAATCTGTACAAAGTTAATACAATATAAAAAAGGTTTTTTCCTTATCGCACCTTATTTAAAAAAAGTAACCAACATCTGTTTCATTATATCAACTGCATTTGACATTTATTATTCTTGTTCATATATATTTATGACTTATATGATCTTATATCTTTACCAGACTGCCAAGACGGGGATATACATAATTTAAATATAATTCATATAACGAGGAAATCAATTACACGAACGTCACCGGACTTGACTTTAACTTATTATTTATATTTTTATCTATGACGTAGGTACAACATAAACTGCATGCATACAGCATGCTAAAAAGGTTAAATGTCAACGAAGTTTGACCACGAGGAATTACGTTTCCTCGTGGTCAAACTGGTTGGACTAAAAAGTTTGACTACGTGGAAGAAGGGGTCAAAACGAGATAGTGCTGTATAACTCTCGATCTACCGCATAGTTGTTGCTATCTGCTATAAAAGTGCTAGTGATCAGTAGGTTAGGTAGGTACTTTATTACGTAAAATTAAATATTTTGATTGGGCTGCGTCATGTACATTTTAAAAAAAGACAACACGGGCTAGGAATGGAATTTTATACCCGTCCAGATTTTTGAGAAGGTTTTATAGAAATAAAAATAGAAATCGTTTATTTGTTCAACACAGGTAGAATTGTACATAAGCACAGATCTTGAATATTACAGTTACATCACCATGTTGGGCCGCAAGGCATACAAAAATTTATAGCTATTAATGGAACTATCACAATAGGATGTGCAGTTACCATTAATTGCAGTCTGACATAAATTCATTCACAGTATAATATATTTTGTTCACTAAAAATTTAAATAATTTGGTTTTGAAAATTGTTACATCTTCTATGTTTCTTATGGAGTCCGGAACCTTATTAAAAATTTTTGGAGCCATTCCAAGTACGCTTTTCCTGAAAAACGCTGTTTTTGAAGGCATGCAACTTATTTTATTCATCAGACGTATACTCTTAAAACTATTAAATAATTGTAGAATTCTTTTATCAAAGATAACAATTTCAAAAATGTATAGAGAAGGAAGAGTTAGTATACCTAATTTCTTAAAATGTGGTTTACATGAATCCAATTGCCTAAGTCCACACAATGATCTGATGCATCTTTTCTGCGCTTTAAATGCGAGTTCTCTGTCAACAGAGTTTGCCCAAAACATGATGCCATATCTTAACGTCGACGTTACATAGGCTTGATAGGCTGTACCGATTCACTAACAATCTTTCTTAAATTGATTCAATTTCTTACATATAATGTCAATTTGATTCGTCCATGTCAACTTATGATCTATGCTTATTCCTAAAAATTTTGTCACATCAGTTTCCTCGATTTGCTGTCCATTATATGATATACTCAATTTACATTCATTATTTCGGCCATTTTTAAATGTCATGATCTTAGTTTTATCTAAATTAATTTTTAAGTTATTGCTTGTTAACCAATGAATTAAAGTTTCCAATGTTTTGCATATATCATTTACATAGGTTTCTGGGTCTTTACAAGCGAAAAGTATGGTGCTGTCATCCGCAAAAAGAACCATAGGGTTCTCAATAGCTTGTGGGAAAACATTTATATAAATAATAAATAATAATGGTCCTAAAACACTTCCCTGAGGTACGCCATAACGAACAAGCCTGACCTTCGATGAATAAGTGACTTCTGTTTTTGTTTTAACGCATATACTATTTATTTGTGTTAACTGCTTGCGACTATTTAAGTAAGACCTGATTAAACAATGCACATGATGAATGAAAAACAATTATGAACGGCTTTACTCTGCAAGTGTTGTATAAAAGCACCCGCACCATCTTTTTCTACCATAGTCCAACGAAAATATGGACTCTTCTTCCGACCACCTTGCAAGGTCTAAATCGCTTCGCCCGAAAGTAGGAACGCGGTCGCCGTTCCAATCTTACTGCCACAACGGGCATCAGAACTACGATAATATGCAAAATTATCTGGGAAGGTTCAATGAAAACATTTTTTCACTATTACGTAAGAAGAACCCAAGACTATTAAGTTCAATTCATGCTTATCCGTATCTGTGGGTATTTTAATCTTTGCATGTTCAAGTTATACGCCTGATTTACTCGCACAATTCACGAAAGTTCACCTTTGGAAAATGACAAATTTTAACTTATGTTGTTTACAATTGGATTCGTATGTACGTATCAGCCTCAAGCCTCAAAAGGTAGAGGTCTGTAGAACTTGTCTTAGAAATTGTGATATTAAAAACCGGCCAAGTGCGAGTCGGACTCGCGCACGTAGGGATCCGTACCATTTTCTATAGAAACGGCAAAGTAATCACGTTTGTTGTATGGGAGCCCCCTTTAATATTTTTTATTTTAATTTAATTATTTATATATTTTATCTTTTGGACTCAGCCATAGGGGGGTATTTGCCGTAGTCGCCACGCTTGGCAGGTGGGTACGCATCCATTGCTCTACGGTGAAGGAAAACATAGTGAGGAAACTTGCAAACGCCTGCAGAGAAATTTAATGGTGTGTTTGAAGTTCCCAACCCGCACTGGGCCCGCGTGGGAACTATGGCCCAAGCCCTCTCATTCTGAGAGGATGTCAGTGCCCTGCAGTGGGATAATGATGATGACAGAGAGTTTGACATTTTGTATTTATATGTTAGTAGCTAAAACATTGATCAGTGACAGTTAATAAATACCTTACGGAAGTTTATATCTAAGTAGTAAGTATTTAATTTCATGTATCTATGTAGATCTGATTAGACTTTTGCCACCGACTATATGTAGGTGTAGTGTAGCTAAAGCATTAAATGTTAAATTACCAAAGTTTAACGCAAAAGTTTTAATCAAATTTTCGGTTATAATTATCGTTTGGGATTATTTCAAGCTTAATATCATTTGCGAGTTGGAGAGACGCTGCTCAGTTAAAACAGGTATTTTGCCGGGCTGAAAATTCTGTACCCTAATGTTTGAGAAAAGATTACGAATAATCTATTTGTGCTGTTCTTATGAGGATATATTTATTCGTTTGGTTTAATTTAATCCCGCGCAAAAAGACGGACAGTTGTTCCTAAACGCGATGACCAAGAAAAAATTACTAATTGTGATTAATTGTACCTACTTTAGCATATATTTTTTTTTATTTTTTGGTGGAGTTTTTTAGAATAATTCTAAAAGGTTCATTTATGGATAACCTGTTTTAGTTGTTTTGTTAAAGTGTTCCTTTCCAAACTTTGCGCTTTTATGCTTCCGTAGTCTGTCTGTCTGTCCGTCCGCGGCTAAGCTCAGAGACTGTTAGTAGTAGAAAGCTGTAATTTGGCATGAATATATATATCAGTCACGCCGACAAAGTGATTATATAAAAAAAACTAAAAAATTTTTTTTAGGGTACCTCCCATAGACGTAAAGTGGGGGTGATTTTTTTTTCTCGACTAACCCCATAGTGTGGGGTATCGTTGGATAGGTCTTTTAAAACCATTGGGGGGGGGGTTGCTAACATAATAATAATAATATCACGGGACAATTCACACCAATTGACCCAGTCCCAAAGTAAGCTCAGCAAAGCTTGTGTTATGGGTACTAGGCAACGGATAAACATACTTATATAGATAGATACATACTTAAATACATAATAAACACCCAAGACAGGGTGTAAATCGGATGCCACACTAAATAGAATAGATACCTATGTATTCATTTTTTTACAGCTACCAAACTGTAAATTTATCGAATAATCACTTCTATGAACATAAAATAAATAAATAAATATCACGGGACAATTCACACCAATTGACCTAGCCCCAAACTAAGCAAAGCTTGTACTATGGGTACTAGACAAAGGATAAACATACTTATATAGTTAATACATACTTAAATAGGTACATATTAAACACCCAAGACTCGAGAACAAACATTCGTATTTTTCATGCAAATATCTGCCCCGACCCGGGAATTGAACCCGGGACCTCAAGCTTCGTAGTTAGGTTCTCTAACCACTAGGCCATCTGGTCGTCTAAACATGATTTTTGTATTCAGTGATTTGTTTGCGAAATATTCAACTTTAAAGTGAAAATTTTCATTAAAATCGACCGTCCCCCCCCCCCCTCTAAAATCTAGACTGTTGGGTGGAAAAATTAAAAAAAAATCAAAATGGTTCAAAGCGATTAAGAATTTCGGTGGAGTCGGTTGGATGCGACGTGGTTCAATTGGTAGAACACCCGTTGGGGCGCATACCCAGGAGACGTGGGTTCGAATCCCACCGGCGCACCCGAAAAACTTTTTCGCTTTTAAATAATCTTAGATTCGGTGAGCAGCCGTACTGCTAATAAAATAAATAATATGTGTCTCTGTCAGTCGCGCAATAATAACATTTTGGTATATCCACAATAACTAACGCTGTATTATATTTGAAATTTACTATGAGCTTTACGGTGAAGGAAAACATCATGAGGAAACCTACAAACTCCTGCAGAGAAATTCAATGGTGTTTTTGAAGTTCCCAGTCCGCACTGGGCCCGCGTGGGAAATATGGCCCAAGCCCTCTCATTCTGAGGGTAGGCAAGTACCCTGCAGTGGGACGGTATATTATGTATAGGCTAGGATGATGTTGATGACTCTGACCGTACGATTGTACTGATTCGCAAAATGTGATTTTATGACGTCTAACATCTACCAAAACGTATTATCGTCATGTGATGTGAGTGTCCAGCGTGGCAAAGCCACAAACACTTTTCACTGTAGTAATTATTTTGGAACTGTAACGACAGCAACAGCGAAAGGAAAATCACGCTTTTAACCAACTCTAGTGTTATGTAGTGCGAAAAGGTGCGAAATAGTAGTTAAAATATTAAACGACTACATTCAAGGTACAAACCCGTACGGAAGTTGAGTACGTGCCAGGATCCGAATGAGCGGAAAGGGTAATGCTAATTAGTACCCCGGTGTACCAGATAGTCGGTACTTAGTATACCTGTATTAGCACCTAATCTTCGTAGGAATCCTAGTACCCGTCCACGTCCGGACTGCGGTTTAAGACCAAGTGCTTGTTCGAATATATAATATAGTTGTGTAACTAAGACCTAAGTACCTATCTAAGGTCAATTAAGTAAATCTATTCACAGTTCTTTAGTACTAGATTCTTCCTCATCTTGGGTAGGTTTCTAATTAATTATATAGTCAAGAAGGAAAGATCTTCCTTACTACACCATCATACGTTTACAAGAACGCTAACTTCATTCGAAAAATTTAATTCCTAGTACTTAAAAAGATCGTATTTTTTATATTCTCACCCCCTGCGTTTGATTTTGATGCGCACGCGCTGCATCTTCGCTTCGAGCACCGGCCCATGCGCCCTGCGCCGGCTCGACCAATCAGCGCTTCAGTAGTTCGCCGCTCGTCGCCGCCTGCGCACGCTCCGGCCGTTGCGTGCGATGTAACGCTCCCGTCGCTCGCGCATCGGACATTCCAATATCGAATTGAAGTCGTGAAAATGTGAATTTTGGTGGAAATGTTTTCAGTTGAAACTCTCACGTGAACGAGTTTTTGGATTGTTGTGTTATAAGGATTATAACTTGAGTTATTTGGATTTTTCCACTATGGTGATCGTCGGCGTTTTTAACAGGTACCCTAATTATTTCACTGTGTATGTTTATGTTTGGTTATTGTTTAAAATACTGGTTATATTATATGTATGTAACGTATTACTCGATTATTGACGTACTTGCATATTAATTATCTGCCCATTGGTGTAATGTAATCGTTCCGTTTGATCAGTCCCCTAGAGGCCAGGTATGTAATGGTGTTACGTTTCTGCCCACATAATTAATTGAATACACTACCCTGTCTAATTTAGATTAGGTATGTACTCGACTCAATAGCTAGCGTAGACTAGAATTACACGGAAGATGAAACATCAGTATCCAATCTACTTAGCAGGTATACCTATAAAAATCTCGTGTCACAGTGTTTGTTATCGAACTCCTCCGAAACGGCTCGACCGATTTTTATAAAAAATTTTCTCCACATTCGGTAGGTCTGAGAATAGGTCGTAGGCTATTTTTTATACCCCTATTCTTCGCGGACGGAGTTGCGGGAAACAGCTAGTTTAATTTTATTAACGACCGCTTTAGCCTAGTTGGTAGTGACCCTGCCTACGAAGCAAAGAGGTCCTGGGTTCGAATCCCGGTAAGGGCATTTATTTGTGTGATGAGCACGAATATTTGTTCCTGAGTTATGGATGTTTTCTATGTATTTAAGTATTTATTTATCTATATAAGTATTTTTATCGTCGTCTAGTACCCATAGTACAAGCTTTGCTTAGTTTGGAACTAGGTCGATTTGTGTAAGATTGTCCCCTAATATTTATTTATTTATTTATTATTATTTTGTAAATAAGACCATCATCATTATGTAGAATTTAATGAAAGCTTTATCGTTGGTACATGTACAATAGAGTCGCGAGAATTTGGAAATTATATTATGAGGATACGATGGCTGAGAGACTTCAGAAATAGGTATTTTAATGAAATGTCGCTGTCCTGCCTGAATCCCTTAATCGAATAAAAGAGAAACCAAAATGTTACATATCTACAAAATTGTTGCTGTTCACCTGACATCAAAAATTGATGTCTGAATAAATGACGTACTCATCTAATTTTAACTCTTATGGACTAGGTAGGTGTAGGTACGCTTTGTAGTAGCGGAGAAGCAAGGTAAAAGGTTGTAGGTCATTGACATGGATTACGCAAGTAGCCTTTATCAATCAATTATTCAAATTTAAAGGTAGCATTTCGATGTTGGCGACCGCGTTCGGGTCGTTAGCATGAAGCACTAACTGACGGATGCAAACGATCGCATCAGGCGCATGCGACTAAGCTTATTTATTACCTCAACTCGACGGCTGCTATAAAGTAAATCCTGACACATATTATGGCACAACTAAGAAGTTTCTTAATATTAACAATGTGAACCGAAGGAAAATAAATGCTATACTTACCTACTTACATGTAGGTACCTACCCTACTTGTTGCATATGACGTATGGACAGGACCGTAACCGTATTTTCAATCGCGAAGGTCCGTGTTCATATATTTTTGACCACCTACATAGCTCCGATTTTTATGACCAGTCCAGACCAGATAGATATACCTACTTAGTCGCAGTAAACAACAATACCTAAATACTAACTACTAACACACCTTGACATGTTAAAATTAAACGGGATATAAGGAGAGGATGAGAAAATCACTGGTTTGCGAGAGGTTTGGGTTGAGTTTGGGATGAGCCTTGTTTATTTATTTACAAAGCGAATTAACAGGAAAATAAGGCTCATCGCAAGCTCATCCCATTCCTATCCTCTCCTCTCCCAAACGATTGAATTACCGTTCGCAAACCGTGTTGGTCCGTTCCTGAATTTAACCCCTGGTAGTACCTACCTAACAAAACTCAATTGATTTCCTTGAACATAAAACCACAGGAAGTTGCGTCACAACTTTGTTGCGATGTTTTTAAGAGTTGTTTCGACGTTTGTTTGGCATAATTATAGTTCCGTACTTCAAAAGATAAAGGGAACTCTCACACAATCACATGCAATCATAAAATTTGACAAAAACAGTCTCACAGCGTCTATCTATAGGAAAAAATCAAAAGTAGATTCTTTTCGTATCGATTCTTATATTTATTTACCTTTTGGCACATTTTTTTTATTTACGATTAGAAATTTACATTTCGCTTCTTATCGAGAATAGTGCCACAACACAAAATTAAATGCTGTTGCATTTAATATTATATCTTTCACTAGTAAGATTTGAAATCGAATTGCATTCCATTTTGTTTTGTGACACTTTTCATGAGGAGCAGCGATTTGCTCTTGAAGGATCGACTAGACTCAAGCAAGGGCAATACCTGTCCTAACTAGGATGTTAAATCATTTAGCTTGTCAGAAACCATTCTTGCGTCTAATAAGATACTTTTTAGGATCCTTACTAGCTAAATTAGGTTTCTAAATCATTTAGAATCCTAAATTTAGCAAAGTGTAATAAGCCCTTCAGACTTAATTCATTTGTATCTTTTTTGATAATATGCATGCACTGGCAACTTGAGTAACGTATTGTTATAAAACGTAACACCGACTCGGACTTGACCGGTTTGACGATGTTTTAATGAAAGTGGAAACAAAAGGTATCTTCCTTTTATATACTAAAGCTACATTTACTCCAACCGCCAATGTCGAACTTAATTCGATAATCGACGCCTTTACCCTTTTTTTCCCGGTTCCCATGCCTAATCAACGACTTCCTATCCACCAATTTGACACGGTAGCTCAGTAACCAACATTTCTCGTACCACCTGTCAGCACGTTCGTGACGTGCACCCATCACTTTCTTCCGTAAGCAATCGGCACATCGCCGTCACACTTTACCGCGTGCGATACTGTTTTGTTTTTACGTTACCCTTTTTTGTCCGCAAGCTCTTCCTCTTTCGAGTAATTTAGAAATGAATAAACCATTATCGAGTTGTTACGTAGGTAATTATGTTGTTACCGACACTAGTATTAAGGTCTTAATTCGCCTGGCTCTGGTTTATGAGTTTCCGATTACACGCGCGAAATGGAAACTGACTGATCTTTGAATATGCATGTGCACGCATGACGCTCAGCCCAGCTGCGGACTTCCACAAAGAGCTATTACAACAGGAACTGGGCTGCATAAACATTGTTTGTATAAATGCACTCTCTACTGGTACAAGGGAAATAGAAAAATTCAATTTTCATCAGTCCTATCCACTTGCAATCGAGTTATCTTCCTGACACGTGCATCTGGACCTGGTAGACTGCTTAATGCCTAATCTAACGGATTACGCTTGGCTTGGTTTCCACTGGCCTCTAGCTGCAAACGAAGTGGAGCAACATAACAAGACGTTAACGTGTAGTCATTGGGGTGTTATGAATTGTTTAGAATAGAAATGCACATAAATGTCCGACACAGTTCCCACTCGGACTTATCAAAATTTCAAGACCCTGCCGTATAGATAAATAAACAATGAGAGTATGATTGATTGCTCATTCTAGGTCAGTTTCAATTGGAGCTGATATTTAATTTTACATTGCACTATCTAGTTCCGGCTGTTACTGGTTAATGGCTCGTGTAATTCTATATTTGAGGAATTTTAGCAGTTGCAGTTACTCAATAAGAGAGATATCCTTTCACATACTTCCTACCTTCATGAACGGAATAGATACCAATTTACTAACTTCATTCATTTCAGAAGCCGTTTCAGCACAATGCTCTTTATTGCGTTTGAACAGTGTAACTTAATGTCTATTAAAATTCAGTTCTCGATCCCAGTAATCGCCTTTGGATAATTTGCAAGTCCAAAATGAATGGTTCCTATTATTGCAGCGCATAGTCTTAAATTAAATACTACTCTTACACTGCGAGATTGAGACAATGTTAAAATGTAATTGGCTAAGTAAAGTTTTTTGAAGAGGTGCTAATTATATTTTTTTTCGACAGTGGTCGACTTCAACACTAAGAAACTGCAGGTGTTTTATTTTTATCTCCTTATATTTATTGGAAATATTTTTTTAAGTGTTCGAGATGACATTTGTGAGATTTTACGGCTGACAAGCGGTTCGTGCTCAGTACTAAGAAGAAATAGAAAAAAAAACGAAGTCAACTGTCGCTTCTGTCAATGTCAAATGAAATATAACCGTTTGCGTTTCGTTTGCTTTGCGTTGTCCAAGAAGCAGTTCCAAAATAGTGATCGAAAGTATTCAATCGTGATCCAATTAACGTGCATAGGTCGTGGAGAAATGCGGTAAAATTGAAAGTTCGGATTTTATGCGGAGGTCGATAAAAATAGTCCAAAAATTACACTGAGCACACCAAAACGCAAAGCAAACGAAACGCAAACGATTTGACATTGACAGAACTGACAGTTGACTTCGTTTTTTTTTCTATTTCTTCTTAGTACTGAGCACGAACCGCTTGTCAGCCGTAAAATCTCACAAATGTCATCTCGAACACTTAAAAAAATATTTCCAGTTAACAACAGGAGATAAAAATAAAACAGCTGCAGTTTCTCGATCTCCAAAACGCCGACTGTCGAAAAAAAATATAATTAGCACCACTTCAAAAAACTTTACTTAGCCAATTGGATAATCTAGAAGATACCCAATGTGGTCTACAACAAGCAACCAAATACTAATATTCATTCGATTCAAATAAAAAATCATACATTACTTCGCGGGGGTTTCATATTCACGAACCGCAATATTACCTTGCTTTTGCTCGCTTTTTTTTTGGTAACGGAAAAATAAGGTAATAGATAATATTGTCGTTTGATTCAAAATGCTCCTTCAAATAATTTTGTGCATTATTCCGAATAAATCAGCGGTGCGAACTTTGACCCATAACACTTTGATTGATAGGCGTTTCGTTGAAAAGCTTTTCAAAAGCTAAATTACTCGTCTTTTTGCGTAAATCGTCGTAAGTATTGTGTGAGGAACATAATAAAGTGTTGTATTTTATTGCTAAGTGTTAGCGTTTGCGTTTAATTAGTTGATACTTCAGAGAAGAACAGTAAAATCCCAATTGTGATTACACTGAAATTAATTTCGTCGTAAAAATACTTCTCCATGCGTTGTGCCATAATAGCAAGTGCGGGTTTATGGCAATGGCAGGTGTGCTCTGGCTCATACATGTTTCCTTTTCTTTATTAATCTTTGAGAGGAAACTTATGTTTTAATTTACGCATGTTAGAATACATGTTTCCTCCCATTTAGCGTGAAGCAAAAAATCATTTTAGCATATAACTACCACTAATTAACTGAAGAGAAACTGTTCTCAATCAGTAATGTATTCTGAATAATCATACAATTTCGCAATACACGATTATGCAATCAAACCTAACGATAATTCGTGATAATTTATTACTATTGTCGCTTCTAAGTACTTAATGAAAAGTACACAAAAAATCTGAAACGAATTATCCGTTCGTTAAACCCCCAAAAACGAACACACATTTCTCATAATTAAAACGAGCGTGTAACAAGGTTTGCTTACGGTAAACAGTGTCTTCTTTATTCGTGGTTCATACGATTTTAATCTTCAAAGATTTAGATGTGAATAGAGCTCAAATACCAAAACTTTTATCAAACAAAAGATACTACATTATGAATTTGTTTAACAGAATTTGGGAAACTAGAAATGCTAATGTAATTAAGTAAAAATATTATAATTTCAACAATTGCTCATGTGAATATTCCAACGGTCTGAATAGAGTTAGATAACAAAGACATTGTCGATGATAGTACGTTTACATGAGAACATGGAGATAGCTCGTCGACACTGATGAACCTTGAGGAGGTAATGGTTTTAGAACTTAATAAATCTAAAAGTGAGGCTTCCATCCGCAATGAATCACCGTCCACGTCTTCGCCCACAGGCATATTTACCTCTCAAACTGCTCTTGATTTACTTGACTAGCCGCCGTTGAATTCTTCACCCATTTACCTTCATAATAAGGATCATGTCATCTGCACAGGTATTTCTGCAGGACCGTATTTACTTCGAGGTCGTTCACTGCACCCACTTAAAAGACTTTGATTCATGAAGTCTTGATAAAGAGACAGTATTTGTTGCTTGACATTCATTTTTATCGCGAATCGATTATTAAATCCACATTGTAATTTACTTTCTGTTGTAGACATTGTTGTAGGTAAAAATAGTTTCATATTAAAATAATTATATTTTCAAGATTTAAAAACTAATGTGAAATAGTATAATTTTAAATAATCTCGATAGCAGTACAAATGTACGGTTGCTCTTTAACCAACCTAGAATCAATGTAAAAGCCGTTAGTTTTCTTTGGTGAAATATTCGCAATGAAATTGTTATTGATTATAGGTCACATGCAGTTAATGAGCGAAGTCTTATTCATTTGCCATCCACTGGGAATAATGGGGCTCTCACCTCAGCAATGAAAGTCAGCTCTGTTCCACTTTACGAAATTGTTACCAATTAGCATTCAGTTTCAACATAAAACGACCATGATAGTGAAATAAACGGATTACACATATATTGAAGTAGAGTTTAGCCCGACATGCTTCGGACTAATCTGTAGTCCTATCTCTGGACTTATTAGTTTCACAACCTTTGATTTTTACACATTTGCATATTCAATGATTGCTAACACTTCTGTAGGAAGGTTTACTACAAAACATGTCGGCATAAACCTCAACCTATATACAGGGTTATTTGTAATTCACTAGCATCCTTTTAACCCTAAACTCCTACTACTTAAACAAATCTTTTTTGTTTTACGACTTTTGTCATAACTTTATATTTTTGGTGTAATAACGTTTTGAAAATTTGAGATTACCTGTATTTTTACGATACTCTGTGCCGTGTATGGAAAAAAAATGTACTCCATTTTAAAAAGTCGTATAACAAAAAACATTTGTTTAAGTGGTAGGAGTTTAGGGTTAAAAGGATGCTAGTGAATTACAAATAACCCTGTAGTGATAGATAATAAAATAAGACAAACAAATGTGAAGTTAGAAGAAGCTCGACAAGTATTTATGACTATTCATTGGATGTCAATTTTGAGTTTGATGTCAAGTTTTGATTCCGAAACTTATTCGCCATCGTATTATGTATACCTTAGCCCATTTCTTTTATTATTATTCTTTAGCAATAAAATCGATAGAATAGCTCTGAGACTAGAAAATATAACTGCCTAAGCAACTTGATTAGCAAAACGTGCTGATTAGTTCAGACTCAAATTGTCCTGTTTCACCGAAATCTCAGCAAGCAATTTTGCTAATAGTGGACCTTCATTTTGTAACAACCGACTTCTTAGAAATGTGGCTTGGCTTTGGCTACCAATTTAATCGGACGGATAACGAATTCGAAAATAATGAAAGGTCCTCCATCAATTTGCTTCGACCGTTTAATTTTATTATAAACTGCACAAGATATTAAGTAGTAATTTTAGTAGTTATGTAAGGATGAACCATTGAAAGATTTTGCTCTTTTATTAATTTCACATAAATTGTCAGAGTTGTGTAATTTGCTTCATTTACCACAAAACGGTAAGCTTGGAAACTCTAGGTAGTGCCATTTAACCGCAGAACGTTACGAATGTTACGATGACGATTACTCTCTTAAATGGTAACTTTCATTGGCATAAGAATATGTCACGCCACGTCACTTTGCTGGACGGACGTTCATATTTTTAACAGACTTCAAAAAAAGGAGGAGGTTCTATGTTCGACTGTATGTATGTATTTATTTAACTTTCTTTAATGTATGTACTTACCTATGTTCATCGATATCTCCGCTAATTGTAGACCGGTTTTTTAAATTCTTTTTTAATAAATAATATTACGTCGTAAGTCCTCGCGTACTTTATAAAGTACCAAATTCATCGTAAGAATAACTGCCGAATGTACTAAGTGGAGTAAATTTTTTTAAATGAAATGAGAACTTTAAATTTGTAGAAATAAAATCCAAAATCACGAAACTGGATGGCTCGGTTTGTACCATTACGTCTGTTAAATAAAACCGGCCAAGAGCGTGTCGGTTCCGTAGCAGGTACGAAAAAATCTTTGAATACTTTATTAAAGTGGTTGTTTTGGTCCCAACGTCGGCGGTACAGCGCCATCTATCGGCGAATTGGGTAACTAACCTACTGCAGTCTACTAGAATTAGTATTTATGTTGATTGTTTTTCAGATGTAATATATTTTTTTTATTCGAAAGAAGATACTGTTAGCGTGATCTTATAGGTACGTAAAGAAAAAAAATGCTTCCAATGGCAGTTAAATTACAATCTTAGTTTAGAAATATTTTTTTTACAAAAACTTAAACACTGCTCAACTGATTAAGTTGAAAATAATTTTCCTAGAAAGTTTTTATTAAGTTTAACTTACGTGATTTTTTTCATATTTTTTAGACGTGCGGTTCAAACGTTAGAGGGGGGGGGGACATTATTTTGAACTTTCGGAGTAAATATCTCCGAAAATATTCACTTTATCAAAAAATGGTTTTAGCAAAACCCTATTCATTTTCAAATACCTATCCAATGATACCCCACACTATAGGGTTAGTCGAGAAAAAAAAGTTTTTTTTATTTAATCACTTTGTCGGCGTGACTGATATATATATTCATTCCAAATTACAGCTTTCTAGTACTATCAGTCTCTGAGCTTAGCCGCGGACAGACAGACAGACAGACAGACAGACAGACGGACAGACATGGCGAAACTATAAGGGTTCCTAGTTGACTACGGAACCCTAAAAAAGTCAGGATTTACAAGGATATCGTAGTTGTGGGACAATTAATCTTAACTCTATTATTATAAATTATTATTAATATAACTGTAAGATAATGGAAATGTAAACTTATAATAAATACACTTGTTGCCTGGTACATATCTGTATTCTTGTAGAAACACTCATATTCATAAGACATACAAGTGTTTACGCGTATCGAGCGGAATTCGAACCCGAAATCTCGGAACATATCGATGGCAGCAAAGTGTAAACGATAACTACGGAATCGTAATTTTATAGTAGAGCTGTATTAAGAAAAAAAAACTTAATATGTTTTAAAGTAATGGACCGATTTTGTTCAAATTTGCAGCAGTAGTCATAAGAAAGCAATACATTTATCCGTAGATACTTTATTGCCAGTAAAATATATTATAGTTCATAGTCAGTGTTACTAACCACTGAGCTATCTAGCTACATTCGTGATAGGCGACTTCACTACGACTAGTGACTATGACAATACAAAAAACATTACTAACTGGAAGTTTCGTGATTGACACCATGCTTCGTATTGATTCGAAATATCATGGTTAAGGGTTGATTGTAAAGTTTCTGTTATTTGCTTTGCATTAAGAGGCTGACAACACCTAATTTGTTGAAATTGATGTCATTTAAACAGTTTTTTAAGAAAAACTGTTTGTTCTAGCACATCAAAAAAATTATATGTTAATATTCATCATATTTCAAAGACCGTGGACGAACTCGATACATAATTGGACGAAATCGGCTCGATAGAAAATAATTGCAAAGATAGGTCTTAAAATCATCATTAAACGGTTCTATGTCTTTATTTTTTTGGCGTATGCGTCTGCAATTAAAAACATGAAGTCAACATATTCATACCTAAACCGCTAACGAGTCATATTTTACAAATAATCCACAGTTTTTTTTTAATTCAATATTTGCCCGATAAATTTCAATATACCCGGCTGCCCAGTAATAGCGGCATCTCGTTTACTCCGATACAAATAGACAGTGTGCGCCGACGTTGGTGTTGACAGCGTCTTAAGACATGCGACTAGTCTTCTGATTGCTACTTCTCTCACCAATACATCAAAAAAATTAAGATGCGTGTCTATTATAATGATAAGATTCTAGTTAGTTAGTCAGTGTGCATCGCGAAAGTAGAACGTTTTTCTGTTGCAAAATCGTTGAATTCTTTATTTAATTGGGCACCGTGATATTAAATTAAATGTGTCTACTGCGTGATCGAGTAGATCGATATAAATCTAAGATAATTAGCAGTTTAGACTCAAATTATCAAATAATAAAGCAGTTGGTATTTTTATCGGGGTTGTATGATCGATCACTACTACCCTGGATTCGAGAGGCGCGTCCAAAAATCATGTGAGATTCTCCATCCATAAATCCCAGCCTATATATGTCCCACTGCAGGGCACAGGCCTCCTCTCTAAACGAGAGGGCTTGGGCCGTAGTTCCCACGCGGGCCCAGGTTGATTGTGAACTTCACAAACTCCATTGAATTTCTTCGCAGGTGTATGCAGGTCAAGATGGTAAATTTCAAATGTACTTTCGCACATAAATTCCGAAAAACTCAGAGGTGCGAGTCGGGATTTAAACCCACGACCCTCTGCTTCAGAGACCATAGGTCAAACCACTATGCAACCTCTGCTTTTTTTGTGAGATTTTAGTTGCATCTAAATCTATCAACGACTTGGAATCTTTTTTTATACTGTCGTGATATTTCGTGATATTTTTTTTTCAAAACCTTCCTTCGCTTTACTGACGTCGTGTGATTAAAAACACCCCACAAGCAGCAATTTCAGTTACGCTTTTGTTTTACAGAATATTTACGTCAGTGCTTAAAAACACCTATTTTCATTTTTCTAGCTTATACTTTCAGAAATTTACATTGATATAGTTTGCGAAAATTACGTCGAACAATATTGGATTTCAAATCTTAATAAGTCTTAAGCGTTAAATGTTAAATAATATGCATAAAATTATAACCCTAATACAATTAGCGTGTTCTCACCGGCATTGTATGAAGCACACGCGACTATATTTAAACCAGTGACAAGCGCATGCTAAGCACTTAGTTTCACCTTAAGAATAGGTAATAAAACTTAACTTTCTACAACATTCATCACAATGAATAGCCAGAGCTAGGTAACTCGAATTAAGAATTACTCTGTGATATTGTACTGAAAATAGTGGCCTAGGCTAGTAGTTTTGGTACTGGCAGCTTTTCTAAAAACCTCTAACCGTTTGAAGATACTTGATCTCAAACGCCAATCTTAAAAAAGAAAGATCTAAGCCCTCCTATACGTACACCTACAATTCACAAGGCCGGCTCTATTGCGCACCCGGCGATAGTGTTTTTAAGACTAAGGTCGGTCTAGCGAGCTATATTACGGCTCACGATAGGAAATAAGTTATTTGTATGTAAATTTTGTAATTTTGTGTTCGCCGTCATTGAAATCGATGTGTAGGACTATATTATAGCATCTGATATCTGTTGCTTATTTATTATTATTATTATTACAATGCCCAATATCACCAATATAGATAACTTACTAACTACCAATGTTAATCTGCTATAACCAACTTTCATGATTTACATGTTAAAATTTTTCAACGACTGCCAATTTAGCCACTATTGTGCAATCAATACGAATGTAATCCGAAACTGTCATCATTAGGAGATGAAAAATCGATAGTAAGCCGATGGATCTCAGCATGAATACGTAGAATTGCCCCTAAAACTAGAATCAATCGGGATTGGTCTAACAAAGGCGCATTCCACTGTCTCCATTGTGTATACCATCTGTCATTGGGGTTCAATCGCACTCGATAATCGCATTTAAACGTAAACCCAACGTCGGTCAATTGTACTAATTCGGATCGAAGGGATTTCTCGCAATTATCGGTACTCTCTCCCCTTCTACACTAGCCGCAATCATGTGCTGCATTTTTAACGACATATATCAGAAGAAAATCTTAGCAGACTACTAGCAAATCAATATCTTCTCCTACTGTTATTGATGTTTCTTGGATACAAGTATAAAAGTGATACGTAAACTAAGCGTATCACTTTATTCTCCAAATAATTTTTGAATTACATATAGGAAGTGCGATCAACAATGGCACGCTCATTCTGATCCCCAAAAATATGATGACATTTATTTTAGCGCACGAGCGCTCTGAATGCATTATTGGCATTACTAGTTTTCTCCGATCACATTTTTATCGAACGTACCCCACAATCGTGGGTTTATTTATTAGTCAAGCAATAAAATCTGTATAAGGGTCCGTATTGTAGCTAAGTTTGTTTTGTTATACGAAGGGATCTGTCCGGAGTTGTCAGTCAATGTCTCCTTTGTTGGATGCTTGTTAACCTTAGGGTTGTCGAATGATTTTATTATAAGATCGGATCGATCGATCGGAATGGAAACATAGCTACATAATTGTAGCTATGTTTCCATTTGCTTTATTTCTCTTTAAGAGACCATCGATTTATTTTATTACACCCAAGACTTTACGGTCATTGTTTATTCTCAAAATCCGCCTTTCATTAGAAGTTTCTATAAGTTTGGAAATACAAGTTTGAACATCGCTAAAATGGGAAACAACGCCATTGTATTTCATAATTTGCTGTAAATTGACACCATCGGCCACAAAAATCCCTGTTATTTCGAGTAATAGTAGACTTTATCCAGGGGCTCTTCGGACAATAATCCTGTTATTTTTATTCCGAGGGTATTGATTCGTATGATTTCATTGTGATGTGAATTATGAATATTAAATGGTTTTGCTGCCATTTTGATATGAATGTGGTCATTGTTGTTAGGGTAGCGAGTCCGGTCATCTGGACTTGATAGCTTGTTGAGAGTAGGTCGAATTCGATTCGCTTCAGTAATTTGACCGGTGTCGTATTTTACCATAAATTAATCAAAAATGCTTTCATCTAAATCATAGACGCTGCTTAAATTTACTTTCTAGTTAAAGTTTTAAACTTTAACTATGAGAGTCGTTCGTTATAAATAATCGAAATGTTCTCTCGTCCTTTTGACGGCTAAATAAATATATGTAAGGGAAGCTGGGAAGATGCATACGTTTTTATAATAAAATTCCGAAAACAATAACCGAACAAACTGATACAAAATTCAAATCCATTGTGAAGAAGACATTAAGGCGTACTATAAAACTAATGACTATATCATGGACAGGGATGTTTAGGAATAATTCCGATCCGCATTGGCGATCCCTAGTCTCAAATAGCGTATCTACCTACTGTGTTAAAAAAATTAATTGTATTAAATAATTTAGATGTATGTAATTTAATAACAATGTAGATTAAAATTAATTTAAAAAATATACCTTGTTGAGTTTCTTGCTGCTTTCTTCTCAACAGGGTTTTCCCGAACCGGTGGTAGATTCTTCGACTAATAAATTGCATAAATTGTATAAAGAATTTTGACTTTGATATAAGTAAAGATAAATTAAGTCGCATACGAGATATTTTTTTAAAGATAGGCTTGTGTAATATTCTGAACAGTCAATGTAATAGTTTGTTTACTTTCGATTTCAAGTTAAATTTATTCGAGTATTAACCTAAAGTACTTATTACGTGCGGTATAGTAAACAGTATTTATTTTAGTGCCCAAGCAGGTGAAATTTTATTTAAATACTACTGTCATTTCAAGCTGCGTCAGTCAGTACGTTTGTACTTATATTATTGCATAATATGTAATATTCGCTAACTTTTTTATTTCACAATGCTTGTAAATTAACCGTTACACTAAGTGTCGTGACTATCCATTAAAGCGCTATGATTGAAAAAGGTTTCAAAATTTTATTCTATGGTCTTCTTAGCTGATATTAGTTAAGAATCGGCCGAGCAAGACATAATGGGCCCTATAAAAAGCATGTCTTTGTGCTGATAAATCCGGTGCGTAACTGTACATTGTGATTTAGAAATACGATAAATCGGAATTCCTTCGGCTTGCGGTACATTCTGCCGGTCGATAATCGGATTTTGATAAATCGATGTAAAAAATCGGAAGCCTCGTTGATTCGAGGCAGGTCGAACGAAAAAAAAGAAGCTATCTACTCTAGTATATTGAGCTCCAATAGATCCAATCTTATTTATCGTTTAAGATGCTTTATTTATTAATTAAGTCCAAGCAGAAGCATGCCTTAATCCTCTACTTTAGTTCGCATCGTGTTTTTCGGAAACCCCATTGCTAAATTAAACAGTAATTTCAATATATTTTGCTGTGGCTATTCATTATAGTACTCTAAAATAGTGCTAGCATGTTTGTTGTTAAAAAATAAGGCGTGTTTGCGGTCATTGATATCCGAACAAATAAATGTTGAATACAATTGTATGAGGGCTTATTAACAGTTGATTGGTTTGTATTGTACGGTGATTTAATCGAAACTCAATCAAACTTTCTGCGTCTAAATAATCTGTATACAACAATAGATTTATTTAAGCGACTCTCGTACGCATGGATTGTTTATCGATTTCATTATTATTGTTTTTCAAATTTTGTTCGTATACAGAAAGATCACGCGTGATCGTGAAAGGCTTTTGAGGACCGTGGTCCATAGAAAGTAAAAAGTTATACCTGCTATAAAAAGTGTAATTGTGAGTTTTTGCTTTGCTTATCATTTTGTTTTAAACTTTTCAATTCGTTTTGGGTCTATACTGCTTTTTTACGGGCTTTTATTAAATTTGTCGTGTTAGTATGTACTATATATAAACATACAGAGTTGTGGGTTAAATCTTGTATGTCAACGTCAGGTCAAAAGTCAAAAGTAGGTCAAAAGAATTTCAACACTTCTAGTGATCGGATTTAGATTTTAGATGACAAAATGTCAGTACAGTAACAAATTTATTGACATCAAAAACTTTCGTTTAACCTGTATTTTGACACAAGCTAGTTGTGTAATATTGTTATCTTATCAAAACGAAAGGTCAGCCCAAATCGCAGTGTCAAACTTCCCAACAATAAATATAGCATGTCCGTCTAAACTTGAACCGTAAAAGAAACGTAGGTGCTCGTATCCAGAGGTCATAATAAACTGGGCAAGAACAATCAACTTTTATTTGCTCACGGCGACGTCACAACCTTAAATGAGTATTCTTTGTTCCTATGCAAATTCTTAAATCTAATAAAGCAGTGACTTATGGTCATTTCCTGGAAGAAAAAATCTCTGCTTAGCTTGACTTCAGTAGTTTAGTAATGTCAAAAAGTACCTATGGAACTATCAAGTTTAACCTTTGATCAATTATAACTGAAGATACACATTGCCGAACAAAATCCCCTTCAAAAAGTGTCCGAACTTTTTTATTTGTTTGCATAACAATTAAAATCATCACCTACACAGAAATTTGAACCTAGTCTTTACTCCATTACAGTCGAATTTCGGTTGACACTTGACAGCTAAACTTGACAATTTCACGCAACGTACTGAGAAAAAAGAAGGCCACTTTTATCAAAGTGGCGCTCATTTGGCTCGGACATTTTCAGGCGCGCGACTGTGGATCTACAGTTATAATTGATCAAAGAGTTTAACACTAAATCTAGATTTATATTTCTTCAGCAACATACACTCTGCAAATATTACGAAGTAGATAAATATCTATACATTTTGTTCGAATTTTATAATACCTATTTGCGTAAAACCAACCCCGGTGATTTTAATTATATACAGGGTGATCAATTCAAATGGGTCAGTATGGAGAAATCAGAAACTATGAGAGTTAGAGTAATCTGTTCTTTGGAACCATGGCTTTGATTTTAGATTTAACTAAAATGGCATTAAAACATTTTTTTTAAGTCTCACACATAACTGGGAATTGAATCGAAGTTCTTAGGGACAGATTTCGCTATCTCTCTTAGTTTCTGATTTCTCTATACTGACCCATTTGGATTGATCACCCTGTATAGCTATCAAAACATTGATTGTTGTTGGTAAAAACATACCGAAAAGTGTCACTTTTCGCGGAAGTTGCTTTGTATTGTGAAACTACATTTAAGAAAAGAAATGCTAACGGGTGCCGAGGATAGATTGAGAGAGTTAATGATTTCTTGAGTCACCCTAACAACAGTTTCTCGAAATTCAAAAATAATTTTCTCAAACATGCTATGAAATATTGACGTTATGTTCCTTATAATACGCCACGAAGTGTCACAATGCAGGCGCGGCGTGGTGTGCGGCTAGACGAGAGGGGTCAATAATGGAACATTGCTGGCCAAGGCCAGCAAAGTGATCGTCTATTGTTTCATACCATGACGTTTATAGGTCTATGGCATCATAGCATTTAGCCATTAAAAAAAAACTATAAGCAATATTTGCGTTTTGGTTCATTACGACATTCTGCCACTACGCTTATTTAAGGCAAGGTAAGATGATGATGGTGATGATGATGGTGATGATGATGGTGATGTTGATGGTGGTGATGGTGTTGATGATGATGGTGATAGTGGTGATGATGATGATGATGGTGATGATGATTGTGATGATGGGTGATGATGATGATGATGGTGATGATGAGATGATGATGATGATGGTGACAATGGTGATGATGAGATGATGATGGCGATGTTGATGATGATGGTGATGATGATGATGATAGTGATGATTATGGTGATGATGGTGGTGATGACGATGATGATAATGATGATGTTGATGATGATGGTGATGATGATGGTGATGATGACGACGACGATGATGATGGTGATGATGATGGTGATGGTGATGATGATGATGATGATGATGCATGTTTGAGAAAAACTCTATACAAGCCTTGGCCATGAACAGGGATTGCCGGCCTCGTATCTCTAGATGGCCTCGTTAACACTCTGCCATCTATAACTACTCGGCCGGCAATCCCCTATTTCGCGGCCGCTGCAGTAATGTACTATTGTAATACCTATCACATTCTTCAATTGAAAACAAAAGCCAAAAGTTAGTTCAGTGAATAGTTGCCTTGCCAATAACTATTCACCTCGATCCAAATCAATAAATTAAACTCGTTGTTTGGTTTCGTAGCAAGATTGACTAAGTTTTTAGAGCTTGGAAATATTGAATATACCTAAATGTAATTACTTCTTATTCATTAAAGCCTGTAAAACAGCGACCTTAAAACATGAACACATTTTATCGCTTTTCGTACCGTTGTGGGAGAGTATACATCGAAACGAAAGCAGGCTAATGTCTTAATTAAATACAAATACTTATAATATAAAACGAAAAGAAAGGTGTTATGATATTAAATTGACAATTATTACCATTTATTTTTATTGTATCGAAATCAAAAGTTAAAGTCAAAAATACATTTATTCAATTAAGTTGAGGCTATAATAAGCTCTTATGAGGAATCTACCACCACCGGTTCAAAAAACCCTGTAGATAAGAATCCAGCAAGAAACTCAACATGATATGTTTTTTCAAACAGATTTACAATTTTATTTAATAAAGTATTTAACACAACGTAATTTTTTAACACAATACGCAGTAGTAGGTATTACGATTGCTGAACTAAATAGGGATCGCCAATGCAGATCGGAATTATTTCCAAACATCCCTGTCTATCAAATAATCAGCAACTTAACATATAGTATGTTGTACTTGAACTCTCTTGTTATTATATTAAAAGTAGCTGTTGCCCGCGACTCCGTCTGCGAAAAATAGGGGTAGGTATAAAAATAGCCTACGGCCTATTCTCAGACCTACCAAATATAGAGAAAAAAAATAAAAATCGGTAAAGCCGTTTCGGAGGAGTTCGATAACAAACACCGTGATACTAGATTTTTATATATTAGAAGATTATATGTTAGATAATTATATTATCTTATTATTATAATTAAAAACCGGTCAAGTGCATTTCGGGCTACGCGTAGTGTTGGGTTCCGCACTACATATGTGTTATGCGGCAAATATTCAATCGATTGTTTAATCGGTTTTTACTAGTTTACTTGAAAAGTCTACTAAACTGAAATATTTCTTCCTTTGAATTCGGTATACGATCAGCTGCAGAAAATAGGTTCTCTTTACGTTATAAGTTCAAAACCACTTGTAAATAATAAAATCATTTATAAAACAAGTTTGCTTTTGAGGTCGTAATGAAAGCATGAGCTTGGAAAAGTAACATGGGACGTCATTATTGTACGGTCCAGCTAGCTACAGACTTGTCCCGTTCTTTAGCATAATGCGTAGTTGCCAACGTATCAGTCCAGCATCGGGCCGGCCCACCTGACCGCATGACCTGACTCTTTAATCTCACGGCACCAAAGGAACGTGGGCTGGCACAAGAATGCTGGCATCAGGTTGTCTAGGAAGTTATATTGACTGCAAATTAACGTTTATTGCGCCGTAAAGGACAATCAACAGCCCATGGCGAAGCATCGTCGAATTTGAATAAAATTTCACTTCAATTCCGCGCTCATAAACTGTTTTTGATAAGACTGTTTATTTATCTCCTTATTTGTTGATCAACTGCTAAGTGAGTTCTTGGAAAAAGTTGGAATAAAAATTGGGTCGTTAGGTACGCTAAAGCAATCATCGTTAAAAAGGACAGGTCCGAGACAGTCTTTCTAATTATGACCCTTGCACTTACACCACCGTTTTATGACCTAAATGATATATGGGTTATTTACGAGTTGATTTTGCCTCGGCTCTGCTTACATAGTAATAGAGATAAGGACACAATGCCCTGGCTTACCCGCAGTGGGATACGTGGGCGCGTAATAGCCGATGCCAGACGGATATGTTCCGGGGAAACATGGTTGTTTTTGTGGATATCGTCGTATAACAGTTGTGTTAGGGTGGAATAGATTGGAGGACATGTTTGTTTGGTTTATTTTAGGGCTAATAATGTCAGGGTAAAATTGTATCTGAGTAACGAAGTTACGCTGAGCTGATATATTGAGGAATTGCGAAAGGACCAAATGAGACCTATACGTAAAGTTAACGGTAGAGGCATAAAAGTATTACCCTATCATTTTCGATCGCGTTTTCTTGCACGCTTTGTGGTCGATCGTGCTCCTCTTGAATTGGTTCGTATATAGCCGAAGCCGCCAAAGTAAGTTCAACCCGTAAGATTTAAAAGCCTTTGATGATGACGAAATGATACCTTACCTATGTTAGTATTATACTTACATATGTACGGGTGAGTATATGCTTCTATCGCTTCTTTCTGCAAGATAACCTAAGAGAAACTATTTAGCTTTTACACATAAGGATGTAAGTAAACATTATAAACCTAAGCATTTCGGAATCCATCGTTCAGCTATTGTCTTCGTAAGTAGCCAGGTTTTGGCGCGTCAAGTATTCCCGTGTCCTAAAGGGGCACAATGGCTCAGGCACAGGCATGTTGGTACTTTGTTTTCGTGGGGATTTGAATGCATTGGCCTTACTTTACGCCGCGCCTGATAATATCTGTTTGACAGTTAGTTTCTGAGACATGCGGGATTTATTGTTATGGGATAGCGACACGCCCTGAGACATCAAATAGGTATTTGCAAATCTGTCGTGAGGGATTTCAAGTATCTTGTAGTGTCGAGATCGTATCTTGACTAGCGTAGTTATAATTTATAGCAAAGTGAAACTACTGAATTGATTAGTGCTATAAAGCCAATAATCGAACCCATTCAAATTACTAAGACTAAGAGCTTTTAGCGAGGTGACAAATTCATTAAATAAATCACTTGCTCTCGGTACTAATTTATTAATTTTATAAGTCGATACTGCTTGTTAGGTACTAGCATGCTTAGTATTTAGGTACTTAATTTTTAAATATTTTATTAGTTTAATTTGTAATTTTATTAATTAAATACGTAACTGTCAATATGATCATAAATCTAATCTATAAAAGTCAATTTTATATAATTGATTAAATCAGGTGTTGTTTTTCTGATATCTATTAGCCATCGCCTCGGCTCTCCGTAACCACACGTCAATTGCAATTTCAATCCATTTCCAATGATCCGTCGGATGAACTTAAAATTATATAATTATGTAAATTATGAAATACTGTTTTAAAATTAAAAACATACGGCATTATATTTAAAAAAAAAAATGGTGAAATAAGCGTTCGTGTTCACATTAAACTCTTCATATTGTAGTTAGGCTAATAATTCAGAACTTAATGCCTAAAGATTAGTTCCGGAAGAAGTTAAGCGGTTTTGCAATTTCACAGTAAAGCCTACGCGTATAATCGATGCGATGTGAATCATCGATCATATCTATAATCGTTTCACGCATCGATTTTAATGTTTTATTACTGTGAGTCGATACTGTTTACAGATACGGTTCGATTTGTTTGGACGGTCCGAAATGGGATTTAACGGGCCACCGAGTTGATGAACTCTCAGGATCTACCGGTATACAAAGATGGTGCGTTTGTTTTTGTTGTTGCAAATGATAGGATTGTTAATGCGATTTGCTTAGAATTACAAAATGACTGCGTCCTTCGGGTCAGCAAATGTTTGACAAATTTTGTTACCATTTGCCCGAATTTCATATGTCGTAATATCGTTTTCCATAATTTTCTTTTGTCATAAAGTATTTTCTTCAGATTTGTTACTAAACTAACCTAACTCAGAGGTCGGCAACCTTTCTAGTCGGAAGAGTCAAAAATAACAATTTCAATTTCCAAAACAAGCCGCAAAAAATGTTCTTGCCAACAATAAATAGTACTTGCATGAATAAAGTTTTTTGATAAAAAAACTAGTCTATTAAATTTATTCATCAGAAAAATATATATTTATTCATTTTCTTTTTTTTTAGATATGTTTATTTTGTTTATTCTGTTTATAAATCAATACTCTCCATAGCGAAGTTATAGGAAACGAAGTGGTTCTTGGCAAACGAGCAGCTGAGCATTGCTAACTTGTGGACAGAAAAACTGCTATCACTTAAAATATCCAATCAGTTATCTTCATTCTCAGGGGCCGTATTGTGTATCGCTTCTGACACTTGCCTTCGCTTTTACCATCTCTTTCTTTCATCGTCTTAAACCGTTTGACAGAAAGAAATAGCGATTGTGGAGGCAAGCGTCAGAAGCGTTAGACAATAATCCTGCTGGTCTTATCATATTCTTCGTTAATTTTTACTAGTGTTAGGTATAACTGAAACTAAAATATTTCGACTCTCTCAGAATTATTGAAAAATCTCGTTTATTGCGATTCTGATCGTTTCAAGAGTGCGACAGGACCTTAAGTTTGCAATATTCTGTAATAGGATGTAATAGAGCTCGTAATGAAGATAATTCAGTATATATTATAGACGTAATAAAGCTTAGTAATATAATGTTGAATATCCTAAACGGCCCACACCTGATGCTGAGTGATCGCTGCCGTGTATGGAAACTTGTAATACTTGCTGCTCTATTTGTAACCCATTAGAGAATACAAAACTTAGTTTGAACATGTTTCATTTAGTGATATAATTTAAATGACTTTTTTTATCCTAATTGTTTGGCTATCGCTTAGACTTGAAAGGAAATCGTCGTTTTGAAATATGTTATTTTACTTTGTGTTCTTAGGGTTCTGTACCTCAAAAGGAAAAAACGGAAGCCTTATAGGATCACTTTGTTGTCCGTCCGTCCGTCTGTCTGTCAAGACCAAATATCTCGGGAACGCGTAGAAGTAGATATCGAATTGAAATTAAAACTATATACTCAGGTCTACAGTCCCTTGAAACTGTAAAAAAAAAACTTCTACGTTAACGTAAAAAAAGATACCCGTCTTATTAGTAGTAAGTAGAGGGAAAAATCTGAAACTGTACATTTATAATTTTTTAAGGGGATCCCGATTTACCAATATTTATTTATTTATTTATTGATTTTTTTTTGTTGTTCTGTACCTACCTGTATCTATTGCATCGTTACAAGTGTACATGTAATCGATTTACCTGTAGTAATAGTAATTTCAGTTTCACATAATTAAACTAAAGCGACAGGATTAGTAATTAACCTTCCCGGTTTTACTATTAAATGCTAAGTTAATACTTGATGTAAAGTTCAGGTTAGTTGTTCTTAGATTCTATTCTAATTAAAACAACTTTTATCCATCATTTTATGCAGTTAAGACGTGGGTTCAGTTGCTTTTCAATTGCCACGGCAAATTAAATAGCAATTTCTGCTTCGATTATAAACGAGGAAGTATGAGGATTAATTCATTTTTGTATAAGCAATTAGGGTGGTTTAATTCGCGGTTAGTCCATATTTGGGCCGACCTATATCGGTTGGAAACCGGTCGGCTGGCGCCATGGTTCCGCATCTTATTATGATTTAAATCAAAATTAACATATAATTGTCTTTGTATACTTCTAAACGATTAGCCCACACGGATTAACCGAGGACTCGTAATGGTATTGTGTATGTAATCACTATTATGTTAGGAAGTACGCAATTATTATCATATGTTAAAATATTGCTAAGGAATTGTATACTCAAAGGTTAAATTCATTGGTAGAACCTTCGACCTCTCGTGTGTTCAAATTGTGACAATTTTGTACATTAAGGAATCATTGAATGATTATATTGGTGGCTCTCAAGCAGAGGGTAGTCGGTTCAATTCCCAGCTCGCACCTCTGAGTTTTTCGGAATTTATGTGCGAACTTACATTTGAAATTTACCATGAGCTTTACGGTAAAGCCATCGTGAGGAAACCTTCATACACCTGCGAAGAAATTCAATGGTGTGTGTGAAGTTCCCAATCCGCACTGGGCCCGCGTGGGAATTACGGCCCAAGCCCTCTCATTCTGAGAGTAGGCCTGTGCCCTGCAGTGGGACGTATATACATAGGCTGAGATGATGATGATGAATGATATTTTATTAAGATCCTTTTGACCTTGTCGAGATGGTACCATTTTCATTATATCTTAAATGTTTTTTATAAGAGTTACTAGAGTTTCCTTTGCCATTAGAAAAAAAAAGTCTTCGACGAAGCATTAAACTGTAATAAAAGGTCAAAATTTAAATATTGAGAACATTTTCTAAAAAAGCTTTAACGAGTTTTTAGTTTTATTACACTCCCAAATTACATAAAAGATCTACGGTCTCCTAAATAGGGCATCAAAGGTAGCGACGAAATTTTCGGGCCCATTTTCAATTTATTCTTGAATAAAGTCTTACCCCTTTTGGTTAATTTCATAGTTCGGTAAATTACATAAATACTTATTACACTGAACCAGAAATATGACCATTTCTAGAATATTTAGTTAATTTCCATAGATATAGCTACGATACTTTTAACGATCTCATCATATATTCTTATATCATGATTTATGTATGTTATGTATTTTTAATATAATCTATACTGAGCTAATCAATAAATAAAAATCTATCAGATGTCATAAAATGTCTGTAGAAACTGCATCATATCCATCATACAGACTTTGACAGCTGTCGGCATATTTTGCACGGACATTTATTGTCATCATTTATTTCCATCTTGACTCAGAAACCACACCTAAATCAAATATTACATTTGGAACTGTATCTGCTTATAAAATTAGTGCTTATATTCATTAAGTACAAAAACTAAGTACGTATATAAAACACAAGCCTAAGTATAGCTATTCCATATAAATTTTTATTTCCGGAGTAAAAAATGGTCTGGTCCGTCTTTGGCATATGGCATACTAATGTGAAAAATTTCTTCCACTTGAGTGCAACCGTTTATGTGAGAGATTAAACCGCAAATTAACCAACATGATTACAAAATGTAACATAGTGTTAGTAGAATGCTGCTTTCTAGGCTAAACCAATATTTACCTCGTCTATGATTTCTTAAAGTTGTCTATAATTGCTGCAGAGTACAAATTTACATAGAAGCAAAACTAATAATTACTTACCCCTTCGTGAAACATCACCCTGAGCTAAGTTTATCTACATATAAATTAGATTAAGAGAATTACAAAAATATTAATAATAATTCGTACTCGGTAGGTTACAATTCATTTAAGTGTAAGGGAGTCTAAAAAATAGAGCTAAGGATACACGTAAGGATATTTGTAAAAAAGAAAATCGTTTTAGAAATTAATCTCTTTCTGTCTCACATTCCTGCAGGCTTATTGTCTAACGTTTCTGACGCTTGCCTTCGCAATCACTATTTCTTTCTGTCAAACGGTATAAAATGATGACAGAAAGAGATGGTGAAAGCGAAGGCAAGCGTCAGAAGCGTTAGACAATACGGCCTCTGGTACCATGTTCCATAGTAAGTATATCTTTTTTGCAGATATTTATGAATACAACATTCAGTATTGATCTTTGCCTGTTGAATCTATCTAAGTAATACCTTTATACGAGCAATTCTTGCATGTCGAAATGGGTCCTGTTCGGTGTACCGTAAAGCGTTAACCACACATGGGACGGCAACGGGTCGGGTCGGGACGGGAGTGCGGCGGGCCTATTTGTGTGCCTGTATATGAACAAAATCACTCTGCCACGTGGCCGCCCTCGGTGTGTGGTTGTTCATATACAGCCACGTAAATAGACCGCCGTACTCCCGACCCGAATGGAGACCACGGACAGGCAAGCGCAGCGCGGGACGTCCACCAACGAGATGGACGGATAATTTGGTGAAGGCCGCAGGTTCTAGGTGGATGTCTTGCGGCTGAAACGATGATGATGATGACTCCCGACCCGCTGACGTCCTATGTGTGGTAAGGCGCAAGCCACACGGAAGAGACATGGGGGCGCGTCGCAGTCCGCGTCGTTTGTTCGCAGGCCGCGTCTCCGCCCCGTCTCTTCTGTCTGCTTTGGATCGCGACGCTTCTATACATAGTATGAAAGAACAAGGGGCGCCGCGACTGCGACCCGCCCACTTCCCACGTCTCTTCTGTGTGTAATAGGATAACCACACATAGGACGCTGTGCTTAACGTTTGAAACACGTTAACTTCTTCCGTGATCTTATGTCAATAAGTTGGTTTAAGTGGATAAAAGCGATAGGACGGTGTTTTGCATGAGTCGTTCATACTTAGCTATCTTTCACGTGCGGTTGCAGAGTTAGTACGTATCTTAGTAGTACGAATATTGAAAACCTATTCCTAGGCCCAAGTGAGCAATAGATTGGATGTCTGAGCTCAGTTAGATTTATCGACGCTGAAAACATTCTATAGCAACAGTAACTTTGTGTTAACTGCGAATTTTCTCCGCAAACCTCAACGGGACGGAAGACGTATGATTCTTTATTATTGTGTTGGAAGGATTAGTGTCCTTTATTGTGTAGGGTGTTAGGAAAAATGTGGCGATATTTTAGACTTCAACTTTGTTACAGTTTTATACCCTGTGGGATGAACTCATCATAATGGCTTTTGTGAAATTGGCTGTTAAATAATAATGTTCAATTTACATAATCATCTACCTATATACTGTTAACTGATGCATTGACATATCGAAGCACTTCGGTAAAGGTAACTGAAAAATACGGAATCCAATCAGGCAATAATTTCATAAAAAAAGTTTCATAAATAGTCATTTTAAAAACCACGTTTGGCAAACTAACGAACGATAACAAATTAGGTGTTCATATTTAAAACATTGTTTTACAAGTAGTTCATTAGAAAAATGCTTTACCTACTTTAAAAAATATAATTTTTATTTATAAATCATTTTGAGGAATGATAGGTTTGTGAAATGAACAGTTTGTGAATAGATAGATGTTTATAAAGTGATCGTTTATGAAAAATGTTGTTTATTAAATGGTTGTAAACCGAAACCACACCAGAATTCTTAGAATATGTAATGGCGACTGTTATTCAATATTTACGTTTGTCACTAGTCACTACACTATCTATCTAATACCTTTAAACGAGCAATTCTTGTATATATGTATATATATATATAATCAGGATCTCGGAAACGGCTCCAGCGATTTCGATGAAATTTGGTATGTGGGGGTTTTCGGGGATGAAAAACTGATCTAGCTATGTTTCATTTTCAGAAAATCGCTTTTACTCGTGTTTTCCGGCTATTTTTGTTTGCATTAGAATATAAAGCTAAATTTCGCCAACTTCGAGCAGATCATAATGGCACATTAGAAATCGGATGGTCGCGGATTCAGCCGACCTCGGTTCGATACCACGTTTTTTTTCAAGATTTTTAGTTTTTTTTTTAAGTTTATTTTTTATGAGAAAACGTCAAGTTTTTTCTTTTGTGAGAAAAAGTTACTTTTTTGTGGGAAAAAGTTGCTTTTTTGTTAGAAAAAGTATTATAGGGAACGTGCAGTAACTATAGGCGGCAGCACTAATGCGACAGAAGAGACACTATGCGGACAGTAAAACAAACTTATCAAGGTAAAACATTCAAATTGATGGCACCCTTATGGCACCAGTTGGCAGCACCGTCTATGTGCACGTTCCCTATTGGGAGCATAGAACAGGAAAAGCCGGTTGTCTGTAAAGTCGGTTTACGGACGATAGTTTAACGTGACTCACCCCCCCTCCTCCGGTGTTTTTGTCAAATATCTTGAAAACGGTGCATCCTACGGCAAAATCAATGAAATTTTCATCCCCCCTTTAATACCCCCGCGCTCCCTCCCCCGCATCCCCTCCCCCCCTCTCACCCCCCCCCCCCCCCCCTCCGGTGTATATAATCCGGATCTCGGAAACGGTTCCAACGATTTCGATGAAATTTGGTATTTGGGGGTTTTCGGGGATGAAAAATTGGTCTTATCTCTGGGAAAACGCTTGGTACCGAGTTTCTGCCCGAGCAGAGCTCGGTCGCCCAGGTACTCTTAACTTATCTATGAAAATAGGTAGTCGTCAAATGTAAAAAATGTGACTTGAAAATTGAGTTGCTACATTTACCCCCTGTTTTACCATCCATTGATCAAATTTATTTGACGGATAAATGTGATGCCGTCTCTGTTTGTTTTGTTCGAATAGACGGAGACGGCATCACATTTATCCGTCTGTTAAAATTAATCAATAGGTGGTGAAACAGCCCCTTAATCACGTTAACAATAGAACTATCTTACAAAAGTTAGGTAACTTTTTTCTTTTGAAGACAACTCATAACAAGAGTTATAGAGAGAGAGAGAGAGAGAGAGAGAGATGTTTATTTACACATATTCGATACAAACACAGAAAAAAAAAAAATACATTTGACAGGAAATTTACAAATTAAAAAAATATATCGAATAGTATAAATTGGGCCCCACTCAGCATAATGTTGTGGCAAGCCACAACGCTGTTTTTCAGTGGGACCCATTTAAAAACTAAACACAAAAACATACACACTGTGACGACACGAACGCCAGCAAACAGTTCGCAACAAAAACAAAATTAGCAGCTGGAAGTAAGTATGTATGGCAACACTTGATCGGCTTAATCGCATTTGAACTTAGCACACGATTAATTACAGGTAATTAGAAACTACGACCGTCACCCCGCCTCATAAAAACGGAACAAGTTTTGCAAAGATACCTACACTAAGATGTCATACCGGACTGTGGTTTCCGAATAAGGTAGCAACCATATACGTCGAAAGAGATTAAGTTCACTTAAAAAACTAGTAACAAAAACTATTCATGTTTTGTTTCTAAACGTGTCATGTGCAAATGAATTTTCGCAAACTGACATGTAATGCATTGGAATGAAACGGTTACGTTGATATTTCAATGTATGTTCTTGGTAAGACGATACGTCTTGAAGTATGTCATGAGTTTGATCCGACTAAGTTAATTGAGTTTCAAGCTTGCCTAAACAATCCGGCGACTTTATTAGAGGTATATATCGCGCAAAGACTCGAGTGGCCAACATGTTATAAACGCGATTTTTGTTAGTTAAAAGCAAAAAAACATTAAAACTACTATGATGACGTAATTATATTTTTAAGTAGAATTGAAAGCATAGTTGGTCATGGTTGGTAAGTACTTATTTTCATTAAAAATTACATGAAATATTATATTCTTGACATCTACAGAGGTTGCTCATGGTGTATGGTAGTCAGTAAAGCCTAGGCAGACGGTGTACTTACGAGTACAATCCAAAGTGAGCCTATTTTAATGAGGTCGTTCTAGATACAATACCTATTTGTGACTGGAGTGCGACACTTACACCTATACTTTAAATTAATTTCGACTTCAAATATTCATAACCATGAAATTCTGCGTCAAACCGAATATTAATAGCGCAATCATTCACGCGCGCGCCATGATTATATTTCATACCTACTAGTGTTAATGAGCACACCCATCCAAATGTTGGTATTAAAATTTTATTACTCTTTAATTTTAACCAACATCGTGCTAAAAAATAAGAGCTTTGAAAAACTTTTCCTCGCATTTATTTAATACGCAAAAACTGTTTTCGAAATAACAAAATGAAATTGAAACTGTTCTGTCGCTACTCTTTCGACGTGTCTGATTATTAAATAATTATTAAATAAAAAAATCCTTTGTAGCGAAATTTCACAAACAGGTTTAAATGCAAGTTTTGCTTTCATTCAATGTATATAATTGATTGAAATGGAAACGACGACGCCTTTGTGGGTTCGTGTGCTAGCCAATTTTAATCTCATCGGTCCAGTGCTAGCGACGGTTTTTGTAGGTTTTGTTGGTCTGTGTTTGTCGCGGACTGGAACAGGGCTGGTGATATACTGCTTTCTATTTATGAGTAGATTAAACTGGTTCGGATCGACGGCTTTCACATAGGCCGGATGAGATAATGCAGTGATCATGTTTCTTTCTTGTTTTTTGTTACTAAAAATTTGACACACATTTTGTGATATACCATATACGGTTCCGTTCATTCTGTCCCCAAAATGTCTGAACGTGTGCCGACCACTTAGTATGTAAGTTAACGTGTACCTTTTTCATTCATCAGATTGTGCTTTCTAGGCAGGATAAGAGAAGAGTATTTTTATTACTTACCTACATGTCCAGCCAATTTATTAGGCCGCACTGCTGCAATGGTCCACCCTATTTAGTTTATTTTTTATTTTCCCCTTACTAATTTCCAAGTACCTACCAACATTATTGCGTCACTAAGATACTAGTTCTGTCTAAATAGTTTCAAGACTTTTTATTACCGTCATAAAATGCGCTCTAGAAATTTTCCAGTGAAGCTTCTGCAGCTGCTATGCTGTTTGGCGAAAGGATTAAAACGTCTGTAGGTACATATTTGTTCCGCTACTTACACTGCTCTAGCGTTTCTAGGCGCCTTAGTGCCCGGGCTTTCCTTGAACGTTCCTTTTGATTGATCAGACTTACGGGAGTACGACCTCGGAGAAACTTCTTGCTTGTCTTTTGTTACCGTTGTCGAACTTTGTCTTGACTAACCCGGTCAGATTTTTTAATCCCTATTTACAAATTGGATCACGTTTGTAAACAGTTACTCAATAATGCGCTTGAACCACGTCATAGATGTCATAGACGTCATAGATTGTTACAAAATGACCTTTGGAATGATGAATCAAGGTTTGATAGCGTCATATTAATTTCAATAAGTCAATTAAGAGTCTTTAGCGATGATTGATCGTTCTTTGCCCTAGAGAGTTTACAATACATCGGTTTTAATTTGGCAATAGGTTCAGATCTGTTCGATAATTCTGTCTAGACTTCTCGCTACGTAGATTTACGATAGTCAGACCACGTGGGAGCCGTTTGCCTTTACCTAATACACTTCCCACTTGAATTCTAAATTAGTCGATAAAAGCTGGAGCTGGCGCTTTTGACTGACGATTTATAACAACCCATTGTTCAAATAACGCAGTTTAGTTTGGCAAATTGATTGAACGAAAATTATCTATGTCTACATTATCATCAACTATTCTGGGTTCGGGCTTATTGAAATCTGGAATACAGAGTGTGGTACAGTCAGCTGCATCAGAGAGACATAACCTCCATGTTACGAGTGCACCCGCATTATTGGGCTTACCTACTAATTCGGATAGTATAGTTTAGGTAAGTTTCGTTCGGAAATTCTAAATAGTCATTTATTGAATCAGGTGTTACTTTGCGGAGGTCCATATTAATCAATTGAAACAATTACTTTGCTCACCCGCGACCTTACGATAGTTACGTTTATGTAAGAAATGCGTGTTGTGGTACCTACTCTGAAGATGAGTTCTGGTTGAGTTAGAAACGGGTCAGTGTAGTTTAGTGGTGGTGATAGTTGGGTTTGTGTGATTTGTGTGTGTTCGTACAGTGTGGAGGTAAAGGAACTGCATGCACACGCATTTCATACATAAACGTAACTATCGTAAGGTCGCGGGTGAGCAAAGTAATTGTTTCAGTTCATGTAAATAGTCAGCTATATATAATACGCAAAGCAGAATTCAGGGTCTAAATATTCATAAGGCTCCAATCGAGTTTTAGGTAAAAAGTGCCTAACACCTTGAGTAAATCTAATAAACCTTTTGAATTGGCACGTCGGAGTGGAAATTTACGGCCTAAGAATGTTTCATCGAATATTTTTATCCCTGTTCCTTTTTGTGAGTTAACATTGACACATTGTAATTAAGTATTGAATTGATAAATTAGATTCGGCAACTAGTTCCAGTGGTTGAATACAGTCTGTTAGTCAGTCGACCACTATGTCAGTTATGATATTTTTTATGGGTAAAAACCGGCCAAGTGCGAGTCGGACTCGCGCACGAATGGTACGCCATTATCTATAAAAACGGCAAATAAAAAAACACGTTAGTTGTATAGGAGCCCCCCTTGAATATTTGTTTATTTATTTATTTTAATTTAATTATTTATTTTTGCAAGTCAATATATAACCAAATATTCTGTGAATATTTCAAGCCTCTACCTGTTGCCGTTATCGATATCGACCAAAAACCAGCAAAAATATCACATTTGTTGTATGGGAACCCCCTGAAATATTTATTTTATTCTGGTTTTTAGTATTTGTGTTATAGCGGCAACCGAAATACATCATCTGTGAAAATTTCAACTGTCTAGCTATCACGGTTCGTTAGATACAGCCTGGTGACAGACGGTCAGACGGACGGACAGCGAAGTCTCAGTAATAGGGTTCCGTTTTTACCCTTTGGGTACGGAACCCTAAAAAAGAGATTTTTTGAAAAAAAAAATATCGCAAATATAACGCGATCTCACCTCATAAAATTAAAAAAAAAAAAAATTAAATCTGTTTATTGCAAATTAAAGTTACAAAAAAAATTCTTAAACTTAGTTACAATCTTTAAATATTTAAGATTATTAACTAACAACAAACCATGTAGATCCGTTGATAATCCACATTACTCCTTTGTCTAAATTACAGGCATGCAACATGCATGCAACGTCCAATTACACAGTAGATTACGATAGCAAATACCAAAATCATAATTTCTAACCTACCCTCAGCGTGGGTTTCCAAATGACCAGCGCAAGCGCATAATGCCGCCACCGGAGGCGTACGAAATAAACTAGAACGAGTTGAATTATCGTCGGAAGGCCGATTATCAGTAAAACCCGCGCAGGCGTCGCTCAATGAATAATTGTACCAATGAAACACAATAAATAAATTTAATGTGGTCTTTTACGCCGACATACAGGTAGTTAGAAATTTAGAACCGAGCGGTAATATCACAGTTATAATTAATTTACTACCGCAAACAGGTTATTTTGATTAAGAAACCGCTGTGAAATGCTTACACTTTATCAGATCTATATAAACACGCAATGATATTAATTTATTAGTCAAAATATGGTCTCGTAAATTTTATAGCGACAGTTGTGTTGATCTGGTCCTACTAATATTTAGATGAAGTTAATCTTAATACCAGTTCTATCTCTAGTCAGGTTTTCTTGTACGGAGGCCCCAGGACGCTCTGTCTTGGGTTGTGAATTAGGGGTTCCCCCATTTGACCTAAATAAAGTTAGTGCTAATTTCGTTACACCTACCAACGTTGGATATAATTTTCATTAGCCGTAATATTTTCTGAACCTACGTTCAAGTTTCCTAATCTTTACAAATACGAATCATCACGTGTGCTAAATGAAAGTGAGGGTTACCTCTTACAGCTACATAAGTAGGTTGGGTTAGGTTAGAACTACGACCACAACAGCGCGCGAGCCGAGCGTGCCGCTGCAGCGGCTGGCGAAGCGCCATTTCGGCTTTTTGGCTATTAAATTAGGCAATAATCTAAATTCGGAATGTAAAATCAGGGCTAATGAATAGTTAAGAAAATAAAAAAATCAGCATTTTGATTTTAGGGCTAGTGAAAGTAGTGGTAGTGAAAATAGGATTAAAAATTTTCGGGCTACAATAGGTGAAACTGAGAATTAAATTCTGCATTTTCATCTCCCTCAGATACTGAACCAACCTTTTAGCGGGTGGTCTCCCTCTTGCAGCTACATATTTGTAGGGATAGTTAAATCAATGATGTTTTAACTAAAATAACTATCGTCTCTTCTCATTATGTGCTTGTACCACCTAAGCAGGCTTTCGTGTAGTTTCTTTTCTGTTTAAATAAAATTAATTTAATTAATCTTCTCCTGCCAACAAAATTCGGTTAACCTGGAGCTCGTTGGTAATTCATTTAAGTTTTATAAAATGTTTTCTGACTAATTTGCAAAATAAACAACTTTTCTTCACCATTAATTAAGTACATAATTTAACGCTTGGAAGATGTAGCGGCTGCATTTTGCTAGGGTTTCTCCTTGAGAGTTCACTTCGGAATCGGTACCAGTTGCGTTATAGTCGGTGTTAACTAACACTTTAATTCCATATATAGATAAAATAATCCTTTCTAGACGGCTGTTTAATGATTGAAATACTTATTCATAAAAATTCGCAAACCAGTTCAAGCAAGATTTATGTTTTGTCTGTCTGGCAAAGGAAAATGTCAGCGGTATTTATGAGAAAAGGGGTAGAGTAGTGTTTGCACTGCTAGGAATAGTTGTCGTTTTGCAACTGTCTAAATGTCCTTATCGGGCAGATTTTATTTCCTAGGAAAGATCACCGAACGACAAATGAAAAACGGCGCTTGCTGACCCAGCAGCAAATCCCAAGCACGGCGATTTCTCATTCACGACATCATTTCTTTATTTCTGGTTGGCTGATATTATTTTAGAGGACAAAAAGATGCCATTTATTTCTAGATACCGAAACCGCATTTGTTGGTTGAACCTAAATTTTGAGCTGGTGTTTGAGTAATATTTGCATCAGCACTGTTAGTTGTGCAAAGTTTGAAAGCGCTTGCATAAAGTGTGCTCTATGAAATAAGCAACGTATTTCTAGCTTTTAATGAGCTTTCAATATAAGTAAAGTAATCAGAAAAGTTTTTATTCTACATCTTTTACTTTTAACGACTTGTACAAAGTAAACCAAATATTAATGATATCTTTCTGTTTTTTTTAATCACTGGGAGTATTTACATCACTTTTACATACTTATTTCGTTGTATGTAAGTACATGAATGCGATAAATATTTAGGCATGACCACTTTTTCTAAAGTTCAGGTAATATTCTATTCATCAATCCTTATTCCATTGAAAAAAATAGTTAATTAAAAGAAGGTATCTTTTACAAAAATGTTCGCCGTTGGTCCCACACTAGCAAAAAATCCCCAAATATCATCGTTCAAAATAAAAATTGTCTATTATATAATGCCTCGTAAGACTATATTTTTATCTATCTATATATCTTCCGAACGAATGACCCGCTCGACCCGTCTCTTATATTAATGTTGCGACATCCATCACTTGTCGTTGTGGTTTAATTTGATCGAATAGGGATCTTGTTCATATTTATGTAAAAAGATTTTTTACTACCCTTTAAACCTTGTTTGTAAGTAATTGGGGTTTGACAAAGTGCTGTCCTATATTTCTAATCTAGCCCGGTTATAAGTCCTCTTATCATTTGTTAGTTGATCGGTATCGGTTAAGTTGTAATAGATCCTTTATGTTAATAAGTATTCTAGTTTTAATAAATAATATTATTTGAATAACTTCTTAAACGAGTGATAAAAACATGCTTTAAATTGTACGATTCCACGATTCAAAATTTTTAAATGTTTAATGCAAAAACTTTTTATTGAAATCCAGTCAAAGTCTCAATTAAAAGCCAATTACAACTTTCTACATCAGTCATTACTCTAAAAGCCAAAGATAAATAAATAACTAATTACGCTATTTTATTGCACATGTACTTTGAGTTAATGCAACTTTAATCTAGATCTGCGATTTGTTCATTAGACTCTAGTGGATAAAGGAGACTCGAAGACCTTGCATGCTCGAGTATTTATAGTTCAATTGTTATTTGATCTAGTAATATATCATTCTTTTTTTTGTAAGTTCGTTGCGAAGTTCGTGTGGGTGCAATCAAATTGATTGATAACTGACGCCAATATAGATTGAGACGTCAAAATCTATAATTGCGACACAGACAACAGCGGAGTGTTAGCACAATTAATAGTGCCTTTAGGCTAAGGTTATTGTGTGAACAATAATTTAAATATGTATTTTATAAATCTAAAGAACGTAGTGCACGGCAAGATAATCTTCAAGAATGAAAACACGTTAACTTAATATTACGTGAACGTTTACTGACACTATGTGCGTAGATAAGACCTTTCAGTTATTATTGAAAATATACACTGCTCGAAAACGTTCATTACGATTAAACGCGCAGGTAAATCGATCCCTAGACACTTTACGTTTCACGAACAAATAATGTAATTTGATGTACCTAATTATTTCTGCCTACACTAAGTTATTTCAGGTTAGAAAACAATTCCCAATACAAAGCATTATATTTGGGCGAAATAAATTCGCTCGCAATGTTAGCTTATTGAAAGAAATCATTAATTACTACTTTAATGTAATACAATAAGTAAGAATACACGAAAGTAAGATTCATTAAAGGCTTCTGTTGTACTGTTGTACCCTCTCGACCTTCATCTTAGGTTTAATCGTCTAGTACCCATAGTACAAGCTTTGCTTAGTTTGGGACTAGGTCGATTTGTGTAACATTGCCACTCCCCCCCCCCCCCCCCCCTAATAATAATAAAACAACAATAGATGATTATTCTTGTAAGCAAACTAAAAGTTCCGAATGTGGTTTTACTCGAGCGTGTTTATGACACGTGCAACGTTTTGCGTGAATGACTCTGAGACCGCAAAGTACGGGCGTCGGACGCATCCCTTCACTTCATGCGTCCTAAACATACACTGTTAGTTTGAGTTAATGCATTGTGTTTTGTTTACTTTACATCATATATTATGAAGATCCTTTATTCTACATCCGATTAGGCAATATAGCCGCCCTAAAGTTAACTATAAGCCATATACTGTCACTGGTTCTCGTTCTACTTCTAACAATAAGTCACAGCGCAGATCGAGAACCACTTCAACGAAATTGACATTTTATGGCTTACCACTTCAAAATGGTGTTGACATTTGTTATTTATAAGTTGATTGGTTAAGTTTTGTTTTAATATATCTTGCTCTAATTAAACATGCTTATGAGTAGCTGTAGAACATACATAATTATACTTCAATTAAGAGTTTAAACGTTATAGTAACAACCTGTGTCTGTAGTGTCTGTACCTCAATGATTGTTATTGATCGTTATTTATTTTATGCTATAAATTAGAATCGTTCTGAGAGGAGGTCTGTGCCCTGCAGTGGAACGTATATCGGCTGATGATGATGAAATTAGAATAATTATTATTTCCCATCTACTCAGAAAATATTGAAAGGAAAACGGTGAAGACCTTGGCGTTGTGTTTCAAAATCCTTTACGTATATGAAAGGGTTCCAAATACTTCTTATGCTAGGAAATAACTTTCATAGGAACGTGGTTCCTTTTCTGTGGCTATTCTTTCTTACTTATTTGAGACGTTCAGTTTAAGGTGGATTTTAGTAAAATTGCAGTCTCTCCCACGATTCCAATTAGCTTTTTGTTTATGTTAACGGTGAGCTTTTTTACTGCCACGCCTTATTCGCATAGTAAGGTTGGTTACATTTTGAACAATAGCGCGATCATTTAGCGCACTAGTTAAGTTATTTCAACGAGTTCCAAAACATCCTTTAATATTTTCACGATGGGGTCTTCTTCTTCTTCATCAACAACGGTGACTTATACGTTATGAAATTATTTTACTTCTTTTATTATGTTGTTGTTCTCAACTTTATCACACGCCTCGCTTCTAAATGAATGGGGACCATTTCTAGGTGGTCTACTCTCAATAATTTTAATATTTCGTTTTATCTCACGAACATAGATTAAGATATCAGATAGCCTCTTACTTCCGCCGCATGCTAATCTTCCCTCATTATCTCTCTTTATTATTGCAACTTCAGATTATGAGGTTTTTGAATGTAAATTTGAATGGTCAGAGATAAACATTTCGGCATCTAGTTGGTGTTTATGATCGCTTGATCTGCATTTGAAGAGATTTGTGTGCGATATTCGATCGCATTCCGTTAATTTCCGTTCTGTTTTTAAGTAATACATTTAGAAATATTTAACATAATATTTTTAATTTTAAGTATGTCAACCTTAATGTGATCGTTATAATATTTGAATTGGAGCAACTGGAAAGCGTCTGTCTTTGATGGAAAGTTAATTACTAGGAGGGCCCGAAGCTAAGGCAAGCTTCGCGACTATATAATTTCATTGTAATAACAATGATTCGACGAGGGCTTGATAGGTTTCAAAGAGCCGATATCTACTATTGTTTTATAATGAAAAATACCGTTACGAAGTAATGTGGACCGTGGGTATGGCTGACGATCACTGGGCTAGTAATAATCCGCGGAACTATGCAATCAATTGTTTTCATAGTGGTTGGTAGATCATCAGCAGGTTTTGGCTGTTAATTGAACAAAGCAGGAATGAAAATGGACCAACCATTATTGCTAATTAAATGTATAAAATGTTATTTAATGTTCCTACTGTAGGATAAACTTTTGCAAAATAATATTTGAAACAGTGTTGGCTTGTTAACGGGAAACGGTATGGGATAATTCGCACTGGACTCATTCTCATTACTAATCAATTTTATGACTAATGTTCGTATTTATGTGTATATAGTTGAAATTGTTTCTGGCTTGCCTGTTAGTTACTTGTTGTTCTTTCAGTAGTATTGTCCTCTCTGTACATATCTTCAACCTTCTTTCTCTTTAATTTTAGGCAACGCAGCTGTTTCGGGAACAAGAAGAAATTCCAAAGTGATTCGTAGCTCGCGGATTTTTTTTAGTGAATCGAAAAAAAGTGACTGTGAGGGGGTCCACCGAATGAAGTCGAAAATTGGAAAAAAGTATTTGCCCACGGGCGGGCCGAAGGAATCTTATGTGTTAGTTACGGCCAGAAGAAGATATATGAAGAAATTAATGTACGTATCTTTTTCCCACTTTATTTATTTACTTTACTTTGCATGCTGATTTCTTTATTCTTTTATTTAATTTTTTAGGGTTCCGTACCCAAAGGGTAAAAACGGAAACCCTATTACTGAGGCTCAGCTGTCCGTCCGTCCGTCCGTCACCAGGCTGTATCTCGGGAACCGTGATAGCTAGAGAGTTGAAATTTTCACAGATGATGTATTTCGGTTGCCGCTATAACAACAAATACTAAAAAATGGAATAAAATAAATATTTAAGGGTGCTCCCATACAACAAACGTGATTTTTATAGATAATTGTACGGAACCCTTCGTGCGCGAGTCCACTTGGCCGGTTTTTACTGTTAATATGATACAAACATATTTGATTGTTTGAAATACTTAACACTAATTAGTGATAAAATTATTGATGAATACCAAGTTGTTATTGTTATTATATTTTGTTTGGTAAGACGTGTACAGGAAAATGTGCAGGTGTATATTAATGCTATCATATCAAATGCTATTGGCACGAACTCATAAGTTGAATCATTAGTATTACCTACTTAATTATGTGAGCTTAGTTGTATCATCGTTGAGGTTTTCACAAAGAAATGTACACAATTCTGCTAAATCAATTCAATAGGAACCACCACCAAAGGAAGGCATAGACTTGACCAGCACCAGAAATATTGTTGTCAATTGAATGATTGTGAACAAATCAAACCATTTTTTTTCAAACGTCATCATAAACCATTATATGGTGTCAACTACCATTTAGCCTCTGGGTCGCTCGATGGTAAGTGACCCCACTATTCATGGAAGCCCGCAGCACCTGAGAATTGCAGATTCGTTCGTTACCAGTCTAAAGTTTAAACATAGAAAATCGCGTGTGCCGATAATTTCTTGGGCTCTACTCTCCACGTTGGATCACAGCAGCGCAATCACTACTGCTTGGCGGCATTAGCGACTAACATTCAGGTTAACTGTGTATTAAGTATCATCATCTCGGCATATATCTATACATACCACTGCTGCTCACAGGCTTTCTCTAAAAACGAGAGGGCTTGGGCTGTAGTTCCTAGTTTTCACGCGAGCCCAGCATAGATTCGAGACTACTCAAACACCCTTGAATTGTTTCGCAGGTGCTTGCAGGTTTGTTCACGATGTTTTCCTTCACCGCAAAGCTAGTAGTAAATTTAAAATTTGGTTTCGCTCGTGGGTTTGAACCCAAGATTCTCTGATTGAGAGGCAATAGGTTGAACCACTAGGCAACCATAGCGTCCGGGTTTTACAATCGTAGATATTATTAAAACTGGACATGACAAGTAACTATTGTTTTCCTGGTACAATATGAACAGCTTGAATCCACAAACAACCGTATTTCAACTGATTATCGTTTAGTTACAGCACAATAGTAACATTACTAGCTTATGGGCTAAATCAATGATTACAAATATAAATCTTATTTCTTGGTGCAGTTGGTTGAATGTTTTTGTTAGAGATAGCTACCGTTATTATAGTGAGATGGTTAATCATGACGGTTGATTTTTGATCTTCGTACTCAACTGTATTTCTGTCGTGATTTCCTAATTTGTCATGGTAGTTAACATCGGACCCTCGGGGGAATTAGGGTGAGGCCAAACGGTTGTAATTTTTTCAGATGTGAGTCGCGTCATTTTGGTTTCATACAAAAGTCCTATTTGTGTAAAATTCATTTTTATAAAACCGTATGCAGTAGAAATTACGCTTACAAAAATCACGAGTCGGAATTCAAAATATTACAACCGTTTGGCCTCATCCTTTTACGTATAGTAACCACCTTTTGGAACTTAGTGTCATTAAGTAAAACTAATAGAGCCTTTAGTAGAGTACTACTCTTTGTCTGCTCATTTGATACAAGCTTTTTTGCTGACTGTACATGCATTTCCATTTAAACTACGTGTACCGAATTCTAAATCAAATCAACTTTACAAACATTAACACGTTCATGTTATGAGTACGATTAACATCATCCCAACCTATACCTATGTTCCACTGCAGGGCACAGGTCTCCTCTCGCAATGAGAAGGCTTGAGCCGTAGTTTCTACACGGGGTACAGTGCGGATTGAGAAATTTACACACAACATTGAATTTGTTCGCATGTGTGTGCGTGATACCTCATCACTTGGTAAATTTCAAACGTAATTATTCAGAGGTCCGAGCGGAGATCGAACCCACGAACCTCTGTTTGAGAGGCCATAGGTCAAACCACCAGGTTACTACGGCATTTACCGGCGGCCTAGTTGCGTGAATCAAATAAAATACGATACGGTCGAGGAATACGATACCTTTCATTTTCAGATTTTCACTTACGGTCTATAACGCCATTAACGCCCCAACGATTGAGAGAAAGTTTTGGCGAAATAATCTTTTAGAGATATAATAAATAATCTAAAAATCTGTTAATAGATGTCATACAGTGGAAATCCAAATTGCACGTGTAATTGCAAATCTTATAATTTTTATTTAGGAGAAGCCACACGAGCGTAATTTTGCGAGTTGTGAGCGGCAGAATTTCGGTTGCGCCATACATTGTGTCACGTGAGTGTCACGTGATGGCGCGCATATTGTATGGCGCGGACCGAAATTCTGCCGCTCACGACTCACAAAATTACGCTCGTGTGGCCTCACCATTAATCGAAAACATTAAGGTACGTCGAATGTTAATATAGTTACTGAATGAATGGAAAGTTAAGTCACCACTTCGGCAGCTCAATCGGAGCATGTGTGTCATAATTGCACCTCTTAAACTAAGCCTTGGGGATCAATTAATAAAAATTTCATGCCATATTTGATAGATCTTGGCCGTGAACGCAATTTTATGATACAGTTGGGATAATGTTTCATTGGAATTTTACGAGTAAAGTGAAGTACCGAAGTAATTGCAGTCTTCTTTTTATGACAGATTCAAAGTGCTTCGTATTATTTCGCTTTGGGCATTTTTTCTGGTGTAGTTGATGATTTAATCATAGATTAGATGTGTTATTGCCTTTTATAACAACGAGCACTGACCCTAAAAAATGTTCGGATTAATTCTATACATTAAATTACCCTGTATAAGTACACGGGGCTTTATTAAAATGTCTAATCAGCACGTTCAATAGACGAGTACTATTTCACTATTGGCTATGACACCAATTATTTTGAAACAGCCACCCTTTTAAAACTGCTAATTACAGGCAAACTTGGGTAGTAGGAAACCATCAATTTGCAATGTGTACGAAATGCCATCTAGCATGCGTCTGCGCACCTGCGATTATTGACGATTATCCATGATTATACGCTATTATAATCGAATAATTCAAGGTGCAAACGAATAACACCTTTCTTAGAGTGTTTGTATATTATTCAGACAATCCCATCAATCCATCACTAAGGTGCCAGCAAATTACCATGGCATAAATTATTTCTTACTGTTACTTCGTTATTAGTTTTAATTAGGTGTTTATAATGTTATTATTCTAATTAAACAATATTTTTTAGTATCATTTAATTGTTTTTTCTTAATCTGTTGATTTCAATATACGCTTTTAAAGTGGGATAATATTCTAATTAAAATAGGAAAATTATTATTTCTTGATGTTATTTCGTAGCTTTTTTAATAAAATGTTTATTTTTTTATTATTCTAACGTAAGAATAATTTTTACTTTTATTTAATTAACATCATCAATAGAAGAAAAATAAAGTGGGTACTTGTGAAGTTACAGTGACAAGTTAAAACATTTGTTTTGGTTTGTTAGTTTAACATTTGGTAGCATAGCATACGGTTGTGGTAACTCCGAAGATGAGCTCTGGTTGAGTTCGAAACGCGTCAGTGTAGCTTGGTGGTGGTGATAGTTGTGTTTGTGTTTTGTGTGTGTTCGTACAGTGTGGAGGTGGAGGAACTGCATGAACACACATTTCTTGCATAAACGTAACTATTGTAAGGTCGCGGGTGAGCAAAGTAATTGTTTTAGTTCATAAATAGCATCATCATTTTTTTGAGTTAAAATCGGGTTTTGTTCCGCGTACCTTGATTTTGAAGAAGCCCGATATTTCGGCACAGTTGCATGCGCCATGATCACGAGATGACAATGTGTCGTGTGACGATGTGTCGTCTCGTGATCATGGCGCATGCAACTGTGCCGAAATATCGGGCTTCTTCAAAATCAAGGTACGCGGAACAAAACCCGATTTTAACTCATAAAATTAGTAATGACCGCGATAATCTAAAAAATATTGTATCATCATTTTTGTCGACGGGTTATTTTTTTTTTATCTGTCTGATTCGAATGTAGGTATGATTCAAGTGGGATACTGGGCAATATATCTCAAATAAATATAGTTAAAAATATTTCTAACTCGCACCGAAGTGAGGAGTTAGTATCAGCGGAACAATCGCAGGGCGAAGGGCAAGTCGTGGCTATTCTTCACAAATTCTTTCCGAACCTTGTTGAAATGTCAGGCTCGCCGGGTTGAGTTGAAGAACAAACCAACTTATCTTTTTAATAGCCTCCTAGACATTGCTGCTGCAAGGGTTTTCATCCCAATTGTTCAAAAATGAATCTGTGGCGTGAATTATGATTAAGGTTATTGTGGTGTAGTCATGATTCGTCATATAGTCTGCAACAACTTCGATTAAGTTAAGTTAATTAACACTTAACAGTTGTTAACATAACAAGCGTTAGGTTAGTACTTTAAAATGGGAAGATATTGTTATTCGTGTATGACTATGGTTTCTATAAATTAAATTACTTTTATTTCTTAGATCTTAAATAATTCGATTCGACTATTATTTTTCATTAAAAAAGAAAGTGATTTAATTCAGTCGGTATAATGAAGAAAACTGCTTCTTTTTCAAATGGTTCTGTCCTTCAATTACTCTCTTTGCAACATGCTATCCATTAGCCTTTTTTCACTTATAATCGGGTACATTACTTAGGGTGTTGATTGTAAAAAAAAGAATTTTATTTTTATCGAAAAGGTGCAAGGATGTCATAACCTGATCGATCGACTGAATCGACGAGGGTGAAATTGTGCCTAGTGTAAATATACTTAGCGAAATCAAATGCTAATAATTCTTTGTCATTTTTAAATGTTAATATATGTATAAGTAGTCGTCGGTATAGGTAATAGGAATAGGAGTGAATAATAGTATTAAGTTGGTTCTTAAGTAGTATCCTTTTAACATCCTGCGTGATTTGATCATATCCCTTAGAGATTTGTTCAAATTTCTCTTTTGGCCGTTTCCCTGCGACATACATACGAGTATATATTTCTCTCGATAAAGCTATATTATAAATCATAAGCAATTATAATATGACTGACCATCCTGGTTACTCCGGAATCCATGGTGCGTGTAAGCATTTTACCGTTTTAAGTAGTTTCTGTGTAGCTCGAAAAACATCACAAGGTTCAGAGATCAAAGGCGAGTGGCGAACACACTTCCTAATGTCACTAACATTGGCGCATTTCTTGAGTCCTGATTTACGGCTAATCATTTTGCTGAGGTTACTATGTCCGTTGAGATTTGTTCTTTGTTTAGACTATTTTCATTCGGAAATATTAAAAACCGATTTATTCTCATATGACCCGACCCGCCATTAATGGATTAAAATGCGTTAGATAGGTAAATGTATTCTCAAGATTTCGTACTTACTTGACTGACATACATGACTCAAGTCCAATATTTTGGGTCCTTTAGGGTCGCCTGCACGGTCTAGGGTCAGTTAAAAAAGAAATCGTTAACCCTGGGTTATATAGGACAGTTCCATACGTTTTAGTTAGCACTTAGAGTACTTAAACCGGAGTTATAATTGATAACCTGGTCCTTGCAAGTCCTCTTTACGAGCCCAGTTTAGATTTTCTAGACAAATTGTATAAGTTGCATTACACCGCGAGGCCGTAAAGCGAACGAGTTTGAACTGGTCAATCGAGCTCCGCAATGTAATGCAACTTGCACGATTTTTCTTGCAAATCTAAACCGGACTATACTCCAAAAACCTACCAAGCACCAGTAGATGTTCCTGCGGTCTGATTTCTAGCCGGAGGGTGTGATGTTCTGTCGTTTTAGGGAAGTGATGTTAAAAATCCCTAAATAGTATCCCTATATTAATGAAATTTACAGCGCATCAGGTTTTATTAGTGCTGTATTGTATATTTTTATTGATAAACAAGCTGTTGCCCGCGACTCCCGTGCGTAGAATAGGGGTATAAAAATAGTCTACGACCTAAATATTCTCAGATGTACAAAACATAAAAATCATAAAAATCGGTCAAGCCGTTTCGGAGGAGTTGGATAACAAACACTGTGACACGAGATTTTTATATATTAGACTAGCTGTTGCCCGCGAATCCGTCTGTAAATAGGGGTATAAAAAATAGCCTACAACCTAATCTCAGACCTACTAAATATAGAGAGAAACAAGAGCGTGTCGGACACGCCCAAGATAGGGTTCCGTAGCCTTTACGAAAAAATCAAGTAATATTTTTCTAAGGATTTCGTATGTGTACGGAATCATCCAAGTTTAGGTATGTTTTATACCTTAGGCACACACTTTACACTTAAACTACAAATAATTCCCAAGCAATCTTAGCCGCTATAATTTTCCTTGGTAATTTATTATTTACTACCATTCTGAATTTTTTCAAAATTTTACACCCAACAGTTTAGATTTTAGAGGGGGGCGGGGGGACGGTCGATTTTAATGAAAATTTTCACTTTAAAGTTGAATATTTCGCAAACAGATCACTGAATAGAAAAATCATGTTAGCAACCCCGTAATGGTTTTAAAAGACCTATCCAACGATACCCCGCACTATAGGGTTAGTCGAGAAAAAAAAAATCACCCCCACTTTACGTCTATGGGAGGTACGGTCGACCAAGAAAATGGTCTACCACTTTTGACAAAAGTTTCTGTGACATCTAAATATCCCTAAGTCACTGTCATCATGTTATTGCAAGGGAAAATCGACCTCGTTGTATCATGACGTGCAAATGAACTTCGGCCGTAGGGGGGTAGACCATATTTTTGGCAGACTGTACCCTAAAAAAAAATATTTTTTATTTTTTTATTTTACCACTTTTTTGGCGTAACTGATATGTATATTCATGTCAAATTACAGATTTTTAGTACTAAAAGTCTCTGAGCTTAGCCGCGGACAGACAGACAGACAGACAGACGGACAGACATGGCGAAACTATAAGGGTTCCTAGTTGACTACGGAACCCTAAAAAGATGAAAATCGGTCAAGCGGTTTCGGAAGAGTTCAATATCAAACACTGTGATACGATATTTTTATATTTTAGACAATAAATAAATAAGGAGAAAAGCTGTATGCAAAAAAGTTCCTACCGTGCCTATCCAAACTGTCTTGGATTGATTATTGTAGTATTAGTAGTCTTGGAGCCGCTGATTCTTCTTATAAATTTCGTCAAATTAAATTCGCTGAACTATGTGTTCAGTTAGTCAGTTACTGACTAGTTAACTGAACCTACATTATTGAAATATTACACACTTCATAACTACTTGCCGTCGCCAAAACTATTTCTCATATTTCTTGATAGGGGGTAAGTTGTCCCGGAACAATTTGTATTGCGGGCACTGGCGGTTCACAGGAGGTGGATCGTTCGACTGTGGCCTTTTGTATCTCTTTCTAGTTCATCTTGTTAAAAAGAGAAGCATGAAGCGACTAAGTTATTCGTGGCCATTCATGCTACGTTAGCCGTCCTTGAATAGGTGCCTAACTTTTAACGGGAGCCATTAGCCATCCACAAAATTGTGGTCCGAGGAATTCTTTTGGTAACATTCAACGAATTTCGGATTGAAAAATATTTTTATCAAAGTTAGAAAAGGGTCACACCTGTGGCGAGCTGTTGATGTGTTTTGTTCAGAAAATAGTTTGGAAATTTTTCGGTGTACAGAAAGGCTATTGGAACGTGTGTCTGATAGGCAGGTATGTAAAGTAAAATTCTATACAACGATCAAGACTAAAGGGTCACAAGAGTTCTATACAAAATAACACTTAGTTTTGCTCGTCTGTGTATTTTACCCATACAACCGGCAATCTTCGTGCATTAGGTGTTATTGTGTTTCATGATCATGATGTAGACTTTTCACCCGACTGTCGAAGGAGGGTCAAGTTTTTCGAGCGTATGTTATTTATTTATGTATGTATGTATCATTCTTTGGCACGCCCTGCAGCCAAAACGGCTCAATGGATTTTGAAGTGTGAGGTGTCATTAGATTCGTCTCAGTTCCGCGAGTGACATAGGATATATATTTTCCCGGAATTCCCATGGGAACGGGAATTATACAGGCGCGTTTTTTATTATCTAGTATTGAAATTGATTATTTAGCTATAGACTTGGCAGTAATGATGTAATATTTACATTCGGCATCGCCTCCTTTTTAAAAAAAATCGTTGATCAGAGGTTTTTTAATTGTTTTTTTATTCATTCCCTATATTTGCTACATGGACTTTCCGTATTTAATAATAACATTATAATTACTATTCCATTTATAGAATGTTTACTCCAATATTTTAACTTCCAGTAACGGACATGTAACCAATATAACGGTAGTTAGTGTTTTTTCATTAACATACTTACACTATTTCTTTCGTGATAGTTTTTCATTTTATCATGACAAGAAACAAAACCGTTTTACTTACATAAATAGAATTATGATTGTAAACAAATGTTTTAAACAAATAGTGAAATTTCTGCCCTTCCTAGATGTCTCACGGCCAAACGTAGTACTCCATGCAGATTTAGTATTTACTTTTATTTGTGACTTCATGTTAGAATAACTTTTCCGCATTTCTCTTCAATATTGCACACACCGATTTTGTAAAGCGTGCCTGTCTGTAACTAGAACGACAGTTACTTGGGTTAAAGCTTGTACAGTATCTGGTTAACCCGCTTTACAGTGTTAATTAATTAGTTGCTGATCCCGTAGATTTTCTATTCTACATTTTCGAGCTAAGTTTTAATGTTTAGTGCTAACAGTTTAACCGGCTAACGAAAATTGTTAGCAAGAATTTTAAGCGAGTACCTACCTACCTTCCTTTTTTTTTTGCTTAGTGACTCATTGCTTGGCAAAGATTTCTCCTTCCCTCGCTACTCGTCTCTGTCAAAATCATGCTGCTGCCACTCTATTTGATATGTGTCCAAGTAACTAAGTCCCGCTATCTCTTTTTCATTCTGCGCCTCCTTCGATAGCCATCCATTCTTCTAGCGCCTCTTTAATCCTGAAGATTGGCTATCTGCTTCTTGTATTTATCTCAATCAACTGCCAGCCGGGTCAGAGCTGTTTGACAGAGGCAAAGGAAGTCCTGGAACGAGTTCTTCCATCATGATCATCTCACGGAATCTAAAGTGTTGCGACTTTCGTGTAGAAATTAATTCTCGAGTTTTGACGATCTAGCTTTCGATTATATGAGGAAAACAGGTTCATAACGTACTCCAATGAAAGTAGTTCGAATAAAGTAACAGTAGTCACATTTACTCCGAAACAGTAAATATATTTCTTCTGTACCTAATCTTTGAGTTCTCATTCACTGACAATACGTCGTTAAATTGGCTTCAAGTTTTGAAACTCCACCGCTGTCACAGAAACTTCGAGACCAACTAGGAAGTTGGTGCTTTTGACTTTCTGGTACCTGCACAGTAAGCTTCACTTTAAATCATAGTTACCTACTTAAGTAGTTTAAAAAGAACAAATAAATAGGGAGATAAGATATAACGTTAAAGGGGGTGATCCATTTGCGGACTTAAACACCGTCGGATTTGGTCGCTGGCTCTTTATGCATGCTTGAAATTCTAAAGTCCGCAGATTTTTAAGTGCTCCATTGGCGGTTTAGACCTTTGGCTCGCGAGTTCGTTGGCGTACCGGCGGTTTTGCTCTCAAATGGATCACCCCCTTAAGACGAAACTATAAATCAATACCAATTGCTAATTTTCCACATTTTAAAACCATTTAAGTACGAAAAGGTCTTAATATGACAGACAATGTTGTTGAACGTTTCACAAATATTAAAGCTAGTAGGGCCATTCTACTTTTAAGTAACCATTAATCTTTTGTGAAATATAAGGCATACCGGGTGATTTTTTTCAAGTGTAAATAACTTATATACAAACTGAAACACCTAAATTTAATGTTTTAAAGCAATAAAACTTTAAGTTCAAAGAAATTTTGTGGAAATACATCAATTTCCATACAAATGGCGGGGACATGCATGTCCACTGCGTTACCTACTTTATAGATAATAATGATTACTTTTTATACGTAGTGATAATTTTAAATGTAAGCTTAATTATGTGCCTATTTAAATCTTAAATGATTTAAACCGAGCACTTTACCGTTAAACATGAAACTACCGTGAGACTCACTCATAGTGAAAATAAACGGATCACTCACGTCTCAAAACGAGTTTAACTCGACATGTTTCGGGCTAATCCGTAGCCCTTCCTCTCGGACTTGTGCACGTGTGGCAGCCGCCGTGACGTGCGACTCCGAGAGGAAGGGCTACGGATTAGCCCGAAACATGTCGAGTTAAACTCGTTTTGAGACGTGAGTGATCCGTTTATTTTCACTTTACCGTTTTTGTAAAAAAAAATATTTGAAGAGCACAGTACAAAAAAATTACTGGTCAACGAAAAGTAGAATGGCCCAGTAACATTGTTTATACATATTCGTATTTATAGTGGCATGGCTACCATGTGGCATCATTTAGCTCACTTGTTCGTAAAATTATTCGATTATTATGATTAATCCGCAATATTTCAGTAGAGATGATTGTGTTAGTTTGACTGAACATTTCTATCAAGGACATCGGAATTTTCAATTAAGAATTTAGGCAAACTTGATGCGGCACACTTTGAACATTGACCAATTTACTCTGAAACCTCTTATAGGTGTCGACTTGCACATAACAAGTATTTTTTTATAAAATAAAATATGCTAACGAAAGTAACGTAATGAATTTTAAATGTAGTCACGCCTGGGTGCGGTTAGTGTACGACCCCGTATTGTCGACCCGGCATGAACGAATGCACGCCCTGATAATTAAAAACCTTATGTTAATTGGACGAGAGTTTGAATTATGAGTCGACATTACAGGTCGTATTTTAACCGCACCGGTCACACGCTTGACGCTGTACACTTTGAACATCGGCCGAAGTACCATTTGTCAACTTGAATTAAAAAGCGTTAAAAAACATTTTCTCAAACATGCTCTGAAATGTATGCGTTAATGTCACGAAATGAAGCCATGAAGTTTGTTGTTTATGGCTCCCTACATTACTTCTTGGCCTAGGCCATAAAAGTAAGTATGAAAAACCATTATTGTCCGCTGCTGTAACTTTTTAAATTTGCTTACTAACATTAAACTGACAAAGGAAAAATTACATACAGCCAACTTACGACATTAAAAAAAATCTATCTTCTTTTATTTCTATAAAACCGCCTAAACTACTGGTGATGGATGGATGGATGTATGGATGGATGGACGGATGGATGTATGGATGGATGGATGTATGGATGTATGGATGGATGTATGGATATATAGATAAATGGATGTATGGATGGATGTATGGATGTATGGATGTACGGATGGATGTATGGATGGATGGATGTATGGATGGATGTATGGATGGATGTTTGGATGGATGGATGGATGGATGGATGGATGTATGGATGGATGGATGGATGGATGGATGGATGGATGGATGTATGGATGGATGTATGGATATATAGATATATGGATGTATGGATGGATGTATGGATGTATGGATGTACGGATGGATGGATGTATGGATGGATGTATGGATGGATGTTTGGATGGATGGATGGATGGATGGATGTATGGATGGATGGATGTATGGATGGATGGATGGATGTATGGATGGATGTATGGATGGATGTATGGATGGATGTATGGATGGATGTATGGATGGATGTATGGATGGATGTATGGATGGATGTATGGATGGATGGATGTATGGATGGATGGATGTATGGATGGATGTATGGATGGATGTATGTATGGATGTATGGATGGATGTATGGATGGATGGATGTATGGATGGATGGATGTATGGATGGACGGATGGATGGATGGATGGATGGATGATGATGATGATGCATGTTTGAGAAAAGCTCTATACAATCCTCGGCCGGAAGAGGGATTGCTGGACTCGTTTTATCCGGCCTCGTCTACGACTCGGCCGTATACCCCAAATCTCGTCCATCAATCCCTTACTTCACGGCCTCTGCAGTAATGTACTATTTCTCAAACATGCTATGAAATATTGACGTTATGTTCCTTATAATACGCCACGAAGTGTCACGTTGCAGGTGCAGGTGCAGCCGGTGGTGGAGGACGACGAGACGAGAGGTCAATAATGGAATTTCATACAACTTTGCTGGCCAAGTCCAGCAAAGTGATCGTCTATTGTTTCATACCATGACGTTTATAGGTCTATGGCATCATAGCATTTAGCCATTAAAAAAAACTATAAGCAATATTTGCGTTTTGGTTCATTAAGACATTCTGCCACTACGCTTATTTAACGTAAGGTAAGATGATGATGATGATGATGATGGTGTGATGATGATGGTGATGATGATGGTAATGATGATGATGATGATGATGATGATGATGGCGATGATGATGATGATGATGATGGTGATGATGAGATGATGATGATGGTGTGATGATGATGGTGTGATGATGATGGTGATGATGATGATGATGATGATGGTGATGATGATGATGGTGATGATGATGATGATGATGGTGATGGTGATGACGATGATGTTGATGATGATGTTGATCATGATGGTGATGATGATGATGGTGGTGATGGTGATGCATGTTTGAGAAAAACTCTATACAAGCCTTGGCCACGAACAGGGATTGCCGGCCTCGTATCTCTAGATGGCCTCGTTAACACTCGGCCATCTATAACTACTCGGCCGGCAATCCCCTATTTCGCGGCCGCTGCAGTAATGTACTATTACAGGGGAGTTTGGTCCGACCTGGGCAATCATCTGAAATAATAATATAAAACACGCTATATAATCGTAATTTGTAAGGTTGTGAAATGGTCCAGTGACATTATTTTCAAGGTGAATGTTAAGTTACTGACGCAACGTATCGCAAAAGTAAAAACAAATGCACATATTGTCATCGACGAAAATAAAACTCTAGACGATCATGGCCTATTAGTCTGAGATAAGCGTAATCCTAAGAGACCATGTTGGGTACGCAAGGTCGTCGAACAAAAAGTTTCGATTTTACTTGATACAAATGGCTAAATGATAGTTTTTTACTTGTCTTCCGCAATGTTTGTTATGATGTCACTTTTCTTTGGTGTTAAGTTTAAGTATACAGACACATCATAGTTGTATTAAGTATACTTTTATTATTTTGCTTACTTATAGTGCAGTTAGAGTACTTTGCCAAATTAGGTATAGGTCAAATCTTACTAATGTTTAAAAGAGTAATTCGTGTACAGTCAAGGGAAAAAATATGAATACACTTTAGTACCTTGTCTATTTTCGTCATATTTGAACTGCCATATATGAACTGTCACAGTGGTTAAAGTGACAATGATAAATGATAAAAGTGAATGATATTTTTGCCCTTGACTGTACCTAATATTAATTTCGGTGATCTCAGAAACACCTAATAATTTCGATGAAATTTGCTATGTAAGGAGTTTTGGTGGCAAAAAATTGATCTAGCTTGGTCTAATCCCTTGGAAAAACGCGTGTTTTCGAGTTTTAGTCTGATCAAAGAACTAATTCAGAAAATAATCGGTAATTGGAAAAACAAATAATAAGCCTGATTTAACATGGAACTCCTCAAATCAGTAATGTATTTAAAATTTCCAGAGTCACTTGTTGCATGCCACCTTTATAAAACGGGTCATGTCACCAGTTTATTTTGATAACAGCCTTTAGTTCAAGATAAACACATACAAGCAAAATTAACGGGTCACTTTTCATACAGCTGTGTCTAGAAAGTACTTAACCCGATATTTTAGTTCATCGGTGTATTTGAAGAATTTTCGATATTAGTAAAACGTTGCCTACTAATAACGTCATCGTCTTGTTTGAAACTAAGCTCCGGGTCGAGTGAGTCACCTGACGCAGTTAATTTCTCTTTGGTGTCATCCTTAACCTTAGCACGCCAAGGTCCATTTGCAATGTAGATTACTTCCATTCCGTTGATTTTCTTTCTCTTAGATACATCTTCATGAACTTCTTTCAAAAACACTTTTTCTAAAGAGATCTTTTTATCAATACTTTAAATGTAATCGTCTAATCGTAATCATTTATCAGTGCGGGTTTTCGTATGCCCATTTTGTACGTCGTTTTATGATCTAAAGACCAAAAAGAAACTAGTAAAAGTCATACGAGCCGTTTTGGGATTGAGAAGTAAGTTTTTTTTTGTTTATTTTAAATTTTTTAGTATAGCAACATTTACAGTATAGCGTGAATGCGCCAAAAGTGGTAGCTGCGGTCGCTGCTACCGTAATTAGTAGCTACTTTGCCTGTAATTTACGCACAAAGGCTTTTTCGACGTTGCAAAATTAACTCTTTGTGTTATGAAGTAAATTTCTTTCTTTGATTTTCATAAGAAAATAATAACTTTGTCTACCGTTACCACAGAATAACTTGGTTGGCAATAATACAGCAATGTTCCTTGTTCATTATTATTCAATCTACGAAATTTAACTTGCATCTATTAAAACTTTATTACGTTACAAAATATTGCATAGTCATAAAGTTCTTTTCATTGTGTAAAGCTCCTTCTCAGAATCGTCGGCTAAATTATCGAAGAGTAATTTGACTTCATCATAATTAAATTTTGTCTACGATTGCTCTTCGTCAAACTTTTTGCAATCAACATCTTTGAATAATTACGGACCTTGATTCTGCTATCTTCGTGAGAGTTCATCGTCCCTCTAATTACAATTCCGATTTTGTCAGTAAGACTTTCTGTTCTTGTTTGTGTTGAAAAGTTTATTTTATTCTACCATTTGTGGCCTCAAATTGCCTGGTATTCAGTGAGGTTCTTAAAACTTCAATATGGTATTTATTTTCCTGTTAATTGTTGGCGGCGTCGTATCTGAATATGTTATGTTCTCACATAACACAGGTTACTTTATTCCTACTCCTCGTGTTTTGTTACGATGCTAATGTAATCCTTATCTCCGCTTCCTAAGATACACGCCGCAACGCTGTTTTGACCCTTATTAAAACCAAAACGTTCTAAGTAACATACGCTTTCTGTACGCGTATACGTCCTTTTTAAGGTTTAGTAGGGAACCAGGAAACCGTCCTTTGTTGTGATTCACACCAGACACTTTTAAAAGGCTTTTGTGGGACGTCAAGAGCGACTGTCATAGTACTATGTACGCGTTAATGTAGACGCGTTTTAAGTGCTTCCCTCTTTTTTTGTTTTAACGCGGGATTTATAATGTACAGCGTTAGCGTTAGTCTCGTCCTTCAAATAAGATTAACAGAAATGTACTTCGCATTTTTATGGTATTTAGTAGCAGCGACTTTTCGTTTCTGCTATTTATAAAAAAAAGTAGCTGTTGCCCGCGACTCCGTCCGCGAAGAATAGGGGGTTCTTCTTTTTCAGGCTTTTTCTATCCACTGCTGGATGTAACCCTCTCCTAATCTCCTCCACTTCGTCCTATTCTTCGTCTTCCTGAGCCAGTACGGTACGACCTATTCTCAAACCTACCGAATACGAAGAAAAAAGTTTTATAAAAATCGGTCAAACCGTATCGGAGGAGTTCGATAACAAACACCGTGACACGAGATTTTTATATATTAGATAAAAAATGTACTGGACTAATCAACGATTTAGAATTTAATAACCTACTGTGTGTTTGTGACTCCATCACGTAAAAATGGCTGAATGGATTTGGACAAAACATTGTAGTTCCGACAAAGTTAATTTTGCTGCCGTCGAAATAGGTTCTAATCTGAATTAACACATAGGATACTTTTCGTCCTCGAAAATTTTATAGTTCCGGCGAGATAGCTATACATGGGTTCTTCGCAGACGAAGTCGCTGGCAACAGCTTGTTGCAAATATATGGAGTTAAATTGAGCTAATCGAGTTGAGTTGAGTATTCTTTATATTACCATTACGATAAACAAAAATATTACCTTACTTCTCCACTTTCAAAAAGCATAAAAGCAAAGTTCATCACTGTAATGGACCTCCGCAAATTAACGCCCGAATTAATCCATACTTACTTTAATATTATAAATGCGAAAGTGTGTCTGTCTGTCTGTTACCTCTTCACGCTTAAACAGCTGAACCGATTTAGACGAAATTTGGTATGGATATAGTTTGGGACCCTAGGAAGGACATAGGATAGATTTTATCCCGGAATATTGCATAGTTCCCGCGGGATAGCGATAAATGAATTCTTTGCAGACGGAGTCGCGGGCAACAGCTAGTCGATTATAAAATAATTTCAGTAAAAATCATCCATCCTCTATAAATAAATCGCGAAGTTAATGTTCATTATTCTATTACAAGTACTTTGTGTTTAAAGGTACCTACTTTAGATTTAGACTATGTAGGCATCACCAATGCAGAATTATCACGATTCACATGCAAACGGTCGCAGGCGCAGGTCTGGTTACGGGATCGATTTCGGTCACGCGTGTGCGCATGACTGACATTTGACACCGGCCTCTTAGCGTATTACAATAAGAACAAGTTGTTCGTCAGAACACAATGTGTTTGTAAGTTGCTGCGGGAGCCAAGTAAGACATTTTAGAGATTTAAATGAGGATTTTATCGGCTTAAGTTTTTGTTGCAGGAAAATAAATATCCATTATTCATAAACGTTTGTTAAGCGCATATTAACTTCACGTTCGTTTGACTTTATTAGTCCCTTTCAAAGTTTTCTTGATAGAAGAAAACGAAACATAGATTTTTCACGACACTGCTCGAAAATGTGGCCATAGATAACCTAAATCCAGTACTCAAAACTGCCTATATATGTACATTTAACAGCCGACTCATTTATGGCGCGCAAACACGACAACAATGTTACACTAATCGAAAACAGGACGTATCAGTATATGTATTTCATAATACGATACGACTTTTTGTAAGATAATTACTGAATTTCATTCCTGGCGTGCTGAAACGACACTATTGGACCAATCAAAAGTAATCGTCTGCTGCATGTGATGGATGGATGGATGGTTGGACGGACTAACGGACGGACGGACGGACGGACGGACTGGATGGACGGATGGACGGATGGACGGATGAACGGACGGACGGACTGGATAGACGGGATGGACGGGATGGACGAATGGACGGATGGACGGGATGGACGGGATGGACGGGATGGACTAGATGGACTAGATGGACGGGATGGACGGGATGGACGGGATAGACGGGATGGACGTATGGACGGAATGGACGGGATGGACGGGATGGACGGGATGGACGGGATGGACTGGATGGACGCGATGGACGGGATGGACGGGATAGACGGGAGGGACGTATGGACGGATGGACGGAATGGACTGGATGGACGGGATGGACGAATGGACGGAATGGACGGGATGGACGGAATGGACGGGATGGACGGGATGGACGGGATGGACGAATGGACGGATGGACGGATGGACGGGATGGACGGAATGGACGGGATGGACGGGATGGACGGATGGACGGAATGGACGGGATGGACGGGATGGACGAATGGACGGATGGACGGATGGACGGGATGGACGGGATGGACGGGATGGACGGGATGGATGATTATGATGATGATGATGATGATGATTTCCTCGCATTAGTCGTGAAAAGCACAATGTTTAGTCTCGGCCAAAAGTGCAATAGATGGACTCGTACTTTCGAGGGCCTCCGCTACGCGTCGGCCCTCAAACAAACTCGTCCATCTATTGCTTACTTTCCAGCCTCTACAACAATGTACTATTGATTTAACACTATTGTTACTTCTTATGAATAAAGGGGCTCGTTTTCACTGTAGGGCCTATGCTTTAAGGCTCAAGTGAGTGGAGACCGAGAAGTTGGACCACGTCAAATCGTAGTTGACCATACAAAACAACTAGCTAGAAAAAGTTCAGTTGTAACATGAAAATTGCCCATGTATTGCAACGGAAAACTTTTATACTAATTTTAAGTACCGGTGTTAAGATGTTAAGTAGGTAGTTAGGCACGAGATTCTTGTAATAGGGTTCAGATAAAAAGTTTTTAAAAGACGTGTCCATGATACAGACTGTTCTGAATTCTCAAGAACATTGAGCTTAAAATGCGTTGACTTATTTTCAATATGAATTATAAGGCCAAATCTTCCGTTTAAGTATTTTGTCCACAAGAAGAAACGCTTTTGCGTTTTTGTACTAATATTTAAAAATTGGTTTAAAAATCACATTACTCACAGCTTTCAGTTTATACTAAACTTGTCAGGGTTGTAGTCTTTTTGGACGCGAGCAGTGTTGAGGCAGGAAGCCACATGTGCCGGTATCATTATATCCAGACAGTTGTCCTGAGCACGCGGGGGTTAATTCTGACTGTTTGGATCGTGGGAAATGATGGGAGTATGAACTTTTGCAAAAGTTTTTTTTTCTGAAAATATAAGTATTTAATTACAACACAATTTGAATTGGTTGAAAAACTCCCGGTCTATTTTTACATACGAGCGTAATTTTTTGAGTTGTGAGTCGCGTAAACTGTCAGTCAATTGAAATTGCAAACAATGTAAACAAACCTTGTATTTAAAATGTCTCATCAAATACTGCTAAATGCGTGTGTTATTTAATCAATACTTACCACAACACTATCCTAAACCATTAATACAATAAACAAGTGCTAGAATATGGATATTTCATTAAATGGTTTATTTACATTGTTCGAAATTTCAATTGACAGCGATTTTAATAGAACGTTTGACAACATCACCTATCAAATGACATACTTTTTATGAGATTTCAAAACTCGATTCCCCTATAAATTTTGTATGGTAATCCTGAACTGTGATGTTACTTATTATTATTAGCCATCTCATTCGACTATTTATTTATTTCAAAGCTACTAAAAAAAAAATTACAGGTAATAGAAAATTTAACTGGCTTTCTGGGTTAAAATTAAGTAAATGTTTATTTATTGGAGCTGTGTCTTGAAGTTATTGGTTAATGGTTTGAACTACCGTATTGTTGCATTCGGTTTTGTACGGTTTTAAAGCCACTTTGGTTAGTTCGCACGACGACGCAAAATGAGCTGAACACGAAGTTAATTATTTCCCTACGGGCATACTATTACGTACTACTATGTCAACAAGCGTGATAACAAGCCGTGTTAATTATATTTTTCCTAGAATATCCCGATTATGCCGATTACGGCTGTATACTTATTAGCAAAAGTCAACACAGGACAACTTATTAAGTTACATTCCAAGAATAAAAATAATAATAATAAATAATTTACTTGTATACTTTCCATCCAATCCCACCTCCAAACAAATGCTATATCTCAATCCTATCCTGTCTCAATCCAGATTTTTGTCTCTCTGTATTCCAACTTCATCCAACCAAACCAAACAGTGAAACATTCAAACATCACAATCTTCCTTTCAAAACGACTCTCTTCAACCTTCTTCTTCTTTCCTTTGAGGATTTTCTTATTTATATTACTAGGATTAATGAGGTTTAAACTTTTAATTGCCATTACGATATTCTTGCAAGTATTTTCTCATAGATACGGCGGCGTTTAAAGATATGCAAAGGAAACTAGAAATACGCGTAAAGACATTAGGACCGCGACCTACCTCAATGAGTCCATGCATCAAGCGATAAGATACGGCCAAGTGGTGTGTGCAGGTGGAACTAGTGATGTTCAAGTAGAACCGTCGATGTGTCGCAAACACTTTTCACAATATCATTGAATATATGGCTTCTTGATTAATCAATTATAAATAGATAGACGAATAGAGAATTATAAGAAATAAGAAACGTTTATTATTTAAAACCGTGTACAAATTGTGTTAACAATTATAATTTTACTGTGACTTATAAATACATATACACTAAATAAATATTATGTAGCCAAAAACGATACAAAATAAAAACCTATTATATCGATTATTACATGGATCAATCAAGTACCTAATGGAAAAAGACGGTGTCGTGTCGTATCAGGAGGTCAAAAAGATGGCTCATATATAGGAGGATTGAGTGGAAGATACTCCACCGACAAGAGTGTAACTCTTAAGTTTGAATGAATGAATATCGATGTAATTGTTTTAGACATCACTATGTGGGGAGTGTGATAATGTCGTAATGGATCCTCGTTAAAACGTCTTAACGTTTTGTACTTGTAATGTTACACAGCAAGACTAATTGTAAACGATTACGTGGCAATAACTTTGAAAATTAAAAAGTGCCATAACTGAAACATATGCATGCATCTTTAATAATTGAGACTACACTTTGAGTAAAGAGAGGGAATTTTCGATGCTTCATTTTTACGTCTTTCAGTGGAGCTATTTTTAAATCTCATTGCTATAAATGTAAAGCTTCTAATTGCCTCCTTATAAATAATTTAAATCCTTCTTTAAAAAAACAGGTGATTACATTTCATCATCTCTGCCTGCATACTCTACTGTCATTATTCTCATTTCAAAAGTAAACCGGTTGTTCTTTGAGCATTAAGTTCAATTTTGAAACGAGAATAATTCCTATTCCGTCAGTATCGTCCTGAAGGTGACGTCCCACTGCAGGACACAGGTCTCCTCTCAGAGAGAGAGGGCCTGGGCTGTAGTTGTAAATTAGGAATACACGGTTTTGAATTTCTTCGCAGGTGTGCCTAGGTGTTTCTTACGATGTTTTCCTTCACCGTAAAGTTCATAGTGCAATTCAAATGTAATTTCGCACATTAATTCCGTAAAACTCAGAGGTTTGAACCCGGGTTTGAAGCCATAACCCTCTGCTTGAGAGGCCATAAGTTAAACTACCATGATCACATTAAGTATATGCATTGTATCGTTTTTCACGTGAAGATTCAATGACCGAAAACTAAGACGTAAACAATAAGTTAGAGTAGAGTTAGAGAGAAGTTATCATAATAAACAGATTATTTATACGAAATTAGTGAGAACACAAAAAGACGCAATAGACTTATTATTTGGCCGAAAAAATCGTAGGGTGCGTGGTCAAATCTGATAAGGCGATCTAATGTTTTGTTGGAATTTTAAATTGAGATGTTTTACATTGTCTGCTATTTTCAACAGTCAAAAATTTCGATTTATCGGGCTTGACGCACCCCTCAAAATGTCTTAATTTTACACACAATGTTTTTGTAAATTGATACGCGTTATGCTCGTCGAAGTTAAGTATGGACTCTGAACTTCAAATGAACAAGCGATATGCTTTAGAAGGTCCCAAGTCGTGAAACATGGATAAGCCCGACAGTTTTTAACTCCGCTTTTCATTTTACTGTACAAAAACAAAGCATATCAGTGTTTCATGCTTGTCAACGAGGATGAGATGTATCTTCATTTATTATGAGCGGTAAGAACTATTTGTATGTGGATAGCTCATAGTAAAGATGGACAAATGTCTCCATGGCATAAGAGGATTAAAGCGAGCTCAAAAGGTCGAGATTTTTCTTCGAAGTTTTAAATCGTCATAAACTAATTGAAAGTCTAGGAATGCTTTGGATCAAGTGACGTTGGACCGTCCATCAAGAATCTTTCCAAAATTAATCAGTTCTTCTAGAAACAATTCAGTTCATTCATTCATCATCATCCCAGTCTATATATGTCCCACTGCAGGGCACAGGCCTCCTCTCAGAATGAGATGGCTTGGGACGTAGTTCCCACGCGGGCCCAGTGCGGATTGGAAACTTCACACACACCATTGAATTTCTTCGCAAGTAGCAGGTGTCCTCACGATGTTTTCCTTCACCGTAAAGCTCATGGTAAATTACAAATGTAATTTCGCATATAAATTCCGTAAAACTCAGAGGTGCGATTTGATCCCACGACCCTCTGCTTCAAAAGGCCATAGGTCAAACCACTAGGCCATTATGGCTTTATCAACAATTCAGTATTCTTCAGAAATAAAAACCGTTGAGCTATTCGGTGTACATTTGTTCCTTCTGTGTAAAGTCCTTAGCTTATGTCTGTAGCCTTGCCACGCGGCGGACACGACGTACAAATACGCGTTCTTGAATCTACATAAGCACGACGACTTCTGTACACGCGCACGCCTACATACATCGCGCGCGCACTCTTCTGGATTCCGGCGGGGTCCGGCAATCTGCGCCTTGAGGGGTGGGGTAACTCGAAACGGTGCGGGGTGGAGCGTGTCCATTCTGTACGTTAGTACTATTATACAGGGTTATTTGTAATTCACTAGCATCCTTTTAACCCTAAACTCCTACCACTTAAACAAATGTTTTTTGTTTTACGGCTTTTGTCATAACTTAATATTTTTGGTGTAATAACGTTTTGAAAATTTGAGATTTCCTCTTATTTTTACGATACTCTGTGTATTTGTATGGGAAAAAAGTGCTTCATTTTAAAAAGTTGTAAAACAAAAAACATTTGTTTGAGTGATAGGAATTCAGGGTTAAGAGGATGTCAGTGAATTAAAAATAACCCTGTATATTCTGTGGCCTTGCTTATCGCGGGATATTGTGGTGTATAAAAATATCAAGTGCGGGTAGTTCGAAAAATTTGCGCGGCTCACGTCAGTCGACTTGTGACCACGGCCGCTGCAATGCGTTTGAAACGTCGAGGTAATTTTAGCGATAAATACTTATTTAGTTCGTGATTAAGTCCCGCAAGATATTAGTTATAGTCTTGCTTGTCCTATTATGTGGCGCAATCCTTTATTCAATGCCCTCTGTCCTATATAAAGTACAGTGTAAGCTGTGTAAGCCTACAGTTGGACGGCGAGCCGCGAGGTCGTGTAAAATATTCAGTGTTGCACACAATTGCAATTTCGCAAACGACATCTGTTTCCCCGCTGAATCATAGAAGGACAAAAACATCTGAGTTTCGCCCACATATTACAAGTTTATGGCTTTGAACTCATGTATGTTATGACAGATATTTTAGAAGCTATGGGCGTGGAGTACGGATTAAGCATGCGAAAATAAGTTGTTGGTCTAATGACTGAAGGCGAACTTATGCCAACAGTTCCTCGTAGCATATTTCAAAGCAAATAATTTCTGTTTATGAAAATGTAGGGGTAAAGGCTCATACATAAATGTCCATAATTATGAAAATGTATTTTTGTAGCGAAGATGGAATGTAGACGAAACATTTCCGGTTCACGTCAGATGTGCATGGAAAGACACTCTAGAAATGCTTATGAAAAGTACCGCGTGCACATACTAGTAGGTACATTTAATTTATATAACTTTTTTAACTTCGGTCGAGGTAAAAAGTAGCTGAACCCGTTAGTCGTAATTATTAACAACAATAGGTATACTTAGACAGTTTGAAATTTTGACTGTACGAAGAGGTCCAGCTACTTTTCAGCTCGACTGTGTACACGTTTCTTCTTTGTTATCTAGTGTTATTAAATGGTAAAGAAATCATTAATAATGTTACTTACTACTTTAACGAAAAAACACTAGTTCATATTGTGCATATTAAAAGAAGAATTTGTGCATTGAAATCAAAAATATACAAAAATAGGTCAAACTCACAACATAATTTGACGATGGATCTGAGTTCACAAGTCTGCGGCATCCCGGTACCAAAGAGAGCCGAGTATCGCCCTTCAAAATCAAGTCAGTTATTTTAGAGGGTGGGCTAGGTGTTGCAACTACGCCCTTGCCTGATTATTGTAATTGAAACACAACAAACACGGCTCAGCGCCATCTGCTGACGAAATTACAAGCTATCACAAAGCAACCCGTCCGAATTACCTTAATCCGTAAAACAAACAAATCTTAATTGAGTCGCTGAAAACCAGTTATAGGAACAATTAGGTGCTCCCCTTGATTTAATTCGGAAAGCTATTAAACGTGGTCATAGCGCTTAGAGCAGGGAGTAAAGAATGGTCAGTTAATTGACTCATAAATCACGTCTCGGACGATTATTTTGTTTTGTGCTAGTACTGCTCGCACCCGGTAGATGGGGTCAATCGCGCTTTTTGTTTACAATTTCCATTTCAAGTGGGGTTTTTGAAACATTTTGTTTATGATATCCATTGAATTCAGTTTGTTTGGATCACGCTGTTAAACGACTGCAATCGAGTTTTGTTCAAAATGATAAATATCGCGACACGTTTGTTAATTTTTATGGCCGGAGAATTGTCCTTGATTTTATCCGTCCATAAAAGAAAAACAGGGTTTTGGAACGACTCATCTGTTTTAAATATAGCTTAATGGATTGTTTAGACTAGTAAATCATCGTCTGCCTGTAAAGCCGTTTCATTTAAGATTTGAATTGAAAAACGATTCCCTTTCGATGTCAGTTACCTATAAATAAAATCAGAAAAGCCATGCAAGCACACCGTAACGAGCACTATTGTACTTCAGATGTTAGCCGTAGTATAGATTCTGATTCTGCGGTTCCATTTAAATGCCTCTAAGACGTCCAAGAAAACAAAAAGTATGAAAGAAGAATTGATCTGTAGTTGATTTATGTTGGCAGTTCATTTTGAGCCCTTTGAAAATGCGTCTTGATCTTTTATTTCAATTCGCGGCATTGAAATGATCATAATTCATATATTCATATTCATTTGAAATACAATTAAAAATTTTTATTGTCAAATTTAGTATACATTATAAATTCATAAAATTACAATTAACACTAAAATTATAATTTATATTAATTGATGATAATAATAATCTTCATCATTCCATTTAAATAAAAAATAATAATTAATTAAATACAAAAAATAATCTAAACAATCCAAAATTAAATCAGTTATAAAAAAATCAATTAAAATATAGAAATTAAATCATTATTATTATATTCTGACATATTGTCATAAAAAGCGTTTTTTGTTAGCTATTTTTTTAAATGGTTGGAGAATGTCAAAATCAATCTATCATTTCATTTTCCTAATCCATTCGAATTTCAATGAAACCGAACAATTTACCTACTTTACTTATGCTGTAATGAGATTTCATAAAATTAGTTCGCCAGTACTTAATCACCGGTGCAGTAATCAGCTGTGCATTCTTTGATGCAGTTAATGAACTAATGATTCAATTTTCCTATTTCACAGAAATTTCATGTTTTTTTTTACTTACTTTTCGACGTTGGGTTGGAGTAAAGTTTTATAGTAATACCTACTTAATATCTGTAAAAATACATTTCGACAGCGATGAAAAACTAGTGGAGTAGGAGAAAATTATATGACGGTAATTTTCTTCGTGTAGTTCATTTTCAATACTATAATTATTTATTCAATTTTTTATGTGTAATAAATAAAATAACTCCCAGATTTAAGTCATTTTCCATTGGTAAGTAAGTTGTACTTTCCCACCGAGGAATTAGCTAGTCCTGATTTGGTTGAGACCAGATAACATAAAATAAAAAGCGTAATTAAGCAATTTGTGGAACGTTTTCTCCTAAAAAAATTACAGTACAGGTAGGTTAATTTTTGTTTTACTAAATTTTTAACTTTCTCTTTTAAAAGCTAAAAATAATCCGCAATGTTATGATGAAAAACGGCAGTGCTGTTATCTAACGACAGTCTTCGAAACTAAACGTACGCTTGATTTCAGCGCCATCTACCGCTAACTAACGAAAACCTTTAGCTTGGCGTCACGCTACGACCCACAACATTATTAGCAACGTGCTTGTCTAACTAGTTCCTCTTGTTGTCGACAGGCGGCAGCACGTGGCGGCGCCATGGAGCTCGACTGGGACAGGGGGCGCTCGCGCTCAACACGAGCTCTTTGAGTTGCTGGAGCGTGTGCAATGTTCCCGGTTGGACGACCAGAGGGCAGTACTGCCGCCGTATTTTTCTCAGGTTAGTGTTTGATTTATGCTATTTTACTGGAACACGCGAAATTCAACTTTTGGGTTGACACGTGTTTTTTGTTTGTATCTCTCTCGTGGACATAGAAAAAGTCCACAATCGGCGTGGTGGGTGGTAAGCAGTATGGCCAACTTTCAGCTTTTTTTCTTTTTTGCTGACTAGAAGTCGCTAATTTTATGTCCACAGGAGATACAACATTTCTTACGCTGAGTATGTCCCTTTTTATGGCGAGTTTGGCCATTGTTTGTTTATTGTAGTGGATTTATGGCACTTTTACAATTAAGTATGTTTCCACTATACGCATTCCATAGGGGTCTTTTGCGATCGTAACTTTATTGATTCCTTTAGATACTTATCTATCTAAATAAGTAAGGACGAACGAAAATTCCCCAACTTACAAGTGAAAGGAAACTAGATTCCTTTTACGATTCAAACAATTTTAAGGGTCACCAAACACGAAGTTCGTTAACACTCGGCCAAACAAAGCGCAAGACAAGTGAAGGTGAGCGGACGGAGGGTGGCAAGCGAAGCGAAGCGAAGAAGTGTCACGGGTGGCGCGCAACCGTACCTGTCCGAAATTCCTTTTTAGGGTTCCGTATTATAAAAGTAAAGTGAAAAGGGGAGAAGTCGAAAACCAAATGCTTTAAATAAAAAAATATGTATATACAAAATGTTGAAATCTTAAAAGGAAACCCTTACTTAGAGGGTCACTTCGTTCGCTTAGGTCTATTTGTCTGAGAAGTTTTGCACTTGCAAGTAAGGATTTTTTTTTAATTAAAAGTTGCAGACACGATTTGAAAGTGCTGAAAAATAGTCCTGAATGTTTAAAAGTAAATGCAAACAGCTTCTGTCAATATCTTCATTGCAATTTCGTTTGTTTCCCTGACGTCAACTCAACAACTAGTGGACAAGCAAAATTAGACTTTAAGATGACTAACACTTTCATTCCGCAACTGTAAATATTTTTTACCAATTTTGAATAGGTCTTTTATTACGGAATAATTTACAAGTTGTCAATACACACAAAATTGTGTTGCAAAATTTCGAATTGTGTTTTCACCCTTGATTTGTAGACGGTATGGTTGTGCTTAATGTGTAGAAAACGCGTAGTTTTAGCATTTCAACCGCTATGCTATGAGTATCATTATCGAATATACTGAAGAAATAAGACGCGCAGAAAGGAAGTTTTTGATCGAACGAACGCTTGCGCTATAATTTAAATTTGTTAAAACTCCTTGCTTTGAGCTTTATATATGAGATGAAATTCAATTCAATGGTGTGTGTGAAGTTCCCAATCTGCCCTGGGCCCGCGTGGGAACTACAGCCCAAGCCCTCTCAATCTGAGAAAAACCTGCCCTATAGATATAGTCGGGGTAAGAAAAGTCGAAAAGTGACGAACCTTTTCTTACCCCGACTATACAGTGGGACGTACAAGCACAGAATATATAATAGTACTAACGTACAGAATGGACACGCTCCGCCCCGCACCGATTCGAGTTACCCCACCCCTCAAGGCGCAGATTGCCGGACCCCGCCGGAATCCAGAAGAGTGCGCGCGCGATGTATGTAGGCGTACGCGTGTACAGACGTCGTCGTGCTTATGTAGATTCAAGAACGCGTATTTGTACGTCGTGTCCGCCGCGTGGTACAAGTAAGGCTGGGATGATGATGATGATGATGGCTCAAGTGAGCGAAGCCGCGGGAAAAAGCTAGTTTTTATAAACTAACAAATATTATTATTTGTTTGGAAGAGGCATTGGAAAGTATTCAAACTTTTTTTTATATTGGAATGTGACCTATTCAAGTTGTCCTGTGTTGACTTTAGTGCTAATATTCAGCCGTAATCGGCCCGCGTGGGAACTACGGCCCAAGCCCTCACAATATGAGAGGAGGCCTGTGCCCAGTAGTGATGAAAACTCTTTTGCTAATTGAAGTTTATTTCTTCAATTGGTCAATCAACTTTTTTTTGTCAACGATAATCTGCAACTTTCTATGAAAACCGAAATAATTAAAAAACTAATTATTTTTCCTTATTTAAAGTATACTTTTCAAAACGCTAGATTTTTGTAGTCAATAATGGTATAATTGCCATATTTATTTTATTTTGTTTAGCTTCTATTTCGTTGGTGACCCAGGGGACAATGATGTCCCGAAAATTTGTATGGAAATAGTGGTATGTCCCCTGGGTCACCGGATTTTTTCATAAAAATACTTATTTTTTTTTGTTTTCACATACGCACTATGATAAACAGTTTATCTAGTTACTACAAAATCATGGTTTCACTAACCAGAGATTACAGAGTTACTTGTAAAGGAGTAAATAGAAGAAAACAAAAAAAAGTTGATTGGCCCCAATATACCTATAAAGCGACAAGGAACAAACAGCGATTGAAATGCGTGTCGACCTACCCGAATACACACGTAGGCAGGGCTATACGATAATGGGAGTATTGTGAATTGTTATTGCGATATCGACCCTGATTTAAGTATCGAAAGTAAAAGCAAAGATGTGCCGACCTTATTGTCCAACATTATCGTTTAAAATAATAATTAAGTATTTCAATAATCGTCTTCTTATTACGTGGAGCAATCACTAAATTTTTAAGACGAAAATTTTGCCTTCATGTTTTTTTTTTCAATTTTAAATGCTCTTATTATTTTATTTAACTTGGTCGTATTGACTTGAAATTTGCTACGGATATTTGGTTTGGATGCAAATGTAAGTACCTAGGTGTATTGTGTATTTATTAAAATTGATTTTTATTACTAGAAGTAACAGACAGAAAGTTTTAGTTTAGTTTTTTATTCATATTTACATATTTTTATGTATTTTGTATAGATAAACATAAATTTTCTTGACAGAAAATACAAAAATCATATAAACGTTTTTACTGTTTCAAATATAATACAAATATTCTTTATTGAATACCAAAAAACATGCAGTGAAAATAAAAAATCTGATAGGTACCCAGATAAATAGGTAGGTAACCGTCTACTTGTAGTTCAAAATAAATATATTCCTGTGACTGATGGACAGGATTGCAGATTAGTATTAAGCATCCGTAGGCACCCTTTGGATACGGACCCCTAAAAAATAATTACCTATAGTATAAGTTACTAAAATAGGTAATTTGGAATTCTGGCCTGTTCATTCTCTTATTATCGTAACGTCGTTTAAATCGACTTAGCCTTTACTACGCAAGGCTGATGCAATTTTGTCGCTAACATTATTTTTATTTGTAAACGACCTGACCATTTTGTTTATATTTCGCTCGCAAATTATTAAATTGGTACTTTGTTCGAATATTGTAATATTGTTCGCCTTGTATTGTAATTATTGCAAAATCGTTATTGTGATATTTCTTATATATCTTACAAATATTGCAAAAATCTACATTATTGTATTGATTAATAAAAATAGCATGGGACAATTTACATAAATTGGCCTACTGATACACTGACGAGCAAAAATAAAGGGTCGGTTACAAAAATTACGATAACTACGTATACAAATTCCGCTGTGATAGCTTCTTCGAGTAAAATGAGTTTAGTAAAGAGTTTTATTCTCAATTAAACTTTTCTTGATAAGAATAAAACTCTTTACTAAACTCATTTTACTCGAAGAAACTATCACAGTGGGTTTTGTAGTTATCGTCATTTTTGTAACCGACCCTTTATATTTGCTCGTCAGTGTAAATTAAGCGAAGCTTTTACGGTCAGCTGCAAGGAAAAGTTAACCCCGGTGTGGTTACCGCCGTTACAAGGTACCATTTTTCTGCAGCTGATTGTACTTTGGGTCGGTGGTGTGAAGTGCACATTTGTATTAGCCAACCTGGACAATGAGAGAAGCGTTATTTAGTATGTAAAATAGAAGGAAGACGAGGCAGAGTAAGGCCAAAATTGACCTATTTCTTCGGGTTGCTTTGGGTCTTTTATTCGAGCGTATCAACCGCCCCATTTATCTGGTCACATTTTTTATGAAACGGCAGAAGATTCTGATACAGTTTCTATTTATATGCTAGGTTGACGTACAGGACCTCTAATATATAATCGAAAGCCCCATCAAAATTTACAGTCATTTCTTTAAAAACGTGACCAGACAAATGAGGCGCTTCAAACGCTCGAATAAACGCCCTTTGTCCCTGAAGTATAGTAGCGGAATGAAATGGTTCGCCACTTTTCGACCTTAACTCGTTGACATAGAGTCGAAAAGTGACGGACTTTTTCACTCCGCGACTGTAACCTACCCTATTTATTTGGCCTATCGGTTCAAATTTTATTTTTAGGTTCTTACATAGATATTATACAGGCGCCTTTGTGTTCGATTTCATATTCAGTTCTAATTATTTTTGCTTCCTAATTTATTTATTCATCAACTGCTGGTTCTCAATTAAAGTTAAAATCAGTCGCGGCTCGCATAGAATTTCTGATGTTACAAACTAGTTGCCTATAGAAAAATGTGTTATACAAACAACTTTATCTAGAGATTTTCTAATTTCAAATGAGGACACAATACTGGCAGCACAAATCAAAGTGGTTCTTCCAGAATTACTAACAGCATTCACCCAAGGCCCGATCATTTAAAACCAAAATAAGCTTACGTCTATCAAGGTTGCGTTCGCTATCGGATCTTTGTGGTCGCATAAAGAGATACGGCCTTCAGAAATGGAGGTTAGGTCAATAAGAGCCCGGTTTACAACTCTAGCAACGATACCGCCACACCTATAACTACAACCGCTACAACTACCGAATTTGAACCTAATTACCTTTGTCGTAAGGTGTATCGAACAAGCGGGTATGGATCGTGATTTTCGATTTGCCAATTCTTTTATTGTCGTGTAATGACACGTTTAATTATATCGAGTGACCGTTTTGGAGTCCTTAAAAGGAATAACTAATTGAATCACGATTTGAGAAGAGCGGGTCGACAGAAAGTGACATCCTACAAAAACCATCTTTGTGAACCTAGCGTTAAACTTCAGTTCATTTTACCTTTAGTTTGTGGTTATGTAGACGACCGGAAAGCCTAGTTGTTAGAGAACCTGACTACGAAGCTTGAGGTCCCGGGTTCGACTCCCGGTCGGGGCAGACATTTGTGTGAATAATACGAATGTTTGTGCTCGAGTCTTGGGTGTTTAATATGTACCTATTTAAGTATGTTTATCCTTTGTCTAGTACCCATAGTACAAGCTTTGCTTAGTTTGGGGCTAGGTCAATTGGTGTGAATTGTGCCGTGATATTTATTTATTTATTTTATGTTCATAGAAGTGATTATTCGATAAATTTACAGTTTGGTAGCTATAAAAAAAAGAATACATAGGTAGGTATCTATCTATTCTATTTAGTGTGGCATCCGATTTACACCCTGGGAGTATCACTTCATAGATAAAACATAGTTCCGTATATTATCTATCAATATTATAAACACCCAGACAGAATTCTCCCTATTCACATGACTTCCGTTTCAATTTTAATCAATGACCAACTTCAAGCTTCATTTCAACTTCAGTCATATAACGTCTCGAAGTAAATACAACTAAATAAAACAAACTACAAATTTATAAACATCGTATCTTAATTCTTTTGCTCACAATCCCAGCGAACCGTATAAAAGTTCTGACAAACCCACGATTATTGTAAATTACTACAACAGTTATTGCACGTACAGAGGTCATAAATCGCAATTCTGCCAGAGAATTATTTCTTGGCAGCAATTGCCACTTATCAGATTTAAAAAAGTTGAGCTGACGAGTTTGCGGCCGACGTGTGCCAAATACAAAATGAATTAAACTTAGTTAGGAATGTTCAAGTTTTTATGGCACAAACTTTCGTGCTTTTAAATGAAACTGCAGTGATCAGAGATTTGTTTTTCTTGTGCCTATGCTTTATCAATACTTTCCGTTTATCTCAAGGGGGGCATCTATAAATTACGTTACGATACCCATGTCACACTGTTTGCTGTGAAAATCGCAGTTATTTTATTCGTGTGGCACCGGCTCAAAGTTACTTAGGTATACCTACTTACATAAGTTTAAGAACTTAGTTATGAAGTGTAAATAAAAAAGGTTCATTATTTTTAGCTTTTCAGCGGTTTTTTCGGCGGTTTAATCTTTTGTTAGAAAGTTTCGTTCACCAAAGAGCTCATGGTAAATCTTGTCTCGAAATCACGATTTTCTGCTTGATGAGAGATTTATAGGAACTATAGGCTACCCTCAGATTACATTTATTACAGAATCTGAGAGGCTACCACTGTTTTTTTTTCAGCAAACTAGATGCAAAGCAAAATTGTTGTAGGTCTGCTACTGTCTTTAACATATACCGTGCCTACTATAAATAGAACATTTTCACTGAAACCCTCTACATCTGAACTGCAGCTGCATTAACAACCGCCAAATGAGGCGGCCGAACTTGCATAAATGATGCTTCCCTCACGTAATCACTAGCTAGTGGTGTGCGATAACCTTAAACCTTGTTAATAAAAAAAATGTGAATGGCTTTTGTAACGTGCCAGTAGCTTCGAATGGCAGTTTTGCATTTGAATATGTTACTAAATTTTTACGTCCTAATTGGCATGTTGTACGTGAAGTTGATGAAACAGGGTGATTTTATGACACGACTAGCTTTTGCCCGCGACTTCGTCCGCGTAGAATTCCAATTTGTGGTAAAGCTTCTTCATCTCTTTCATTGTATAAAACAAAAATCCGGCACCGGCAACATCCATCATTATTATCATTTCATCATGAGTATCAGTTAGTGAATATTATAAATCCCGTTTATTCCCTATCCCGCGGGAATTTCAACAAATTTGTCCTTATTCTTTGCAAAATTACACTTATTTTTATCCCGCGGGTATTTTGCATTTTCCCCGAGAAAAGTAGCCTATGTCCTTAAAGCTTTCTACCGATAAAAGAACTTTTAAAATCAGCCGCGTAGTTGAGTTCACTTATTTTTTTCCCGTGGGAATTTTGATTTTTCACGGAGAAAATAGCCTATGTAAGTAAGGGTTAGTGTAGCTACTCACTAATAGGTGAAAGAAATTTTCAAATCAGCCCTGAAGTGAAATTCACTTCTTAATATCCCAGGGGAATTTTGCATTTTACCGAATAAATAGTAGGTAGCCTATACCAATAAAGGATAGTGAAGCTTTCTATTGGTGATTTTTTTTTAAACTCAGCCCCGAAGTTAATTTTACTATTTTCTATACCGCGGGAATTTTGCATTTATCCGCAAAAAAGCATCCTATGTTAACCAAGGACAGTGCATCTTTTCTATTGGTGTAAGACATTTTAAAATGAGCTCCGAAGTTGAATTTTCTTTTTTCTATCCCTTAGAAATTTTGCATTTCCCCGGAAAAAAGTAGCCTATGTCAATAAAGGATAGTGTAACTTTTTACTGGTAAAAGTTTTTTTTTTTTAATCGGCTCGGAAGTTTCAGAGATTATCTATCCCACAGGAATTTCCAAAAATCCTGCAATAAGTTTTTTTGTTGTTATGGTCATTTTCGTTAATACTGTATTTGAAAAGATTAGTAATTGTAGTTACGGAGATATGGTCCAGTTGATTTGAGTACCTACATATATAAATCCTGATTTAACTTTATCCCGTGGAAATTTTCAAAATTCTTTATATTCGCTTTATATTCTAATAGTCTAATTGCATGCCCAATTTGTACAGTTTAGTAATCTTCGTTATGGGCATAGGGTCACTCTTGATGAAATATATAAATCCCGATTATTCCTTATCCCGTGGAAATTCCGGAAAATCCTTTCTTATCGGATGCCTACGTCATACAAAGAACACACCCTCCACGTTTTAGGTCTCTACATACAGCGGTTTAGGCTGTGCGTTAATCCGGCAGTCAGTCATTTAGGACTTCAGGACAAAGCATTTTATATGTATTTGCATTGCACCAAGCTTTTATGCGAGTTCAACAATGATATTTGAATACTCAATTCGATTTTATTCGAAAAAGGTTGAACTCGCATAAAAGCTTCATCATCATCATCATTTCAGCCGTAGGACGTCCACTGCTGGACATAGGCCTCCCTCATTGACGTCCAATCATTACGGTTGGAAGCGACTTGCATCCACCCTGAACCTGCGGCCTTCACCAAAACGTCCGTCCATCTCGTTGGTGGACGTCCCACGCTGCGCTTGTAAAAGCAAAAGCTTGGTGAAATGCAAATACTTAATACATATAATAATTAGCTATTATCAGAGATCAGATCAAGACGTGGTTGACAAACGTAGACAAAAATGGTTTGCAATATTTGAAGTTTCGTTTCGTTTACAATGTGTCAAAATAAAATGTAATTTAAATCAAAAGCACTAAGGAGTATTGATATCAACTTCGAAGCAAATCACCCCCAAAATAACTTTCTACTACTTTTTGACCCCGTCAAGGGATGAATTTCAATAAAATACGAAACACGTCTTCCATCAATTTTGTTAAAGAATGTTTATGCAAAATTTGAAGTAGATTGGACCAAGGAATCACGATGTCTCATACAAACTTTGCCCCCCTTTTTTACCCCCTTAGAAGTAGAACTACGGAAAATCCTTTCTTATCGGATGCCTACGTCATACAAGGAACACACCCTCCAAGTTTCAGGTCTCTACGATCAGCGGTTTAGGCTGTGCGTTGATCCGTCAGTCAGGACAAAGGATTTTATATGTATAGATAAACAAAACAAAAATTAAAACTGACAGCGATGGAACTCTATCTCACCTGATAGTAAGTTCTGATGTGGATGAAGATGTAGGTCACTGGTATATTATACTCGGCTTTAAAGGCATACAATTATCTGAAACTAGTATGCTGCTAGATGGATAAAATGTAATATCACAAACAACTGAATTTTGAGCGGTGTAGCATTGAGCTTTCACGGCATCGCTCATACAAGATAGCTCAATATGAAGCGCCTCTTTCTTGCTAGACAAAAATGAAAGAGACAAACTGAGTGACAAGCTAGAAAATGCATGTTTGAGCCCTGGCGCACTATGATACAGTTTATGATAGATATTTAATTTTCTGTCGTAAATTCCTTTTCCTTCGCGCTTACCGTTTCTGGTCAACGGATTGCACTTATGACTTATGACTCGTCAATTCAGATCTCTGTCTGAAATTGTTGCTGCAAACTGAGGCTTAAATTTCAGCTTTTTCTATAAGATTAAACACAGATGGCCGGTGGGGCCCAAAAGTTCTGGAATGGAGACCACGGACTGGCAAGCGTAGCGTGGGACGTCCACCAACGAGATGGACGGACGATTTGGTGAAGGTCGCAGGTTCAGGGTGGATGCAAGTCGCTTCCAACCGTAATGATTCAGCGTCTATGAGGGAGGCCTATGTTCAGCAGTGGACGTCCTGCGGCTGAAATGATGATGATAATGAAACACAGATACCTACCCAGCCGTTGATTACCTACATAACCATTGGTTTTTAAATGCTTTTGTTTAATTTTAAATGCCTGTTATCGTCGACGAAACTGCAATACCGCGTAACCAACAATTGCTAATGCCGCGTAACTGACTACTGGCAATTTTTACAGGAGACCATTAAAATTGAAGATCTTTGTGTTCATTGATGCCAGACTTACCCGAACTCAAATTTTACAAATCTTGTTAGTTACCTATGCGGTATTAGCTATTGTTTGTTACGCGGTATTGCAGTTTCATCGACGTTATGAGTGAATGTCGAATTCCAGCCATTTCTAGTGATCGGGTTGACTTGAATTTTGGTCCGGATAGGTATGTAGTTCAGATATGAAATCCACAAGAACAACAACAAGAAGTATAGTCTGGAATAAAAAACTTTAGGTAGGTAAGAAGGTAAAGTGTAAAACTTTTTCTTATTAAATAAGATACAGAAACATATTTTGCTAGATGTACTGTGAATAAAACATCACCCTTCTCTATCGATATAACGGCGTTCACTATTCGTACGTGATCTTGAGCATGCAGAATTGCATCCCGCGCTGCGCCGTGCCCAATCAGTCACGTTTGCCAAACGCGTGCACACAATGTCAGGGGACCAACCCTAGGTTTGCCTAAGCAGAAAGACATAGTAATCAGTGCCACAAGGAAATGTCTATTTTACCAACAGACATTACTCCTACCGAGAGTTGCTGCAACGTGCAGTATCAATCGCCGCAGCGTAAAGTGTTGAATCTGCAAAATCTGAGTAGTCTCAGTTGATATATATAAATTCCGTAGTGGTATTTATTAATTGATTGATTGGCTAAGTGGTTTTACCTATCACCTCAAAAGCAGAGGGTCGTAGGTTCGAGCCGTGGCTCAACCTGTACGTTTTTTCGAAATTTATGTGCAAAATTACATTTGGAATTTACTAGGAGCTTTACGGGGAAAACATCGTGAGGGAACGTGTACACTCTTGCGAATAAATTCAATGGTGTGTGAAGTTCCCGATCCGCACTGGGCTCGCGTGGAAACTACGGTCCCAAGCCCTCTTATTTTGAGAGGAGCCTTGTGCCCTGCAGTGGGGCGTATATGTATAGGCTGGGATGATGATGATGTTGATGAGACTTAAAGCGACTGGGCTAAGTTTCATATTTGCTTACCAAACGAAAATATGAAAGGGAAGAGGTCACAAACTTGTTATCTCGTAAGAGATTCGATAAGAGTCCCATTTATTAGGTCGAAATACATACGGGCAGTATTTATTGATTCCCTTAGGATTGCTAATCGCGTTACCGATGTTTTTGCTAGTACGGTCGGAATGAGATTTGTTTTTGTTTTGATTTGATAATCACTGTCTGGATTATTGATCTGAATATAGCTATATATTTTTTTTTGTACGTAAAACTCTTTATTGTATTTTAAACACGTGAAATTAACAGTTAATTAGAGAAAAAGATGTACAATGGCAAAATTATTCCTTAAACGAATCTCTTCAATTAACCTTTGAACGATTGACAGGACATCGGAAACAAGAGTATACAATATCCCCGTTTTATCCTGGAAGCTTAAAAAACGCGATAAAAACCGAGTATCAATAATATAAATCTAATCTTAATTAATTTGAAAATATAATCAATTATTTTGCAAGCCCATTCGATAAGAAGAATTCTGGTTGCATTCGATTTCGATTATCTCAATCAAAATTGTTATCTCAGTACAATGACCTGGCTTATCAGTCAAAGTCCCATTTATTGTTGTTTATGTTATGTTCAAGACACGCTTAATGAAACAATTAGCCTGCACATATTTCAGATGACATTGACTTAATGTACAATGCGGCAACTTGCAAAAAAAATATATAAAATGTACACAAAATTAAATGTACAGTCAGCCTCAGAAGTCGCTGAACACTTAGGTACTTTTTCGCAATAACCAGTTATACGGTGAATTTTGAAAAATGTCATGTTAGTGAAAGTGACAAAGTACTAAAGTGTTCAGCGAGTTCTGAGGCCGACCGTACTTAAAGTAAAGTTGGGTTACTTTGACTCAGATCGGTAACTTTAGCCATTGGGATTAAATCTGTCCTGAGACCATATTGTCTACACGGACGCTTGCTACCGCATTCACTATTTCTTTCTGTCAAACGGTATAAGACGTTGACAGAATGAAATGGTGAAAGCGATGGCAAGCGCCGGCGCGGCGCGTTAGACAATAAGCGTACAGGATTGATTATTACATTGAAAACAACGCACACAAAACACTTTTGGTGCGTGCAAGCGATTAGGTTATTCGAGTGGGTTGGTCGGGTCTAAGTATGCTGCAATCGGATTTAGCATGCTCGCCTCGGTAAGCCAAGAGATGCCGTGCGGGTAAAACCCGGACCACCCGAAAAACTAATTCGTTTAGAAAAAAAAACTACAACTCTATCTACTAATGAAAACGAAAATATACCAAGTGCTTAAAACGCAAATGAAACGTCCATAATTAGCGTTTTATCCGAGAGCTCTCTGGAGTATTTTTCACTCTTCATTATTCTAAATCGCGTTAATTAGGTACTTTACAGTGCCACAGAGATAAAGTCATAATTCTGAACGTCAGAAAGCATCGCGATAAAACCATCCCCGACCCTTTGCATTTTAAGAGGTCAGCGGGAATATTTGCGACCTCCCACATGAGAGCGACTCATGTTTACCGACAAAAGACCTTTTTTACGTTACCCATTGTAATGTGGATATTAACATGGACCCCCATTATTTTAGTTCGGGCTGGCGTCCCGCTGTTTACATTTTAAACCCAAATACACGGTATTGCAATTTGCGGATGCATTTTGTTTGAGGTTGCTCAATTGCGGTGCAGTTTGATAATTAGTACACGTCATTTGGGTCGTATTAATTAAGATTTTCACGTTAAAATTTTGAGCGCATGTTCACATATTGAACGCAAACGTGCGTTGTAAACAAATTTACTCCGAGGCTCACATAACATAACTAATGAGATTATTGGTTGGTTTATGCAACTCAAAAAACACATTTTTTTATAGACAGAAAAAGTATGACGTTGGAACATTTTGTGTTACTCCCCTTATTTCTTATCTTTAACCGACTTTATAATTCACATCCACAAAAGCCTTACGTATACCTATTATTATTATTTACTTCCTACGCACCCACGCGCTTTTTAAGTTTGTAACCTTAACCGCATCCTTCCTCAAGCTTATTCCAACATCCTTAGTTTCTATGTATTCCTTGGCATCCGTACACTATGCCCGTACTTTGTCCTTCATTTGCTTTTACGTCCTAGAAATGTGTGATATCTACCCACCAATTGGGATCGTATATTTTACAGCTCGCACCTTCAGAATTGAACTGACTCAGTTCGAAATATTCTCATCTCAATAACAAACTTTATACAAAAACAATCAGGTTTAATTTTAAAATGAGATAATTTCGAATTAAGTCATTTTAATTCTGAAGGTGCGAGCTTTACATTTGAAATTTACCATGAGCTTTACGATGAAGGGAAACTTCGTAAGGAAACCTGCATACACCTGCGAAGAAATTCAATGGTGTGTGTGAAGTTGCCAATCCGGACTGGGTCTGCGTGGGAACTACGGCCCAAGCCCTCACATTTTGAGAGGAGGACTGTGCCCTGCAGTGGCGGGGCGTGAAAAATTTTACAAGTAAAGCCGAAGCAAAAAAAGACGTAAAACATACCCATTTATTCACTTCTTGAAAAGCAGTGCAGTAATGGAAGAGAAGCGTATGGTTTCGAAAGTTTAGTCAACCCGGCCGGGGGAATCGGGTTGCTAGTACCCTTCGCCACTGCTGTCCTGCAGTGGTGGGACGTATAGGTATAGGCTGGGATGATGATGATTTGATTTTACAGCTTACAGTCTTAAGCTAAGTTAAGCTATGAAAATACGAGATCCTAATTCATACATCCAGCTTATTATGTGTAATCGACCTAGTACATGCTTTACCATTTTTTATGACAGTTTCTACAGTCAAGGGCAAAAATATGTATACACTTTAGTACCTTGTCTATTTTCGTCATATTTGAACTGCCATATATGAACTGTCACAGTGGTTAAAGTGACAAGGTACTAAAGTGTATACATATTTTTGCCCTTGACTGTACATCAGAATAAAAACAATAAGGCTGATTGTCACATTGACTTGTATGTGAAAATAGCCTTTGATGTTTTATGCTTTGCAACTGACATTGAACCTAACTACTAAACCTACAGTATATTACAAGATAAGTCTGGAGTAAATATTTCGTCCAGTGGTTGAACAAGTCCAAATGAACACCTCTCTAAAGTATTTTCATCGGAATTTTTCAAGATGACGTCACGTCTTTGACGCGTTATACTTTACACTTCGGCTAAATGTACTAAAACATTATCAACTTCCGTTAAAAAAAATCGAAAAGCTTTTACGAAGTTATTCACTTGAACGTAACCAATAGCTGAAACATTTCGGATTAGTTTTGTGATTCCTTTGTATTTGATGGGAAATGCAACCTCTTCTGTGTCTCCCATAATTTCACTATGGGCTTCGGAAGCAGCTGCGTTCAAGGACACCTGTTGTACCCTGTGGGAACAGCAGCCGACATGGTTTGGTGGTTGTACTGCCGGATGTTCCCACGATGCAACACGCCCCAATTGTCCTTTGGTGCACCATATTTGCAAGTTTGAAGCGCATGCGACTTCATTTCCTTCGCCGCACAATGTGGTTTGTCGTTTGTGAATTCGCAATTTAGAAAAAGTAACTAGTTGGTAATTTTAAATAATTGGATCTGGCTGTCCATGTTTATGACCTAGCCTACTAGTTCCTTGTACTCAACGACCACACACGTCGCGGAGTTCAAGGTAATTACATACATTTACGCCTTTTTTTGCTGGTCCTTTGGAGTTGTCGTAAAATAATTTGGATGTCATAGTGTCTCCAACCCCCTGCCAACTAAATTGACGGGAGTAGTATACGAATTTAAAAGATGAAAACATCAATGTTGGCTTTACACATCGACTTTTTAAGTTTAAAATAAATTTTGACGATATGTACAGTCGACAAAACCGAGGCCTGCCCAGTTTCAAAACAAATTTGCTTGCAGCCGTTAAAGTTCATTGGTATGGATTGGTATGGACAGATGTCTAGCCACTGCAAGCAAAATGGACATTTAAGGTGTCAAGGCGACCTTTTTGTCGATTTAAGTTAATTAACTAAACTACTTAATTAAACTGAAAAAAAATTAAAACCAAACTCATTCATTTTATTTCTTCGGCAATATTCTGGATGGCAAATTGCTTTATTGATCTTATTTAAAATTGGCATTGTTCTGATTTGACGTAGAACTTCGAGTGGATGATTTTCCATTTGTAGTTAATGACAGTAAATCCAAAAACTTACACTAAGGGAAGGGTACTGTCAAAACGAAAAGTCAAATGTCCCTTTGGCATTAAAATATAGTCTAGGCACAGAGTGGAACCATTCAAAATTCGGTCTGTTGTGTGGGATCTGGCCTTAGACTACAAAAATTGATTTTTGAACTTCGTGTTGTGCCATTCCATTGCTAATAGTATCAAAAAGAAGAGGGAGTGAGTTTTATTTTCGTAGTAGGTAGCCCCCCTGCACCTGTGACCAGGAAGCGCCAGGGTCGGATAATGTTTTAGTTTTAATTAGACTATGGGAAAAGGTTCATAATGTAGAAGTGATAAAATATGAACTTATAAAACTTTCGTTATAAGAGAGTAACTCCATTTTTGTGATGTCGTAACTTAATTCGTTGGTCCTATTACTTGTCACCATCTCTCTGCACTTTAATAATAAGCGTAGTGGCGGTCACGGGAATGACTGACAGTTGACAATTACCTCGGTAAGTATAAGATGACTGCTCTGTCGTTAACATTTATACATATATAAGTACCTGCTATTATAACTCGCTCAGATTTTGTAATATAGGGAAATACGCTTGGTTTTTGCTGTCGTATTGTTTTGTTTGTTTGTAATAATAATTGATAATATTAAATAACAGTATGCAGTGTGATTCACGACGGGAAGATAAGTCAACAATGCTGAGCAACGTTTCTAAGTATTTTTAACACGCGATAAAAACAAACGAATGTGTCTAAACCGAGCTACTTATCTGGCATTAACTCCATTGAGAAATCTGATTTCAATCTTATCGGCATTCTTGTCGTTTCATTATTTACATAATTATTTTCTTTTCGATTAGCTACCATTCAACTGTATCAATCTTGTGCTGACAATGGAATCGCAATAGAAACGGTTGGAAAACTTTTTGTTGTCTTCTCCATCGGTTACATTCACCTGTCTTGTAACCATTGCTTCTGTTTAATGAACGTTGTAACAGCTAGTTGTCCTTATCTGTCTTGTATCAAGATAGACGCAGAGAAAGGGACGAGAGGTCTTCGCTGTTCCAAGCTCGGAAGCATGTGGCACGCGACGCGCCTGCACTGCACTCGGTTTCCGAACGTAAGCCGGGGTAGACGTTGAACAGTTGCCTCGGTTTTCGCGGTGCGATCGTGTTTTGATTATTCCGATCTTCTGTCAGTTAACTAAATAAAACAGTTTGTGTTCGGCTCTGCTGAATATTTTAAGGTGTGTTGACTGTGTTAATAAGTGCGAAAGAAAGTTTTCGAACTGCATTGTAGCAAGTGTGGATAAAGTCTAATAAAGACTACCCGTGTTGACGATTTCGTGAATAACTCAACAACGAAGAAATTTGTCTAACCTACATCCAAGGAGCGACACCGGTGTGAAGTGAAAGTTAAAAACTTGGCTGTTTTTCTAAAGCCATAGTTAGACTTAACAAAAGCCATTTAGAACTGCCTTTTGTCGTACAAACGGCCGTTCGGGAGTTTTCTTTTAAGGACTGAAAAATAATTGGAAAAGTTCCGAAGCCGGTACACTTATGGGAAAATTCGCAGCTGTGTGACCCGAAAACTGTAATAAAAATAACGATTCCGCAAGATTTATCTTCAGGTCTTTGAAGTTCGATATCTTAGGATGATTAATAACTTGTATGACGAGGACTCAGTGAGGATGCTTTTGGGGCGTTGAATCTGTCGTACTTACCGTGGGATTTTTTGGCGGTCTTTATGAGGGAAAGAAGGTCTTTTCCTATAAGCAACGACGTGGCGTTGAAGAGTGAAAAGAATGGATCCGGGACGGGGTTGGTGGTGAACTCGGTGATCTGCGGTGTTGTGGATGAACTGTCCAACGGCAGGAGCAGGCGCGGCTCGTGGGTGCGGCACGCAGTCATGGGGGTCCTGCGGTGGAAAGACCTGACTGGCGTGAGGACCAGCACGCCTACAGATCATAAAGAGGTAGGTAGGTCACTTTAATTGGAAATAAATATACATAAGCGTACAACGATTCACCTGTTGTTAAACTATGATGCGGTCGACAGAGGGAATTACCTAGAAAATCATTTAATTATTTTCCGAGTAAGTTCCAGCCATCAGGAAAAAAACCGAGGCACCCTGTAGAAGTTAATTTAATCTCTAAGGAGAGCTCCTGTCGTTTTAATTGTACCCCTTGATATTTAAGACACCCTAACCATTCAAGGCTACAAAAGAAAATGAGAGGCTATAAAAAGACATAATGATAGGGCAACAGAAGAGAAAACAGTACTCGTATCAACGGATAAGGTGAAAGACGTATAGGTATCTAATTTAATATAGATTGATTAACATCAATAAATAAATTAACCTTGATAAACCGATGTTTGTACAGATTGCTTAATTTAATGTTGATCTTACTAATATTATAAACACGAAAAGTTAGTTTTATCACGCAAAAACTGCAGAATGGATTGTTTATGACCTAGATACTTTAATACATAGGATACTCCTAATCCCAGAAAATTGCATAGCGCAGTAATTGTAATCGCAACAGCCAGAATATATGAAATCTTGTTACCCAGATATTTGACAGTTTCTTGATTTGACAAATATATCAATGTTTACCGGACGTTGATTCGTAAAATTACGTCATTTATGATCTTATCTGCGTAAGTGGGCTAGACGAATAGACGCTGGCCGTATGATTGAGTCATAGGTGCAATACTTGATTATTATCTTGCCGTGTAGATTGTTTATCAACGAGAGTTTTATTGTACATCTTACTAATATTATATATAAATTCAGAAGTTTGGTTATTTAGATGTTTTTCACTGCATCACTAAGTACGTATTTGGATGTACATAATATGCCATACATAATAGATTATAACCCGGATTAACACAAAGGATGCGGTTTATCCCGGAAATTCCATAGTCCCAACAGGATAGCAATAATGATTTTTTGCAGACGGAGTCACGGGCAACAGCTTGTAAACAATATAATTCATTCCAATTCTTCGTGTCACTTTATTATTTATTTATTTATTAAATTCAATACAAAGTCAGGCTTACAGTTTATGCGAACCTTTGTGTTAAGTAATAGTTACGTTAGTTAAGTTCACTGCAGGAATTTCCAGCATGCTTTTATCGAACATTAGGGAACACAATAAAAACACTAAAAAGTGTGTTTTATCAACAAACTTTGAAGAAATTAAAAAAAGACACTTGTTATTGGTCCAGATTTCAAAAGATAATGATCATCTAACTATTATCAAGTTTTTCAATTACTTATGAGTGCCGAAAATCGCATCAGGAATTGACTTTATCATTCGTGCCAAGCTTATTCCAGTTTGCATTTAGAATACTATTTGGACGCATACTCATATATTATTTGTGCTGATTATGACGCGGTTGTATTTGACGAAACAGGGGCTAAATTCAGGAACGGCCCTACACGGTTTGCGAGGGTAATTCGATCGTTTCCGAGAGGATATGGAAAGAAAGAAAAAATAAGGCTCATACCAATCTCAGCCCAAACCTCTCGCAAACAAGTGATTTTTGGCGTTCCTGAACAGCAGTTCATCCCTATCCTCTCGAAAATGATCGAATTACCGCTCGCAAACTATGTTGGGTCGTTCCTGAATTGAGCCCCTGGTTGATTCTTGTTCCGGTGTTCCAAACTTAGCGTCGCCATTGTGACATCATGTGCGTAAAAGTGTACAGAAATTACCGAAAATTTTATGAATCAGTTTGTGCACATGACTAACAGAGAAAACTTGTTTACGAGTATGTCGTAAACGTGTTTATCCGTCACATCCGAAAACACGTTTTTTGCGTATCTTATCTGTCGTTGAAACCTGAAGTTATTTTGCAAATATTTCAAATATGTTTACTTTAGAGACTGCTTTTCGATCGAAGAAGCAGAACTAATAATGAATTTACTATTTATGGTAGATACTAGGAATAGATACAATGAGGGTTTTCTATGAGAGGCTATTTGGCGCTAGTATCGTCAGGTCCGTTTGACAACTTTGACATTTGTTGTATGGGTGTAACGTCAAATAGATCTTACGATATATTCCACCTGTCAGAAAACCCTCATTAGGTGAGATACGTTTAGGACTGATGTTAAACGGACAGTTTGCCTTCATGAACACCAAGTTAAGAGGATACCGAGCGTGTTAACGACCTGAATTAAGCTCCAAACGCACAGACAGCGGAGGCGTGAGGGTGCGGTGGCGGTGACGGTTGTAATATTTTTTTCATCTCTCCTGTTTGGAAAGTTAAATTTTCATGGATAGATAGCCGGGTGGAAAATTGCGTTTTCATCTCAAGGGTGGAAAGTAATTTTTTTTTAATTTTTACGATTAGCCTCGGAGTCGAAGATAATTCAGTTACGTCAGTGACACTTTTTTTCACGTTTCGGCATGGCCATCTAGATGCAAGTCGTGACCATGGGGCTTATATACAACACTGGAGGTTGTACGAATGTTCGCCGAACATCCGTTTGAAACAAGCAATTTGATCTAACTTTTTAAATTTGCTTACTAACATTAAACTGACAAAGGAAAAATTACATACAGCCAACTCTTAAGCATTCTTACGACATAAAAAAAACTATCTTCTTTTATTATACCTATAAAATCGCCTAAACTACTGGTGATGGATGAATGGATGGGTGGATGGGTGGATGGATGGATTTTACTTTCCTCACAGTCGAAATGAAAAGTAGAGTGTCTAACTCGGGTGAAATTACCCATTTCCCCTCGAACTATTGGCGCTCTCACTTCGTTCGAGCGCCAGAAATATCTCGGGTTCAATGGGTCACTTTCCACCCTTGGTTATCAATCTACTAAACTTGTACGAATGGTTGTGCGGTACCGTACCGCGAACTCGTTCATACAAGTTAGAATGTTACAACTGTCACCGCCACCGCATCGCCAATTCGCCTCGCCTCCGCTGTCTGTGCGTTTGAAGCTTAACGCCTGGACTTAAGATTCGTGAATTATATTATTTTTGTGTATTAAGCGGGGTTTACACGGGTGACTAAAGCCGCACGATTTATGCCGCGCGGCTAAAATCGACCTGAAATCGACCGTCTTAATGGCAATTCGGACAGAAAATTTGCCATTTAGACGGTCGATTTTAGCCGCGCGGCAATAATCGTGCGGCTTTAGTCACCCGTGTAAACCCCGCATTATCGTGCATACATTCTGCAATCTTAAACATATATTTACTTACTAGCTTTAAACCCCTGCTTCGCCTGCGTTAGAAATACTTTCACGAGAAACAAAATATCTTAAAGCTCCAAGTCGTGGCCGATCCGTAACATTAATATTGGCCATTGGTTTTTTTTAATTAATCGACTACGTATACATATTATGTTTTGTTTGTTTAGTTTGGTAAACATATTTGAATTTGTGAGTTTTATTTCAATAATTTGTATATTAATCCATAAATAAAATATCATAATAACTCTTATAGAAGTTTACATCCTGTTTACTGAGGAATAATAATTAATTAATATAACATATATATGACATTATTATCTAAATAATTAAACTAATTAATAACATAACAAACATGGTTTTATTTTGAAGGTTATACATTAGTCATTTACTTATCAAAATGAATCCTAGTCGTGAATATTATAAATGCAAAAGTTTGTAAGTATATGTGTTTCTTATCCCTCGCGCTTAAATGGCTGGAGGGATTTGGATGAAATTTTGACGGGCTACTTTTTATCGCTTTATTCCCAGGGGATCTTTGTAAAAAACCGAAATCTTAACCGCTACGTCTAGAGAGATTAAAATGATTATGTGTAAACCTATATGTATAAACCTGTATAAGCCTATATTTTATTTGTTTAATAGTTTAATTTAAGGTAAAAGCTATCTTTGTCCGAATTACATACAGTGAAATCAGCATTCAGCACAGACGTTGTTATAGCTCTCCTCAATAGGTTCCAAATCCAACCGGCGGAACCTTGAAGACACGGTACAGGACCACGACGCATAAGTCCCAACCCAACTGTAAGCCTTATTCCCTGCTGAGGCACGAAAGGACCTCATCATCATCATCATAATAGAATTGGAACTTGGGTGTGCAGAGTGCCATGTAGAGGAATTTTACGTAACTATAAAAAAAACGTTGAAATTAATTATGTAATAAGTGAAGTCATCAACCATGCAATACACGATAAGATTGTCATGATTAAAGAATCCATTAACTTCAAATAATACCTATAGTAACAGATAAGTTTTTAGTAGCTGTGAGAATGTCTTCATTTTGATCTTATCACTTATCACATTTTATAATTTCAATATGAATAATAGTTTTCTAAATAAGTTAGGTATGAAGTATCTTTTTGTTTTTATTTTTCAACTTAATTTTTTATTACTTTTACGGTCATCCCGTTAAACCATATATTTCAAACTAAATACAAACTGAAATATAGATGCACAGAAAAAACCCCAGAAAAAAGACCAATGCTGGGAATCGAATCCAGGTCCTCAGCATTCCGTGCCGTGTGCCATACCCCTACACCACCACTGGTCTAGAGGTTAGCGACGAATCTTTCCCATACATCGTACGTTTCAGTCTGTTATAATCACCTTATGCAGTGATAAAGCGCACATCTATGTTATGCCCTCTATCGAGAGACTTAACACTCCTGACTCCAGACTGAAATGTACGATGTATGGGAAAGATTCGTCGCTAACCTCTAGACCAGTGGTGGTGTAGGGGTATGGCACACGGCACGGAATGCTGAGGACCTGGGTTCGATTCCCACCATTGGTCTTTTTTCTGGGGTTTTTTCTGTGCATCTATATTTCAGTTTGTATTTAGTTTGAAATATAAGTTTTCTAAATAACTATAGCCCTGGTGGCCTAGTAGTTTGACCTCTGGCCTCTCAAGCACAGAGTCGTGGTTTAAAATCCCGGCTCGCACCTCTAAATTTATCGGAATTGATGTGCGAAATTACATTTGAAATATACCATGAGCTTAAACGTTGAAGGAAAACTTCGTATGGGAACTTGCACACACCTGAAAAGAAATTCATTGGTGTGTGTGAAGTTGCCAATCCGCACTGGGCTTCGTGGTAACTATCTAATAAGTCCTCTCATTCGGAGAGGAGGCCTGTGGCCTGCAGTGAGATGTATATAGGCTGGGATGATAATGATGATGATTGGTAACTTAATTCAATCCTTCAAAGCTCATTGAAAGATTGAGGTTTGCTTATAAATTATATTACACGCTAACAATAATCTCGGAATAAATGAGCTAGCTCATAAAACTTATCGGTCCAACCTATTTAAAATGTCGTTACAGGCGTGCTAGATTTTCAGTTTCACTTCGTACTGTTCCCCAAGGTGGATTGTCCCGTCTTAGCAGTGTCCTTTTTCTTCCTCTCTAGTTAGACTGAGATGGACGTGGTAAATCGTGGTAACCAATAAATCTTGGCTCTGTGATTTATCGCGTGTGGACAACGCACATTAACCCATTAAAGAATCGTCGCCGACGCCTGTTTGTATTGGTGCCATACCCTCCTTGATTATAGTCGTTACGTAATCTTCGTTAAAATGTATACTCTCGATTTCTTTGAAACACTTTGGATTGGGGATAATTTTCTTTGTATTCGAGTATTTATTAGGTACTTTTGTGTTTACAACAGTGATGAATTTCAATCGCATAATGATCTTTTTTTTTCAACGCTCGTTGAAAACGAGTTCGAACTTTGAAAAGCTTGAGTGGGAACAATTTTGACTGACCGATCTCGTTTCTCTCAGTATACGATCAAAAACAAAGACTAATTTTGTATGGAGCCTTGTCTTCCTATAAGTAATTAAGTACAAAATCTTCTAGAAACTAAGCAAGCGCTTTCATTGCCTCAATCTTGGTTTCTCACGTATTTTGTTCCATTTTGCCGAATCGCTTAAAATCAGATTGGTAATGTCTTGATTCAATTATTTTTATGACTACCGCATTATTATACGGGTAAGTAAGTGGGTCAATCGATGCACTTCAATTTCGCCGACGCAGTGGAAGCGTGCAAGTTGGCATTTTGACAAGTATTCGCGGCATTTTGCTCGCGCGATGTCAACGTTCGCTGACTCTTCTGGTTTTGTTCGTTTTGCGTCATTTAGGGTCGGCGCGTACGCATGGTTGCGGTGCGACCGCGGATGGCAGTTTCTATAAATTTCTTCTACGTTTAACATAATATTTTTGTAACGTGTTATGCTTACTTATATTTAAGAGTACGTGAGAAATTGGGACTTGCAAATTATGTATCTGTATAGCTAGCCGTTGAACGAACGCCGTTGAACGACGGTAGGCTAGAGGGTTTGACCTATAGTCTCTCAAGCAGAGAGTCTTGGGTTCGGGACTGGGCTCATACCCCTGAGTTTTTCGAAATTTATGTGCGAAATCATATTTGAAATTTACCGCGAGCTTTACGGAGAAGGCAACCATCGCGCAAGAACCTGTGCAAACCTGCGACGAATTTCAATGGTGTGTATAAAATTCCTAATCCGCACTGGGCCCGCTCATTCTGAGAGGAGGCCTGTGCCCTGCAGTGGGACAGTGGGGCGTACGTAGGCTGAGATGATGATGATATCTAGCGATGGCATGGCCCCGTAACAGCCCAATTCCTACCGGGTTAACCAAAATTTTAACCACCAACCCACTCTTATTCCCACCATCTCTTATTTGCCGCTTTTACAGAAGGCGCTCTATTTTCGGTCGGTATTGTATGCCGAAAAGAAAATATTCATGCCGTAATATGCAATGCAAGGAACTGTTTATTACAGGCAGGTTCTAAGTATGTTACATTATTTGCACGATGCGATACTTATACTATCACTTGTTTATTGCAACGGATATTGCGCCCTAATATCATCAATCGTATCCCAAACATCCTTCCCATTTCACCCACTTTTCCTATTCCTAACTACACTTACCCATAAAGCTAGTGCCTCATACATGCAATCTCATCCTAGTCTCTAATGATCCAACACAAAACATACAAGCTAACAGATTTTGTGGTATGTCTGGGATAGTCTTTATCGCGAGAGTTATGCGAAAAGCCGGCCAAACAGGCGCGCTCGTCATTAACTGTCCCACATCTTATTCTGAGACGTGATGTGATATTTCACGCAAATAAATATCTCATTCAGGAAGCTGTATAGGCCACTAAAAAGTGGACTTTCAGTTTTTACATTTTCTGTCTTAATAAAGTATGGTAAGCATTTAAATTAGTTTTGGTTTGAACCTTCGGGTGGTAAAGCAAGAGCCTCACCCTCATTCACTAATGAGCGAAGTTTTTTTTAAATACAAGTTTCTAATATCGTCACTATTTAAAATCCAAAAACCAGATAACCTTTTTTCTCAAAGGAGCTACTAAATATAGGTAATTAGAACAATCATATCTCGTAATTATCCACAAGTCTACTAACATAACGCAGAAACATCTACTTAAATATATGTATAAAAGTTGTTTCATGATCGGGTAGAACATAAATAAAGAGGACCTTTTACACTGACCACTAAACGATAACATGTGGTAACTTTCTTTCGTGCCTTTAGTAAAGAGATTAGCCGTCGCTGAACACAAACCGGATGATAATATTGACAAGTCAAGATTAATGACCAACCGTCACGAACTCCGTAATAATATGAAGTTCGAAAGAAGACGTAATGCGGTAATGTCTACTCACGTAGGGCAAGAAACTTACATTACACTACTTTCACGGCAAATAAAAATGTTTTAGTCACAAAAACTTATTGAAACAATAGAAGCAAAAAATTGACAAGCGTTTACATCGATTGAACGACGAGAGTGAAATTTAATTCTCACTTTGTTAAACTGGAACAAATTCATTTCAACGCTAGAACACCGACTCCATCGAGATTTCACCATGTGACACTGTCGGTCGAGTTGAGTAAAATGGACACATTTTACACAAAGCATTTTATTCTTTAAAAGGTTTTGTTTATCAGGTGTCACTTAACGGTAACTAATGACATTTGAAACTGACCTATCTGCGTTTTTGTTTGGTATACTTTAAAAAATACCACGTTCACCGCTTGATAAATTTGTAAAGAAAAAACCACTCCAATCTTTGCTAGTGTGAAACAAAAGGGTTTATCTTTACACAGAAATATAAAAGGAAATGAAACACATTTTTTTACAATTTCATTCTGCAAATGGTGGCCAAGCGCAAATGCTTTTCGCAGTACAAAATACAAGCGATATATTCTTCTAAAGATGACGTTTCCATTTCGGTTTTTGGATATAATATAACCATTGAGACTACGCGTGGTAATCCTTAAACTGGCACTTCACTTATGTTTTGTCTGCGTTTTGTTTGTTGCGTCTCTTGCCTTTGCGTGTGAAATAAAAGCGATGCAACCATGAACATGTACTAGCAATTTCAATGATAGAATCGATGCTCAAAATGTAATAACGTCAAAGAAGTTATCACGTCATTTGGAATGAAACTTACTGGCAAAAAAGTCTGTGCATGGATGTTAATTTCGACTCACTTAAATACTGGATAACATATTCTGGATTCTTTTCGTAAAGGCTGGAGATGAACTGTTGCAAGATCAGTCTTTAAAAAGTGCTAACAAAACTTCTTTCCATTTAATTGACCTCTTGATACTGGCACACTTCCAACTACCTTTATGTATTCCGTGCTCGCCTTACGCTGAAAACATTACATGCTCGGATATTGGTCGTCACGATTTTCGTGCACAGCTAACGTACTAAGGAATTACCAGACAAGACACCATTAGTATTGAACTGTGTTTCTGTTAGTTCATTCAATGCACGGGTGTTCCCGTATGTTGATGCGGCATTCATATGGAACCGTTCAATGGTTACTTGATGCTGTTAATGGATGTCATCTGTTTGATTGTCACCTCATACTTATAAATACATATAACGTTGATTTGTAAATATTATTTTGAATAAACATTGTTTTATGAATTGAAACAAGATTTTTTTTAAATTCATTGTCTTACTTTTAATAAGGCCAATATAGGGTTTAATAGAGTTTTTTTAGGGGCTGATCTGTTTGGCGAGCCTTGGGGGAGGCCTATGTTCAGCAGTGGACGTCTTTCGGTTCTGAAATGATGGTGATGATGATGATGACTTTTAATAATGGAAGCTTATAGCCTGAGGGCCGTGGATTCAAGCCCAGGCTCGCACTGAATTAATGTGCGGAATCACATGTGAAATTTACGTTAAGTTTTACAATGAAGTAAACTTATGTACAGATTGGGAACTTCACATACACCATTTAATTTCTTCGCAATAAGTAATTTCCTTCACCATAAAGCTCATAGTAAATTTGAAATGTAATTTCGCATATAAATTCAGAAAAACTAAAAATAAATTAAAAAAAATAAATATTAGGGGACAATCTTACACAAATCGACCTAGTCCCAAACTAAGCAAAGCTTGTACTATGGGTACTAGACGACGATAAACATACTTATATAGATAAATAAATACTTAAATACATAGAAAACATCCATAACTCAGGAACAAATATTCGTGCTCATCACACAAATAAATGCCCTTACCGGGATTCGAACCCAGGACCTCTTGCTTCGTAGGCAGCGTCACTACCAACTAGGCTAAAGCGGTCGTGTAAACTGAGGTGCGAAGCCGGGTTCAAACCCACTACCCTCTGCTTGAGAGACCATAGGTCAAACCACTAGGCTACCCCGGCTTTGTTATAGCTAAATATTGAGGTTCGTGATTTGGGAACTTTAAAAATGTGAGAGCGTTTCGAGTAAAATTTTAAAATAAAAAGCAAAACAAGTTAAATCTCCAATTCACTAAGTCCTTTTGTATTGTCACAAAGCAACGGTTTTCGAGAGTATTAGACAACTTTTGACGTTCCCTGATTGTTGAGCAAGTTCCCCTTCGGAGATAACTTTGGTTCCGCTCCAGCAAAATGTAGGCAATTAGGAAGCATTTGTTTTTACGATTTGGATCACTGTTCTTAAGGTAGGCCGGGTGAGAAATATAAATTTTAATGTTCGAAGTTCTGAATATACCGTATTAATTTTGCGGCTGGTCGCCGGTAATTGAATATGATGAAGTATTTCTTTTGAAAAAAAAAACCTCTTTTTATTCAGCTGCAATTAAGTTGTCATTTGTTTCAAAACAATGTAAAATTGCATGCTTTTAATACGAGTCAGTAGAATGAGAATTGTTAGCGTGTAGTATTACGTAATAGCTGTTAACTCAAGCTGTTAAAATTATATAATGATAACGAGCTGTTAAAAATAATTGGTTAGAATTGAAACTTTTCGTTAGTTTTATATTTCTAAGCCGCACACGTGGGCTGTAATTGTAATATCAATTCTTCATTATAACCTACCAACTTATAAGTATTTATACGGTACCTAATGTTAAACGAAAACCAACCAACTAAAACCAACATAAGTGTTGATAAGTACCGATCACGACGCAGCATAGTAGAGCCCTTCATAAGGTGAACTGAAGACCTGATGAAGGTGGCAGGAGATCGTTGTATGAAGGCAGCGTAGAACCGTTCGTTCAAGGCGTTCTTTGGGGGAGGCACAAGTCCAGTAGTATTTTTTTTTAAAAATGTTTCTTAACTACGAGTAGGTACCTATGTAGCCAGTTTTGTTTATTTTTGTACAATAAAGGGTTTTCATATCTATACATACATTCTAGCCTTAGCCTGCGGCTTTACCTACCTTAGAAATATCTTCTCAAGAAACGTTTACAATATTAGAGTGTAGCTTAAAAAAGGACAACGCCATCTATTGATTGCAGACAAAATTAACGCGTCGTCTTGAAAGCCGATCTACCTAAAGTACCCTAACGTTCTTTGGACAGCACTCTTTATTCTTGCTTAAAGTTAAAATATTATCCCAGGGGAACACATTGTCGGGATGATCAGTACTCTATGTCTCAATCCAGATTTTTCTATCTAGGCGTCAAGTTTCATCTATCCGCTAAGCCGTTATTACGTTTTTGACTATACAAACATCCAACCAAAGGTCTTCAAAAACTTTCTTATTTATGATATTACGTACTTAATTACACTGATTTTGTTATCAAACTTCTTCGCACCTATTCATTTATTTATGTCCCTACAAAGTAACTAACCGGGTGTACGCGTAATTCTCAAAGACATCCAACAATTCTTTTCATACTGCGCAAATATGCGCACAACGCGGGTTTTCTCACAACGCCCATTAGTGTCATATACTACACGTACTTTCCAATGTGAAACTAAAGTGCTTTTTTTATTCTCTGCCGCTATCTTAGTCATGCAAAACTAATTACGGAATACGCTAATGATAATGACGATCTTGTGCCGTGTTGTGAAAACTATCGTGGGATGTTAAAAATTCAATGTTACGATTGTATCTTTGTGCACTTATTGGCGTCCTAGAATGGAAGGTATAAAGAAATATAATAAATATTACGGGACAATTCACACCACTTGACCTAGTCCCAAAGTAAGCTAAGCAAAACTTGTGTTATGGGTACTAAGCAACGGTATGGATAATTACAGATTCGTTAGCAAAAATTAAATAGGAAGCACATCAAAAAGACTGCACATTAGAAAATATCTGTACCACATGAACCAAAAGGCCGATTTTGGTAATCTACCTATTCCAAGAAAAGCACAATTTAAACGTACAAAAAATAAATAAATACTTACGCCATAGAATTATTCTTTACTTTTATACCAATTTAAGTGGTTTTTTTTCTTATGCATTCTAAAAAATATCTATTATACTAAATTAAATAATACTAATTTAAACATTTAATAGCTAATTTTGTAAATAATATTTGTAAAAAAAACCATGTTTAAATAATTTAACAAATGGATAACATACCAACGACAATATAATATGTATATAATGATAGAATGTAAGTTATTATTAGAATTAAAATTTTTAGGGCAAGCTTAATTTTACTGGCTTTACTTTTTGTTGACTATATATACTTGCATTGTTCGTTCAACCTATTTAAATGTTTACCTAATTTCATGTCTTTCCGACTACTAGACGTGGAATGGAACAAAGTTGACCTGCATGATTCTACCTTAAGAAGCCTACCTACCTACCTACCTACCTACCTACCTACCTAGTTTGAATAAAACTTGTGATATTGAGCTGTGCATATTGTATTTCAGGATTCTAAACACAAAATCGCGATCTTAATACTTAAATTGGACTTATCTACGGTCATAAAAACGTCTCTATACATAAAATTACCGTTAACTTTTAAACTCTTGAGATAAGGCCTGAGATTATACTATAAAATGTTAAGGGCACTTTCCGTGCTGTCCAGAAGCAAGTCAAGGCATTTACTTTTTTAACGGTCTTAAGCATAACTACGAGTTTATTCTATCTAACCAAGTGAAGGAGAATATCAGTATCGAATAGTATCTTCTATGGAGAGAGAAAAACAATCATTTTTCGAATTTGTTCCCTTCGTCTGTATTTGCTAAGAGATACAACCTTTACACGGCTAGAATGAATAAGCTGTATCTGAACTAGTGAGATACACCTTTGGCCTCATCTGCACTTTACAGCAGATAGGGGTCAATCACGGACCGTTTTTTACCGTTATGTAAAAAAAAACACTAATATATCAGAAAGATGGCGGAGAACGAACAATAGCGACAATTCCTACAGTCACTTCACAGAAAAACGCATAGTAGTTTATATATCTACTGGCGACCCGACCCGGCTTCGCACGGGTACAATGCTGATACTATGTAAATATACTACTTTTTAGTTGTGTACTGTAGTACATTACTTTGATATATCTCGTAGGGTTCAGCCAGCGTTTGCGATGTAAGCGCAAAAAATATGTTTATTTACGACATCACATTAGAAACCTCTAAAATTATCAGTGTTTCTCTACTATATTATAATATAAACCTTCCTCTTGAATCACTATCTATTAAAAAGAACCGCATCAAAATTAGCGGGAAGCGGCTTTGTTTTATACTATGTAGTGATTCATAGTTAGTCTAAATTCAGGCCATCCAGTCCCACTTTAATTTGTAAATCTTTTCTTCTACGGGAGTCGTTCAAATACATGAAACTAATTCGGTTCTATCCACGAAGACCACCGACTGACCAATGACATAGCTCGAAGAGTATGTTACTTGAAGCGACAATGGATAGGCCACATCGCTCGAAGAAAAGATAATCGCTATGGGCAAAAGGTTCTCGAGTGACGATCACGAATAGGAAGACGCAGTGTTGCCAGGCTTCCACTTGGTGAACCGACGACATCACGAGATTTAAAACAACAACACGCCACAAGACGGTGCGTGCCCAGCGCGGTCAATAACACTGAATCAAATACGGTGTGCCGCGCTGCCGGTGTGTGTCACCGTACATTTGATTCAGTGTTATAGAGTGCGCTGGGCACGCTCCGTCGGCGCCCCGCGCTCCCGGTTTGTGTTGGTCTTTATAGTCCGGGAGGCAGAGGCTATTTTGATTAGTGTTTTTATACCGATCGTTACTTCACAATACTAGTAAAGAAGCTGTCCCTAATAAGGAAAGTGAAGGTCAGCTGACGCACCTGCGGGGGCGCTTGCAATGAGACCCCATAGAACACGTCAAAAAAAAAAATCCGAAAAATATTTTATACCGCATGAATTTTTTTTCATGTGTAATTGACATTGATTAGAATTAAAAAAAGTAGTCAGCTGCACGACAGAGGGGGGATTATGCGTCAGCTGAACATGCAAACTTGCAAAAAAAAATTAGAAAATAAAATTACTTTATGCCGATTGAAATTTTTTTACATGATTTTAGACATATACAGAAATGTGATATTGATAATCAGCTGCATATATAGTGGGGGAAAGACCGTCAGCTGGAGCAGGAGTGTATCACTGCGCACATATATCTCTACGACGCGCGGAATTTTAAATGCTCCAGCTGACGGTCTTTCCCCCACTATATATGTATGCAGCTGATTATCAATATCACATTTCTGTATATATCTAAAATCATGTAAAAAAATTTCAATTGGCATAAAATAATTTTATATCCTAATTTTTTTTGCAAGTTTGCACGCTCAGCTGACGCATAATCCCCCCTCTGCCATGCAGCTGACTATTTTTTTTAAATTCTAATCAATGTCAATTACACATGAAAAAAATTTCATGTGGTATAAATTATTTTACGGATTTTTTTTTTAAACGTATTCCGTAGCTTCCCACTCTCGCATCCACCGCAACTGGACATTTACATAACGGAATCCCGTGTACGTGTATTGAAACAATGTCTAAATTAAGTCATTTAGCTACCAGTAGACTTGCGTTTTATTATTCCTTATTCCGACTAGTACCAAATATAATATGCAAATAGGAACTCAATGCCGCATATTCGGGGGCTGATTAGTTCGAACTAGTAATTATAATGAAATTAAATCTATTCATTTACATATTAACGAATCGTACCTGTTCTATCTGGCTTGCAATAATTGCTATTATTACTCTTAAGATAGTAAGAATAGCATATCTACTTAATTTATTTCTCAGATATCTCTGTGCCTTTACATTTACATTTAATATGATAGATTTTATTAAAAAAATTTTTACCAGATAGATAAATGTTAAAAGATTGCTAATTGTTACTGACGAGATTGAAAAATACGCAGGTAATTCAAAACTCGCAGACGTACGCGTAGAATAATTAGTTTATAGGAGACGAGAACTGGCGCTTACACTTAAATCTGTAATCAATTAAATTAAGACTAAAGCTGAGTTCAGACCTGCAAGAAAATATGTGCATTGTGCAGTTACATTTCATTGCGATGTAGTAAAGCGAACGAGTTTGAAGTGGTCCATCGAGCGCCGCAATGTAATGCGACTTGCACGATTTTTCTTGCATGTCTAAACAAGTTAATAATAAGATTAAGGTCTTAGAGCGGCGACCGCGAACCGAAAGACGTGCCGTGAAAAGGCCCTCAACAACGATCCTCAACAAGGACCGACGATCTGGATCGACGTGGATGCTGGCAGTTCAAGACCGATCTTTGTGGAACTCTTTGGGGAGGCCTGTCACGCTGCAATTTTGTGACTGTCAAAAATTTGAAATTTATACGCGTTTTTTATTATTTATTTTTTTATTTTTTCGATTATTTCGCTCTCAATCATTTATTAACGTCACTTATGATTGCTAGAAAATGAAATCCCTAGGGCCTCACGTGGTCAGTAATGTATTGGCTGATATTATGATGACGATTCTAAGTATCATTTGGCGATTAATGGACCAGGCGTTAAATAAAACACCAGACCAACTTAAGCGATCATTATACTAGTTACGAAAACTTGTAACAGCACTGTCTTTTCGCTGGCGTTTAAATGAAGATAGTGTTATAGACAACTATGGAAAGTTTCCCCAAACCACCCCTTCGTGATGGCAGTACAGTTGACGTCAGATATTGATACGGTAGGATGCACTTGCTTAGTCAGCTAATGCTAATAAAAATGCGCTAGGGTGCGCATCGATGCGTAGCAAGAAGGAAAATCAGGGCGAAATAACGTTTCTTTTACGATAACGACAAAAAGTGTTGAAATTGACTTGCCATTTCATTTTTCATTAGATTATAATGCATGGGAATTAAACGGTTCAATAGTTCCACTTATCCGTATCACTGGGATTCTATGTTTTAATTATTTAAAAAAAGTTAGAAATTTTTCATTAAACATATATTTTCTCTTGCGTGATAGTAAAAACAGCGTTCTCTAACTCAAAATAAGCGGATAAAAATGTTAGCGCAGTGAAATACAGTGTGATTTTGTATAAACAGATAAGTAAACTTAATAAAAATCCTAAGCTTCAAAGAGCAGGGCTTTGATCACTGATTTTCACAAATTTAATATCAACTTCCGTAGCTGAGCTGGCAAAATATCGTCCGAACTTCTTAGTTACGAAAACATTTTTAATATAATAAAAGAGGCATCTACACGATAAACTTTCGTTATCTTGCTATGGGAACATGTGCATTGTTTATGAAATTACTACATTTTTGTGAGTAGTTTACGATGCGTCCTAAAATATTGTTTATTTTACAACATGCACTTGAAGTGCTTGTGAAAAGTTTGTTGAAAGTTTCACGTTGGTAACGAAATGGTCACATTAGAGCAGTGCGAGAACAGTAAGCGAGAAAAGGTTATGGTGGCATAAAATAAAATAAGTACACCTGGAGATAATAATTTACAAATTGTGATGTAAAATCCAGAAGTGTCACTTTGGTGTTTCCATTACACGCATTTAAAGGTCTTTATTAAGTAAACTTAATTCCCACTAAAATTTTATTTACTATGTTCTTCCTTTCTAAATCATTTATGATATACAATCTAATCTAATTGTTTAGTGAATATTCTTTGTAAAATGCATGAAATGTAATTTGTAATTTAGGTATAATAAAATTTCAAGTTTAATAAATCGATTCAATTCAAACAATTGGAAATCATTAAATAAAAAATAACAACAAGTAAATAAAAAAAATATATTTTATTTTTTAGGTATAATAGGTATAGTGCCAAATTTCTTGCGGCGCATTCTTCTTGGCAATCATTGTCTTTCCGGAAGCGCTGGTGGAATAAAAAAAAGACACATAAAAGAGCCCTTAATAATAATAATAAGAATATTATTAAAATAATTATCTTATGTTTTGAACTTCCGCGATTCTCACTCCTTCCACTACTAGTCGATTACTCGTGGTCGACACGTTGAGGTAATTTTAACAATATAGATAGTCCCGAGTGATATAATTTATGTGTCACAATCTTATTATAATGTAATAAGGGCATAATAATATTTGTTACCTAATTTTTTGAAGAGTTTCACAAGTCCATTATTTTACCGCTTGACATATTTAAACGATAATTTTCTATGCTTCAGTAACCTTCACGCGAGCAGTTCTCGATATTTATGTTAAAAAAATCATGTTTCGTATTGTTTCTATGTTTCAACTGTGTCACTCTTTTATAATGGAGAAAAGTTTACTATGAGAACTCTATAAATGTAATGATTTTGCTACAGGGAAGCAGTAACCAGTTTTTTATTTTAAATAATACCATGTTTCGTACTGTTTTTACTGTCGAACCGTGCCACTCTTTTACTATGGGAAAACTTGTTTACGATGGGAACGCTAGCAATCTCAATGTTTTTGTAAGTTCCTTAAAATCTAATTATATAACGCATTAATTAACTTGTTTTTTTTTTTACAGGTAATCATCACGAAATCATGCTCGACCTAAATGCTGAAGTCATATCAGGTATAATCTACAAAATATGAAAAAACCGCTTTCTAGAAAAATATAAAATGCTAGAAATTGTATAATTCACCTTAACACGGTTAACAAAACACGCGACCTGACGTGCTGCCGTCTTCCATAATTCAGTAAGGAGTTACTCATATCAAGAAGTTGCCAAGTAATTTTATAATAACCATAGTTTACGTTAATAGTTTGTGTACTTTCTAACCGAGTCCCGTACTGTAAGAAGCGAAACGATGCATATTATTAGATATACATATCGATATTTTTATACAGATTACTAAGCTGTTGCTCGCAACCTCTGTCTGCGAAGAATTTTCTCAATCCATTGAAATCCATCAAACCGTTTTAGCTTGAAAGTGTAACAAATATTCACACATCCATCCATCTTTACAAACTTTCACGTTTATAATATTAGTGGGATTAGGAGCTATAAGGTAAACGTCCCTCTGTGCTCGACACTGACCCAATATATGGCACCTACAATCTTATGTCATAGTAAGAGAGGTGACAGATGGGTGTCATCTATTGGGCGTTGAGGTGTCGAGCATTTTTACGTTTATAGTATAAATTATCCCAGGTGAATTTTTCGCTTTGAGCCTTTATCTTTCAATACAAACGGTATCATATAGTATTAAGGTTCAAATTAAATGTAATGGCTCGAAGAGAAAAATTCACCTGGGAAGATTTATACTATACCTAGTTAATGTCTTTTTGTAATCACTAATCTAAACGTACTTAATGTTTATTAATCGCCAACTTACGCACCATACAAGAACCTACAAAAGGCTAACGTTTCTAACTCTCAGAGCTTCACTGAGAACGAACCATTCCGTACCCCAAAAAATGACGTAATGTAAGTTTTATTAAAAAAAAAATATTGTTATTATATTTGTCTGGTAACGCAAAACAAAAAGAATCACGCCAATTACTGCCGTGATGCCTGCAGCTACAAGAGTCGATTATATTATTTTTTGCCTCCATCGACACTCTATTGTTTAAAAACTAGGTGCTTATTATACAGGCTGTCCCTGAAATCGACACCAAAACTAAGAGAGCTATGTTGGTAGAGCAACTCTTAAGCTATGTTAATGCAAATTCTAGCTTGGTGAAAATGTCATAATTTTCAACATTTTGGCACTTTTATAGCACTTTTATTCAGATACAATCAATCAAGGTTAGTATAAAAGTGCAAATATCTCAAAATTTATAAAGAAATAATTAATGTCAAATTACCTTCATCTGAATACTTATGAATTGCTCTATATTTCCTCTTAGCTTTGATGTGGATTTCAGGTACACCCTGTATACTGATTTATGTTAAAGCAAGCGGCATGTAAGAAATTAATAAAACAAATGGACACGCAAGCCGGGTGAAGGTCGAACGTCAGGTCAGGCCCGGTAATAGCAATAGCTCTAGGTCTTGTCTTACTTAATCCCGATTCTCGACCAAACTGATGTGAACCTTGCTTCACAATCACATGGAAGTACTGACATGTTTTCCGACCTGCGATTTTGTTAGACAGTGATTAATGTGCTTTTTTTCCTATTTCTGTGAACGGAACGCATGTTACATGGATAGATTATTTTAAGACTACGGTAGCTTGATTAGATTGAACTACCCACGACTTTGCTGGATTATTTAATCATTACTGTGGGTGGAGAGCTTTCGAAAACTTTCGTAATTCATTTCTTATTAGCCGTTGTTAGGTTTTTATTATGATTACTTAATTAATATCACGTAAACTTTGTTTGTTCGCATATAAGGGGTCAACTGTGAAACAAAGAAACGATTTTTAAAATTATTTTTTGTGATATAAAGCTGTGTATCTTGTGTGCCTCAAATTAACAAAGGGTAGATTTATCCCGGGGAAGTGCAAAGTTTCCGCAGGAGGAATAAATTGAGGGCAACAGCTAATCTAGTAGGTACAAATTAAAACCTTCAATCATTTATTCAATGTAAAAGGGTATCGATAGTACAAGATGCAAGACGTTACCAGGAATTCCGTTTTATGGTAGACGCTCGCTCAAGTACTTAATATTGAACTTTCTTTTAATTTTTAACCGACTTCAAAGAAAAGGGAGATCTCAATTCGTCTGTATGTTTTTTTTTTAGTATTTATTTCATTAAATGTTCATGTGTATTTTAAGTAGGTACACTGCGTGTCCACGAACAACTTAATTAAGTTTGTTCGCATGCAATTAATTTTACTCCTATCTACGTGGCAATAGCGTGAAATAATAATGTAGACTGTTTTATTACTTTTGTGTTAGACACGGCCAATGGAGTGAAAATGTGTAGTTCATCGCACAAAGTTAATAGAGCTTATATCACGTCGGTATTATTAACGCAAGTGTATCGGATAATTAACGAAAGCCGGGGATTAATTAAAATTCTTGTTACGAGATTTTTCAGAGGATCATTTACTGAAACGTTCAGCTTGTTTTTAACTTAATTATGTAACGACAATCCAAAATACAAGAATTATGATCGCGGGATTAAAAATGTAAGAATTATCATTCTTGTTAGCTTTCTAGACAAGTTTATACCTAATATCTAATATATCAAAATCTCGTGTCACGGTGTTTGTTATAGAACTCCTCCGAAACGGCTCGACCGATTTTCATGAAAATTTTTCTCTATATTCGGCAGGTCTGAGAATAGGTCGTAGGCTATTTTTTGTGTTCCTACCCCTATTCTTCGCAGACTGAGTCGCGGGCGGTCTCTTATACGATGTGTAATCTTTATCTAAATCTTTAGAGGACATGCTCCTTTCTGCATGTTCAAGTCATCCAACTACGACTCGAAGCCAAGAAAACAAAAACTTATATAAAAAGTTTATGTAAAAAAATACCCGTGTCCTTAAATATTTTCATAGGTCTTAATGATAAATTAAATACATGAACTCAATCACTTTGAACGTGGGAAAGCCAATACAATGTTCCATTTAAGATTTTCATAAATAACGCGAATCACTTCACAAAAGGGCTTTAAGGGCGATAAATAAATTTTGCCAAAAGGGCTCATTCCCAGAGGCCCGACATTGTTCCGATGCTTTACGGCGACAATCTTAATTCTAGGTGAGCCTGTAAAATCTCGCTATATTTCACCTTTTAAGTGATATTTTGCACATGTTTTAATTATCATCAAAATATTTTACCTACTAAGTGCGGATAGTTCAGCTCAATCATGAGGTATAGGCCAAGTTAAAATAGTATTTGGTTATATCTACTAATGCGTGCGTATTTTAACTGAAACATTATTTTAGTGTCCAGTCGCCGTCTTAAATATCGGAGCAGTCAAGGTGGTCAAAAATACCACTACCTTGAATTCTCTGATGTTTATGATGGCGATTGTACCTACAACCTTTACCCACCTTTCATTCATGTACAGTCAAGGGCAAAAATATGTATACACTTTAGTACCTTGTCTATTTTCGTCATATTTGAACTGCCATATATGAACTGTCACAGTGGTTAAAGTGACAAGGTACTAAAGTGTATACATATTTTTGCCCTTGACTGTACAAACGAACACTTATTTTCTATGACATAACGAAACTTAAGTCCACTGAGTGCCTAAATATAGTCCGGAATTTTCTTAGAAACCACGAATAGCCTGCAGCGGAGAAAATGACAATACAAATATTCAGATCATGATAACAGACGATAGCTCGATCGGACACATGCTCGTGCTCGCGCTAAACGTGTTACATTTTCTAAATTTTCACTTTGCATTATGTACAGAGACGTTAAAGCGAAAGTACGGAGATTATTAGAAAGTAAACTAAAGTATAGCTATCGTATCTAAAGTACAGGTAATAGCGCGTAATGCTCAAGTTTATCTCAATCACAGCTTACCCAAGATTATAGATGATGAATGAAAGTGAAGCTCTGATTCAAGTTTAATTGTTCTTTGTTATTGCGAACCATGAGTGTATGTTTTGGTGTTACGTAACTGGCTGTTTGGTTATCTTGGAGTAAGGAGAAAACTTGTGTAGTTCTCTTATACGATGTGTTACATTTATTAACACAATTTTTAGAATTGATAGATTACCGTCTTATTGCAATAAAATAAGTAGTTACTTTTTTTGCATTCTTTATATTTCTGTCGACAACGTTTAGGCTACAGGATTTTAAAGCTGCGACGATATTCATCCTTTCTCTTAAAGTCCGATTTGACTTGCCAGACTTATTTCTAGCAAATTTATATAAAATTATTTCCAGAGGCATTTGATTTTGCATTTCTGCAGACTATGCGTCGCCCAGTATTTGCTCAAGCGTAATGTCTTTTGCGTGCACAAAGCAAAAAACGTAGACACTATGCTTGAAAGCTTCTGTCTTCTGGGAAGCTGTTTTGTGAAAACCTATTTTCATACAAGTAAAGTTTTTAAGAAGAATGCCAATACGAGATAATGGACACCACATCAGTTACTAACTGTGATTTTAATGAATAATTTACTGTGCTGCAATGAACAGTTCACTTGTATTGTAACGAGAATATCGAGATGTCGGTCGGCAGATATGCTCTGTTTACAAGTGGTATCATCCGCTTACATTCTTAATGTTGGTATTAATTTTATGAAGTCTACTTAGAAATGATTTTTCAATAATATCTAAGAGCTTAATGGCTCAAACGCTGCTACATTTCAACATTAAAAAACATAACTTGTTTTTGAAGTGGTCTTGCTGTTAATTTTCTGTTCCTAGAATTTTATTCCAACACGTGCTCCTAATATACAGAATCACGAATGCATAGAAAACAATAGTAGAAGAAGCTAAACATTGAGTTGTCCTCCCATTTCTTCTAGTTTGTCGGACGCATAGCCTTCATTAATATGTATGAGACGAGCAAGATGTGAAGTCAGCCGGAAGCCGCGATTTGTTTGCAATAACAGCTGACCCTTGTCAGCAAATGGTGTCCTCCGAAAAATAGATGGCGCTCAACACTCAACTAAATATTTTTGCACATCAGAGTTGAACCCCACATAAATTGTGAGACCCCTGTTAGATCTCTGGAGGTGTGTTTAGGAAAGGCGAAGCTTATTAATATTTATGAGGAAAGACAAAAGAAGGCACCAGGATGCGGTCTAGCTATTTATAGGTACTACTGACGTCTCGGAAAACCCAGGGGATTGAGTTGTTGATTTTTTAACAGGTAAACTGAAACAGTCAAATAAATCGCGAACAAACCTAATTGTTTTCAAATCTAGAGAATAAGTCAGCCTTAGTGCAATATAGAAAATTGAAGGTAATTCAACATATTTTCCAATTACGATTTCAAACCAAATCCCACCATTCGAGAAACAGTATAATAAAACGTCTACTAAGTAACCATTTTACTGACGGCTTAACAAAAATGTGTCTTCTTGTCTAGATTTAGCCTACACGTTCTGTTCATTCTTTAGCTTCTTGAATTAATTTATTTTTTTCGATTAAATTACCGTATACATGTTAGAGGGATTAATAATCATTACATTATACCGCTAAACATTCTCTTCTCGAATTCTGTTTCCTTATTTATAAGTAAGGTCTAAAAATTAGAGAAACATTGCACGCGCGCCCGGTGTAATATTTCAGGCCACTGGGACGAGAACGTAAACATTGCACGATATTGAGACAGGCACACTTTGCCAAGAGTATTGCTGGTGCAGAACTCATTTGGAAGACGTCGCTTGGCATGAACGTCTTCTGGCAAAGAAGGTTTGTATTTACTAATGCTGTCTAGATTATTAAATGTATCAATCACGACAGGAGCATTACCATTTTTCATACCTTCAAATACCTACTTCTTTCAATTTAATAAATGCTTACTCGCCGCGTCAGTTTTATTGTTTTTTTTTTTTTATGTAGCTTGTCGGCTTTGGACACTTCTTACCTGGGATGATAAGGGGTTTCTTAAAAACCTATTCGATGTGGTTACTGAACGCTTATAGCATTCTTTAAAAGCTGGCCCGGCATGCGATACAGGAAAAACATGATCAAGTACTGAAATTGTTGCGTTTTCTTACAACGGACACCCAACACTGTTAGAAAAGTAATAAAACATGCTTTGACGTTGGACAAAGTGTGCGGTTGAGCGTTCGTTCGCTAATAACGCCTCACGTTTTACGGGCACTGAAGAACGTAAGTGCAACTGTAGCCAACTTGACAGCCATAAGGGCTTCCGCTTCGCAAACTTTTCAATCGGACCACTTTGCCGAGGAGCAACTTTATCCTTTGAGTCTTTGTGCTCGCCCCTATTTTGGTAAGCAAATTGAACGAAACAGACTATGGTTTTACAAAGCTTTGACCCGAGAAAGCAATGTTTGTTGTTGCTAATTTTTTTTTGGTAATATACTTAAATTTCGGAACTTTTTTAACTTAAGAATTAATTACTTCTTAACATGACAAGAATTTAATAATCGAGTAAAGATTAAACATTTAAGATCCGAGAAATTTCACAAACTTTCTTAATTCCTCTTAGCAGCCATATTAATTCACCCACGAAACTTCCATATGGATGTTGCTAATATAATATTCAGTGAGTTACCTCAAGTTCGATCTATTACTCAGAAACCCGGAGGGACTGTAATTTAGGTGAAAATAATGAAACGGTGTAACTTTCGTGAGGATGTTTTATTTAGCAGTCTTCTCGTGTCTCAATTCCAGATACATTTTTAAACATTCGCAGAATTTTTTCTGGCTTGGGTATTCCCTTAAAGATACCCATGTTTAAGCCACGTATCATTGAAGTAGCAACTTCGCAATTTTTGTTTCCTCTCAAATTTAGACGCATGAGTCAAACACATCAAGATGAAATCGAAATAATTCAAACCTTTGGTATTTCATGTTTATTCTCAGTTTGAATTTAGGTTGAGCAGCCATGAATCGCCCTACTGTTTACACATACAACAAATATTTCCCGCCTACCAAATTTTCTTCTTCAACCAAATACTCGGGTTTATTTTTTCCCTCGCTCTCAAGCACTCTCCGAGAGGTCATTTTACAAGACTCCATTGTTTGTTTTTTAACGTGGAACATTAGTCTTTTGTTTCAAATAACCTCGTGGTCGGACTTTTCCCCTATTCATTAACTTACCTTGCGGAGACAAGTGGAAATCCGTGTGTAGACTTTATTTTGCTTTTAAATTCCACTTGGCGAGCGAAGTGTTTCACAATTTTGAGCTTATTCCTAAACGGTGTACGTTTGCTTTTAACTTCTTTCGTGGAATGATCTTATAGCGTTTGCAGATACAAAGTTGTTGGAAATGTTTAGATTAAGTAGATATATAATGAGTGTGAAGATCCGCTTCGCATTTAGTATACATAGTTTTATTTGGACCAGTAAAGTACTCGTGAAGTTCTGACTTTATATCAGTACCTCTACCATGAGTTGCTATCGAAAACAAACATTACGTTACTACAGTCGATAGCGAGTAAACGAGCTTCGAATAGTTTTCTACTAAACTCGTACCATGAGTCACGTTAACGTTTACTATACTCGCTAACGTTAACTCCATCCTTCGTGTAGTTTTCGCCACGTGACTGACTGACGTGCCTAACTTCACACCGAACTGTGCTGTCTCTTTTTAACTATATTGAAAAGACTGAGTGAGCATGATATTGGGCAAAAAGCTAAGTATCCAAACCCTTCCATTAAAAATATAGAAATAACCCTGCTAATTTAAAGCGTCATAGAACAGTGTGGTAATGTAAAGCGTACGTGGTTCTTGAATTTGTTTCGGTTATTTCATCGGTGTGTGTTCATGGAGTGCATTCACAGACGTCATAGTGAGTTAGATGACACACTAAGTTGTTGTAGTTTGTTATTATTTATTTTACTGTAGAAACTGAAATGTGAAAGGTAATTTATATTATCATGTATGTATGTAAGATGGGCTGCAAAAATGCATGGACATCTCGGGTCATTTTAAAGACACTCTTTGCGTGGATTTCAAATCAGTATAAAACATTAATAAATCACATAAATCCTCAAAAGCTTCTTTACTGAGTCTATATTCTCTAATAAAATTATTCTCACTTATGTTGAAGTGGATTTCTTAATATTATATTTCTCATATTAGCTTCAAATTTTCCGTGTTCTCGTCGTTCGTCTTCATAATTATGTAGCCCTCGCTAGCATATTCCACGCCAAATAATGCCTAGCCGACATTATTTTGATAACTAATAATTGAAATAATTTATTAAAAGATGGTTCTTATAAGTTTTCACCCTCGAACTTACTAGTGAGAAAGTTAACTACAGTCGATACGGTATTGTTCGATAACGTCTGTCAAATTTGTGACTCATAGTACCGATGTTCTATGGCGACAGCTACAAAACGTTAGTCGCTAGCGCTTGGATTTCGATAGGTAATTTACCGTTGTGCTCATACTAGCGATCTTTACTTCCGTAAGTGACCGCTAGAGGCGCTGCACAATCCTCCATACAAATCATTTACGCAGTCGCTATCGTGTACGGTCACTGCAAACTCATGGTAGTGGTACAGTTCCAGCAAATTCAGTAACGTAATCAATTTGTTTATAACTACATTCTATCAATTGCGGATTTTATGTAGTGCTAATTAGTATCGGATTTCGCGTTGTGTGTGGCACAGATTCATGACAATCGTGTTTTGTAAAATGTGCACATCAGTGTTCAGATTTCTCATATTGCGTAATATTACAGTGTTTTTTATTTACAACAACTTCATTTCCATTATTCTAAATGTGCGTGCCTACTAGGTTCTGCAATAAAAATTCGTTAACATCTTAAATTCTTTTATACTCAACAGTGTATGTAAATTCCTGTTATCACACCTTTTTTCCTGTTATATTCTGCCTGGTATCAGCAGCTCAACAACATGTCGCATCGCAGTTTTCAGCCCATCATTTTCCTTTGGCTATTCGACCTGAACGCACGTACTGCCAATTTATTTTTTTATTGATAACAACAGTGTTGTGCATTGATAAGTTAGTGATGGCGGGTGTTTGAACAGTGTGGACGCTTGGAAGTTGTTACGATGCATCCGCGCAGGCTTTCGCTGTCGTCGGTGGTTGAGACCATCTTGAAACGGAGGGGTTCCAAAGATTCTCCCTTGGGTTCACCTTTATCTGATGACGTAAGTTTATTACGGTGCAATATATAATTTAGAATTTTCTTATTAGTGTTATCCCTATTTTGGAAAACATATTATATAGAAAAACTGACATTAAGCGAAAATTGTTTTGAATGAACTTTTTTTAATAAAAGAGCAGTAAGTACCGCTAATATTTGAATTAGCTTGAAAAAAATAATTCTGACCTTGACTGGCATGCTTACAGTAGAGTTTTCAAACAAATAATTTTACAGGGCATAGAACAATTTTCTCCAAATTCTCAAGCTGATTAAAATGGATTAAACACAAACATTGTAAAGGGTGAAATAATAAAATTTCAGTGTTCGTTCAGTGCGGTTACATTTCACTTAACTTGTTAATACTATAAAAAATATGTAGCTTTGATGCTTTTGAATATGGAAACGAGGATTAATTGATCGTTTTTTTTTCCTGAAAGACTTTATTCCTAGTTATAGTTACACATATTCGTAATATTACGCGCAAAAAAACGATGTCCGCGCGCCCTTGAAAACTGATCGAATCTTATCTACGGGTGAACTGATTACAGAGTTTATTTGGGCTGTCAAGAGTGGAGTAGTCTGGCTGGACGTTCCTTCGGGAGATTTGCTGTAGAAATATTTTACTGGCATAAAATCCCTAATGTTCCGCACCCATGATTTATTTGAATTTCCAGGGTACACTGTTTTCCCTGTACTTTGCTCATCAGTATTAGCTGCAGTAACTGATATCTGTCATGGCGCAGCACGTGTCCCATATATGGGGGTATTCAGAAAAAAAATGTACCCGTTTTGCCTTAGGTAATTATTAAAATTTATTAGTCAGTTTTGTGACGGTCCGGTCCATACAACATGTATGGTTAACTGCGTCACAAATCAGGCAATTAATAGTGGGACACTTTTTTTTATTACCTAATCGATACTGCTTGTGATCCTGAGTAGAAATAAAACAATATTTGTTAGGTTTTTAAAAAAAAGTACAAGGTACACTTTTTTCTGAAAATGCCCATACTCGATTTTGCACTTTTTGACTGTGTAGGCCTAGTGGCCTAGTGGTTTGACATATGGCCTCTCAAGCAGAGGGTCGTGGGCTTAAATCCCGGCTCGCACCTTTGGGTTTTCCGGAATTTATATGTGCGAAATTATTTTGTAATTTACCATGAGCTTTACGGTGAAGGAAAACATCGTGAGGAAACCTGCATACATCTGCGAATAAATTCAATGGTGTGTGTGAAGTTCCCAATCCGCACTGGCCCCGCGTGGGAACTACGGCCCAAGCCCTCTCATTCAGATAGGAGGCCTGTGCCTTGCAGTGGGACGTGTATAGTCTGGGATGATGATGATGACTGTGTAGGTATGTTAGTCCATGATTCGCTGCCGTCCATAACCACTGGCCAAATGTAGCAATGTAGGATACGAGTTCTGTGTCTTAGGTTGATTTGCCGGCAGCACAAAACTTTCCTCATTTTGTTAAATGAGGCACGAACAATTTTAAAACACCTATGCTACTAATTTCCTATTTTAGTCAAACGGGAAATATATGAATGAATAGGTACCTAACAAGCCTGTTAAACCTGTATTGTCGCTTTTGCATGTGTTATCGCACTTCGAATGCATTTTTATTGCGTTTAATTAAAGCTATAGCGATTAATGCAATAAAGAAAACTTGACTTTGTTTGAGTGTGACATTGTTTTTTTCTATATCCCACTATACTTATATTATAAACGTGAAAGTTTGTATGGATATATGAATGGATGGATGGATGGATACGTGTTTTTTTCTCTTTCAAGCTAAAACAGTTTAACTACCTAGAATATATAACCTAGATTTACATATACGATACTTTTTATCCTGGAAAATTGCTTAATTCCCGCGGGATAGCGAGAAACGAATTCTTTGCAGACAGAGTCGCGGGCAATAGCTAGTAACTTATATCTAAATATTTGTTGTTACTTATGTAATGATTCCTTACCTATTATAAGGTAAGTAGCTGTTGCCCGCGACTCCGTCTGCATAGAATAGGGGTATAAAAAATAGCCTACGACCTATTCTCAGACCTACCAAATATGGAGAAAAAATTTCATAACAATCGGTCAAGCAGTTTCGGAGGAGTTCGACAATAAACACCGTGACACGAGATGTACGGCTTATGCGGTTCTAGGGTAAAAATAAATTATAAGGAAGTATTAGTACTGAACTATTAAATCAGGGAATAACAACATGGAATAACATGCGGCTAACCGTGACCACTCTTGGTTGCATCAACCGAAATATGGATTGAGAAAAATATGAATTAATTAAAATACCTAATACACTTTGACGTCAATACCCCCATAGGTAGGTAAGGGAAATATACAATGAATGTTGAAATAGGTATGTTAATTTGATGTAACATCTCGTGTTCATCATGGATCTTGGAATAGCGAGAAAATAAAAACATTTCGTCACACGGCGGACACGACGTACAAAATACGCGTTCTAGAATCTACAAAAGCACGACGACGTCTGTACACGCGTACGCCTACATTCATCGCGCGCGCACTCTTCTGGATTCGGGCGGTGTCCGGCAATCTGCGCCTTGAGGGGTGGGGTGGGGTAACTCGAATCGGTGCGGGACGGAGCGTGTCCATTCTGTACGTTAGTACTATTATAATATATTCTGTGATTTCGTTTAAGTACAATAAAACACTAATAATTCTCTTTCAATAATCTATTTTACACTGTAGGTAGACAAAGTCTGTTTAAGAAAAATAAAAACAGCAGCTTCAACAGTTACTCACTAAAGAACTTCCTTTCTTGTACCGAAGCAAAAGTAAAAGGTGATTCACCCAACTATTAAACACTTTTGTGGTAGTCTGTACCTAAAGGTGCGATCGATAAGCACTGACAAAACGTCGAGTTCATCGCCATTCCGATACGCCTCAAGTGTTACAAGGTCTTATGACCTTCGGGGCTTAGTACGGCGATAAAAAGCAACTTCTCATCCTTTTACGGCAACCATCATTGTTAATGTCAATAGACGTATAGTTGGAAACAAAAGCGCACTTATTTGCAAGTGGTTCGAATCGAATTAGCTCACTTTCGCATTACTGTTTTTGCTCGAGTTAACCATGGATGGGCTAAATTCAGGAACGGCCCAACACGGTTTGCGAGCGGTAATTCAATCGTTTGCGAGAGGATAGGGATGAACTGCTATTCAAGAACGCCAAAAATCGCTGGTTTGTGAGAGGTTTGGGCTGAGATTGGGATGAGCCTTATTTATTTATTCATTTATTTATTTACAAAGCGAATTAACTGGAAAATACCTACATAGATATAGGTACTTAGGTACAGTTACCGTTACCATCGAATTTTACGTCTTTTCAGTAGCGAGTAAAGTACATGCGCAAACTTAGCCCACCACGTCCCATTTTATTCAAGATGTTTGTCGGAAACTATAGGTACGTATACGTAGTGTGGGTTTAAATAACTGAATTTGCGCCACTGGCCACTGCGCTGCGCGATCGCGTCGCGAGGCGAGGCGAGCGAGAAAAGGTCAACGACCGATGGCGGGGCTATTGAAGATTTGACGAAAAGCAATAAAATGCTGTAGGTACCTACTCTAAAGTAAATTTTACCATTGGGTGAAACAATTGGCTACACAAAAAGAACTGCTCATGTCTTTTTGATTAATTAGGTACGAAAACGAAATAATATTTAGTAAATATTACTTACCGCTCATCATCTTTGGGAAAACTAAAAAACTTAAGTGTGGCATCGTTTTTCCATTATTTACACACCCAAATACACTACAATAACTTGACGCCATTGTTATTTGTTTCCAATAAAACGAACGCGCAAACAGTAAACAGCCAAACGCGCGTGCGGTGACGCCGGACGTGACACCCTGACTGAGTTCTCGCTTAGCGAGTACTCTAATATCGTGACCTTGAGTCCGCCCGGAGCGAGAGTTTCCCTTCTACTCTGTTATTATTTATTCTTATGACTATGATTATGTCTATGCATGTGCATTCACTAATCCATAGGTACATGTAGTAAATAAATTAAATAAGTAAAAAAAAACAATCATTCAGTATTTTTTTTTAGTTTACACGTGTTTTAATGCTAAATATGCAGATTCGCAATTTTTTGCTAATTCATTAACAAGACTGCTCGATTTCATTATTTACATTCACGTATTACAACAGCATCATGATTACCTATTTGTGAACATGGCTAAAGTTAAGGGCCCTCGCCCACGGCATAAGATAAATAATAACAGAGTAGAAGGGAAACTCCCGCTCCGGCCGGACTCAAGGCACAGAATATATAATAGTACTAACGTACAGAATGGACACGCTCCGCCCCGCACCGATTCGAGCTACCCCACCCCTCAAAGCGCAGATTGCCGGACACCGCCCGAATCCAGAAGAGTGCGCGCGCGATGTATGTAGGCGTATGCGTGTACAGACGTCGTCGTGCTTATGTAGATTCAAGAACGCGTATTTTGTACGTCGTGTCCGCCGTGTGCTCAAGGTCACGATATTAGAGTACTCCCTAAGAGAGAACTCAGTCAGGGACAGTCAGGGTGTCACGGCCGGCGTCGCCGCACGCGCGTTTGGCTGTTAACTGTTTGCGCATTCGTTTTATTGGAAACAAATAACAATTATTGACGTCAAGTTATTGTGGTGTATTTGGGTGTATAAACAATTCAAAAACGATGCCAAATCACCTTAAATGGCTTCTTTTGGTATGGCACTTGTAATAAATTCTTACTTAGAAGTACCTACCTATAATATGTAGGTACGTACAGTCAAGGATTTTAATTGTTAGGCCACTTGCCACTGTTCGCATTTTAGCCGTGTAATGCAAATCGGGTGAAGCCGCTTATACTGGTATATGCTGATTTGCATTACACGGCTAAAATACTAACAGTGGCAAGTGGCCTAACAATTAAAATCCTTGACTGTATCTAATGATTTATAAATCTCATATTTTGTAAAACTAGAATAAAATAATGATTTCAAAGTAAATAATAACTTAATATTTTAGCGATATTATCTTTAGAGTAAGTAATATTTAACAGTAAGCAACCCTAGCAACACGCCTGGACGTCAGAGGGGTGTAACGACGTGAGGGGGGAAGTAGGTATATAAATGGCGGCGTTTTGGACGCAGTCAAAAGAGATTCCCTTCTACTCTGTTATTATTTATTCTTATGCCCCCGGCGACTTTTTTGTAGCATGGCTACTAACGCGCGTTAGTCGCATTTGTAACGCGCTATAGAAGCGATACCAACGCGCTACTAACGCGCTACTAACGCGCTACAGCATCGCGACTGTATCGATGCAAACGCCCGACCGTGTCGGACGACATCGGGGAGGGAACGGAGGGAGGGTGGCGCTTTAGTAGAGAACCGCGCGTTTGCATCGCGACAGTAGCGCGACGGTATCGCATTTGCATCGCGTCAGAAGCGCGACGGTATCGCGTTTGCATCGCGACTGAATCGTGTTATGTGGGCGAGGGTACACAGCTAGCGACCGCATCGCGACTGTATCGATGCGAACGCGCGACAGCATCGCTACTGCGCCCTAAGAGTCTAAAGCCAATAATTTTTAGTACAGTCTGGATCAGCGTGTGCCAAACTTTCGGCTTATTTAAACAAATCTTAAGTTTGCTGACTCGGAGTCATTAAATTTATGACCACAAGAAAGACATCTTTTGTTTCTTATGGAGTGTATGACCCATAAAAATAAATCATCATTGTAATAATATTAGCAACCGAAAGCCATCCCGTGATGGACTAGCTTTTCTCCAAGGATCTCCATGACGATTGGTTTTGTGCTACCTGCCATTGGTTTTCTGTGATTTTTATCAGACCGACCACCTTGCTAAATAAATGGTCTTTAGTGAAATTAATAATAATAACAAGCTGAAGTTTTTTTTTTCATAAAATTTTGTCCTGACTACGAACAAAACAAAAGAAAATTGTCCAATTTGGTGCAGAGGTTCTCGAGTTTCGCTATTGGCAACACATTTGGCGACTCGTTTTTATTTATATAGATATATATATTAATTTAAATCCACCACGAGTCTGTTTATTGTGTAACGAGTACTAATTAGTACAGAACAAACAGATGTCGAACACAGCAATACAAACTTTCTGCACAAACTGTTAGCCATATGGCCTGTGAATTGTTTTGTATTCTATTGCTATAACGACAGTGGCGTCTGCTCAGGTGTTTTGGACAGCTGTTTAGCCGTTTTAACCAACGCATGACAGTTACGGACGGAGTTCAAAAAGTTGAACTTTTTTAATCGATAAACCCCACTTTCGGGCGCCAGTCGGGTGTAAAGACAGTAAAGACATTATGTTTTGGGTTGTGTATAAAGTTAGACGTCTTCAGTTGGCAGTTAAAGAATGATCACTGAATGGTATCATTGAAATTAATTGATTTCAATTATTTATATACTAATTATTAATGTATCGGTCCGTTAACCGTGATGTATTTATATGTTAACTTCGTAAACATTGATTTAATTCTGCGAACCTTAATTAGACCTAAATAGTTGTTATTATTACACGGTGATACGGTTTTGCTCGTTAACCTTATTTATTTATACAGGAAAATCGGGAATTTTAATGCTATATGAATGAACATAAATTTAATAGAATATACATCTTTGAATAATTTTAATGACAACACCTTCAAATATACATTATTATTAGGTCATTTTTTTATTAATCGCAATAAGGTACAAACTAATTTTAGTAACAAATTGAAAGTACTAGAGGATATATTTTTGAAATCACATCACTCAAAAATCGAAAGTGGAAAAATCTATGTATTCCTAGAAAATACAGCTTAAAAGTAAAATTTTGAACTAGACGGCAAGATTTATCAGAGCTGTTATTTACTATTCTAAACGTATTTGATGAACAGCTCAATTTACATTCGAACGGAGTTTTTTGAAAAGTCAATACATAGTCTAGTAAGTAACTTATTCAATTGCCAACGAACGATCAAATTCGATTGGCCTCAACTCTTGCTAAATTGGCCTTTATGGTAATGACATATAATCGACAAGCCAAAGGCCAAACTATGTATTATTACATACTACCGTAGCACTGTTATAATTCATGACAGTGAACCAATTTGACCATCAATAACTGTCAGTAGAACTGTTAATCGGAACATTTCTCAAAGCCCGCTTATTCTGTATTAGTTAACTCAAATGTATTTAGTTTAATAAAATATGTAACTTCTATGTGTAACATCCTTAATGCTGCGTGCAAAAATGGCGATAGAACCTAATGACTAGAACGGAATCTTATTTCATCATACCTGTCTGTTCGTGTTATTGTTTCTATCACTTTTTTCATATAAATAGACGTAGCTATACAGTGGTGTGTCGTTAATTCGTTTAACTAGATACTCAAATAAAATTAAAACCATCCAATTCCATCGAGCTTGTTGTCTAAAGTTCATATCGCGTGCGTTTTTCTCTACAAACGACCTAAAACATAGACGTTCGTGTCGATAATTGTGTCTCGCGCGTTAAAATTGATTGTTTTTGACGACATTTTTTCTTCTATACAATAATAGGTGCTAATTGTAACTGTGATGTTTGTATTGTCTTCAATGACGTGACGTGACAAATGAAAGTATTGCCCTACATCTACGTTTACCATAAATTGAGTATGATTGACAGCGACGTAAGTTATTTTTAACATTAATAATGTTAGAAATATTTCTATTTGAAAGTTAAGTAATAACTTTTAATGTAATCATATTTTACAACTTGTAAATGTAAACATTTTGCCTCGATTTCTGAAAAATTTAGTTCAGGCGTATACTGAAAACAATATCATCGTCAATACCACTTCCAGTTTTTCAAAATAACATTGATTCAATTGGAATCATTGCAATTAGTCACTAAATTCTATCAACGTACAGCGCTTCAGCAAGTAACACGTGCTAAAAGTATTTTTATGCCTTTTTATCCAAAAACGTTTAGTTTTTAATTCTTTATCTTGTATCGGATTTCACTGATTTAAGCAAACATGCCATAACAATGTTTGGTCCGGTATGTAACACATTTCAATGACACCGCGCTAGGTTTCATCAAGGTTTCGCCATCCATTGTTTTGTCATGTAACGGTTAGATTCCCAGGCAAAAACTAAGCTATTGATGAGCTTGAACGTTAAGAGTATTGCCATGGTATTGTGTGGAAAATGTATGTGAGAACAATTAAGTTAAGGTCGTGCAGACTGGGATTTATCTTGGTTGTGTGGCAATGGTATTGAAATATACAGTGGGCATTGTTTGTTTTCATTACCGTATTTCGATTTTCATGGTCCATCATGCTGTTGTTCTTATTATCATTTATTCGTGCTATCTTCATTCATTTTCCAATTTCTTTACTTTTACAACCGATGTATGTACAAGTTCAGACCTTAACGCTTCATCGGTTTGTCTACGGTTTTCGCCTTTCGTCCTATCAATAGGAGTTTCATAATTATCTGGAATGTGACAATGTGTGTTTGGAATGATAGATTAGCTTGACTGAACGTCCCTGAAAAAGTTTTTCATCGGAATTTTTGATTCAAAGTCACGATTCGAAACGATGAATTAAAATTCGAAGTCACGCCTCATTTTAACAGCGGTCATTGTTTTTTAAAATATTTGTCAACCGCAATAAAACACCCTGTGAAGTATTTAAAAGGGTTGTTCAGTCAAACTGGTCCAATTATCTGCTGAAATATTCTTGGATCGATTTTAAGACACAGTGTACGCTTAAGCTCCATATTATCACCTTCCCTATCATCACCGCACAAGAGTTTCGTACCAATAATATGTTTATTCAAAAAGTACTGATTATGATAATTCATTATTGACTACCATTGCGTTGTGGTAATTCGTCATGTTGGGTGGTGTCGATTCAACAACAATGGGTTAGTGTTGTGCCGAGTTCCTGATGCATTGTTGCATTAATGTAGCCATTAATGTCATTGTACACAATTGTAGACACATTATAATGAGGCCTAAGCATTTGCATACGTTTCATATAATATTATCTACAGGTAGGTCGAGTATTGATATTGATTGTAACAGTGACCTAATTTGTTATTTCACTAATTCAATTCAGTGCGGAACACGATGTACAGTTTTTTCCCTGTTAGCGTAATTAAATACGGAAAACTACGGACCTTGCTATAGCTAAATATAGCGGCTATATTGGCTATACAGGGGACTTCGAAGTCGTAAACAGGAATATTTTTTGTCCTATAAGTACCTTTAGTTAAATCACCTGTACGCGATAATATGCAAAAATTAATTTAGTTATGGTTAATTAAAAAGATTCTTGAATTTTAAATTTAGCGCGCGTCATTGTTATTCTACTTTTTTACGCTGAACTGTCACTGACACGTAGCATGTTTTTAAATTATTCCATTTAACCTCTTTGTATTTGCTGCCTGGAAACGTTAAAATGATTAAATTTATTGACAATGACAAATTTCATAACTCATGGCACTAGTCTTGTAGGATAGGGTGCTATACGGTTGGTAATTTTCACTGTTTAAATTAACTAACGCTAATAATTAAAGTTTAATTGTTTGCTCCTAGAGCTAATGCACTGAATTTTCTTTAAAATGCTGCGTCAGAAATATTAATTTATTGATTACGACTTAGGAGTCTTAGGAGTCATATAGGGATATGATAGCATGTCTGTAATATTATCCTCGATTCAGACTGATTCTGTATTCCCTTACATCATAAAACTGCATATATCGTTTTATTCTCTCTTTTTAGGAACACGAATTGGGATAAGCCTAGTACTAGGTCTGGAAAAGTCGATTTTCGTTCTGAGGAAAGCGCCTCTGGTGCAACGGAGTTTCTTGTAAGCCTGGGATATATCAGAATGTATTAGAATATATTCGTTTTATCTCATGACGGTTTTATAGCGATCCCCGAGACAGATTTGTTCATGTCTCTCTAAATTGAAAGAAGAATTTCTGACTCTCGAAACTTCAGAAAAGTTTGTTCATTACTGCTCTCTTGTGGTAATGATCATTTTTTTTTAGTTTCGTGTTTTTCGCCGTTGAAATTCTTAGATTGCATGCCGCATTGATTTCGCATTACTCTATCATTAGACAAAGTAAATTGGTTCCAGTCAGTGGTAGGGTCAATGAACTAACTAATCAGACCAGCAACTAGCAATCAGTGGTGTATTGTGGTGATTTTATAATAACATGGCGACATGGTCGCTAATCACCAGTGCTAGGTGCCTGCTAGTTAAAGTTATCGGCGTTTGCGTTGCACACAGTCAGCAACATATCAGCACTGCAGCTAGAAATAATTTTGCAAAAACTTAATTTTTAAAAGTTAATACTTAGTACTCTATTTACAATAATCACATAATGTTCGTACTCTTAAATTAAGTATTTATTTATTTCTTTTTGGAGAACCAACAGCAGTAAATTACGAAGTAATTTAATTGATACTATAGAATTAACTTGCTCCTTAGTGTTACTATATTAAAGCCAAAGCTATTATAGAATCTCGCAAGTAGATTAAATTTTAAAATATTCCTTAATCTTGATATTAAAACTACCTACAAACTCTCGTTACCTATAGTTGCCTTAAATTGGCGTCTACCTATATGAAGTGAATCTACAAAATGAGTCAAGCCATGAGTCACAGTCAAGGGGTTCCTTGCTAATGGACTTGATCACCCAGTTTGATAAAATTCGAATATTTATACACTGATAAAGTTATGTTTTGCGGCGAAAAGACTGATCCATTCCTTATTTTACTGATCTCTTTTAAAATAAGCACATAAGTAGGTAAGCGTAGAGTTAATTCAATCCAATTCACACTATGTGTACTTCAACGGGGTTATTTTTATTAATCTTCATCATCGTTTCACGAAATTCATCATAGCCAATAGTTAGATTAGTGTTTGCTTTATCATAATTGTTTATGTTAAAAATAGAAAATAAATCTGCCTGTGCGATACAAAAAATTTACGTAGTAAAAAACAATAAAAGTAAAAAGTTAGAAAAATAATAGAGATATTTCTTTGCCATCAAATGCCCATAGCAAAATGGTTCTGACCGCAAAATCAGTAGTAGGTACATTCAGTCTGGCCCAGTCACTTCTGAATGCTGACTCATACTCGTAGATGTCTTTTTGTATCAATGCCAACATTGAAACCAAAACAATACCATTTCACGCAGCCTTTCATCTCAAGCTGTCTATCGCAACTGCATAAGATATACACTCTGGTAGCAAATCGTTTACGAATTGAATTATAAAGGTGGTCTCGACGTAATCGTCTTGCAGTTTGAATAATCGGCACAGGGTGTTGTAATAGCTTTAGACAGGCGTGAACGTTGTGTGTAAATAGAATATGCAATGAAACGTGCAGTATACGTTTAGGGGTGCATTGGAATGAGAACCTTGTGACGCCGAACAAGGTGCAGCGTAAGGGAATTCAGGAACGTGCTGTTGTGGACATTAATGATGCAGGTTAAAGGGGAGCAGTATTTGCATAAACCACTCTAAACTTTGATAACTTTTATACTTACGTGTAGCTTTAATTAATAAGAATTCTAAACGAAAAGTAAATGATTTTTAAAGATGTCGGACAATTTCATAATTCACAGAGAAGAAAGGAGGTCCAACTAGGTAGGTACGTGTTTTTAATCAGGTTTAAATAAAAATACCTACTTTTAGCTGCATTCTTTTCTTTCAATGCAATTACGGAACCCAAGTTTGTGAACAACTTTTAGTTTTTTTCTCTACCTATTGATTTTGTATCGATGCAATCTGAAGTATCCGCCGATCGTATTGAATTACAATACGGTTTCCAAGTATCTTGACTACTTGAGGTATGAAGTGTTAGTATCATTAGTTAGCATTGTATGTAAATTTATTTAGTTTAGTTGAAGGTCTATAATGTGGAGAGTAAATGACAGCTGCAGATTGGTTGGACATGGTTAGACGGAAGGTAAATATGCCATCACTAGTGTTAATTGGATTTCATTTAGATCATCTTCGCCCAATTTTTAAGTCAAAACTATGTGGGAACTGTTTGCTCTGTAAGTTAAACTATCAGTAACATTGCATGCGCTTGTAGGGTTGTAAGTTAGAGCTCAGGTCCTTAGTACCTTTATCATATCGATAGTTATAACTGTAGGCTCTGACATTATGTTAACATTTGATTCTTTATGACTGGCATTTACGTACCAAGTGTAACAGACAAGCTTACATTACAATAACCTTGACACCTGCCGTAGCTTAGTTTTGATGACGTCATTTATAATTTAATCAAAACTGATTAAAAGCTACTTAACTGAAGGACATAGATTCTGAAACATGTTGCTGCCTACTGATGTCAAAAGTCAGCGATCTTTAACGAAATTCATTATTTAAGTTAAGAAATGTTGTAACGATTTCACACCTCGCAAATATGTATAGGGAAAAGTAATTTTTGCACTCTCATTTCGATAGAATGTAGCGTGTTTCCGGAGAGAAGTTTTTTGCAACAGCTTCTAACAAAATTCACTAAAATCCGTCTGATTTATCGGATTGTCAGCTTATTTATTTCTTCATTTAATATATTTTGTTTGATCTTGAAAACTTCCACAGTATATCTGCGCAGCGTTATCTCGGCTCGCGTCAGCAATACTGAGAAGCTGTGTATCTTTACATATAAACAACATTATAACTTTTGTTCGTGTGTTGCCAATCCGTAGTAGTTTTGGGTGTTTGCCAAGCTGAGGGTTGTAAATTTGAATGCCGTAGTTGGGTCAAAACACGTGAAAACTGAATTTTCCGGCGCGACAATGTCTCTTGTTATAGGTCTATAAAAAATCACGTAGTTATTTGTTTATATAACTAAATAAAATTTAAACCTAAACAAAGACCAAGCTAAATAATTTTATTTTGTTCGGTTAGTGCCTACCACCCAACAGTTTTACCCGTTTGCGGTCAACATGCCATGAGTACGCCTCGGTATAGCTAATGGCTCAAACTTATGTCGAAGTTCCTTTAAACTTGTGTTGAATGTCTTTGGGCTTGCTTCCCAATGACGTAAGACATCACATCACGAAGCAATAACGTCACAGCATCTGTGAATGTATCAGTTGAGATTCCTTAAAAAATAGAGTGAGCAGTAATAGTTTCGATCCGATAGCGAGCTCCAGATGTTAATAAAAGTGGCATCACAGGTGCACCTGTGAACACATCAGCACTGTCAGAGGTCGGCCTTGGTCGTAGTTTTTACAAGAAATACTTCGTACAAGTACTTTGCTGCCGACTGTTTCAAAGACGCTCGTCGTTAGCAATTCAGGGTTAAGTAATAATAAAGTTGGTTAAATAACATACTATAAATATTAAGTAAACTACTGTTAAAATCATTATAAATTGCTTAATGAGTGCCGTTTGAATAGCACATGTGTTTTTCCTTAATTTCGATAAAAACTTAAAAATCAGTGTCTAACCTCAACCTTTTCCGACATGCGATAATAATGGAATTCAATGTCGAATTTAGTCACAATTAAAAACCGTTTAGGTTCACTTCGTCCACATTCCCATTTCGTTCACATTCCTACTTCGTCCACAATCCCACTTCGTCAACATTCCCATTTCGTCCTTATTCCCACTTCGTCCTTATTCCCACTTCGTCCACAATCCCACTTCGTCAACATTCCTAGCCAATTTTAATGCAGTTTTCGCTATCACTTAGCTTAATTCTCAGGGAAGATTTTATTTTGTGATATAGGTATGGACGAAATGGTAATGTTGACGAAGTGGTAATGTGGACGAAGTGGGAATGTGAACGAAATAAGAATATGGACGAAATGGGAATGTTGACAAAATAGGAAGTGGACGAAATGAAATGTCTGACGAACTTGGAAGTTGACAAAATGGGAATGTGGGCGAAGTGAACCTAAACGTTAAAACCAATTGCCATCGTCTAACCATTTTTAAATCCATACAAAATAACGTGTCCACAGAACCACGTATCTTTCGGAGACACTGCCTTATGTTATTGAGTACATAATGGCTCTTATACAAAAACTTAAGTATGAATGCGCGGTTTTCAGTCACACGACAACCGTGAAGCCGAATGTGTGTTAAAATTTATATAATTTAGTATTTTTTCATACACCTTGTGTTTTTGTGATAGTGGCAATGAATGAATGTGACATGGTAGTGCCTAAATGGATGCCCAGGACGTGATTGTTTTTAACGTGAGTACCTGCTTTGTTGATTTTCAAGTTCAGTCAGATACTTAACAATTTTGCGACTTAAATGTGCTTTAATCTTACGTCACAGAAGCAATAGTTCATACTAATCTGATGTTATTTTTAGGTACTTAACTATAACATCCGACAGCGAAAAGGTTACGGAATAATTACAATTGTAAACTGTGTACCTATAGGTATATTACTTACGAGTAGTAAGGTTTGGTTTAAAAGCTTCCTCTTCAAATTAAAAGCCGGAAGTACAGAACTTTAGCCATTCGCGCCAGCATCCTCTAAAAGCGATTAATTTTGTATTCTTCCAACTGTAAAGCGGTGATGTTATTTCCTTCTGATTAACGGCATATCTAGGGCAGATGTCATGAAATAGTTCCGTACAAAGACTTCCCAGTTTATTTTCGTAAATGCATCCTACAGATCGATCGAGTGAACCAAAGCTAAAAATATAAGCTTCTCGTGACCCACTAAGCTAGGTAACTTTTAGTATTTTTACGTTTTTTGATGCTGGAGCTATAATTTTCTAAAGCCAATGTACCTATAAAGTGAAATATAGACGTCGAAACCTATAAATCAACTTCAGTGATTTTTACTTCGTTTATAATAAAGACATTGCATTCGTGAAATTCACTTTCTTTATGTGGCATAAAACTTTCCAATGCACTTATTGTGAGTGCGCGGAGGCATTATGTAAGAGTGATCTTGATGATAACAGAATGAGTTTTGCATAAAGTGACGATTTATTTATTGTTCTGCTGGTAAATCTGTTGCTTAAGAAAGTTCGGTGTGTTGAATAATTAAAAGTCTCAAAATCTTTACTATATTAGCTTTTACCTGTGGTTTTGCTCTCGTGAACCATTACATTTGTCACTTGAAATTCCGGAATTTCACTGAATCCACATCGAAGTTTCAAAAATTACGTGATCAGTTTACGATAAGGAAGAACGCTGCCGAAAATGTAATGTCTCCAAACTAGGTGGTTGCAAGTTCTGGATTATTTATGCATAAATTCTGTTTTAACGTGAAAGACTAACAAACATACATATACAGACACAATCGTTTTATTAATAAGATAGGATTATTTAGTTGAATATTACACCTGTGACATCATAAAACTTAAAACGTCGTTTGCAGCAAATCTTTTTTAATCTGCACTAATACAATACAATACAAATATTCTTTATTGAACACCAAAAACAAATCATAAAGAAATCAAAATAAGATAATCAAATAAAATCATATAAATTTTCTCGCTTGTTCAGTTTAACCGCCAATAGCATCTAACGTTCACCGATTCCTTGAAATGAAACTCGGGACAGCGGTCATTGGACAAAAGATTGACATCATCACACGCGATGGCCACTCAAGCGCACAAGATTGCACAATAGCTCTTTAAATGGCCAGTTATAATTACGTAGTAAGAACCTAAACCTGCTGTAACAAAAGAAATGTATTTAAGGTTTTTTGTAACAAGAATGGCTACTTAAGTATGCATGAAACTACTAAATAATACGGTATAACAATCTGTTTCTTCATGATTTTTAAAATAAGTTGTTTATAACGTTACATGTATAGTATTAACGATTATTTAATACTATACTATACATTTTATTTTCCCATTATATCACCTATGAATTGACGTCATAGCATTTGCAATACTCAGGACAAGACAAATAGAATGACTCATTATTTAACAATATAGCTAAAAGGTTAAAGAAGTACTAACTTTCGCAGAAAGATTGAAACTGTAAGAAACGGATGAAGGTTGTCAAAATTGGTTTTTACTGAGAGCGTGCGACCATATTGTTAGATGAATCAGCTGGGTAAAGAAAATGTATGAACAATGCGAATTCAATGATTTAATGATAATTAGTGAAATTTGATTCGTTGGCTTGAGAAAAATCCCTTGACAATTACACTGACTTAAAGATAATATTGTTCATAACAATTATAATGAAAAGCTAAGGAGTTGACTACAATAGCAATAAGTAAAGTTGTTAGCATGCGTATATTTTATAATTTTGCGTTGATCAATTATAACTGAAGATACACATTGCCGAACAAAATCCCCTTCAAAAAATGTCCGAACTTTTTTATTTGTTTGCATAACAATTAAAATCATCACCTACACAGAAATTTGAACCTAGCCTTTACTTCATTACAGTCGAATTTCGGTTGACACTTGACAGCTAAACTTGACAATTTCACGCAACGTACTGAGAAAAAAGAAGGCCATTGGCGCTCATTTGGCTCGGACATTTTCGGGCGCGCGACTGTGGATCTAAAGTTATAATTGATCAAAGTAATTTTGTATTTTTATACCTTTGACCTGAAATCTCAAGGCTTCCCTTACACTTGCAATTGGTTCCTTGTCTAGAAGCCATGTCTTATAATGGCATTTTAAAAACATCCACTGCGTAAAATTCCAAAGAATCTATTCAACTTGTCTTTTTCAAACAAAACGTTTGACTGATTTCTAAAATTATCAAGCGGGTATTTCTACATTTTGTATTTTAGGAGTAAAGGCCGTGTCAAATTCAGTTTTAAAATTTCAGAACCATTTGCCGGCTTTAAGTATAGAAATTAGAGCAGTGTTTTTGCGGAACACTGGTTTCGGCGGTTCGATTAGTTGAATTATTTTATCCCAAAGTACCGCTATTAAATAGAGTATGTGCTGTAATCGAATCCCGATTCGGAGTCGAATTCATTAGCGTTATCTAGTAGTGCCTCTCCGCAAACATTGACGGGTGTAAAATCGACACGTTCATTTATTATGCATGTGTCAATTGTCACGACACAAGAGTTTTAACAAGTGTGATGCCACCGTTGCTCATTACGGAGTTCATTACGAGATTTTAATTTCCGTAGTCGCTCATACATTTTTACCTTTGATTTTAAAGTGATCCATCGATGATCAAATAAATACTTGCGTCATAATCTGGATCAATATTTATTTCAATAGAGGCACTACTTTTAGGGTGCCTTTCCACCAGAGATGTGCTACGCTGCGTTGCTATGGATGTGTCAGATATCCACCAATCATGTTCATGGTCCACATAGCATAGCACAGGTGGAAACGGGTTCAACTAAGCTATGATTTTTATACGGAAAGATGAGTGCCCTGGATGCGTGCTATGGATGCGTGCTACGGATGCGTGTTATGGATGCGTGCTATGGATGGATATGGGCGGCGGTGCAAGCGTCTCCCCCCTCACCGCACTGCCGCTCCGCGAGCCCCTGACAATACATCGCATCGCATAGCTCGAGCTGCGCGTCTACTTCGCACATCTACATAGCTTAGCATTGGTGGAAACGGTCACACACTTTTGTAGCGTAGCTTCCACATCTTCGCAGCATAGCTGCATAGCACATCTCTGGTTCGCATTCCTTGGTTATAATAATCTTAAATATTTAAAGATTGTAACTAAGTATAAGAAAAAAATTTTTTTTGCAACATTAATTGCAATAAACAGATTAAATTTTTTTTTTTTTGTTGGAAATGCACCCTTATATTCATATTTTGTGTAGTCTCATGAGCGTAAGAAAACACTTACACTTACTTGTTAGAAGAATTGTACGTAACTGAATAATAGTATAGTAGATGAGAACTATCTCTGCCGTGTTCTCTTATAATCAACTAGTTGGAGGTACTGAATGCAATCGGGTGAAACTGCTCGAGCTTGAAGACGGAGTTAACTGAACTGCTGAACGACACGATTCATTACTATCTGTGAATGAATGAACGGTTCTTGAACGGGAACAGTTTCAATTACCTCGCTGTTACCGATAAACTTTTACTTTGAAATGGTTTGCAAAAAAATCGGAATCTTCTTTTTTGAAGACAGTCAAAATATTATTGAACAGTTTGATGATTTTATGTCCACATATTTTTTGTTTTGGTTCTTCGACGTTAGAGTTTTAGGCGCCGAAAAGCTTCAAATAAATAAATTTAAGACGAAATCTGGTAAAGTAAATATTTTCGATCGCAGAATCCCTGAACTCTATCAAGGAAATCATAAAAGACTATTTTAATTTCTCAATAAAACTATTTTCGAACACGTTGCGTAAAATTGAGGTTAATTTTACAACAATGTTAAACCCGCGCGTTTTTAAACTTTACGGAATAAACTTCGCTGCTCCATAAATTCGTTACATTATTTTTAAGTTCGTGTTGCCAGTACAAAAAATGCGGGAAATAATTTATGGTTTATTTCATGCCAGCATTTTACCAGGTTGAATGTTCAGGATTGCGAGCGACCTTAATGAATGCACTCGTGTGCCTATGCCTTTGCATTTACCTGTGCCACCGAACATTTTTACGCCGTTAATGTTGGCAGCACTCGTGAAATACTGTTTACTTTTAATTTGATAGCTGTTTCGTTGAGACTAAGTTATTCATAGAATATAAAAACTTTTTTTAATAAACCGTGGTTTGTTGTATTTTAAACACATCTGAATAATAAGAAACCCGCTTTAGGATTGTATAATAAGATGAATTGTCGTAGTGCTAGAGTTTGTTTACGGTACGTTAACTTAATTGGAATGTCCCAATTTTTGACAACGTATAATAAATCGAAAACCGTTTGGAGAAATAGGCTTTGTGAAGCGTTTTCAGAAATCAGATTTCAAAAATATGATAAACTGAATTAAATAAAGAAAATTTAAGTAAAGACCTTCATTTGATCCCTGCAGTGAATCGTCACAAAGGCAGATATAAAGCAGGTCTACACTCTAAAGCAAACTGACAGTTTGAAATGTTGCTGTCCTGCTTATAATAGCAAAGAGTGACAAAGAAAGAACTTTAATCACATGATGCGCACCTGGCTTTAAACAGTTGTCATTTATCGTAAAGTCCGAAATGTATACGAGTGTTTTCAATGTATTTTTTACAAATTTAACTAATAAATTACTACGTTACAAGTAAATATAAAAGAATTTAAATATCAGATTTTAATAAAAAATATCTATTTACTATCACACCATTAAACAAACAGGAATAATCGAAGCTAAAAGAAGAGAAATAAATAAAACTATTTGTCATGGTTCATTTAGGACCCTAATTCGTGCTTGTATTATTGACAGTGACAAGACAAATCAGTAGTGTCACAGATTGTTATGTACGGCTTGAATTTTTGTAGGCAATGGAACGTGGCTCTCTCACTGTGACGTCATCCAACGTATTTCTTAAAAAAATTATAAGAAATTAAATACTCAACCAAATTCAAAATCGATGAAAATGGTATCTTAAAATATCCTATTCTTCCCAAAAAAAATATAAAAACTATAGGTTATTTTTTTTGGTGCATCCCAACTGTGTATTCTTTTATTCTAGCAAAAGACTAAAAAATTAAGATGGTCGCACAATTAGATTACTCGGAATTAGTGTAAGATTCTTTTCCAAGAAGAGGCTATATCTTATTTACCGCGGGGCCGAATATAAGCCGGCTTATTCTAAAGCCCGCTAAGATTTTCCTATTTTCTCGTCTCCAGGTGCAGCGGCGTTGGAAATAGAAAAGTTTTACTTCATTTTTCTTACGACCGAGGCCGGGTTTGCCGATATTGTTCAAGTTAAAGAATAAAGCGGTCTGAGTCACGAATTAAGGGCTTTTGCTAGCGGATAGCGTTTAAGCTGATATGCTAAATATTATCTGCATTCAGATTGATTTTCAAATTTCTCGTCTATTTAACTTTCATAAACGCAACGACCGCTTGAGCCTAGTTGGTAGTGACCCTGCCTACGAAGCAAGAGGTCCTGGGTTTGGGTTGGGCATTTATTTGTGTGATGAGCACGAATATTTGTTCCTGAGTTATGGATGTTTATCGTCGTCTAGTACCCATAGTACAAGCTCTGTTAGTTTGGGACTAGGTCGATTTGTGTAAGATTGTCCCCTAATATTTGTCCCCCCTAATAAATCATCGTTTTCTTAGTAATCATGTCAGTACCAACATTGTCGAACATGCCTGGCCATATTCTACTTAATCTTGCACGTCTTGACTTCGTTCTCTTACTTTATTTTTTCCCCAGATGAGGCAAAGCACAGCCTTAACCACTAAAACTAGGGGCAAAGATGTTCTTAGAGGGTGATGAGGTAATAATGTAGAGGGTTGATATTTTGCACTTTCCTTGAAGGCACTAAGAATTGATTGTTCCAAAAATCCCGCGGGATTGAAAATAAAGAGATTTATATATTTTTTTTCGAAGTAGCTTGCCGTTTTTTTTTTCATTACAATTGTTAAATAATTTATTGAATTAGGCGTTAATTTGCGGATGCCCAGACCAACATCTGGTAGCAAATTAAGTGAACGGTACTCTGAGGATGAGTTCTGGTTGAGTTGGAAACGCATCAGTGTAGTTTGGTGGTGGTGATAGTTGGGTTTGTGTGATTTGTGTGTGTATGTACAGTGTGGAGGTGAAGGAAGTGCATGAACACACGTTTCTTGCGTAAGCGTAACTATCATAAAGTCGCGGGTGAGCAAAGTGATTGTTTCAGATCGTTAGAGTTGTATCTTCGGATTAAGCTAGTAATCAATATTTTGCAAAAAAAGTCTGGAAATGCTAACTTTATTCTTTTCGCTCTGTTCCTTTAACTTGGGTGTATCTGAAAGTGGTTTTTATGTACCGTAATGACTACACCCCGTGTCTGGTACGTTATGGTTGTCGTAATCAATGTTTGCGAGTTAATGCAACACAAAACCTACGCTTAAAGTTATATCAGATAACGCAGTCTTGCCTTTCGCAATCTTAGAAAAGCTTTTATGTGCTGTGCACCGTGTTCTGTTTTAGAATTGTTATTGCACTGTTATCGTGTTATTAGAGTATGGTGTGACATGTTTTTTAGTATTAACATTTTTTTTTTTTTTCACTTTCATTGCGGCTTTTCAATTAAAGAAAAGTGTCACTTTCTCTTTTATTGTTGTTGAATATAATTTATTCAATGAATTGTTGTCATACCTAAGTCATAAATTAGTCAAAGAAAGTGCAACAAAACAAATGACTGCACTTAAGTACAATAAACTGGTAAAAAGTGTATGTTTTGATTGGAACGTTTAATTAGGTGTCAGTACCAACCCTATAACGCTCTGGTCCCGCTGCTTAATGTAATTGGCAACCCTAACTCCCTCGTTATCTTAACGACAGAATCCGATTTGCCTTCAGGAGCGATTCCGATGCCAACAATCGATTGTTTAGCGATTACGGCCGATTACGGTTGGTAAAACCTATTTGTTTTATTGCCAATGTTGTCTAACGTTATAGCTTCATAATTAACTGTTGTGTTGTTTGTTATATTTTTCTCTCAAAACGTCACAAACTTTATTATCTACTAAATTAGATAATCGACCAAACACAATTTCAGTCAAACGAACAAATATAATATACCCTGCGTCTATTTCTTCCAATAATTCAGTCTTACCCCTGAATTAATGTCCTCCCATTTGTTATAAGTATGATTTCCTACCGACTCCCTAACTTGAAAATTTATATTCATAAAACACTCATCTGAAATATAGTTTTGTAATTTTGTTGAAAATTGCTTCATAAAACTCCCACACCTGCGTTGGACGTTCACAGACTGCAACCAAAATGTATTTTCTTGGTATGGACAGATATTTTTGAACTGGTTCCAAATAGTCCATCATGAGCTTCAATATCTTCAATTCTTATTGTCATATTTTGAAATTGAATATCAAAAGAGTTCCAGCGTATATCAACGCAGGCAACGACCGCTTTAGCCTAGTTGGTAGTGACCCTGCCTACGAAGCAAGAGGTTCTGGGTTCGAATCCCGGTAAGGGCATTTTATTTAAGTATTTATATTTATCTATATATGTATGTTTATCGTCGTCTAGTACCTATAGTACTAGACGACGATAAACATACATACATGTGCTTTGCTTAGTTTGGGACTAGGTCGATTTGTGTGAGATTGTCCCCTAATATTATTATTATTAGGTCAGGTTTTTTATTTTAAAATCATATTGTGGTTTTTATAGTGCAGTTTTTTCCAAAGAGAAGTGGACGCAGATGCCTTAATAAAACTCGCTCGTTTATACCTGTTTACATCACAGCGCAATAAAATAAACGTAAAGATTTTTTTTGTCACTTATCTCGGAGCAAAAATGCCGCGAACGCGCTTGAGGTGTTTTATAGTAGCAATATCTCTCCAGATAAGCTCCCCCTACACCTTTATTTTCTTCGATTTATTCATGTCTTGGTATAAATTAGGTAACGATAAAGGGTCTTTGAAAAGCACCTTTTCTTTAGGTCTGGTAAGGAGTGGATTGCGATAGTGCGGAATTAGTTCTGTATCGTGTGTAAGCTTGCATGGAATTGTAACTCCTATGTGCTTGTGCTAGTAAGTAATTTCCAAAAGCAGATTTAAACTTTGCAAATAAATTAGAATTTAAACTAAATGTATTTTAAACCTAGCCTCGGTTCGGGGTTTCCGCATAATCCGGATAGACTCTTCCAGCCCTCTGTCTGCGAGCGCAAAATGCTTCATTGTTGTCTATCAACACAACACATTTCTATAACGGTGTATTATCTTTGCAAAGCTTTTGTGTGCATTTTACTGTAAAAAGTTTACAAGGTTTTTTTAGGCACGGTTTAAACTTGTTGATTTGCATCGTACTAAGCATGAAATGTGATATGTAACGGGTCTAAAAAGATTTCGTAGAGAAACAAACGCAATTTTTTTGCGGTTAAGTTTAAACTTTTCATAAGCAGTGACAGAACATGAGTGCGTGGACATTTATATGGTTAAAAGTAAGTTGCTTGATACTAATGAATTTTCTTGGTTTTGTTTCAGGTATTTTTCGACAAAGTGGTAAGGGAGTCAACTTTAAACTCGAGAACCGAATTCCAACATTATCATAAAAGACTCGTTGAATTTAAAATACCCGTTGAAATTCAAATAGAATTGTAGATTTAACCCTCGCTTCGCTACGAGAAGTCGCAGCTTGCACCAAATGAAATACTTTAAGCTAATTTTGATTTTCACAAATTGGAAATGAGAACATGGTTAAAACAAACAACTTTAACTTTAAACAAACACAACTCCAAGTCGTGACCGATCTCGATTGTTTCTAAAGAATTTCGTGAAATCGCTGCTTATTATTATTAACTTTCGAGTAAACAGAAGACTACGCGGCCGCAGTCTTTTGTTTTTGCTATTTAGTTGAAATAAATCGTCTCGTGGCTAGGCCGGCATTTGTTTTTCACGTAAACGCTTTTTGTCGGCTTTTTTTTTCTTTACGGTGCGGTCTCATTCAGCGACTCGCCGTCCTGCATTGCATTTTTCATTTGAAACCTGAAAACCGCCCCGGCATATTCATGCGATGGCGTCTACTCGAACGCTTTAAAACGCAAGCTTTTAGTTTTGCAAAAAAACTTTATTCATATCCTGCCAGTGTTTTTTGATTGATGACAGGCGGCTGGTGTATAGAGTATTTCGAGTCCAATCATTATGGAGTGGCTCTGTGGATGCGAGAGTGGGACAGAAACAAATATTACTAACCCAGACGGTATCAATAGGGTAGATAACACCCAATCCAATTATGTACTTTTTAAGAGCTGAGTAAACACGATTCTTCATAGATTTTGTAAGAAATTACATACATAGCTTTGACGTCACTTGGCCAACTCAATCGAACAACACTACTTATTTGTTTCAAAGGAACTAAAAATCTAGTTGTGCAATTCATTGAAAATTAATTTTGTTTTCCAGTTTAAATAAAGTTTTTTTTATGAGTCGCGTTTTGGAAGTATTCTTTTAAGGTGTCAATTACCCTAATCCATTTAAATACACATATAGAGATGACCCTGCGATGTTTCCTTAAATATGCCTAAAGATAACTCTTAGGTGATTTTGTCAAATGATATTGCACAGAAGCAAACAGTTAGTCCCATATTAAAATATTAAAAATATTAGGGGACAATCTTACACAAATCGACCTAGTCCCAAACTAAGCAAAGCTTGTACTATGGGTACTAGACGACGATAAACATACTTATATAGATAAATAAATAACATCCATAACTCAGGAACAAATATTCGTGCTCATCACACAAATAAATGCCCTTACCGGGATTTGAACCCAGGACCTCTTGCTTCGTATGCAGGGTCACTACCAACTAGGCTAAAGCGGTCGTTATATAGTTTTAATCTAATTTACCTATTCTGCCTATTGGTGTTCCTGTCAGCCACAGAAGTGCCCTGTGTCAAACGTTATTCTGGTTAACGTTAGGTACGTAAACCTTTAAGGATTCCACCTTAAAAGATAATGCAATCCCGCCCGATTGTCTTATAAATATATCTCGAAATCTCGCCCAAAAGGCTGTTGATATCCCAAATCTCTTTTATTATTAAGTGAGCCATCTATACGTTACGTACCTATAGGTAACGCCATGAGAGTTGAGGCGAATGATTACACACACAGCTACATAAAGTAGGTACTGATTGCAAAAAAAGTAGAGAATGAATGAAATGAGTGAGTGAATGAAAATGTGAGTTATAATATGATCTTATGATATAATGCCTAAGCAATATTATGCATATTATTTATTTTTTCATATAACCTATTTTTGAAATAAAACAATTTGAAACTGATAAGAAATATTCGCAATAAAAAAATCGTTATTTTATGAATAGCGAAAAGTATGCCTATCTGATTTAAATAAATTAGATCACAATATTTTATTTTCTGCTTTGTTCGAAGTAGATGTATTTTCATAAATAATTCTTACCGAAATAGGTTGAAGAAATTTTTAGCCAATCTTGTAACTCACTGTAGAGTCTGTTGAACTTGCAATCAGTACGAATAAATGTCAAAATCCCGCTGTCATTACATGACGTGTTGTTGTGTGCGTGACCTCGACTCTCATGGCGTTACCTATATGTTATCTTTGATTTCATGACACAGCGTGAGAGCACGATATTGCGGTTGAAATGACACCGCTTTTTACCTCCAGAGGCCGTATTGTCTAACGCTTCTGTCGCTTGCCTTCGCATTCACCGTCTCTTTCTGTCATCCTTTTCTACCGTTGGAGAGAAAGAGATAGTGATTGCGAAGGCAAGCGTCAGAAACGTTAGACAATAAGCCTGCCGCTTTATGATTATGACGCTCATTCATTTTCCGCATCTAACAATCCGATTGAAAGACTTGTGCTGACATTGTGTTGTGTTTCAAACTAATAATTTATTAAAACTGAGTTAGTTTGTGCAGATGTTTGAATATTTGGATGTTTGAATTGTTAGTCAATCACGCAATAGGAAATGAACGGATTTAGATAAAACTTGGCGTACAGATGGAAAAACTAAATGCAGGAACGGGCCTTCACAGGTTTGGTAGCGGTAATTCGGTTGGGTTTGGTTTGAACTGCTAATCAGGAACGCCAAAAATAAATGGTTTGCGAGAGGTTTAGGCTGAGTTTGGGATGCGCCTTATTTTGTTTATTTATTTATTTACAAAGCGAATTAACAAGAAAATAAGGCTCATCCCAAGCTCAACCCATTCCTATCCTCTCCCAAACGATAGAATTACCGCTCGCAAACCGTGTTGGGCCGTTCCTGAATTTAGCTCCTGGTTTGAGACTTAGGATACTAAGAGCCATATATCACACTGGTGATTTGAGAACGTATTAGGAGCGGTGTTCGCCGCGGAGGCGCAACGGATTCGCTGCGAACGCCAGGGCTTGAAATACCGCTACAAAGTTGGTATCGTTACCACTGTAAGACAGATTTAACGTTAAGTTATAATTAACGTTAGCCAATGTACCGTTACTTATACTACTGCTGTGCATTGAGCTAACGTTAAGTCAAAGGTATCGTTAAATCATTTTTAACGTTATTAGGTAACGTTAATGGCAGCTTATTTATTTTTGATTCACTGATGAATGGATATATTGTTGGTAAGGCTCTTCCTTCACTTCATGCACGCTCACGGTAGCCATGGCAACAAAGCCAATCAACCAGCGCGTCTATCGGTAGCGCGGTGTGGTAACATAGCATTACCGATTAAAATAGTGTTACTATGGTAACATTATAATAATGTGAATTGGGTAACGTTAAAAAGCCCTGCAATGAAAAGTAAAATTACCGATAAAAATAACGTTAATTGGGTAAAGTTATAATAATGATATGTTATCAAGTAACGTTATATTTATTTACTACCGTTACTGAGGTATTTTTATGATTTTACCGTTTCCTAACGTTACTCATAATGTGAATTTGGTAACGTTAACAAGCCCTGGCGAACGCTCAACGTATTATATACTTATGTCTAAATAGGTTGGGCGTTCGCGGCGAATCCGTTGAGCCTCCGCGCATTCGCTCCGCTTCTAATAAGTTCGCAAATCGCCAGTGCGATATGGCTCTTAATATGCCGGTAATAAGTACCCGTGCGCATAAGACTGGCTTGGGCAGCTTACTCCAAACTCAAGTTCGCGTTCAACATGAAGCCAAGTGCCGAACAAAAAGCTCGTATTCACGACCAGCGCATCTTGCCTGTGCTTACGTATGGGGCTGAGACTTGGGTTTTTACTAAGGAGATCCTCCACAAACTTCAAGTGGCTCAAAGAGCGATTGAGAGAAAACTGGTAGGAGTTACGCTGAGAGACCGTAAAAGAAATGAATGGGTCAGAGAGCAAAGCAAAGTGAGCGATGTAACTAAACGGGTTGCGAAATTGAAATGGGAGTGGGCTGGTCATGTCGCCCGCAAGCATGGCTTGTGGTGCAGGGCAGTGGTAGAGTGGAGACCGTGGGGTGAGAAACGCCCGAGAGGAAGAGCGCAGATGCGTTGGTACGACGATATCAAAATACTGGCGGGAACAAAGTGGTTGGAAACTGCTCAAGACCGGAACAGATGGCATAAACTGAAGGAGGCCTACACCTTAGAGGTTGAGAATGGCTAAAGAAGAAGTACCCGTGGGATAATATTTTTACTTTAAACAAAAATAGAGGACGCTGACTTAGAACGTTGGAGTACTTCGGCTCTAGATGACGTGTTAACTTCGTAAGCAATCCACAGATGGCGTAGTCCGAGAGAACGAACGTTTGTGCTTTAATGACCTTTCTTCGTGGATTTGGTGCGCGTTTGGCAGCCGCCGTGACGTGTGACTCCGGGAAGAAGGGCTACGGATTAGCCCGAAACATGGCGAGTTAAGCCTTTTAAAGGGTGAGACCACACGAGCGTAATTTTGTGAGTTGAGAGCGGCAGAATTTCGGTTGCGGCATACATTGTGTCACGTGATGGCGCGCATATTGTATGGCACGGACCGAAATTCTGCCGCTCACGACTCACAAAATTACGCTCGTGTGGCCTCACCCTAAGACGTGACTGATCCGTAAATTTTCACTATGAGTGAGTCTCACGGTAGTTTCATGTTTAATTTTATGTTTTTAATTTTATTTGTTTCTTGTTACCTTTGAAATAAAAATTAGTTAATAAAGTAACATACAGCAATTCAATATACTGCAAGTGGCATCTATTCCATGAATTTTCCATAAAAACTGTCACGAGCGATCAAGGCCAGCGTATTGTTCTACAGTCAATTGTGACGCACTTCCTCAGCCCGTGCTACTAGCCTCTATATTATTAACCTTTCCCTTCTAAAAGCTATTTCGCCAAAGGCCGTAGAATAAGATCAGAAGGCGTTGAGTTTTCCGGTCAGGTTAACAGTGGGGTGAGGCGTCGCGTTGCTATGCTCAAATTTAACATAAGAACAGAATCGTTGAGGATTTATTAGCTCTGCTACTAACCCGGGACTCCGTCTGGGAAGAATTCGTATATCCCACAAACTCGGTTCGGGGGGACTATGCAATTTTTCGGGTAAAAGGTATAAGCAGGCACAACTTTTTTATATGAATTTATGTTTTTATACTTTTTTACCAATTTTGTATGTTTTGTTTTGGAATTCTTGTGATCTTGTTTTTTATTGAATGTCAAGTTAGTCTTATTACAGCTACTATACAGTGCAGACGTGTCAGATTGTAGCATAAACTCAGCAGACCCTTAATTCAGGTTATAAACTATTTGTGTGCCAAATTTCATCAGTAGGTATCCGTCACACCGTTTTAGCGTGAAAGACTAAGAAACATCCAAACATCCAACCATAAAAACTTTTGCGTTTATAATATTAGTAAGAGTACACGAAAAAGCCACCATTTGGCACCATTTTCTTCAAATTAACGCATATTCATTTATCTCTGATAATCTCTCAAAAATTAATCCCTATTCCATTGCGGCCGCCAGTAGCATTAGCCTTTTCAGCTTTATTCGAGGGTAGGACGGTAAATCGCGTCTGCGGCTTACCTAATGAGGTCATAAATAAACTAGTTACCCAAAACACGTATGCTGACCCTATTGACCTAAATAACTCGTGAAACCGCGGTTAAGTTGCGTAATTGCACTATCATGTGGGCTAACTAGAGAAGTTGGAAATTAGGACACTCGCTGTACCTATCTTTTATTCTCTAATATGAGATATTTTAATGAGCTTAGTGGAGCTAGGTTAGTTCTATAAATTATAAGTCTATATGTATGTATGCATGGTATGGATATGTACAGGGTAATTTTTTAATCAGTGCACAAATTCTGATACGTTAACGTGATTCAGTATCGTTAATAGATCACGATTATCTGTTCAAGTTTTTTTTTTACATTTTGAAATTTGGGTTGATCATAGTAATTCATCCAATAAAATGGTCGAGTTACTATGAAAAATAAAAAAATAAGTGATAAATATTATAACGAAAAATACTGAAATTTGTTATTTTAACGACACTGTATCACATCTATACTAATATTATAAAGCTGAAGAGTTTGTTTGTTTGTGTGTTTGTTTGTTTGAACGCGCTAATCTCAGGAACTACTGCTCCGATTTGAAAAATTCTTTCAGTGTTAGATAGCCCATTAATCTAGGAAGGCTATAGGCTATATCGATACCGGAAATCTCAAATGGCGTAAAGGACAAAAATGCGAAAATGAGTCTTAAATGCCATCGTTTACAGCTTTTTTTTCCCTATCGAATGGCGTTTAAGACTCATTTTCGCATTTTTGTCCTTTACGCCATTTGAGATTTCCGGTATCGATAATTATATCATCATGCTAACACCAATAGGAGCGGAGCGGAGCGGAAGAATGTTTCAAAATCGGGGGTTTTTGAAGTAAAACATCTATTCTATAGGCGCTAATCTCGGGAGCTACTGCTCCGATTTGAAAAATTCTTTCAATGTTAGATAGTCCATTTATCGAGGAAGGCTATAGGCTATCACGCTACACACGGGGGTAAGGGTGCGTGGGAGGGGGTGCGGGGGCTTCAAAGGGGGATGAAAATTTTATCGATTTTGCCGTAGGATGCACCGTTTTCAAGATATTTGACAAAAACACCAGGGGGGTGAGGGGGGGGGGGGGTGAGGGTGCGGGGGGGGGGGTGCGGGGGCTCCAAAGCGGGGATGAAAATTACATCGATTTTGCCGTAGGATGCACCGTTTTCAAGATATTTGACAAAAACACCGGTTTGGGTTGAGGGGGGGCGAGGGTGCGGGGGAGGGGGTGGGGTATCAAAGGGGGGATGAAAATTTCATTGATTTTGCCGTAGGGTGCACCGTTTTCAAGATATTTGACAAAAACACCGGGGGGGCGGGGGGGTTGTGCGGGAGGTGTGGGGGTTTTTGAAGTAAATTTTCTATAGGCACGCTTGACTTGGGACGAACGCGGGTGTGCGGGGGTGCTGTGTGGGCGGGTGTGCGGGGGGTGCGGAGCGGTGCGGGGGGGTGGGGGTGCGGGGTTGCTGTGCGGGGGGGAGCGGGTTGGAGGGTGCGGGGGGGGTTGCGGGGGCTGCGGGTAAATTTTTTTTATCGTGGAACTATGGAAAGCCATAATTAATGAAAAAGCGTATTGGATAAAAAAAATAATCTGCCCAAATTACTAATTCCACGCGGACGGAGTCGCGGGCAAAAGCTAGTTTTAAAATATCGTCGGTGCGAATACAAAAATCGCTATGTATTTTTTTTCGATTTTACGATTATTTCATAATTTCATTTCTTTTAATGTCCTACGTTAACCCACAAAACCGTTTTTTGATATCTTTATTGGTTTTGAAAATAACAAATTCCGCTATGTGCACGCGGAACAAAGTTTGGATGGAAATAAATCGCTTTGTGGTTTTTAGCACATAGCGATATTATGCGTGAGGTTCTCCATCAAAATCAATAGTTTATTACAATAGTGTGTTGCACATGGCGATTATTTCTTGATTGAATTACCCGACAGTGAGACTAATTTTAAGAAATTAATGTTAATAAGTGCTTTAATTTCACATTTTATCAAGTAAGTGCTACCAGGTTTTATTAGATTACTTGTTTTTGCTTAGTAAAATTGCACGTATCATTTAATAATGAATACGTTTATGACCTAACTATGCTATTTTCTGATTACTACAGTATGGATATTTTGTCAAATCCTGTCCGCTCCGTTCAAGTGCATGAAACATCACCGAGAAATGCTTCAAGGGATTTAATTGGCAATTCTAATGACGATAATCTGACTGATATATTATTATGCGAAAATGTTACTAATGAAATAAATTTGAGTATACCTACCCGCTGCCTGGTTTGAGCAAAATTCTCTAAATAATCCTACACTCACTTCAATGTTTCTGGATAATGACAATAGGGATATAAACGTAGACCATGTGTCGGAAATATCAATTATCTGGAACTATTATTGAACCCCACGGGCCGTATCGAACAGGCTAGTTGTTCAGTCGAAAATTTGTCAGATGACAGAACTGCTGAGGACAATATAATAACCTTTTTGTTGAATCATGAAAGTGGTATAACTATTAATTTACCATTTGAAAAAATTGCCACTGGCCCAGCAAAACATGCTATTGTAGACCCTTCTGCATTTCCATCAAAAATAAGGGAAAATCAACATTTGCGACTTATTGGACTTATAAGGGTAACAAAAGACAGCGGGATCCATCTATATTAAAAATATTTAGTAAATATGTTGTTAAGAAAAATCGTGCTATGACAGAAAAACCTTGTACTCATGGAGCGGAGCAAAAGTCTTATAGGAGTTATATTTGCAGGGCTATAAGTGATTAAATCCGAAGTGACATTTTTCAATATTTTTGGAATCTACCATCGTGGGACGCTAAAAAATTGTATATAAATGGCTTAGTGCAAATTTGTAGCACGTTAAAACGTCGGCCTGATGCGAAAGAGGAAATTACTTTCCTAAAAAATGTACGGTTTCGTTTCGAATGCTTCTTGCAAAGTCAAAGTCGGTTTAAAGAAAGACTTGTTTCAAGAATGGATCAGAACTACGAACACTACTGATTCTTCCCCCAGTAATTCTAAGATACGGAAAATTGATAGATGTACAGTGTCAATATCAACACCTAGAATTCTAAAATCAAGATCTTTGGAGCTATGGCCTGAACAAGTACCTGTTGTACCTAGTCATTATTGTAGAGGAGACAGTAAGGACATAATTATATTGAGGACACCTTTCACAGTAAGACCCATATGCACAAAGTGTACACACTTTGGTGCAAGGAGAATATTTTAAATTCTGTGACACGTAAATTATTAATAGAAAAGTTGGAGGAAAGAATGATTTCTATTTTTAAACCCAGAAAGACCAAAGTTCCTTGTCTCTGAACAATGTTATAAGCATAAGCCGGCAGTACATAACTACACTTTTTATGTCAAAAATTATAATAACGTTTATTTATATGTATGGCATGAGGGAGAATGCGGTGTGACAGCCAGTACCATCATAACAAGCTGTATTATACAGTTTTTAAAAGAGCACTGCTGTACTTATAAATTATAAAAAAGTATACCTTACATCTGACGGCTGCTCTTACCAGAACAGAAACAAGGTTTTGAGTAGTGCTTTGACTAATGCGTCAACTTCTTTAGGTATCGAAATTGAACAACTGATATTGGAGAAAGGTCACACCGTGATGGAAGTCGACCGACAGTGTTCATTCAACATTAGAAAACCAATTCAGGCCGCCAATATGTGCACTTACTGACTATTTAACTCGCATGAGACAGGCAAGGCAAGGCCGACGAAACCGTATTTTGTGAATTATTTAGATAATTCATTCTTTAAAAATTACGAAGAAGTGCCGTGCAATTTTATAAGTATTAGGCCTGGTAAACGGTCTGGTGACCCTTCAGTGACCGACATAAGAAGCCTGTGGTACAAAGATGGCGATGTCAAATACAAACATACTGACATATTCACTCTTTTACTGCAAAGGCAACCTGAACAGCGTGAACATAATGAAGCACTACCATTATTTATATAATGCTATTGTTAGCAGTCCAAAAATTGATTTAGCGTAATCCTCTGCAATCTTTAAAGGTCTATATATGCACCAAGATTATCATAATTTTTAGGACAGTGTAAACGTACAAATTATTAAGTGATTTCAACTAATCTTTGACTAGGCATTAAAATTATAAGACGAAAGAGTAATGAAAAATCAGTACAATACTAGTATAACTTAAACGGCATGTTTTCATAAAGTTTATGCAAATCAATTAGTGTAATCGAAAATGTAGTACAGTTTTCTTCTTTATTACACTTGCTTGATTTATTATTGATTAGGTTTAACTAATAAACTAACTTGTGAGCAGATAACAATAAAGATTCATGTTATTCATATTTTCAATATTTATAATAGTAAAAGTCGACTCATATTACCAAATTTAAACATTGTATAACCCGCTATGTGTCGCCTTCCACGTTGTAAAAACTACGCTATGTGTACATTTGGCACATGGCGATTTAAAGTAAGCCAAACCAAAGTCGCTATGTAGCTAAATTCTGGTTTTTTGTTAATATCATAAAAATCTATAAGGAAAAATTGTTTATTTTTTCGTGAAAATCATGTAAATCTTACTACTGTATTATTTAAAAAAGTCAGATGTGACAAAAGTTGTATATACTATTATATAAACAGTTTTTTTTGTCTCCTGTAAAGTAAGTCAAAATTACATAGCGATTTTGTCATTCGCACCGACGATATGTGCACTTATTAAAAAATTACCCTGTATAAAAGCTTTGGTTGCCTAATAATCTTAATACATACTTAGTTTGATCTATGGCTCAAGCAGAGGAAGCATCTCGAAGTTTTTCGGAATTTGTCCACAAAAGTACATTTAGGTATAGTGAAAATAAACGGATCACTCACGTCTTAAAACGAGTTTAACTCTACATGTTTCGGGCTAATTCGTAGCCCTTCCTCTCGGAGTCGCACGTCACGGCGGCTGCCAAACGCGCATATGCATAAGCCCGAAACATGTCAAGTTAAACTCGTTTTAAGACGTGAGTGATCCGTTTATTTTCACTATAAGTGAGTCTCACGGTAGTTTCATACATTTAGGTATAGGTAACGCCACCAGAGTTGAGGCCACGCACACAACCACATCTCATGTAATGACAGCGGGATTTTGACGTTACCTATACTTATAATTTTATTATGAACTCTTCGATAAAGGAAAATATCGTGAGACCTACACACACCAATAAGCAATTCTATGGTATGAATGAAGGTCCCAAGATGCAGAGGCTCTGCGTGGAAACTACAGCCCAAGTTGTCTCGATCTGAGAGTAGTGTGCCCGGCAGTTGGGCTTTTATAGGCTGATGATTATTATCCTTGCAAAATAAGTCAAGTTTATATTGTTTTAAACTTTCACGATCACCTTTACACACGGACTAAATAAATTGTCGCGATATATGTCAACTTTATCTAACTGATCTTGATAATAATTTCTTCGTAAAACTTAGTATGAATACCACAGAATTTAAATAAGCATCCGCGTAGTTACCGTATATTGTTAAACTTCGCAGCGCCTATGGCTTCTCGTTTAAAATTGGAATTTGAAAGCCTAAAGTTCTCTCTAGGAAACTTGGACGGTTCGATAACGTCGTCAATTAGTGCGGCGCTCGAGAAAAGCTTGAACCTACCGTAGCGTAGCTCGAGTCTACGGTGGCTCGAGTTGCTTGAACGCGTTAGCCTGACTTGCTCCAGTCTCGCTTGCTTAAACTAGCAACTTCATATTTGGCGCTTAATTCGATGACGACTTGGAAATGAGAGGCAGGATATGAAGTTATTCGTATACTGAGGCAAAAGTTTGAATTATTGAAGGCTTCTTGCTGAGCTCTGGTTACACTCCTTTACTAATCCGAACAGTTTTTTATTTTAAAATATTCATAGTTATATAATATCACGTACTTAGTTAAAGAATTTGGATCCATGCCAACGTCATTTTTGTATCTGAAAATTTCTTCAGGGAACAAAATGCCTGACAATACTTAGTTAAAACGTTAGTTGCCTTCATTTTCATTATGACCACCACAATATAGCTCATCCGCTTCTGCTGTTGACTGTACCTACTTTGAGAAAAAATAAAGGGTCGCTTTGTATGGGAAGTTCTAAATAAAGTAGCACCATACATACATATGTTTGCTTGTCAAGTTAAATTTGTCGTACTATTTACAGTTCATGCTCGATTTGCATACCTATAACAATAAAATTGTGAGATTTAGGAGTAGGGTTTTAACTACTCTAAAAGAGACTTTGCTGTAGAGACACATTTCCAACTTAAAATTACACCGGTCAGGACAGACAGCCAAGGGACACAGAGAAGGTAAATTTGCATTCTTGTGCAGGGTGTTCAGTTTTTGGAAACTAACTAAAAGTCAAGGAAGTTCGAGATGGTTAGAAGTAAGGGAAAGTTCGAAATTTTATAACAATAAACTTTGGCGGGTGATTAAAAAGTGAAAAATATTTTTTGCTTATGACCAGAAAATGTAGTTAATGTAAGTTTTTTTGCCAACATCTGCAATTTATACGAAAAAATTGTTAACTTAAAAGGGGAAAATTATAAATAATTTCTAGCATTTGTAGTGGACACCGTGTTACTTTTTTTACCACTAAAGTGGGAAAAGCAATAAGTCGAGGATCAACAATGTTAGGGCGGGCGTCGAGAAGGCGGGCGGGGTGAACGACCCCGCTAATAACTTCCTACCTGCAAACGAGTCGTTAGCCTACACTAGTCTATGATAAAGCCTTTAACCCCTACTTTAACTCATTTAAAAATGAGCTTTAAGAGAACAAACACTTTACAAAATTTGAGTTTCTTGCCGGATTCTTCTCAACAGAGTTTTCCGAACCGGTGGCAGATTCTTCGACATTCATAAGTGCTTGAAACTAAATAAATATGTTTTGACTTTGAAACTCTACATTTTTCCTTTTTCTTCTGGATAGCTGTTGAAATATCAACAATTTTTTGACAGAAATGCGTATCACTTGACCGAATTTGTACCTATCAAATAAGTCGGCCGTTCAATTTTGATTGAAAATGTTGCAATTTTCGGCTGATTTAGTCATAAATCGAACATAATCTTAACAAAGTGTTAAGTATGTAGTACCTATACAAAATATCTCTTAATTAAAATAGAATCGTTTGTATAGAGTGAATAAAGATTAAGAAGAAAAAAATCCATGTTTAATTTGATAAAATGTCCGCATTATAAATACCCCAAAATGTAATCCTGTTTGGCAACCACGTTTGATGTCACCTGTTAAAACGCTTTGAAACTTTAAAGCTGCCGAATGCTCACATCTGGCCTCGGGCAGTATAAGGCTGAGGCCAGTCCGACGATGACCCGCTTGGAGACGAAGATTCCGCTTCTTATGACTATCAAAGCTTGCCATCAAGCGTGCGATATGGTCAGATTACACTGCTACTCTCAAGTTTTTTGTTTAAGTCTTAGGTACATTGTGGACATCAATACCAGTTGACTACAACTAATGACCTTGCTTTTACGCAACTACACGTGTATTACTGCTACTACTGTGCGACACAAGTATGTATTCATGCACTATCCACCCAACAATTTTACCCACACATAACAACTTGCAGACCATCACCACAATATACACTTCAAAAACGAGGTACCTATAGAAAGTAAGAAGCACCATCACCTTTTGTCGCTGAAACGCAAGATAATTGGTTCTAATTCCTTAACACTTTCACTGCAACTGTCAGGGGCACATATATAATGGAACTATGGACTAGAAAAAGCAAGGGGAAATTGCATTTCAATGAGGCACGCTGATGAAGTTCAACTGAACATAGTTAATTTCGTTATTAAATTTGAATTTGATAATTCGAGTAGCATCCGGTAGTTCAATAGCCATGTATTCAGCCGTGTAGAATCTAAACGCTTTCGCATAGAGTTCATTTTACGATGGAATATTTTAGAAATATCAGTTAGGTGATGGCTATATTTTTTTGTAAACAGCTGTCAATTATTTTTCTGCTATCCACGCTAGGTGTCAGGACATGTATACAATTGTCTTTTACATACCTGTACAATAGACTCTCGACGATATACCTGACTGTTGACCTGACCTGTTGGGGTAGACGAGTTCTTGAGTGGAGACCACGGATCGGCAAACGTAGCGTGGGACGTCCTCAGACTCGGTGGAGCGATGATCTTCGCAAGGCGGCTGGCAAGAGCTGGATGAGAGTGGCCGAGGATCGTGCTCAGTGGCGTGCCATGGGAGAGGCCTATGTCCAACAGTGGACGAACATAGGCTGATGATGATATACCTACCGTTGTCGTAAAGCTCTAATTATGCTACCAGTTAAGATTTTATTACTTTTATCAAATATAAGCTGCGACCAATAATCGCCGTAAGTCGAACGAGCTGAATGGCGACCCACTAAGGAATATTTTCACAGCAAAAGTCATAGTGACATTGCATTGCCTGACAAGGGAAATTATTAAGACACTGAGAACGTTCTAAGGTGGATAAAGGAATCCACTAATTAGATTGTGCATAATAATATGAGTTTTCGTGTCTTAGTACCGCCGTCATATAATTTATCACTTGACGAAATATCGGGTCTGACAGCCCGCAGTGAATGCGTTAAGCTCGTTCTCGAGCATGCTCGTTCCCATGATTGCCCCTTTGTAGCCTTAGCCTTAGAACTGTCGAATGTTCACATTTTGGCCTCCGGCAACTTCATTCCGCTATTTTAAGACAATTTTATTGCCTCTAGGGTCTATGTTAGTAGTTACAAAGAAACTGTGACGTTACTTTGTATTAAAAGGACTGTAGCATATTTATACAAGAAACATAGTTTAAGTCTTTTAAAATAAGTACAGCTAAGGCTTCGGTAACGTCATATCGCAATACCTTCCGAAAAAATGGGTTAAGTATGTTTACCTTACCTTGTACTTAACTTACGTCTAGATAAGAAAGGAGATCGCAATTCACGTGCCATGTTCTTTTAAAAAGAAGGCAGTAAATTGGTGGAGTTACAAGTATAAAACCGTTTGTTAGGAAGTCTCATTAACATGATTCTTTTTGCGTGTGGACTAATTTCATTCCCTATTAAAGCCTGCTTGTCATTATCATTATCACTATCTTTGGCTTATATGTCATACGTCCCAAGTGTGTTAAGCACAGGCCTCCTTAGAGAGCTTAGGGTGTAATTTCAACGCGGGCCTAGTGCCTAGTGCAAACATACTATTGGATTGCTTCGCAGGTGGTGCAGGTTTCCTCACATGTTGTATTCCACTGTAAAGCTCATGATGAAATTCAAATGCAATTTCCTACACAAATTTCGAAAAATTCAGAAATGAGAGTACTTCTTTGAACCCTTGATGTTCTAATTGAGAAGCCATAGGTCAACACTAAGTTACCACGGCTTCTATTCCTGCTGCTTCTACCTAGCTAAAGACCACAATGTATTTATTTCGTCTTAGTAGGAGTATAGAAAGAGCACTGTAAAGTGTAAAGACTGAGCAAGATGAGCTGCAGTGGCGAAGGGTGCTAACAACCCGATTCCTTCCGGGTTGCCTAAAATTTTGAAGTAATCAAACGCTTCTATTAATAACCCGTTGTTTGTAATACAGGCATAATCTTCCCTAATAAACTTAATTTTTTTCAACACGATGCAGAATCAAAACGCAACGTAATACTCTCACAAAAACGATTCATTCACGATCTCTAATAGTAAATGCCGGTCGGAAATATTAGAAATTGTACACTCAGACATTTAAATAATTCATTGACAAACACCCACACCACTCCAGGAAACATCGCGTGTGTATGCTACTTAGATAACCCGGGATTAAGCGGCTTATTACATTTAAAAAAAGACTTTGTATGTTGTGCGTAAGGCTCACTTTCACTTTGCCTGCCGAAGCCGCGAGCCGCGAGCCGTGAGCGGCTTCTTGGAACATTTTTGGCGCTACGATCGCCTACTTATACAAAATTACTGCAGCGAAATGGAACGTAAAATATCGATGATTTAGTGTAAAACAAAAACAATTATATTTTATCTGCTTTTATTATTAAGGTTTATAAACTGGCGAAATTAATATTAGATTAGAATTTTATAAAATAACACCGTCACTTATTGGAAATAATTGTAATGGCAACATTACGATTGATTTGTCATTGATTACAAACTTCATATTTCGTTTCTTGTTTTGAAGTATTATTATTGTTTGATAGGTAGTACATTGGACGCGATTCTACAGCGGCCGCTAAAATTCCTAATTTTATTTAGGCGTTGCTAAATCACTTTGCTATTCTATGAGCAGCTGTCATAATCAAATGACAACGCTAATTTGAATCTGACATTTCTTATTTTAGGCGGTCTATTCAATTTAGGTTTAGCTGCTTAAATGCTATTCTTTGCATGTCCTTTTTAAGCAAATGTCAAGCTAAGCTGGCTAATTTTAGCGGCGACTAAAATAGTCGCATTTAAAATAAGATTACGAAACGTCAAGTGGTGCAGGATCAATCCCATAAAATAACATATTTAATTTATATTAGTTTCTTTAATAATTGGTTGTATTTTTGTTAATTCGCTGTACTGATATGTGTTGTATTGTATCGTGTATTATCCATTAGAAATGGATGAAGAATATGTGATAGCTGCTGTGGTGGGCGAAGAGAGGGAGTATGGCGAGGGTGAGGGTGAAAAAATGTATTTAAAGAGGTTGCGAGATCAATCCGACCCGTTTGACCGGTCCGAGCGGAAGTTTAGAAAATTATTTAGGCTGTCACGAGACATGGGCCGACACGTAGTGGACACTTTGTGTACAGGGGATGCGCTACGAGCGGGCACGGTGCCCCCACATTTAAAAGTTTTGAGTGCCCTGAACTTTTTTGCCCATGGCAGCTACCAAACTGCTGTGGGAGAAATTAATATTCTAGCTCAAAGCCAACCAACCATAAGCCGCAGTCTGGCAGCTGTTTGTCCTATAATAATAGAAAGATTGACCCCACTGTGGATCAAGTTCCCAGTGACTAGACCGGAGAAAGAGAGGACAATGCAGGAGTTTCAGACCCATTTTGGAATGCCGTATACCTACACTGGGTGCGGTAGATGGGAGTCACATCCCTATACATAAACCCCCAAATAACCACCCAAGAGCCCCAGGTAACATTTTCTTTAATAGAAAAGGGTTTTATAGCATTAACAGTCAAGTGGTGTGCGATGCCACTGGTCGGATCACCAGCGTCAACCCAAATTTTCCGGGCTCAACCCATGATGCTGCTGTTTGGAGGAGCAGCAATGTGCACCAGCACCTTGAAGGGCAATATGTTCAGCACCAAGCTATGGAGTGGCTTCTTGGAGACAAAGGCTACCCACTTCTCCCGTGGCTAATGACTCCTCACCCTGACCCAGTTGCCGAGTCACCGGAGGCAAGATTTAATAAGTGCCATGCACAGGCGAGAGGGGTCATAGAGATGTGCTTTGGGGTTTTGAAAAATAAATTTAGATGCCTTCATCGCCACCGTACTCTGCATTACAGCCCAGAAAAAGCTGCCAAAATTATAATTTCATGCTGCACGATGTATAATATGATACACGGATTAGAAATGAATGATGATTCAGACAGCAGTGACGATTCTGAGAGTGATGAAGACATAACAGATCAAAGTGAAGAAGAGGATGATGAAGAGCAAAATGACCTTGAAGATCTCCCAGAACAACCAGGAAATGATGCAAATTTTTTAAATGCAGCTCGTGGACGACGTGCAGCTTTAATTAACAGATTTTTTAATTAAGGTGCAGGTGTGGGCAAATAGACTATTTTTGGGAGCTCTTAATTAAAACAAAGTGAACTTCATTATAGTCTTTTATTACAGCTATCTATTTTTAACCCCCGACACAAAAAGAGGGGTGTTATAAGTTTGACCGCTATGTGTGTGTGTCTGTCTGTCTGTCTATCTGTCTGTCTGTGGCCAGGGCTGGGCAAAATACATGCTTTGCTTTAATTAAAATACAAATTACAAAATACTATCTCGCATGTATTTAAAATACGAAATACAAAATAGTTTTAAGTCGGGTATTTGAAATATAAAATACAAAACACAGTATTTCAGGTAATTTTTATTTAAGATACAAAATACAAATTACAAAATACTAAGTAGAATTAAAACGAATCCAACCCGGCATGGACAAGCAGAGTAAAAGAAAATACTCTCTTTAAACATGAAACTACCGCGAGGTCGTGAGACTCACTCATAGACATAGTGAAACAATAATAAGTACAGAATTACTCACGTTTCAAAACGAGTCGAGTTTAACTCGACAGTTTCGGGCTAATCCGTAACCCTTCCTCTAGGAAGAACACGCTACGGCTGTGCCAAACGTGCACTCAAGTTCGCTACGGCCTGAAATACCTATGTGGACTTAAACTCGTTTTGAGACGTGGATAATCCGTATTATTTTACTAAAAATTACTCTCATGAAAGGAAACTCTACTTTTACTAATTAGAAGCAGATTTTCCTTTCCTAAACACCAGACTTTTAAAAGTATCTGCCTCTCGTAGGGGAATGAATAAAGTCATCACCTGCGTTTTCATAATATGTTCAACTTAAGATCGCTAAATGAAATCTAAATGTATTTATGTTAAAATGTATTTTGAAGTCATAAGTATTTGAAATACTAAATACAAAATACCTTGGCGTCAGGTATTTGAAATACGAATTACAAGTTACATTTTCAGCGAATAATTGAAATACAAATACCAAATACGTATTTGTATTTCAATTACGTAGTTCAATTACAAGTAATTCAAATACTGCCCAGCCCTGTCTGTGGCATCATAGCTCTTCAGCGGGTGGACCGATTTGGATGCGGGTTTTTTTAATAGAAAGCAGGTTTCTTGGCAATGGTTCTTACATATGTTTCATCAAAATTGGTTCCGCCGTTTCAAAGTTATCAGCTCTTTTGTTAGCTGCGGAAGGGATCATAGACACATAACGGGCATTGACTTAATGTTCAAACATACGACTGACATAATTGAGTTGGGGGTTTTAAATTTTTTAATTTATATTTATTCACCTATGATGAGTTCTGGGACGTTTCGAGTTTGACAGTTTTAGAAATGTACTTAGGTACCATTTATAAAGTAAACTATCGATTTTTCTAAGAGTTATTTATTAGTGCCTATTTTTGGATAAGTTGCATTATATTTTAAAAATAATATTTTTCCAGTTTTCCGCCCACGGCTTCATTCGCGTGGAACGTGTAAAGTCTGGTTACATCAGCTAATAGAGATGCTTATCAACGTGCAGTTTTCATAGCAAAGTATGGTCGGCAAACAAATAATATATCTACCTACCCTAATACCTATAGAATAGAAAGTATTGTATGTGCTAATCAATGCGTTAAAATAAAACAAAAAACTGGCCAAGTGCGAGTCGGACTCGCGCACCGAGGGTTCCGTACAAATTTATATGTATCTATGACATCCAGTCTTAGCAGACCCCTGCTCCTAAGCAAAATGTCCGCAGTGTGGGATCATTGTAGATTGGTTACTGATATAGACAGACAGATAAACTAGATCTCGTTCAAACCAATTTTCGGTGGAAGTTTACATGGTAATGTACATCATATATTTTTTTTAACACATACTTTGGAAGTGTCTCTCGCGCAAACTATTCAGTTTAGAAAAAAATTATATTAGAAACCTCAATATAATTTTTGAAGACCTATCCATAGATACCCCACACGTATGGGTTTGAGGAAAAAAAAAATTTGAGTTTCAGTTCTAAGTACGGGGAACCCCAAAAATTTACTGTTTCTTTCTATTTTTGTGTGAAAATCTTAATGCGGTTCACAGAATACATCTACTTACCAAGTTTCAACACAACAGCTCTTATAGTTTCGGAGAAAAGTGGCTGTGACTTACGGACGGACAGACAGACAGACAGACAGACAGACATGACGAATCCATAAAGGTTCCGTTTTTTGCCATTTGGCTACGGAACCCTAAAAATACAAATATTTCTTTATTCGCCAGTTTCAGAAGAAATTGCACCCTCATTACTACTGTCAGAATCTGTGGTATCCCTGACCGACAGGTCGGTTTTCTGCTAAACGCCTGAGCGATTTTGCGGTCCAAGTTTCGGTTTACAGGTCGCGTTCTTCGGCCGCTTTTTGGTGCATCATAAAAGGTAAATTCCTCATCATACTTCCAATTAGCTGTAAAGAAAATGTCAGCACTGCAAATTTGTGCTTATATTTTCAGGAACACCCGATAGCCGCGTTTACAAAAACTTGCAAGTTTTGTTTAAAAATTTAAAATATCTTAGTGTTCACTGCTATCGAATAATGAACCGAGGCAATTGCCGATAATGTTGTGTCACGTCACTACTCTGTTCCGTTTCACACATTGCGTCATTTAAAAAATAAATATTTTTCTATCGTATTCAATGGAGTCTATTTAATGGACACTGATATTGCTATATATTTTTTAAAAGTACAGGTTTACATTTTTTTGATTATTGTGCTTCAAAATATAAATTACTTTTATAAAATATTTTGGGAATATAGTATGCGTAATTCGGAAAATTTTCAAGTGTCACAGAACTCATCAGGTAAAAAATACTATAGTTAGGTACATTCTTATTCTAATTGATCTTCGTCTAAATATTCTGCCAACTGCCCATCACCATTATTGTTTCTTAAGCCACCATGGTTAGTAATAGCCGAAGAAATCGCCATCCCTGCGTCTCTGATGGCAGTGGCTAAGGTCTCCGCTGCCTGTGCTATTGTAGACCGGAACTATTCATGATTCCGGTCTAATGACCCTTGAAGTATTTCTGCTGCTTTGGGCCGGTAAGGTCTTGTCCGTTGTCGTCGTCGTGACAAGGTGCGCGAGCGAGCTGGAGTACGTTCTGGCACAGCAATTGGCGGCTGGACGGCAACTGGACTGGATGGTGCTGGTGGTGGCACAGCAGGTGTCGGTGTAGAGTTTTCCACAGGAGCAGACTTAAACAAAACGACAAGTAGTTCAGTTAATTAATTTTCGACATTACTACAACTAAAGAAAGTCTAGAGCCGTAATGGTTTCGTACTGCCCGGTTTCAAAGGTGTTTCCTTTCAAGGACCATAAAGCTGTGGACTGTATTGCCAGTTGAAGTTTTCTCTGGTGATATCTCTGGTGTTACAAACGTCCACAGGTGCTCTTAGTTTTATTAGTCACTAACTTTTACCCGCGGCTTTGCTCGCGTGAACCATAAATATTTCAGAGAAGCAAGCAATTAAGCAACCAAGCTATTATGCAAGCAAGCCTGAAGCAAGCATGCACGCAAGCATGCAAGCAGCATGCAAGGAAGCATGCAAGCTTGCAAGAAAGCATGCAAGCTTGCAAGGAAGCATGCAAGGAAGCATTCAGGCATGCAAGCGAGAATCCAAGCGAGAATTCAAGCAAGCATGCAAGCAAACATGCAAGCAAGCAAGCATGCAAGACCGAATGCAAGCAAGCAAGCATGCAAGCAAGCATCCAAGCAAGCATGCTAGCGAGCATTCAAGCAGGCATGCAGGCATGTAAGCGAGCATGCAGGCAGGCATGCTAGCAGGCATGGAAGCAGACATGCAAGCAGGCATGGAAGCAAGCAAGCATGCAAGCCGTTTAGACGTGAAGAAGTAACAAACATACACACTCAACACTCACAAACTTTCGCCTTTATAATATTATAGTGTGATCGATTTTCCCATGGGAATAAGATATTTTCCCGCAGTAAAACGTAGCCTATGTGCAAATCCAAGGTGTCAGCTAGCTCCATACCAAATTTTATTAAAATCGCTTAAGCCGTTTAGACGTGAAGAAGTAACAAACATACACACTCACAAACTTTCGCCTTTATAATATTAGTGTGACTAGCTTTTGCCCGCGGCTTCTAAGTAGTAACAATCATACACACACACACAAACTTTACCATTTATATAATCCCACTACCTAATACTATATTATAGTCCTACATTCAAAGATATATTATATTCAAATTGATATATTATTTGAGGTCCTACATTCAAAGTTATAATCAGGACTTACATCTCATCATTAATAACTATAAATTAAAAATTTTTAAAACCCCTAACGCAATTTGGTCGCACATATAGGTATTTTAAAATAAAGTAAATGCCCATTATGCACCCAAGATCCCTTCTGCTGCTAACAAAAGAGCTTATAACTTTAATACGGCATAACCGGTTTTGATAAAACATATCTAAGAACCATCGCAAAGAAACCAGCTTTCAAATAAAAAAAACCGCATCCGAATCGGTTCACCCGTTTTAAAGTTATGGTGCCACAGACAGACACGCAGCCATACAGACAGACAGACACACACACATGTTTGTGTCATTGTGTATAATGCATTGTTATATTAGTATTGCCGATGTCGGTGCGTGCGGCGCAGCGCACAGCGTAATTCCACCTTCATATTAAAAATACTAATCAATAACAAAGGGCCGCGGCGCGCTGTGCCTGCGCAGCCGGCACCGGGTTTGAATTTTTAATAAAACGGGACAAGTGAGTGTCGGAACCTTATTAATTTAAGTAGTGAGAGTTATAAATTTCTGCCAACAAACTGCTATGCAACAAAAACATAGCGGTCAAACTTATAACACCCTTTTTTTGTGTCGGGGGTTAAAAAATACATAATGACGGTGAAAAACCCTCCTTTTGGGCTCCGCCGCAGTCGGGTAAAAAAAGGTGTCTCCAGATTGGCAAATCCATCCACTGCAGCTGTTCCTACAACCTCCAAAACCTTGAGTTCGGTGTCTGTCAGTGGGCGGACTACTGCAGGACCTCCACCAGTGCCCTGGGTTTGCTCTCCATTTTCTATATTTTGATTTGACTTTTTGTGCCCACTGCGACCAAATCTGCAATTATGAAGGAATTTTAAAACATCATGTACCTAATTTAAAATATGTGGAATATCTTCTGAAGGCGTATGAACTGCGGCAACCTTAGTAAGCAAGCATCAAACATGCAAGCAAGCATGCAAGCAAGCAAGCAAGCATACAATCAAGTTTGCAGACATAACTATAGTTATTTACACTTTGTGAAAATTAAGGATGTGTGACTGTAAAGATACATAGTCCTGTGATAGACAGACGGACAGCGGAGCCCTAATAATAGGGTTGCCCGTGACATCATCCGCGAATAATTATTTTATCGCGCGCCCGCGGGAACTGCGATTTCCAGGGAAAAAAACTATCCTATGTTCTTCCCAGGGTCTCAAACTATCTCCATTCCAAATTTCATCTAAATCGGTCCAGCGGTTTAAGCGTGAAAGCGTAACAGACAGACAGACAGACAGAGTTACTTTCGCATTTATAATATTACTAGCTTTTACCCGCGGCTTCGCTCGCGTGAACCATAAATATTTCAGAGAAGCAAGCAGACAACAAGCAAACAAGCAAGCATGCAAGCAAGCACGCATGCATGCAAGCAAGCAGGCATGCAAGCAAGCATGCAAGCAAGCACGCATGCAAGCAAGCAGGCATGCAAGCAAGCATGCAAGCAACCACGCAATCAAGCACGCAAGCAAGCATGCAAGCAAGCAAGCAAGCATCCAAGCAGGCATGCTAGCGAGCATGCAAGCAGGCATGCAGGCATGTAAGCCAGCATGCAGGCAGGCATGCTAGCAGGCATGGAAGCAGGCATTGAAGCAAGCAAGCATGCATGTAAGCAAGGATGCATGGAAGCTTACCAAATTTCGTCTAAATCGGTTGAGAGGTTATTGATTCTCCATACAAAGTTTCACCCCCCCTTTTCACCTACTTAAAGGCTGATTTCCGGGATAAAACTATTCTATGTTCTTTCCCGGGACTCAAACTATCTGTATAATAAATTGGTTCAGCGGTTTAAGCGTGAAGAGGTAACAGACAGACAGACGTAGACAAACAGACAGACGGACAGATACACTTTCGAATTTATAATATTAGTATGGAATTAGTATGGATAGAGCTGTGAGCTGTAGTAGATCTCGCGAGTTTTATGAAACGCACCTCTCTCGGCCCTTTTCTAATCATACCCCCCAGCCCCTGTATCGCGCGGGCTAGGACAAATTTAAACGGTCTAGCTATAATACCATACCAAATTTTATTAAAATCAGTCCAGTTGTTTAGACGTGAAGAAGTAACAAACATACAAACACACACTCACAAACTTTCGCCTTTATAATATTAGTGTGAATTAGTGTGATAGTGTGATCGATTTTCCCATGGGAATAAGATATTTTCCCGCAGTAAAACGTAGCCTATGTGTTAATCCAAGGTGTCAGCTAGCTCCATACCAAATTTTATTAAAATCGCTCCAGCCGTTTAGACGTGAAGAAGTAACAAACATACACACTCACAAACTTTCGCCTTTATAATATTATTGTGATAGTTTATAGCCTTCCTCAATAAATGGGCTATCTAACACTGAAAAAATTTTTCAAATCGGAGCAGTAGTTGTTGAGATTAGCGCCTATAGAAGTTTTACTTCAAAAATCCCCGATTTTTAAACATTCTTCCGCTCCGCTCCGCTCCTATTGGTGTTAGCGTGATAATATATAGCCTATGTCCTTTCTCAGGCTCTAGACTATCTGTGCACCAAATTTCATTTAAATCGGTTCAGTAGTTTTAGCGTGAAAGCGAGACAGACAGACAGACAGACAGACAGACAGACAGACAGAGTTACTTTCGCAATTATAATATTATAGTTAAGATAGTAGGGACTAGGGGGATGGAGCGACGACCTGGTGAAGGTAGCGGGAACACATTGGATGCGGATGGCGCAGGGCCGATCTGTTTGGCGAGCCTTGGGGGAGGCCTATGTTCAGCAGTGGACGTCTTTTGGCTGAAATGATGATGATGATGAGTAGGGACTAACTGTTGCTCGCGACTTCGTCTGCAAAGAATTAGTTTATCGCCCACCCACGGGAACTGTAGCTTCAAATTCAAGGGTCTCAAACTATCTCCATAGGTACAGTCAAGGGCAAAAATATTATGTATACACTTTTGTACTTTGTCACTTTAACCACTGTGACAGTTCATATATGGCAGTTCAAATATGTCGCAAATAGACAAGATACTAAAGTGTACACATATTTTTGCCCTTGACTGTACCAAATTTTATCCCGATCGGTTGAGCGTGAAAGCGTAACCAACAAACATACTCACTTTCGCTTTTATAATAATTACTAGCTTTTGCCCGCGACCACAGAATAAATAACGCTTACCCTACCCTGTAGGTTTTGATTCCCTTGAGAGTGTCGAAAATGTGCGTTGGTTACTGATATAGACAGACAGACATAAAAATTTATGCTTTTCGCAATTTTTCCTTTATCTGTGCTATAAGACCTTTGCTTCGTACCAAATTTCAAGATTCTGAGTTCACGGGAAGTACCCTGTAGGTTTTGATTCCCTTGCGAGTTTCGAAAATATGCGGAAATTTGCGTCATAAACGGCTGTATCTTTTGATTGCGTTGGCTTAGAAGTTTGACTTTTGCACAGCTCCAAGGGACAGTAGACTTGAGTATTTGGTATAAATTTCAGCTTGATACCTCTACGCGTTCCTGAGAAAAAGGGTCTTGACAGACGGACGGACGGACGGACGGACAACAAAGTGATCCTATAAGGGTTCCGTTTTTTCCTTTTGAGGTACGGAACCCTAAAAACAAAGAAAGTTTAGATATTTCCCTATCCTGTGGGAATTTCGAAAGATGTATACTGTGGCGGACTTTTTTGTAGGACTACCTATTTAAGATAAACATTTCCATCATACATTACATATGTGTAACTCTAGCGGTTTTGGCATTCCTGCGAAGAATTCGTTTATCGCTATCCCGCGGGAACTATACAATTTTCCGGGATAAAAAGTATTCTATATGTTAATCCGGATTATAAACTATCTGTGTGCCAAATTTCATCAGAATCCGTCAAACCGTTTTAGCGTGAAAGAGTAACAAACATCCATCCTTCCATCCATCCATTCATCCATCCATCCATACTCACAAACTTTCGCGTTTATAATATTATAGGATATCTATAATTAGTATTACACTCTGCCACTCCACCACGGTCCTTCGACAGCCATGCCCTGCCCATTTAGAGTGACAGTTAGGGCCGCCCAGAAAGCTGCCACTTGGGGGCTTGCTATATTTCCTGTAAAGATAACATTTATTTTATAAGTATGTACATAAATACATGTGTCTTCGCCGTAATGTTAATATTCCAAGGCTCTTACAACTGAATCTGCAGTACTTTCATGGACCTAATCTGATTATTCTGGCAGTTTCAGTTTCAGTGCAGCGGATGTGGTGAAACGTTGCCGTTACGGTTGCGAAGCGATATTTTCGCCTATTCTCCACAAAAGTAGTAGCGCAGTCGTCAAAGCCACGCAATGACGCGTTACGCAAATAGGTAGTTATTCTGTTTAGGAGTCTAAGATGCGCAGCTAGATCGAACTCGATGCACGTAAAATTGAGTACTATTATCTCCAATCATTGTGATTTTCACCTTTTGTCACCTTAGTAAATAAACATGCTTACCTCTCGCTAAACCCAAACTGGAGTGCAGCTGTTCCACGAGTAAATCCTGCTGGATTTTATTTATTCGTTTTCGCATAGGTTTTAGCGACATTTTAATTTAAATGACATGGACAGAAGCTTTTTTCTTAAATGTTGCCCACTCAAATTTTAGTAAATTATTTGAGAAAATCCTATACTTTTTACACATTTCATTAATTCATTCGCTCACTTATTTTTTCCAAGCAGCAACACACTCAATTTAACTTAGAAATTTTAGAATACGGATAAAATCCGGCTAAATTTAGTCAGCTTGACTTTCTGGAATAGCACTTGTTAAATCCGCCGTCTAAATTATAATTAAAATTTAGAAAATTTAGATTTAGACTATTTAGCCGACGTGCACGTAGAATCGCGTCCATTATATTGTTTTAATTTAATAAAAAAATACATAGCCAGATTAGTGTTGATGCTCGAAACCAGTGAAATTTCGTAATATCGGATTGTGCAAACTTATAGTGTCAAGTGATCAGTTTAATTTATATTTTATCTTCGGTCGGACTCGCTAGATAAATTATTTTGTATTTACTAGGCTTAATAAAAGTAGAAAAGGCTCCTTTAATTAAAACTGATTGTGGATGCGAATTTGTTGAGTGACGATTTTAGAAGTTATGTCCTAATTTTCAAGAAGAGAATAAATAAAAAGGGTAAGATAAAGGATAGTAGTTTTCGCCAGAGGCGGCGCTGGGTAAGGGCGACGTGGGCCGCCGTCCTCGGCCTCGCGGTCTGAGGGTCCTCGCGCCTCGAAAGTTTCCCGTTTTTTGCTCATTACATCCGTAATCTAATGTGTGGCGCGCCATCACAGGGCCTCACAAAATGTGTCTTGTCTTGCCCACACCAAATTTAGGTCCTGCGCCGCCACTGGTTTTCGCTACGGCTTTACCTGAAAAAAATTTCACGCTTCGCCACTGATGAGCTGATACTAATAACGTTGGCGTTGCGAATTCTTAAGGGGTTTGAATTTTGCAGGTACCTACATAATTAATTTTGTATGGTCTCCGTTTCCAGACAGTCCTTTCTCGTGAATAATTAATAGATTAATGAAAACTGAGCTAAACGAATTCCTTACTCCATTGAGGAACAGTTGCTTGGTTGTAATACTGCACTTGCATAATGAATCGAGCTTGGGATTGAAACCATTGTCAATCAGCGTCTATTTTAGAAAACATACGGTATTGCTTTGAGAACTGACACGCTAACATTTTATGTCGACGACTTGTTAGGACATTTAACACGTTTATGCAAGTATTTTATTAAATCCCAATAAGTGTCAATTTTGACTGTGGTATAACTATGATCCCCGTGACACTTATAATAGATAGCTCCTATACAGTTACTTTTCTTGCAAGTCACGTAGGCGACCGGCTTTACTTGTGGTTAATACGTATCTGTACACGTGTCCAAGTGTGTGTAAGAGCGCAATCAGGCATAAAAAAGAAATGTTTAAAAAAAATATCGATAAACACAAATCTTAAATATATTCAATTTTATATACGTACACAAGCTGTTGCCCGCGACTTCGTCCGCGAAGAATAGGGGTATAAAAAATAGCCTACGACCTATTCTCAGACCTACCGAGTACAGAGAAAAAAGATTTATAAAAATCGGTCAAGCCATTTCGGAGGAGTTCGATAACAAACACCGTGACACGAGATTTTTATATACTAGAAGACTGGAAGATGTTCAATCACCAGTAAAGCCTGCTCGCCTTTGTGAATTCCAAGAATTGTACCTATGTAAAAAAGATCGTCTTTTTTGTCACCACGATTGTCACAGGATAGCCACAGGGATCATCGTAAAATGACTACCATTCGATGTTCACGGTGTTTATCCACCAAAATAAGTTGCACCTCATTTTGTGAAGAATTATTTTTAACATAGAAATGATTGAAGTTAAATGGGAATAAAGCCCATCATTAAGCCATGGTTTCATCGCCGCGGGAAAATACTCCATTAATTTGCATGTCGTAACCGTCACGCGAGACAGAACCGCGCCGTGTGTTCCTCCCAAGATCCAATCCCACGACCCAGATATACCCGCAATCCGCAACCTGATCCCTTAGAACAATTAACCAACCGGAGAGGGCCACAACGAGCGTACTCTCTCAAAAGTACAGACCATCAGTCATATCCCGTTCAGTGCATTACTTTAAATTGGCGATTGACAATTTTGTCGCCTTGCACCGCGGTGATCGCAAAATACATTATTTGACGACATTCTGTACGCTGCTTCGCCCCTCGTCAAAAGTGACAATATTTTATGGGAATTAATGAATTAGTTAGATCGTAGGTCTCTTCCGTTTGGTTTAATGCTCTAAGCTTGATCTCTATTACTTCTTGCTTCGAGTAATGCCGTTTCTACTGGGCACGCGCAATCTTGGTCATTATGATGCTTAGTGTAGAGTTGGAATTTGAAATAGCAAATGCTGTGCTTCGTTTATTGCTGAATGGAAGAAAAATAGTGCTTAGGTTGTTAATAAATAGCTATAGGTAGAAATAAGTTCAAGGTTTTTTGTAATCGTGTTTGTTTTTCCTTTACGAGTAAAACAAAATCTACGCTAAAGCTTGACATCAAAAGCAAATTCGAGGTATGAATAGATTAACATTGATTAGTGGTTAGATTAACTTGTCGCTTTTAATTGCTCCCATTAAATAACGTATGATAAACTATGGCATTAAGAAACAAAAACCATGGGAACAATCTAGCCCATTACAGGGTTTAGAAATTTGAAATGTAAATGAGGTGAGGGAATGGCGGCAATTTCCACACTACTGTGAAAAGCATTTGTTTCTCACGCAAACGCCTCTGGCGTTCCACTCGGTATGCCAATTTGTATGGTCGATTCAGAAACGCAGCGAATAAAGGCGTGCGATTGTGGAAAATTTGACAAATTGCCAGAATTATGTGCTTAGCGTAAGCGACGTTAAATGAAGCGAAAGTAAAGCTCTTAAAATTACATGTGTGTTACGTTATAAATTAGGTATGCAACCGTGTCATAGTTAAAATAAACTGTCTGTTTCTATTACAAAATAAGCAAGTGAAAGCACGCACATTGAAAATACTGTATGTTAATCTGCATTTTTATATTGTTTTGAAATATTTTCTCTTTTTCTCCGATTCTAAATATGCAACTCCTTCAAATGAAACTTCATTACTTAAGTAACAAAAAAGACTATTGTTTTTTTATGGTATGTATAATCAGGGTAAGAAAAGGTTCGTCACTTTTCAACCTTAACTCGTTGACATAGAGTCGAAAAGTGACGAACCTTTTCTTACCCCGACTATACTCCATAGCAACATGACATTTTCCAGTCCGGATTTATATTTGATTTGAACAATTTTAGCTGCAGATTGATAGCGAATGATTACCTCTAGTCACTTTTGTTTACTCGATCACCAGTTTTGCCAATATTTTCGAATCCCATGTGGATTTGTTTCCCAAAAAATATATTTGTACAAAATATTTCAGGTCGCAGAAGTGTGTAAACACACCAAAGTGAACTAGACAGAGAAAATTCTAGAAACATGTGACTGAATGCAAATGGTAATGAGGTCGAGTTGTGCATTTCCTCGTATACTGTAAACCCGGGGAAATTGCTTGACTGGATAAATGCTGAAGAAAATTCGACTCTGCCATAGATAGGTACGGTTTTTTCTTTTCTTTTATTTTGGCTTGTCCCTATACTCGTGCGGAAAGATTGAGTATTTTAGAAGAAATTAGTACAATATACCTAAACTTATTGCTGCATATCACTCCCTACAGTTCCACGTCATTATTCCATGCCGTTGCTTATAATTATGTAGTTCCAAAAATCTGCGTTCCTCCATGTAATGAACCACTTCGCAGACACATCTACGCGAATCTGGCTTTATTCAAAAAGTTCACTACCATGAATGAGGGTTGCTTCTCACAAAGCGACTCGCTGCAGAATTGCATCATTGTACTGCACAAAAATGCAGCTGAGCTAATTTCGTATGCACCGCGCTTCTTGTAAATGCCATTATGAATGTACGTATTCGACCATGAACCTATGATTTCTACGGCCCAAGTTTAAGCAGTCCTTTAATTCGAAATTGAATTCGTGTTTGTTAAACTTTGTACTAATTAATGCGAAAACAGAAAAACATTGGAACAACGAAACCAAAAGTTAGTAAACGCGTATTTAAAATTCGAGTTTTTGCAATCGATGTCTTTCAAAAGATTAAATCGCGCGGAGTTAGACAGTTTCTAAGCAGCACGTATCATTGAATGCTGTATTTAAATTGTTAATTAGCTTTTAGTTATGGCCAGGAAACATTACAACATTAACATATGTGTATTAACAAAATGTTTGTGACAGAAAGAGAGCCGGGTAACAGGTTGCTCACGACCTACACAGTTATGTGACACAAATTGTTGACCGAGTGATGCGATCTTAAAAGAATAATTCATGAAATTTGTCTCAATGGGAGATTAGATTTATTTAAATTATTTTTATAACTTCGAATAATAATATCTTTCTGATAAATCTTATTACTCAGTTACTTACATGTACCTATGCTCATTGCGCTTCAATTGTTGTAGTAAGTATTTAAGTATAGGTAACGCCACCAGAGTTGAGGCCACGCACACAACCACATCTCATGTAATGACAGCGGGATTTTGACGTTGTGTTGACGTTTAACGACAACACAACGTCAAAATCCCGCTGTCATTACATATGAGATGTGGTTGTGTGCGTGGCCTCAACTCTGGTGGCGTTACCTATACTTTTACACATTTTTTGCTTGACAGTTAGGTACTGCAAAAAACGTTCGTTACGGCAAAATTTCAATCTGTCAATACAAAAATACCGGTATTTTGCATCAAGATTTTTTTTTTATATTTACGAATTTTATTTTTATGATTTATCCGTGCGTTTCGTGAAACTTAACGAAACGACAGAGTAATATTTTGGTGAAACAGTTTATATTACTACCTAATTGGTTATAGTCTTGCTGTCCATATGTTTACGGTGTTTCATATTGCAACTTTCATGTTTATTATGCAAGCTAAGTGCAAGGAAGCCTACATTGCGAGCAGATGTGCTTATGCTCACATTGATATCGCCTGAATGCAGGGCGTAGTTACAACACTGTTGTTTTGTTCTTGGTCTTATGCAACAATAAAAGTGCATATCGTAGAGATAACGTAGATGATAATGGGGACATGTGTGTAAAACGTCGTGTTCTAAGAAAAAAGCAGAATTCTAGATCGCGATAGTAATTTTATGATCTCGTTCACAAATTTGAATTCGTGCGTTCTCAAGATTTATCTATCGGTTTCTTCGATTTATGACGTCGCAAATATGTTATCTATGGATGATATGCGGATAAAATCCGTGTTGATGTAGAATAAGAAACACGTGTGAGATTTACCCATTTTATTCTTAGTTGTCGGTATATCAGTATGTATCAAACACAATTTTTTTACAACTGTAGATGAATAAAATACCTCCGAAGCAAATAATCTTCAAATGTTAGTCGAGTGGTATTAATGTTAATTCCTTAATTTAAAGACTAACGGACTTTTAAAATACATTAATGTACGAATAGGCAGTGTACATTAAAGAAAATGGCAAAGACGTCGAATCAGACCAACATTCAGACCAACGCCACGTAGAACGTTGTGTTTCTCTTAAGCCATTTATAATCACGTTACGTCGAAGAAAGCGCAAGAAATGATGCGTCTAATTCGGCCGCGTCCGTGTAAATAGAGTACAAAGCGTAGTAATTAGGAAATAATAAGCACACTGAAACATACTGAGAGCATGTGTACATGCGTAGCTCCATTCAACGCATAATGAGGTTGATGCGCCTTTGTTCATGAGTTAATTAAAGCGTAACATTTGCTTATGCGATTGAGGCTTACTCGTAATCCAGAAACAAGAAATTGTACTTCTTACACAATTATTTAAGCTGTTTCGCGCATAGGATACGCTTACATTATATCTGTCTTAGGGAACGGGTAAGTCTCAGTTATTTAGTTTTTCTACTAAATTACGGTGTACATGTAGGCTGATCTTCTCCTGAAAGTTAACCGTAAGAACAAGGTAAGAACACTTTCTCGTTGCCGATTAGGCTACCTACAATTTTGAGAACACTTTTAATAAAAGAAAATAATCTAATTTTAACAATCAGTACAACAGAATAAGATAAAAAGCACTTTAGAGCGCGCGCAGACAGAGAGCGGTCTGGAGTTCCGAGTTCCGCGTTCAGAGTTCTGTGTACTGACCGCTCGAGAGTTCCGACCGCCTGCTGTGTGCGTTATCGTAAGGGACTCAGTACATTCGAAAGAACGCAGAACTCTGAACGCGGAACGCCAGACCGCGCTCTGTCTGCAAGCGCTCTTATTCACTGAAGGCTTGGAACGGCGAGAATAACTTGAGTGTTCTGACAGCAATCGTTTTTAAAGAAAGGCTTCCAATATTTCCCTAATGCTAAATAATGCTTTAATCAATTGTACTACAGCTGAAAAATGTCGCTCAAGATTTGTGGAAAATAGAAGAGTATGCAGAGCCTTATGTATTAGCTGAAGGACGTGAGAAAGATGATGAAAATGATTTAATCAATATGTGCCTAAGTATGCAAGACGTACACGTGCTACTCATCGTTTCGGCAGTTTCGTAAGCTCCGGTAGTGCTACTGCGCCATAACATTTGTGCTTAAGTTCGTAGAAAACAAACAAACAAAAGAGATCACACGCTACGTTGCGCCGAGGATAAACTACGTGTGACGCAAGTACCAAAGCGTTTGTTAGTTAGTTTCACAACTTTCTGTTAAAGACCTTTCATGTGAATTGCGATCGATATCGTTGAGTTCAAGTCAAGGCTATAAATTTAGTTTTTTTTTGTATATGCAAATTTTTTAAAACTAGAAAGGCGTATTTATTTTATTTATTACTGAAAGTTGACAGCCAGTTGTTAGACATGGTTTTGTCTGCTCGCTAGGTATAGGATTTTATGATAAACGCTGAGCTTTATTTAGAAACAGTAATTTCTCAAAAACAATAATATCTAATAGGCGTTTACTTAAAAAGGTGCAATGAGCGTAATAATCGTAAAAATCTTTAAGTACTTTGGAAAGTCCAGCCAGCATACTAAATTTGTCAATTAGTTTAAAATTATTGTGTCAAAATTGAACATGAGCCTTACATGGTTAAGCATACAATTAGTCTACACTTCATAATACCTAATGTTAAAATTATTAGGCTGTTCTGCGGTGTGCGTTACTACATTCCAGAGAAGTCGTAATTTAGGTGGCGCCTAGCCGACAAGTGCGTGGGATGAGCTAAGTAAGAAGCTTTGTTTATGACTGCCTAATTTCTCACCCAATAAAACCTTTTCATAATACAACATTTAGTATCATCAATAAAATTAAAAAATATTAAAATTATTAGCTATATTAAATTGCGTCATAAAGTTTGAACCGTGACCACGCATGACAAACGGTAAATCTCGCTCAACTTGTCAGTCAAGTTATGGACAAGTTTAAGTATATTATTAGTAATTAATATAATTAGGTAGTGGTAATTGATTATTAAACTCGACTATGGTACTAGTATAAAAATAATAAAATTCGCGTTGATGATGCAAAAGAAATATACCATCCTGTAATGTCTAATGAAATACATTAATTCCAAACGGTAAACGATTCACTAATTGACAACAACTAGTTAGTACTTAACCCAACGGTATTTTATATGTCCTTGCATGTTACTGCTCAATTTCAGTGACATTTTAACTTCAACTTGGCCTGTCGCTCCACTTAATTTTACTTACCCAAGCAATATACAATAATGCACTAGCATAGTGTATACCACCAACTGTACTATCAACATTGAACATTTCGATACCATCTTAAGGAGTGGCTCTGCCTCCACAGAGAATAGAACATATTACCACGTCGGCAACAAACAATAGCCAATTTCCTAGCAACTGGTAATTAGCACGGTTTGTAAACAATGACTTTTGTTTAAAACAACACTGAGATAAACCACATTCATTATAATATTTGTGAAGCTTAAGAATTTTGAAACTTAATTGATGAAATCGGCCTTTAGTAAGATCTCGTAGATGAAGCAATGGTTGAAAACAAAAACTGTTATGAATCAAAAGAATTTTATTAATCTGTGGAAGATTGTAAATTGGGTAAACCAGTTAACAGAGCTTGGTATTGAATTTAAATAGAGAGTAAACTAATTAAGGTTACAACGCCCATTTAACGCTCCAATAAACGCAAACGCGGCGAGTTGTACGAAAGCTTTTTCTCAATATTGCTCTTGTTTAAAACCTCGCAGTTCTTCTTAAATACCATTCCTCAACAAAGGATACAATACATCTACTACTCTTTCCAAATATCAGAATGTAAACAAGCACCTTCACTGGAGATATTTTGCTTTGGCTTGTAAAAGTAGCTAGAATTTCACGAACATCTTTGAAGATACGCTAATCTTGAGACAAACAAGCGAGACGACATAAATCCGTCATAATTTCTTGAGCTGTCCCAATAGTCCTCCTAAACGTCATTCAGCAGGAACTGAGTGTAGAAATGTTCCTGTTCAAACTTTGAATCTTTGTTCACTCTGCAAGAGACAAGAGAATACCATCGCGTGTTAAAAAGGAAAATTTATGCCTAGGAGTTAAACGTATTAAAAAAATAGTGTTTGTAGCACGATCTCTCCACCTACAACACAGACGTGACGACTCACCTTTACACCACGTCTGTACCAACCCTTACTTTTACTCTATGACACATTCACCTTTCACCTATACATTCAATTCATTCACCTACTCACTCACACACCGCGCGCCTTTTCAGTAAGAAGTCTGAGCCCGCCCAAGATGGCGATACCACCGCGCGCGATCCTTACATTGATTCTGCCCTTGTAAGTGAAATAGTACTTTCTCTTGTCTGTTACTGTATTCGCGTAAATCACGGGACCCTAAATCAACCATCAGGTTAAACGTGGCGCCGTACGTTAGGCTTGTGTTGTGAACAGTGACGAAAAGTGAAACACGTGCGCGTGAGACCATGCCGCCCAAGAAGGAAGAGGCACAAACCGCGGCAAACGGTGCCGACAAGACAAATCCCGTACATGTGACAATGCCACAAGAGTTCCTAGCTTCGCTGCTGTACCAAATGCAGCAATGCCACAGCGAGCTGTGTGAGAAAGTAACAGCGGCACGCCCTCAACTGAGTGGTAGCTTCGCCGGTTGCAACCTCAGCTACGATGGGTCCGAGGACTCGGCAGAAGACGCTCTGGAGGCATTTATCAACGGCATACAAACATACAAAGATTGTGCGTATGTGTCGGATGAAAACGCATTACGAGGATTATCGACTTTATTCACCGGACTAGCTGCATCGTGGTGGAACGGAGTTCGAAAAACCGTCACCACGTGGGATGATGCAATATCTAACCTACGACACGCTTTTGGCGCGAAGAAACCGGCATTCCTATTATTCCGAGAAATATTTCGTTCTGAACAACAAGATGACGAAAGTACAGAAATTTTCATATGTAAGTTGCGAGCATTAATTGCGCAATTACCATATTTCCTAGAAGAAAGGATTCAAATCGACATCGTTTACGGTCTTCTTCACCGGAAAATCCGAAAACGGATCCCGCGCGAAGACGTTCATTCGTTTAACGAACTGCTAAAACGCACTCGTTCAATCAGTCACTCAATGACAGTGTTGAACGGAACGAACGAAACGTCAAACGTCAAAATACGATCTGTCACTCGAATGGCAAGAACGGACGACCGGAACTTTGAATTTAAAGGAAATAGCCCAAGTTTCGAACATAAACAACCGAAACCGAAGAGTTTTACGCGTTATAGTGCGCCGAACACACCGAAAGTGCCGAATACCTCGAACATCGACGCGAAACCGAAACAAAACCGATACTGCAGTTATTGCAAGTTGTTTGGACACAATAAGGACAATTGTAAGTGGCTATCCGCGAAACAATCTGATACGCCGACCATACCTACAGGCAGTAGTGATGAAGTGAAGAGTGAAAAGTTCTCGTGTTACGGATGCGGCGCCCCCGGAGTGGTGCGCGCCAACTGTCCGCGATGCAGGGGCGACGCCGGCGCTGCGGGAGGCGGCGCGGGCGCAGCGTTCTGCGCCATCTCGACGGGCGACTTGCTGGATGCGGGACACGCTTCAGACTCCGAGACTGGCGCGCGCGGTGTGAATACACACACAAATACAACACACCACACAAATACACAAATTGGGCATGGAATTGACGACGTCTCTCGTCCCATACTTCACATCACCGTCTGCGGACGTGAAGGTCGCGCGCTCATTGATACAGCTGCGAAAAGGTGCATAGCAGGTGCGAGTTTATACAAGCTCTTGAAGGACTCTGGTAAGTCATTCACTCCCTCTATGCTTAACATAAAGTATGCTGATGGTCGTTCCGGATATGAAAATGTTCTCTTAGCAGACGTTGTAGTAACATTACAAGGAAGGAATATACCTACTACCTTTATAGTACTACCTGAAGCTACTAATAATGAGACCCTGTTGGGGATGGATTTCTTGACTACATCTAGATTGATGATAGACTTTGCTTCCCAAAGCTGGAGCTTTGGTGACGACACACATAACCGTCATAAATTATTTTATGAACCCAAATTGGTGAACATCTCTGCATGTAATACTGTTGACACCCTGCGAGATGATGAAGGTACATCGCTCACTACTGACCAACGTGGAAAGCTTGCTCAACTCCTTGACCAACACCCGGAAACTTTCAAACTAGGGGGAGAGCCTACTAATTATGCTGTCCATCGCATTGAGTTGATTGACAAAAACATTCAACCTGTATCTGTACCACCTTACAGATTACCTGAGCCAAAGAAGGAAGCACTACGTCTGGAACTGGAGAAAATGCTGAAGGACAACATCATTGAAGAGTGCGAGTCTCCATGGTCTGCTCCTGTGGTCCTGGTTCCGAAACGCGACAATAGCATCAGAGTGTGCATTGATTACCGGAAACTGAACACAGTGACCAAACCTGATCGGTACCCATTACCCCGAGTTGATGATGTACTACATGGAACAGGGAAGTTCAAGTACATAACGGCCCTTGACCTTCGCTCTGGATATTGGCAAGTACCTGTCTCAGTCGAAGACCGTGATAAAACAGCATTTGTAACGCCACTTGGAATGTATAGATTCAAGAGGATGCCAATGGGACTTCGCAATTCTGGCTCTACATTTCAAAGATTGGTTGACCGATTTCGTACTAATCTCCCCGGAGTAACAATTTTAGCCTATCTTGATGATATCCTGATCCTATCAGAGACGTTTGAGAAGCACATCCAAGATATTGAAGCCGTTTTCCTGAGGATGAAACAATTCAAGTTACGTGTGAATAGAGAAAAGAGTATGTTTGCCTGCGACTCAGTGAAGTACTTAGGTCACATCTTGTCTGCTGAAGGAATACAGCCCGATGGGGAAAAAGTAAAGGCCATCAACGAGATGAAGGAACCACATAATGACAAACACTTGAAGACTTTTATCCAGACTTGTTCCTGGTTTCGCAAGTTCATACCAGACTTTGCAAAACTAGCAAGACCACTAACAATGTTACTCAAGAAGAATCAGAATTGGATTTGGGGAGCTGAACAAGCAAACGCATTTAAAGAATTGAAACAAAGACTCATAACTGCACCAATACTCCGACAAGTTGATTACACACTACCATTCATACTTCGTGTGGATGCCAGCGGGTATGCATTGGGAGCAGTACTCCTACAAGGGGAAGGCTATGATGAACGACCAGTTGAATATGCGAGCAGACTACTCACTAGCGCCGAGCGCAACTACACTACAACCGAGCGTGAAGCCCTCGCTGTTGTCTGGGCTCTTGACAAGTTCCGCGGGTATGTAGAAGGGTCTGAAATAATTGTCGCTACTGATCATCAACCACTTCGATGGATCCTCACCTTGAAGACACCTACAGGCCGCCTCGCGCGATGGGCCCTGAAGATACAGGCCTATAACCTGAAAATAGAATATCACCCCGGTAAGAAGAATGTAGTTGCTGATGCACTCAGCCGACCTGTGTGTGATACCACCACAGAGAGTTCCTGCAGCATCTGCTCTGTCATTGTTGACATACCTCACGTGACATCGACTGACCTGAGGGACGCTCAAACCGGAGACCCTGAAGTTTTCAAGATTATAAAGGACTTTGAGAGTAACAATATACTAGCTGCCACACGCTGGACCGAGCGAGGTTATTATATGTCACAGGGAGTATTATACCGTTTCAACCCTGACGCCGATAGTGACGACCCTCAGCTCGTCGTTCCACAACTCATGAGGAAAGAGATCATGAAGGAACTACATGACTCACCTACAGCTGGACATAATGGAGTCGAGAGAACATACCAACGCGTGAGCAAGAACTACTACTTTCCAGGTATGAGAAAGTATATAGCAGAGTATATCAAGGACTGTAATGAATGTCAACGGTACAAGCCGTCAAACTTGAAGCCTGCAGGATTGTTGCAGACACCTGCACCGGCTCAACGATTTGAAGTACTAGCAATGGACCTTTTTGGACCTCTACCTACTGGTGAAAATGGAGAGCGATGGGTTTTTCTAGTCGAAGACACTGCGACGAAATGGGTCGAACTGTTCCCGCTAGCAGTTGCAACAGCTGAGGCGTGCGCCAAGACGTTGGTGGAAGAAGTTTTTCTCAGATATGGAGTTCCCCGACGAGTAATATCCGACAACGGTGTGCAGTTTGTATCCCAGGTCATGCAGAAGGCCATGTACACCCTAGGAGTTCAGCAGAACCTCATACCCCTCTACCATGCAGAAGCAAACCCAGCAGAGAGGAAAAATCGTGATTTGAAGGCCCAACTAGCAATTATAGTTGAAGGTAACCATAACAACTGGCCCAGCGCATTAGCCGCTATACGCTTTGCCATGAATACTGCGGTAACACAGAGTACGGGGAAATCGCCTGCTTACCTCGCCTTTGGGAGAGAGATGCGATCCCCTATTGAAGCCAAACACGACCTGCGAGCCATCATTGAAGCTGAAAACTTTATACCTCAGATAACACCATACTTGCTGAAGCTCAGTGACGACCTATTTGATGCCCAAGAGCAGATTACCCAGCAGCAAGACCGCAGAAAGGCTTACGCGGACCAGAAGCGACGACCGCATGAAGAGTACAAAGTTGGTGACAAAGTTTTATTGAAATCCCATGTACTTAGTAACAGTTCGAAGGGGATTACAAGCAAATTTGCTCCCCGCCGAGACGGGCCATACACTGTATCCAAAGTAGTGAGCCCTACTACATATGTTCTGTCGAACAACGATGAGACGGTCGGCAAATATCATGCTGTCGACCTGACAAGATATTACCAGAGGAGTGGTGATGAACCTGCAGATCCTGTGATGCCACAGAGGAAGAGGGGCAGACCGCCGAAGCGCTCACCAGCTGTCCAAAAGACTCCTGCAGTGACAGGTGAAAGGAAGAAGCGAGGGAGACCACGCAAGAACCCAACCGTGTGTCGGCCCATGGGCGAGGACGTCCCCATGGCCCGAAGGGGGAGTATGTAGCACGATCTCTCCACCTACAACACAGACGTGACGACTCACCTTTACACCACGTCTGTACCAACCCTTACTTTTACTCTATGACACATTCACCTTTCACCTATACATTCAATTCATTCACCTACTCACTCACACACCGCGCGCCTTTTCAGTAAGAAGTCTGAGCCCGCCCAAGATGGCGATACCACCGCGCGCGATCCTTACATTGATTCTGCCCTTGTAAGTGAAATAGTACTTTCTCTTGTCTGTTACTGTATTCGCGTAAATCACGGGACCCTAAATCAACCATCAGGTTAAATGTTTTTATTTTAATCATACGATCCAGTTTCATTGATTTCGTTTAACGGATACAGCATAAACACGAAGGTTGTGTAAAAATCAAACTATAAGTCGGTATTAAGTGAATTTTCCACTAAATAATGTCCACATTTATTTTACTACGTATTTCAGTTTTCAGAGATCTCCAGCCGTCTAACTTAGCATTTATTATAACAATGGTTCTGTAGGCCTCAGTCTGGCGCCGCCTTTATCTCGGAAACGAGTAAATGGCTCAGCAATATCGTTACATCTGCCGCGAACAATGCAGTACACAGACCATATAGTCTGCAGAACCTCCGTGTAATGAACACGAGAAAACTTTTAGAACAATGTAGTTGTTTATTGTAGCATTTTTATTGTTTTTCAATTGTAAGCCAGTTTTGATTCATATAATAAAAAGCTCTCTAAGTATAGTCGACCAAGTAAATGTTTTACCATTTTTAATGACAGTTCCTACCTATACGTCAGAATAAAAACAATAAAGCTGATGGTCACGTTGTCAGTGAAATCAGCCTTTGATGTTTTAAGCCATACATCTGACATTGACCCTTAAGACGAGAAAGAAATTTCTCGGTCGCTGTACCTTGAGTGAGAGCTTTCTATCGATCAAAATTAGCTGACAAGACAGCTGAAAGAAGTAAATTAATAAATTTGAGATCTTTATTCCTAGCTCATTTCGGCCCTCAAACCACAGTGTAAATACTTAGTTGTACTACTCTGAGTACAAGTACTTCATGCTGATAATACCTTACCTTCATTCTGTCAACGACCTCACCTAGTTTCAGGACATTGAAATTTAAAGGGTTACGTGCGTGCCGCCGATGACAGATGAAAGCAACCTTTGTTTTACTTTGTTTGAATGCTCGACGGGTTCATTTGCATGTCTTTTGGTGGCTTGACGAGTTTATTGAATGGTATTTTCTGTGTTGATTTAGGCACAGTCCCTTGAAATATTTTAACCAATTTCCAAACTTTCTAAATTAGTCGCGACCTTTTTGAATTTATGTTACAATCTGTCGCACGTCAATGCTGAAAAGCAAAATTGTTTTAAAACGCTTTTATTGATGGTATTTTGTTTGTATAGTCAAGTGTAAAAATATGAGTGCATACAACTTGCTCATAAACATGTCCCATAGTTCTTATGTCGTCGAACTAAGCTATCGGTACATAATTATGACAGGATTAAATCAATACCTACATATTTTTGCACTTGACCGTACTGGATGAAATTGGTGATTTCGCTAAGGCTTTACCTAACAGGTGTTGCGACACACGCGTCTTTGGGATTGTAAATACAGCTTATCTATTATCACATATTGTTCGTAAGCAGATAATCCTGTTAGGAGATGGTTTTCAAGGCTTTATTTATTCATTTCAATTTATTACTCGCCTACGACTGATACCTCACCTTGACTCATTAAGGACAGAATTTGGATTGAATTTCTAACAAATTTCTATGAATTTTTAGAACCTGGCTAAAGCCTAAAAGTTAGCCGTGATGTGCAATATGATAGTCGCGAAGCGAATCGATGCAATTTATTTTCCATCACAAACTAATCACCGGTGGCGACGGCTGACTTCGCCACATCAAATCGTTGGCCAAATATTGGGCAAAATGCAACCTCAATACGTACGCTTAAAAACAGAGTCCATGATGATTATTGGTAGGCTTCAAATTTTCTATCCTAGTTGGGAAAATTCAAATTTAGTACATAACTGGTTCTACGCTTTATTTTAGTCAATCTCCACTTTTCGACAGAATTTTCCGATATAATGCGCTTGGAGCCTTGAGTTGAAAAAATGGTGTGTTAGAAAATATTTTTAAACTACTTTCATAATTCGTAAAAACTAAAGTTTTTCTATTAGCGTATAGCGTAACTAATTACACAGTTTTATGTTACTAAATCCATGGAACGTACGTATGGAACTGATGACTTGAAACCAATAATAATGGGTATCAATTCAAAAAATGAACCTCTTCATGGTATCAATAAATACAAAATCCATTCATCCGCTTCAAATATAATTTCGCTTTGATGTGACCATTAATATTCTGATATTTATTTAAAAACCGTCCGATGCTTTGTGTAAACGTTACAATGTAGTAATAATAAACTCAGAATAGATATCCGTTCGGTCCAAATATACATTTCCTGAAATAAAGGGGATGTAGACCGGTCGATGCATAACGGGAGATCAGAAGATAAGATAATGCGAGAAACTTTATTAAGACATATCGTATTCTAAATTTGTAGGACACTTTTGCACTTTAATGCTCATTGCAAAACCGTGACCATCCACTGTGGAAACCGAAGAAAACTTGCCGTGGAAATGCACAACTCGTACAAGGAGATGTCAAATAGGCTTTGTACCTATTTTTTTCAATTTCTCTTCCTCGGTGAGCCGGTGCGAATGTCCCGTGCTAGTGCACGACTAAATATAAAATTGCTCATATAATTTCGTGTGCAAAAACGTCAAGTAGGTACCTATATTTCGGTTTATTCAACACAAAATATTTTTTAAATATAATGTTACTGAAAATCGTGTTATCTTCTAAATTCAAATCTTGGATTATTTAACATAAATTAGTGTTTTTCGATTAGTTTTTTACTGGATTATTGAAAAACAGGCGTAAGTTGGACCGTTTAATTTTTAATGTTAAATGAAACGAAGTATAGCGAAGTATATTTGACTTTCTTGCGTACTGCTATCAATGACATACTCGTATATGAATATTCTCGAGAAAAGTGGTTCGATTAATCTTTTAGTTGGAATAAAACGTATAATTAATCAAATATTGCACATGACATTAACCTACAGTTTCGTGGTCACAAACAAGATAATTCACGGAAATAACCTAGAGTAAATCCTTGGTCCTTGGTTATTTTATTAACATAATTAATTTGTTATTACTATAAATGGGATTTAACATGCAAACAATATTTACCTCGACGTTTCGGCCACATTGCAGTGGCCGTGGTCCCGAGTTGACTGTAGTGTAGGATGTCACGTTCGTTTAGTCTTTCGAACTTTAGCTTAGTAGTTCGAAAGACTAAATGAACATTAAGAGAAATAATAATAAGACTTACACTTCAATCAACTCGTGACCACGGCCACTGCAATGTCGCTTATAAGTCCCGTTTTTAGTAATAGTTATGAGTGAAAAAGACGAAAGTTTAAATAAAACATTACCTATATGCATTTAATTTGTTTACTTATTTGGTTACTGAATTGGAGTTTACCGTCGAGTTAAGTTATTAAAAAAAGTATTAGTCATAGGAAAGAATTTGACTTAAATACTTACTAATCTGATTGTAGAATGACATAAATTACTGCGAAATGGTAAACGCCACTTGCAAATATTCGTGTAAAAACTTGTGACACCGACAACAAAACAGTTTAGAAAGGTAACTGAACTTTAACGTAAACATTTTCCAATAAGTAATCTTTTGAACTAAGTATTTTAAAATTATTACGTGACATTATAGTTTGCCTTGTGACTGTTATTGATCCGGTAATTTGTCTTTCAATTCTAATGAGCCAGCAACGAAATTATTCGTGTCGCTTAGCAGTCATTAAAACTTGTGGTGTCCTGATGAGCCGTTAATGCGAGAGGCGTGTTTTAGGCAATGTATTTATAGGAAAGACCGCATTTGACGAATTGATTTGTATTCGTTTTCAGCTTTGAAAAAATATGGGGTCGAATTCGAATCTATATAGGGTTTTAATTAAACATCGTGCATTAATGGTTTTATCTTGTTTCCTGCTAGTTTAAAAAGGTTTTAGAGTTAACTCGTGAAACATTAGACACTATGTAAGTTTTCCACACGCAATTTGGCTGTCGGTGATTCGAAAAGTAACATTAAATTAAAAAAATACAAGTTATATAATTTAAGCCGTGATAGCCTAGTGGTTTGGCCTCACAAGCAGGGAGTCGTAGGTTCAAGCCCGGGCTCGTACATCTGAGTCTTTCGAAATTTATGTGCAAAATTATATTTGTTGTTTACCATGAGCTTTTTACGGTGAAGGAAAACGTCGTGAGGAAACCTGCACACACTTTCGGAGAAATTCAATGGTGTGTGTGTAGTTTCCAATCCGTACTTGCCCCGCCTTGGAACTACGGCTCAAGCCCTCTCATTCTGAGAGGAGGCCTGTGCCATGGAATGGTACATTTAGGCTGGGATGATGATGATATTGTTCTCTACTTATGTAGTATGAATTAAATATACCTAAAGAACAACTAAGCAGTAGAATCAGATTAATGTTGTACACATAGTATTACCGAAGCCCCGCAAACATGTGACATTCGATAGGTGTAAAAATCCTACTTTACTGAGCTTGTGTAGTTCGTAATGATTGAGGTATAATCACTTTTGCGTAACCTCATTTAGTCTCTTGCGAGTTTAAAAAATAATTCGTCTTGTATTTTTAAACCTATAGATCAAATTCTGTCACAAAATAATAGTTACGTAAGTAGTAATATTATGTTTAAAAAGCGTACTAAAATAAATAGTAAACTATTTACTCTTGTCATTCGCGTGTTCAGTGCAATTTATATTATTGCATGCCAATTTTATAGCCAAACGAGATTTTTATGGACCAACATACAACCCAGGAAGTATTTCAAATGTGTTATAACGAAGCTTGACATTATTTTATGCTCTATTTCTAAACACGAATAATTTGAATCCAACGTTTATTTTGTAGTAGGTGCTTAGTAGGTGTGAAATATTTTGAATGAAACTAGGACATGTGCATTATTTTATTCATTTGCCTGTCATAGCAAGTTGACAAGGATCGTCATTTGTATTCTGTTTCATTGATTTAACATTGCGATACCGGTTCGGTGTCTATTTAAAGAAACGTTTATTGATAAGTTTGACGTGTCCTCTCAACCGTATTCTATCGCGTCGGTTCAGAGCCTCTTTTCTTTGCCAGCTGAATACACCTGTCCGGAATCGATCACTGCCCTATTCGATTTTCTATGAACTCTCGACTGGTCTCCGTGAAACATCGATTGTCATTCGAACCGTTGAAAAGTTCTTTCACCTCTATCGATTCAATCATCCGTTTCCTTCGCTATTAAATTTGTTCTAAAACATTTTTAGATTTACTTCCAGCTTACATTCCGCTTATGTTTGCGCGAGATATTTGATTTCAGCGGTTGAGGGAGGGATAAACAAAACATGTTCCTAACATCAGATTAATTGGATCAAAGTGAAAACGGCTAGAGCATTTTCCACGCTACTTGTTTCGCTGAGCTGTCAACGGTTCGACTAATGCTTCCGTCGGCTTCCAATTTTAAACTTTTGATGGTGTTTACGGCCGCGGTGAATTTATCGATTTATGGGAGTCGATACAGGAATCGTTATATTAAGTTACGTGACTATCGAAGTCAGTTCGCGGCACCTGTTCTCTCATTACCAACTCGAGCGGCAAATGACTCGAAATTTTGAAACAATTTTACGGACCGAGTGATAAAAATTGCTTTGTTTTACAAATTACGTGAATAAAACTGCAACGAATTTCAATTTACTTGCGGTTTCGCGTTCGTTTTGGATGCCATCGAATGGTTTGTGGCCAATTCTCATACAAATTGAACTTGCGCGATAGTTTTGAACGGATCCGTACAGTTAGAATGAAAAGTAACAATGGTGGGATCCCACGGTGGGAGGTCAACGAACGATGCGCCCGTCACGGTTACTGGCGCCGCCGACTGTACTTTAAGATTAGAATTATTGCTTCCTTTCCTTTACAACGTAGACAGAACAATGTGAAAGATTCGCGTTACGATTCATTCAATAGCTACATGCGTTTCACACTGGTAGCCCAGGCATACCAAATTGAGAAAAAAAACTTTCAATTTGGAATGTCCATAAAATGCCTAAAGTTAGTATCTTAGGCGTCTACGCATATCTGTGTAGCTTTTGTTATTTGTCCTGGCCTACACTTCAACTTAACAGCTAGCAAGGATAAACGTGTACTAAAGTTGTTCACCTTCTTCGTACGTTTAAAGATACTCTCTGCGATAAACCTCAAAATATTCATAGTACCTACCTCCTGTATAGACTTATGCCGTGTGTCTAACCCTGTATCTTTTTTTCCAGGTGTCGCGGATAGACCGTGGAGTGTCGCTGGGAGCCGAGCGTCCGTACGCCGATGGGCGTGTGCCGGCACCCCACGGGCCGCCGCCGTCGCCGAGCGCGCAAGCCGCGCAACGCCGCGTCGCGGCCGCCTGCCAAGCCAGTAGGAGGTTGCTGGAGGAGACTCTTGCTAAACCTGGTGAGACTAATTAATCCCTTATCTTAGATATCCAGTAGGTACGCGTCAAAACAGAGATATGCGATATTCTATGGCTAGGTGGGAGGTGGGACATTGGTAATCCAAGGCTGCCTTGGTAGGGACTGGGCGATGAGAGAGGCCTATGTCCACCAGTGCACTGACAGAAAATTAAGTCAAAGGTATGTTATGTAGAGAGAAGAGGCTTAGATTAGCAGGTTGTATCACAATTTGAGTTAAAAGTTTGGCTAAGGGCGTACCTACTGACTTGACAGTTCCTCTAAAGAGAAGTTTAATGTTCTCTGTTTCGTCTGTACATATGCGTATATTAATTATATTATGTGGTCTATTTATGTTGTTATGTAATAATATTAGTTTACTGTATTCATTATACATTAGTGTGTACTATCGTGTATTTTGAATTTGTTTTATGTAAGTACTCTTTACTTTTCACTACATGCACTCTTATTTCTGATGTCCTGTCAGTCGTTCAAAGATTAACTGAAAGTGATCCCTTGTATAAGTATAAGTATCTGTTTCTCTTGTTAACTATTAATTTCAAATTGTCAAGTACAATTCAGAGTTTTACGTAAAAAGTGGATATTCATCTGATTCTATCGCAGGAACATTTCAAAAGCAACTTAGTTAATGTTGTTAACTGTTGTCAGAAACGTTCTTAATTAGATCCACTCAACATAATAAGGTATAATATCCTATTAAAATTCTTCTTAAAAGAACTTATTGCGTATAAACGGTGTCTTGACCCACGTGAGACAATTTAAGTGCTCGAGTGGAATTTCAAAGTAAAACCCTTATTCTGAGATATTGCACTAATTTCGTAATTCTACCGTCTGCCTTTGTTCAAGACGAGCGATGTGCGCAGAATACAACACAATCTTGCTAGATTATCCCAGTGAAGAGTTTTAGTTTTGATTATTAACTTTGGGTATGTCAAGTTAAGACAAGGTTGAAGTCAGCTCAGTTTCAGTCTAAAATTCACTAATCTTACTAATATCATAAACGCAAACGTTTGTATGGATGTTGGTTACTCTTTCTTGCTTAAAAGAGTTTGTCAGATTCTGATGAAATTTGACAGACAGATAGTTTATAACCCGGATTAACATATATAGGATACTTTTTATCCTGGAAAATTGCATAGCCCCCGCAGGATAGCGACAAACATTTTTTTATATTTTTTTTTAAATAATTTCAGACTCATAAATAGTAAGTAGTGGGTGGACTCCACTAAGTTTTATTCCTATGCCACCCTAGAAACCTTAACCTCATGATATTTACGTCATTCAATAGATATTGTAATAACCAAATAAAAATAATGCAACCCTGGAATCAAATTGGCTGACGTATCTATACTTAACAGTATTGCATCAGCATTAAATATTACTGTTTCAGTTACAAAATCAGTCGGACATTTATAAATAAGTGCTGACGTCCTTGGAGCTCAATAAAATATTCCAGTCAAATCTAGTACAAATATTAGTCTTAGCCATTACGTCTAGGAAACACACCTAAATGACTAAATCGCAGAGTCAAGGCCAAATCGTTCGACGTAGACAAGTAACACAAAAACTGTACATTCACTTGTTTTTTGTATTTTAGTTTTTGAATATAATACTATTAACATTTATTTAGTTTTAATCCGTATGGCATTCGTTATTGCGTTATACATAAAGGGTTATTTGTAATTCACTAGCATCCTTTTAACCCTAAACTCCTACCACTTAAACAAATGTTTTTTGTTTTACGGCTTTTGTCATAACTTAATATTTTTGGTGTAATAACGTTTTGAAAATTTGAGATTTCCTCTTATTTTTACGATACTCTGTGTATTTGTATGGGAAAAAAAGTGCTTCATTTTAAAAAGTCGTAAAACAAAAAACATTTGTTTGAGTGATAGGAATTCAGGGTTAAGAGGATGTCAGTGAATTAAAAATAACCCTGTATTGGCATACAAATCGCGAGGTTCTGTGAGTTTCTTGCATGAGTTACAATTTCAATCACCTTCAAAATACCTACATGGAGATGGAATCAGGGGGATTCCTGCCTTTTTGCTGGAAACATTTTTGCCAACTGATTAATTTTCCAACTTCTTTTTTTTTCTAAACTAAACAGGTAAACTATTCAGGACATATTCCAGGACTATCCTGTAGAACCCTGTAGGTTAGGTTAGTTCTGTAACAATCAGCTTAAAATGCTTTTGGTTTCAGTAAAAAACAAAAGTTGGGTAATGATGATTCATTGGCAAAAATATTTTCGGAAAAAGGCAAGGAACCGTAATCAGGACCAATCCTAACCAGCTGAGTTAACAACAGGCATCGTTTCGTTGCAGTAATTGAAGTGAGATTAGTGTTCTTCTTTCTATGTTTTTTCGTCGTACGAGATGTATTATAGTACTTAATGTGTATGAAAAAACAAAAATGTGAATGTTTTACGTAAATACGCTGGTAAACGACTTATATACGTTTATGGCATTGTGTATTGTTGATACCGATCACATCTCCAGAGTCACCCTGGATAACGTAGGTAGAATTATTCTGTATGTTCAAGCGTTTTCGTAGTTGTACATTTTAATTCTGTGCTAGCGTTAACTATACCGTGTTTAATACACAAAAGTCATAAAAATTACATACTTAGTACTTACCTGCCTCCCATTTTTTCCCCAGAATAATTTTATTGTTTAGTAGGTAAGTACTTTACAAAACTTAATTCTTACGAATAAATTAGTAGGTACATTGGAGGGTATATGACGCCCACTGCTCGAATAAAGATGAGTTCTAATTAAAATTCATAAAATAAACGACCACTCCGGAGCAAGCGCGCAAATAATGAAATAACTATTACACCTGCCTTTGTCTCTAAAACCAAATTAATACTGTATGCTAAACTCAGCTGGCTTGCCTTAGGTATATGCATACCTTAAATATCTCTGTAAGCTTATACTTACTTATACTTATGATATATCCTATTAATATTATAAATTTCAAAGTTTTTGAGTGTATGCTTATGTTTGTTACTCTTTCACCGTAAAAGAAATGGATGGATTGTGTTGTGTAAACAGATAGCAGAATCTCTGGGTTAACACGTAAGCTACATTTCGTCCAGATAGTTCCACAGGATCGGGATTAATGTATCAGATGTCCTCAAATCTTAATTGCTAAGTCTAGAGACATGTACTTATTGTGATAGTAAAAGTAAATGAAGACCACGTTGCAACTAATTACTGAGAATTCACACGGGAATTCAATAAAAAACCTGGTATTTTAATACCACCGCCGAATTTAATGAAAAGAGAGAACGAAGCTGGCGGGTAATCTCTATTTTTTTAAAATAATTACACGTTTATTCTGATCTATCAAATGCATGCTATTAATAAACGATAGTGACAAATCGATATCGTAACTCAGTGAAGAGATCAATAGTTCAAAAGTCACCAATAACGTTTGATATACCGTTCCAGAGTTGAACAAACTTGGTATAATTTTAGAAAACATTCAGAGCGTATCTTGGAGCTATTTCTACAGCAAAAAGAAACTGGTGACGATGAAAACAAATCTCTAGCGGCCTATCCTCCGACGGTGATAAAGTAAACGCTAATTTTATATAAATTAAACAAGACTGTAGTCCCACGGTTCCACGGCGCTAGTTAGTTGATTAAAACATTAATTTAATTAGATTCAGGGCTGTGCTTTATCATGGGAAATCAAGCTGCGGCTTCGTCGAATCTAGAAAACTGCGACTTGCTGTTCGCCCTACGTTGACACAATTTATGACACTATTCCGACTGCAATACCTAAATCATATCATAAATCAGTAGGTAAACAAAAAATCTCCTGCGTACTCTCGTTGATGTATATCAAAAACTGCTTAATGATTTCGACGAAACTTGCTTCATGGGGTTTTTGGGTCTGCAAAATCGATTTTGATGAGTCTCATCTTCGAAAAAACGCGTTCAGATACATAGGTAGATAATTTTATTTAAAGAGTTCGCGCCATCTTTTGACAAATGGCTGAACTATCTCGAAAGACATCAAGTTAAAGCTCGGTCGGCCAGGGTTTTAAACAGATTTGAGTCTGAAATTGACATCGTTTTAATGAGCGCAAAAAGAGCTGGGAATCTATGCTATACCAATGAATAACATAGCAACGCTTTAAGCTTTTAATCGTATTATACTCGAGGTATCGTCAGAGACCAGAAAAAGACTTTTCGCTTGTTAAACATGCTAGTTACCCTCAAATTATGCAAATTATTGTATATGTGATATTAAGATCTCAATGAAAGTAGTCACATTATACAAATTGCTACCACTGTTTACTCTTTATCTGATGCAGTTGCAACAGTAAATTTTAGACTGCACGAAGGTGCACTAAAGAGCCACGTAGCTCCAGCCCACAGTGAATTCAATTTAAGAATGGGTCTCTTAGGAACTTGCAACACAAAACGCTTCGGAGTTACTCCAGAGAAATATGACTGCAAGAATTTCGGTATGTTCCTAAAAATGTACATTTTTCCAAACGAATGCCGAAGAATTTCGATGAAAAGTCTTCGGCTTTTTAACGATCATTATTTCGTTCTATCTTAGCGCTCTCAAGTTACTCAGCTTAGGATTAGATCTGATTATAGTGTTTGATGATTTTCGACTACTTTTTGTCAGACTAATGCAAAGTTTTAAACGTTATCACACCCCTTAAACCGTAACTAGAACAGTCTACTAAAATTTCAGCACCATTTTATAACCTATTAACTAAAACGTGTTTTACCCTGAATAGGCAGCCGTCTCGTCTAACAACAGTACAAGCATCGTACAAAATAACAAACATTTAGCTTTAGAAACCCGTTGCGAGGCTTTGCATACAACTCCCCCTTATGAGAGTGGACATTGAACAATGGCGCAGGACGCTCCATTATTAGAAGGCTTGTAAAAATATCCTCTGCACAAAAGAGTCCGGCTAAGGGTGCGTTTCCGCAGAACCGAGGTGGAGCGCAGCGGAAATGTGCATAACCCGGTCAATCATATTAGTGGAAATCCATGATTCGGCCCGCCTCCCTTTGTTTAATTATAATGTGATATAGATTTCAACTAATGTCCGAACGAAAAAGAGTTAACGAAAAAAAAAACCATTTCAGAGCATCTCTAAAAAAGCTTGTACGTTTCTAATTTGCAAAAAAAATTAAGGGTAAATGAAACTGAGCCTAAATAACATAGTCTACCAAATTGTCCTAATTTATATATACGGAAACTTCCTTTTTGTTACCAAAATTCTTGGGTTTGTGGTAACAAAAGAAGAAATTTCTATGCAAATTAATTTGAGACTACATATGTTATTTTGGCTCAGTTTTATTCACTACTACTACTACCTGCAGTTTTTTTATAAAAATTTAATGTGAAAAATTTTTCAGCAATGTTTTTTAAACTTTTTACAATTTAATTCCGTGTCAAACATTTAGCGAAGACGCTATCCCTTTAGTGAAAGTATAGTTAATTAAAACGCAAATAATAGTTGAATTTAGAAATGATTAGGGAGCCACGAAGCTTTCTGAATAGTTCTGGCTTTTTCTCATTAGATTTTAACAAAATATAATTTATAACCACAAAACCAATTTGTTCATTCCATTAAGAAGTCGGCCTTCGTCTGCGCAGAACTCGTAAGTTAATTATATCAATTTGTTACATCAAATAAGAATACACAGTAACAAAAGTAACCTTGGAACAGCTTAATCTATTCTCAAAGACGCACGAGTCTAGCGCAATGTGTAAAATGCAAAAAAAGTGAATTGCCATCGTGATTTCCTCAAACAAGGACTTTTTGCGATACAAAAAGCTAACATGCTATTTGGGTATGATTTAGTATTGAAAAGAGAAGATACCTTTTGGCTTAAAAGTTGTAGCTACAACTGCTACTATACGCATAGACATTTTTGATTTGCGTTGGGATTTGAGTGAGCCTCCTCATGTAATAACTATAGGTACAAAGTACTTACCTACTATCTGCTTTGCTGTTTTGTCGTGCCCTTGTATACTTGCCCATATTTCGTAGCTTTTGCGGCTACCTAACACTTTTATTGACCAGTAAACAATCATAATCATTATCCCGGCCTATATACGTCCCAGTGCAGGGCACAGGCCTCCTCTTTGAATGAGAGGGATTTGACTGTAGTTACCACGTGGGGTCAGTGATAATTTCACACGTAAAATCCGAAATGTTTAGAGGTGCGAGTCCAAGCTCGAACCCACCACTCTTTGCTTGAGAGGTCGTAGGTCCAACCACTAAACATTCTTTTAAAAGAGCCTTAAAAGAGCACTTTTAAGAGAACTGTAACTTCTACCTATGTTTTACAAATAAATATTTCTGATTTCTGATTTCTGAAAGAGTAAACAATACGTATCGTAAAATCGTGAACATGAAATCAATCTTCAATAGGTACATTTCGTGTTAGTTGATTTCTGGAACTAATGAGCGGTGAAAGTTTTAGCCAGAACACATTGTTTCGACAGACAAAAGGCTGATTGAGCTTGTTACGTTTGCCACGAAAGTTGATATTTACTTTTTTTCTTCAGGAACCCCACCGACGATAGTGCAACCCCCCAACGGAGGCTACTGGGTTGACGGAGTAGATGAAGCACAGGATGGCGAGGAGAATGAACAAAGAGCGCAACCTGGGACACCGCGGCAAGCCTCCCGACGTCACAACATCGATACTGACGACACCGCCAAGTATTACCGGCGATTCTTCTTAGGCAAGGTGAGTGCCAAAATCATTTTGACGACCGGATAGCCTCGTGGTTAGAGAACCTCGCTACAAAGCTTGAGATCCTGCGTGTGTATATGCTCTATCTTGGGTGTTTAATGGGATATTTTCAAATGCGCAAAACACTATTACTAGTATTTGTATTCTACTACACTCAGCTACTATGCATTATTACAAATTTAGTATTACGTAATACGAAGCATCTTTTTTCGTTTCTGTTCAAATAACCGCAGAAAATAGGCAGTGTAAACAGAAACAACTTTTTTTTTTTAGGTTGTGAAAAGTTTTTCTGAGCAAAATTTGAAAATGACCATATGTATTTAAGTATTTATTTAGCTATATAAGTATGTTTATCCCTTCTCTACTACCCAAATTTTACTTACAAGCTTTACTTATTTTGGAACTAGGTCAGTAAAGTTGGTGTCTATCGTCCCATGATTTATTTATTTTATTTATTCATTTAACCTACAGGCTAGCAAGTGGCTATAAAGATTAAATTCTCACTAGTCGCGTGCTTGTGCTTGTGCCTTACTTAGTTATAGTTCAAGCCGCAGCTACACTGAACTGCACGAGTTAACAAATTACTTACAATAAAATTCAAGATGGACGTTCACAGTCTAAGTAGATACGTAATTTCTGATAAATTCAAACGTTTTTCAAAACGTGCGTCACATCACGTTTAGGTAAAATGAAAAAATTCAATCGCCTGACCAGCCTCGGCAATTCCATCGGATAAAGAAATACACAAAATCACGATATAATTGCTTTCGTGACCGACGCGCACTTTCTTCAAGTGGTCAGGCGGGAATAAAAAGAGTTGGCATTACGAAACGGGTACGTCCAACCAGATAACGTAGGAACTGCACGTGTTTGCCAGCCCATACAATTAAGCGTTCAACGTAATTTGGTATTGTTGTACGCAAACCATCTGCCTTGACATTTGCGCGCCAAGCTGTCTGAGGGAACGAAATAAAACAGACTCTGTTGCCAACTGTGCGCCATGCCAACTTTGTGGAACTTTTTTTGGGGCACTCGTGTTACAGGGTATGTCATAACATAACAATTGGAATGGAACATGAAATTCAAGACTGCATTTCGAACAAAATGAGATTTGGTAATATGATGGAGTGTATGGTTTAGTTCTTGCATCCTCTAACGAACCAGGAACCTGGGGTTCTTCAAGGCTAGAACGATTAGGCTATTATTGAAGCAATGAGATACACCTTTATACTATTCATCTGCACCTTTCATCAGGTGAGGTAGAGGGCATTCACGCGTCAGTTTTATGTAATAAAAAATACTATGATGACAGCTAAAGCGTAGGTAGTTAAAACGTACAATGTAGTTTCTAGTATAGTATAACATATTAATCTAATGAAGTAGTTAGTATATGTAGAACAACTTGACATTTTCGAATTCTTACTGGGAACTACAATGTACCTATTGTTGTATAGGACCTTAATGATATCACGGAAAATTTATTTATAATTACCTCATGATCAACTTTTTTCTTAACATATAGTACCGGGGTTATTACTACCAGCGAGCGTCGTCAATGCTACCCTTTCAGTCTGATTACTAGTTCTTTTGCACTAACGGTCCCGGTTTCATATAAAATTCAGTTTCAATTTCGTTCATGTGTACAACGGAGACTACGTGTCGTAGAGTTACGACCCTTTCTTAGGTTTTCGTCGATGTTTACTTATTTGTTTCGTCTTGATGAAACACAATTTAGCTAATGATAGCTTTAAATGCTGTCGATTGGGAGTTAGGGAGTATATTGCGAGCATACACTTGCTGAGGCCCGCGATTCCGTCTGCTAAGAATACGTTTATTGCTATTCCGCGGGAACTATTAAATTTTCGGGTGTATAAAGTATACATACTATATGGCATATGGTAATCCAATTTATAAACTATCTGTGCACCAAATTTCATCAGAATCCGTCGAATCGTTTTAGCGTAAAAAGAGTAACAAACATCCAAATATCCATCCATCCATAATAAGTTCAAATCGAATCCGCTTAAAAATTGGTGCAAGTTTTACTCGTCCTTAAACAATTTCAAATCATTATTTCCTGTTATGTTATCTTCATCATTACAGTTTTTATTACTCAGGTTTTAGTTCAACCAATAATGAATTAATTGGCTTCATATCGAACCTGTACCTATTCTTGTATCGCTGGGTGACCTGTCACGTCGATACGGTTTCCTTATATGCGACCAACCTTGTGTCAAAGGTCTGCAACTGTATATCTCTCGTCTAGATTTATTGTTTCTGTACCTTGTAAATCAACCAATTCAAGAACACTACGAGCGTCTCGTTGATTAAAAAAAGGCAATTGCTTTTACATTTTATCTCCGCTATTTCTTAAAACGATAAAATTTTCTTCATACTCACTTGTCTTTTTTTTTGAAGCTCCTTGTTTAAAAGCTATGCTACTACTAGCTGGTGCCCGCGACTTCGTCCGCGTTAATCATTGATGCTTCACTCCTATTGACCGTAGCGTGTTGTTTTGTTATGTATAGCCTAGAGCCTTCCTCGACGAATCATATCAATCAACACAAAAATTTTTTTTCAATTCGAATATTTAGTTTCTGAGATTCATTCAACCAAACAAACAAACTCTTCAGCTTTATAAAATTAGAGAAAGTCTGTAAAGATCTTTAGATGTTTGGATTTTTGTTAGTCCACGCAATAATGGCTGAACGGATTTAGATGAAACTTGATATACAGATGGACAAAGTTCTAAATTGAGACATAGGAAAATAGTAAGGGTACTATCCCGGTAATAAGTTGCTATGGGATTATATTTTTATTTTTAACAAGAATAGAGGGTGCTGTCCAAGGACGTTGAAGCACCTCGGTTTTGGTGTTTACTTCGTTTGGAATCCGTAGATGGCGTTGTTCGAATGAACATTGTGCTTTAAAAATGTTACCGTAACCTTTTGCATGGATTTCAAAAACGGCCCCAGCCGCGGGTTGAATTAGTACTAAATAAATAAGTGATTAATCTGCGTTATAAAACGTATAAAGTTACACATATTTATTGGTCAAAGACAGGTCTGCTTTAGTTTTGACATTCCTCGTATCCTAATTTCACTCCGAAATCTTATAATTAAATGAAAGCTTTCAATATTATGCTGACTAAATCACTGACTTGCTAGTGCACCATCTACATTGTATTAATATTTCACAGCGAACTCAGCACAATGTCAGCCAGCCTCATAAGGCAGCGAGCACACAAAGGCTCTGGGGAATTAGAACTCATTCGTGATTTGCGGCACATATTTCAGTCTTCTGTCTTGCATGATTAATACGCTCCGTACCCGTATAATTATATTAAAGTTATCTAAATTACAATTGTGTACGTCGCGCTTACGTGACCAAAATCTCGTTTACGTTGTAATTTACCGTCTTCAAGTGCTCTCTTAATCTTTTGTTGACAGATTAGGTATACGTATACATTATTTTGTAAGGTATCGCAATTTTTATTTAAATATCGTCAGTGATAGTAGTGTGTAATTAATTTGAGGAACAATAATAATAGACACATGATTAATTATTTTAGGCAGACTGACTGGTACACCTTGATGAATAGAAAAACTGACTAAATAGTAGCTGACTCACATTGCAATGTCGAAGAGCTTGAAATTTTTATACAGGACTTTTCGGGACTTAATTACCTCGACGTTTCGACCGCATTGCAGCGGCCGTGGTCACGAGTCGACTCAAATCTATTTTATTTATTTTTATTTTTGTGAGCAATTTACAGCGCTCAACACTATAGCGAGTTTTGTATCGGAACGAACGACGCGATGATAAGGTGGTATAAGAATACGATGCTAAGATCTGCTCTATTGTTTTACTTTAAATTGAAATGTAAGGGCAAATATTACTACCTTAAAAGGGTAAATACATACACCCATTTTTCTAATAAAGCAAACGATAAATGCATTCATACGCGAGACCATTAGGACGAAGTATTACAGAATGAAATACGTCCCGCAATAAGGCATCGTGAATAATGTAATCCAAGCTTTATAACGACTTCAGTACAACCAACACGTGTGAACTTTCCCATACCCACGACCAATGTCTTACTTTTTCTACTTTTTTCGTATCATTCTAAATAGATAATATGTTTAATTGCTGCTTTCTGTACTTAATTGTAGTTGTGACAGTTCCAATCGATTTTATGTCTTTTGTTGAAGTAAGTAGGCGTAGTTATTTTTATTTTTGTATTCACTTTACTTTATGACGTATGTTATAGTTGTGTTAGCAGTTCGAGTATCCATGTAGAAATTGTAATGGCTTGTGTAATAAGAAATTTAAAAAAGTAAAGTAAATACAAAAAAAAATATGCCTACTTTAAAAATTATTTGTAGAATTCTAGGACCTTGTGAATTAGGTACTACCTTTATTCCACGGGATCGCCTTTGTAGAAGAATAAAAAATAGGCTAGCTCCTTTTCACATAGGAATTAAAATCCCTTCTTGATCAATAGAATATAGGTATAGGTTGTCACAAAATTAATCTGAAATATTTCATCAGATGGTAGAGTTAGTTTGATTGAAAATACAATATATTTTTTCCGGATTTTTAATTGTGATTGACTAATGTTGCCATACATTGGTCGATGCTTAAAACGTACCACGTCAAGGTGACTATATTTTGAAACAAAAATTTAGATGAAAAATGTTTACAGAAGTATATACATTTAAACTATTCCAATCACCTGATGCCGTATTGTCTAACGCGCGGGCGTTTACTATCGCATTCACCATTTCTTTCAATGAAACGGTATAAGATAGTGACAGAAATAGATGGTGAATGTGATAGCAAGCGCCCACGCGTTAGGCAGTATGACGTCTTGCGAAATATTCCTGATTAATTTTAAGACACCTTGTATATTTGTAACTCTTTGTATTATTTAAACCGCCCCTTTACTTTGTTGCGTAGTAACCATCGCAAAATTAAACTAAATGTCTTCGATGAAAATCGTGAGATAAAACATTTAGCTATCTTTTAGGTGCATTTATAGCGCATATATCTAAAGTGTTCGTGCTTCTGCATAATGTTTGGCAGAGGAAGTGGTTACCACAACCGACGGAGACTACTCGCTATGTTGCCATGGCCAATAATATGCTAAGATCTATACAATGTACGTATCTCACGTGTTTATCGGATAATAGTTGGTAAGGAATTGCCCGCATGAAATGGTTTTGTGTGGTACTGCAGGTCAAGTGATAGAATGTAGGTTAAAATAGTTTGTTTGTTTGCTAGATGAAAAAGTTTTGAAGTAGCGTTCATGCAAACTAACCTAGTTGTTGTTAGTTAACAGCTCCGGATTCACTTTAAAGCATCTTGTACACTGTGTATACTTACCATGTGTTTTGTACCTACTTGACCTCAGCTTGGTATTTTATACATCCATACTGTATACTATGAATTAATTAAAACAAAAATCGTATACACCAATTAAAACGTACGCAACGCGAAGCATGTAAGGGCTCGACTACACTCATTAAATAAAGTATACAGAGTGGGAAATAATCGTCTGCGCCCACCAACGCGGAACGGTTGGCTTCACGCCGAGTAAACCAAGTTCTCTGTGCCATGTAGATTGAACTGATTACGACATTGCCAAGCAAATTGAGACCTCGCGTGGGTACCGAGCCCTATCGCAAATGCATCTGCTGCGCTTAATAAGAAATTTATTTTATCACACTTCAAAAATGTATACGCGTTACACATCAGGCGCTGATGTAAAAGTAGAGATAAGGCAACAGACGAATTTGCATTTAAAATAGATGGTTCTCACACATTGAATGTCTAATTTGGGGCTCTGTTAGCAAAGATAAGACTTGGTATCTACTCGTATTCCGCCTAGCTATTTTGAAACCAAAATTAGGCTAGTCCTTTTGGAATAAAAAATAACTACAGGAATCCAACTACCTATGTCAAGAAATGTGCGTGTAGTCGGTTAATATGGAGTATGTTCGCTACGATTTTACTAAAAGTTCAAATTTCTCATCAACTCCAGGTTTATATTAGAATAGAAAAACCGATGCTGTTATAACTCAAAAAGCAACAACCTACCTTTTTCATCAAAACACCATAAACATCAATCTAGCAGCTACGAAGATAGGGTTCAAAATTGTTAATTGAGCCATCACCGAAAACGTTCCGAAGCGTATCTATTTGCATAAAATATTACGAGCGTTCCGTGCCAACCCTGGAGGTCGATGGGTCATTGCGGCAAGAGTTAGGCTAGATGAATGCAGCTGATCACTAAGCCGATAGCCGAGGGTTGACGTGTAAATACATTAGGGTTGACGAGTGAAGGGGTTTCTGTGTCGACAATCTGTTACCTTAAATTGAGATTTCCATTAACGGTGTAGGATTTCTGGAGTGTTAGATTGCCGTCACAAAATTTGTTAAGATTAAAAAACAGTCCGAAGAGAACAAAGAGCTTAACCTGACTTGCTCGGGTCACTGACAGCGTACAACCTTGCAAAGGACTGCATAAGCTACGATATTGAATTCCGGCAAGTAGAAGCTTCTACTTTTCCATCCCTAAATTATTTACGGAGTGACATTATAATAACATTAATCATTGCATCTAATACGTTCATTTTTCAATTTGCGCTGATTAAATCTGTGACGGAGACGAACGCCCGCAACTGACAAAAGAGAAACGGGAGCAATAAGCAAATGCCTTCTTTCATAACGCGAAATTGGTTCGAGGACAATTCGTTGCAGAGAAATGATGGGCCCTCAGAAATGATTGCCCCTTTAGGTGCCGGTGCTGGCCCGGCTAAATAAATCGAAGGCTGGAACAAATAAATCGAACCGATTTTATGGGAAGCATGGAAATTTCTACTTAGAAGTCCCGAGGAACGAATAAGTCTGAACAATTTTGTATCGGAAAATAAACAACAACTCCTTCCCCGAATGCACAACTCTCAATAATAAAACTACGCTTGTTTTCGTTTAAACAGTAGAAACTCGTTGCATAATGCACGAACTTAATGCAAATAGAATAAGACGTAAAGAATAAGAAAAAAGAAAGGAAAAACAAACATCACTAGTATTCGTAGCTTACACTACAACAACATCTACAATACTTCATTAAAGCTGATCTGAATTCCAATAGCAAAATACAAGTTATTGTATTAAACTAATCTGTAAACAATATCTTACATTAATTAATGACTACGGATTATCCCGAGACTTGGCACATACTCGTAAGTAACGATTATTTCATGAGTTAGGTTAGAGTAAACGACTCAAGTTCTCTAATCCGCTAATTCATGAGTCGTGTCTTGATATTTATTTTACATGTCTATGTTCATAAGCTATAGTGTTTGTTAATTAACTAACACTATCCCAAATATATAAAGTAAACAATTTTAGTATTTTTATTGTATATTACATAAAATCATATGCAATGTTAAGATACGCGTAGGGAACCAACCACGTTTTCACTTGCGAATTTTATATGTAGCATAAAATAGGCAATGTGGGTTAAATGGATATATATTGACTAACCGTTGACACATTTCGGAGTAATAGAATCATCTATCATCATGAAGATAGATGTCCCGTAAACACAATCTCTGACACCAAAGCCGAACGGATGAATAGAGTAAATTTCACTCAACTGAGTTGCAAAAAATTGCTCAAAGATTCCATCACAGATGACGTGATCCATCAGAGCTCGAGTTCGAAAAGGGGCATTAACCCCTCGTCCCTTCAATTACCATCTTTAGCTTTCAATTTGCCGTTTTGTGGCAGAGATGAAAAAGGACGAGCAAGGGAAATTTCTGAAATGGGTAAATAGAGTGAAGTGGTAATGAAAGACAATTTTGGTGTTGTCATTCCCGCCAGACTTAATGAGCTTAAAGTGTTCAGTCTATTTTACAGCTTACGAGAAATTTCACTATTGCTATTGCTGTTAGATTATGTTTATACAAAACAACAAATTAATTATTTGGCGAATTAAAATTTATTATTCGTAAAATCTTTTCGACTGACTACACCTCTGACAAAAACGTATTAGCCGTTTCACAAGAACTGCAATAATGGTTTCCTGGCAGCACACTCAACCACTAGAGGAAGTGGACTGCAATTATTAGAGATTGCGACACATTGCATATACCGATCACGTACGGTTCTTAAGGATCTGGCGTTGCTTTGGCTTAGCTCTGAACTTGCATTGTCTAAGCTTACAAAACAAAAAATAAAAGAAAATGCTGATTCTATCCGTAATTTGATTCTTACCGAAAAATTACTTTAACACAAAGTTTTCACTCATTCAGGATTTTATCTTGGTGTTCTTATAGTATAATATATTTATGTAACAGTCCATAACGACATTATTTACGACAAACCACTTAACACCCGATACGCACTTCAATTGAATTGATGCGCCTAATTTATTTAACAGCCAAACAAACAAGCATTGCGATGTTTCGTAATGAAGACGTAATGCATTCCTGATTGACAGTGGTCTGTTATTATTTTGTTAGAATGAACCTTCGTGGTTTTGCAGTTGCTTGTTATTATTATCAAAATATAAAAATACTTAATATAAGAACCTAATTAAGTAGCTTAATGTCAAACTCAGAGATGTCCTCTCTACCATCTTAGGAGATTATCTAGTTTACGTACCTTTTCTTTAATACCAAAATCTTTAAATTCTCAGAAAATGACTTATCGGTGTTTGAAATTAAGCTACTCAGTTGTAGTTACAGAGTAAATGTTGAAGTTATTAATACTTTTTAAGGTCTGCATCACAACTTTTAGTAATAGTTTGAGTTTGAGTAAATGAATAAAAATAACAGTTAACTTATGATTAGAATGGAAGTTTTGCGAACTCACTGAATCTGTATACTACATCAAATGGTCTAATGGGTTTTAAACTTATTTGTACGGTCAATTGCAAAAATATTATATACGTTAACAAGGTGTCAAAAATATCTATACATCTCTATATCATTAACCATAAGGTTGATGTTTTTTAAACATATTTTGACGCGATGACTGTATACATATTTATGCTTTTGACTTTACCTACTTGTGTAGAATTCTAATAACAATCCTTAATTACTAATATTATAAACCTGAAAGTAACTGTCTGTCTGTTACGTGTTCACTTTTAAACGATTTAGATGAAATTTGATAGGGAGTTAGTTTGAGACCCTGGGAATATAGGATAGGTTTTATCCCGGAAAATTGCATAGTTTCCATGGGATAGTGATAAACGAATCATTCGCGGATGGAGACGCAGGCAATAGCTATTTTTTATATAAAAGTTATCACAAAACCTTATTTCATCAATGTACAATCTTAAGCACTTATTTTCCAGTTGACGTTGATGTCGGAACACGCCTAGCTTATAAACCATTGAATGAGATCATTGTCTCTATAAAGCGCTCTGATTCATGCCATAATTACATCGAGTCATTTAATCAACTGAGTGTTATTACACCTATCCTCGCGATCTTGAATTTTTGCTTGCACACGAAGCTTTAGTGGGTCATCCTTATATCATTCCACCTACATACCTAATTGTTCAACTGACCTTCACTTATTAGAATTGACATCATGGGACTGACCCATAAACACAATACGTCCATTAGAGAGCCGAATAACTGCGTCCAGACACTTTTGCTGCTATAAATATTGTCTAGCTATCATATTCTGAGTTTATAGGTATTGGGCGTGTCTGATGGACATTTTACGGTCGTTTCGGCGGTCAATATTAGCTGTGTTATTTACACTCCTAATTAGTCTGATATCTTCTATTTGCAATGCGTTATCAAATTCGCTGTTGTTTCGACCTTCCTTTGGATGCTTTCTATGCAAATTGTCAATTATGTCAGGAATATTAAACACTTGTGTCAACAGTATTTATTTATTGGTTATTTCGACTCTTTTACGTTATCATTACTTTTTAACCCCCGACACAAAAAGAGGGGTGTTATAAGTTTGACCGCTATGTGTGTGTGTCTGTCTCTTAAACGGGTGCACCGATTTGGATGCGGTTTTTTTTAATAGAAAGCAGAATTCTTGGCGATGGTTCTTAGATATGTTTCATCATAATTGGTTCAGCCGTTTCAAAGTTATCAGCTCTTCTGTAAGCTGCGGAAGGGATCTTAGACGCATAACGGGCATTGACTTAATGTTCAAACATACGAGAGACATAATTGCTTTGGGGGTTTTTAAAATTTTTAATTTATAGTTAGACTATTTATTAAGAACCTTAATTTTATCTTACCTACCTTTCGTATACTTGCGTTCCTTCCTTCAGTTATTTCGATATTTAAATTACTTTATCACCTCACTTGTTCTATCTATACCTTGTATATTGATTTTGATTAATTATTATTGATTATTAACATTTCAGGAGCACATAAACTTGGTCGGAACCGATGAGAACCTTGGCCCCGTTGTGATGTCCCTCATTAACGAACATATGGCAGGGCAGGACCACATCCGGATACTCCTTAGACTACGTACCGAAACCATGCATGGTCTCACTTCTACCACCAGTAAGTACAATATTTATCTTTTAACTGTTAATGAGTTAAATCTAATATATAAAAATCTCGTGTCACGGTGTTTGTTATCGAACTCCTCCGAGACGTTTTGACCGACTCTTATCAAACTTTTTTCTCTATGTATATTCGATAGGTCTGAGAATAGGTCTTAGGCTATTTTTTTATACCTACCCATATTCTGCGCAGACGGAGTCGCGGGCAACAGCTAGTCTAATATATACAAATCTCGTGTCACGGTGTTTGTTATCGAACTCTTTCGAAACGGCTCGGCCGATTTTTATGAAACTTTTTTGTCAAATTTCGGTAGGTCTGAGTATAGGTCGTAGGCTATTTTTTATACCCCTATTATTCTGCGCAGACGGAGTCGCTGGCAACAGCTAGTAATTTATAAAATAAACCACAATACATACTGCATTTGAGCTTCGTTCAGAATACAAAGGCCGCCTTTAAAGGTCGAGTAGCTTGCGGAATTTACAGAATCGTGTGCTTGCGCTATGTTATTTCTAATGTATTTACGTAATGTATATATTATGTTTATACCTATTGCTTTGTTTCACCAGGATCAGGCGTAATGCCATCGCCCCTGAAACTTGCCAAGATGCTAAACGAACAAGTGAACGTCGATAACTTTATACCAGTGATGTCACTTAACGCATCCTCGCTGATTTCGGCCTACGATGAACACGTGCTAGTTGCCACCTTCAAGTTCGGAGTACTCTACCAGAAGTACGGACAGACGACCGAGGAGGAACTGTTCGGTAACAATGAGACGTCGCCAGCTTTCGACGAGTTTCTAGAATTGCTCGGTCAGAAAATCAAGTTGAAAGACCACAAAGGTACGTTTTATTAAGATTCTGATATTAAAGTTTTAACCGCTTCTTACTCGCTATCAAGAGCTCATTAATGGAGGTGATTTAACAAGTTCCAAGCAGAAAGTACAAGTTTTTAACGTTGAATAATTATGAGCAATTAAAAGTGTCACAGATTACCGCTCTAATGTTATAATTAAACATTTATACTATTTGTACAACTTTTAAGTGATAAATTTCAAATTCGTCGTTAAAACTTTTCACCAATTTCAGGATTTTCCATTTTTTTAACTGCCATATTGAAAATATACAGTACCTATATACTTAAGAATATTGCATACCATAAACTGCTTCCATGAAATAAAAAATTTCAATGGAATAGTTTTTATCATAAATCTTGCGACAATTACCTACCTATTATTCTGTTTATTCAAAATTAGCTGTAGCTTTTTCAAATAAAAAAGTAGGTATAATAAGCCTGGCCTTAGCCTAGTGTTTAATGTAAACTTTCGTATAAAAGTACAATCAGTCAATTCATTAAAGCATTTGAGACAGTCCAAGTTTTATTTGAATCCGATCCACTTCAACGTCTTAGGGTGGGTCTAAATTTGTATCATTGTAGCGTATCCTACCTTGTGTCGCGTAGTACCAACGATTAGGTATCATAATTGTTAGTTTTAACGCCATCATTCAACACGTATCTAAATCAACCTTTTTATTTGGACGGACTGTTGCTGTTAGCTTCTGGTGGGTTTTACAGTCTACCGGAGGGTGGGCGACCTGACAGACGGACCACTCAGCAAGGGAGCTGAATTAAGCATCCAAACTAACGACAATACTCGTCAGAGATACGACACATTAAAATGATTCGACAATTTTGTTGTATCTTCTCTTGGATCAGCTCTATTTGTTTTGCTGCAGGCTACCGCGGCGGGTTAGACATCATGAATGGGCACACCGGCTCCGAGGCAGTGTACGAGCGGTTCCACGACCGCGAGATAATGTTCCACGTGGCTCCGCTGTTGCCACACACCGCTGGTGATGCCCAGCAGTTGCAGAGGAAACGGCACGTCGGCAACGATATTGTGGCGATAGTTTTTCAAGTAAGTTTTTACGCAGCCTTTGGACTTATTGTTACAGCCAGAATCTTTAATCATACTAATATAAATAAAGAGTTAAGAATATAGGGGTAATATCTGATAGGCACTTCTAAATCGATTCACTATATTTCACTGGTCCAAAGCTAACATAAACTACTTTCTGTCCCAGTATACATATGATGCCGAAGTTGCTGGAGTTAGTTGTTAATAAAAAAGTGAATATTATTTAAAAAAATCTAAATGGAAATCTCACAGTTAAACTAGATGTTTGTTTCATTAACTAAATACTTTGCTTTGGGTTCTATGCCGATCTGGAATCTGAAGATAGTCTGAAGACAATTTTTTTTTTCAGTTCTGTCTATTTTAATTTCTTTAAAGTTCCTACAAAAGCTTTTACGGATTATAAGTACGTCTTGATTCAGAAGTTATCTTACGAACTCTCTTGCATTAATTAATTAATTAATGGTCATTAACAAAATGTTATTAAATTTGTTTTTTTTTTCAGGAAAAGGCAACTCCTTTTACGCCAGATATGATCGCATCTCATTTCCTTCACGCGTTCATAGTCGTCACACCATTGGAGACTGCCGGCGGGGAGACCAGGTAGGCTTCATCAATCAAGAATTTAACAATTTTATTCATCCATCCATGACGACATAATAACGACGTTAGAAATTTTTCTTGCGCCATAATGACCTTTTGTTTGTTTTAAATATCAGAAATTCAATTACCAACATTTTACTTACAACCTATCTTGATTTACACTGTTCAGTTATTATTTTGTAATAGCTTTGCATCAAATATTCCCCGAGTTAGACGCAATCTCTTTTCCATTTCACTTCCAAGAAGTTTCTCTTATTCCCGTTACGTTACATTTGTTGCTTCTCAAGTGACTTGTTTAACATAAAGTTTGTGTTGCCTCGCAACAACGCACAGAGACATTATTTGCATGAAGAAGTCGTGAAAATGGCTCGGAAAAGGGGAATGGAAATTTCTCTTGTAATTTATATGCAAACGAATCTCCTTGCCGTAATTAGAAAGCTTTTTACGAAGAGTTATAGTAGGTGCGCTAGCCGGGACTCTTCCAGGTCGTATTACGCCTTGGCACAGATTTGAGGAAACGCAATTTTAAGGATAAATGCGAAAGGCCTTTCAGATGTTGCGGGAAGGGTTACTCATTACCGGCACTGAAGTGTTGTTTTTTTAAAGTTTTTCCTCGTATTCTCGCAATAATAGTAAAGAAAACCTGGCGTAATGTAGGTACTTAAATTATAAACATGAAATGTTAGCCGTGACCGTAGCGAATTAAATTATCATGTTTGGCCATCGATTTTGTTGCGGTTGTCTTCCGTTATTTACATTAGTTAACGCTCACTTTGTTCATTTGTTATTGAACATGACGGTGTGGCGCCGTTATATAACTTTATTCCCACCGGATAGCCTACATTTTTCGAGTGACGTCATTGATTACAAATTTGGAAAACTGTACACTAGCTGCGAAATGTAGTATTCGAAGACATACCCAAATAAAGCTTCGCTCACTCTCTGGGTTAACTTCACTTCACGCCACTGGTTCATGAAACTGAATGTTAACGGTAAATCTTTACTTGATTACAGGTACAAGGTGGCCGTCACCGCTCGTGGAGACGTACCATTTTTCGGGCCGACTCTCCCTCAGCCGCCGATTTTCCGCAAAGGTCGGGAGTTGAAAGAGTTCCTCCTTACAAAGCTCATAAACGCTGAGAACGCATGTTACAAGGCCAATAAGTTCGCTCAACTCGAGCTGAGGACGCGAGCGTCACTGCTGCAGAACTTGGCTGACGATTTAAAGAAGAAGACCATCGAATTCCTTGGTACGGGGGTGAGAGTTGAACCAGGGGCAGTGTCGCCGCAACCTGAGGGCACACCGAAGCAAGAGGGACCCAGTACAAGGTTTATTGACACCGTGAAGAAGGCGATATCTAAAGTGAGGTAAGTGTTGTCAATGATGACAATGTAACTAATTAGGCAAATAGACGTTTATTTATTTTGTATAATTTTTGCCAACTAGATTCTCAATTGCTATTGTTCACTGTTTCAGGTCACCGAGCGTAGACACAAATCTCTCCGGTGACAGCAGCAAAAACGTCCTAAATAAGAAAATGAGCAGTTTGCAAGATACGCCCACCCCTAATGTAAGATTTCTGTAATTTATCTAGAGTTGACTGAATGATTGTACAATACAATACAAATATTCTTTATTGATCACCAAAAACAGTACAGTGACATTACAAAAATAAAAATTCAGGTAGACAATAGGCGGTCTTATCGCTAAAAAGCGATCTCTTCCAGACAACCAATTACTCAGAAATATCAACAGACTAATGTAGGTGTGTTGTACGTTAAACTCTCTGCTATTATCTTCAAACCCTTAGCCCCCATGCCTCTTTATCGTACAAAAAAAATCAGTGTTACAGGGATTAGTTCTAGGTATAGTCGGGGTAAGAAAAGGTTCGTCACTTTTCGACCTTAACTCGTTGACATAGCGTCGAAAAGTGACGAACCTTTTCTTACCCCGACTATACAATATTTGAAAATTATTATTAGAAAATTTGTGATAAACTTTGTAACTTTGACTCAAACACAGTGCTTGAAAATTTCAAAAATGTTATATAAAAAATGTCAGTTCCTCTTTCAACTGTTCTCTACTCTGTAGGTCTACTCTACTGTCGTAAATTAAAAGGGTTGTAATTTAAACAGCATTCCATAATCTACATACGATGTTTGAATTCAGCCCTTGTCACTGCTGGTTTATGCAAAGATAAAAATTCATGTGAACTAGTATTACATAAGTTTTCTCTAAATTACAGCTTATGTATTTGCAGAGCGGTCGTTCGAAAACGTCAGTTGCGTCGTCGTCGACAAGTGCGGTTTCAGTGCGGTCCGCGGGCGGCTCTGACGCATCGAGTCCTGACGTGACGTCTCGAGCTGCCGGCCCAAGACCGCCTATGCACGACCACAGCGACGATTCTAGCCTCAATTCTGTGGACTTGGATCCTCTTGGTAAGCTATGCGCGCCTAGTACTTTTGGCCGAAATAAGATTTCATTTGGCTAGAGTATTTGCATTTAAAACGAGTTTAAAACAAAATTACCATTAATAATTTGTATTAGAAATGTAGTTGTGGGATCATTCCTGGTGAAAACTTTTGCTAATTCCAGTTTCGCTGTGTGAATATAGTGTAACATCCAGTAATCATTAAATACTTCATCGTATTGTCTACACATTTTCCAATATTAGGTAGGTACTCGTATTTTGACAATTTTGCGTCGTTTGTGATTGAATTGGATTTTTTCTTCAAATAGACGACAAGGACTGGCTGAGTTGTGGTAAAAGTGCAACAGGTTAGTCCTGTAGAATGAGTCATAGACCTGTAGAGTAGTTGCTGTTGTTTTTAAGCATGTTTGTGATAGTTTAAGCTAGATAACTAAAGCGAAACATCGTAGGTAAGTTATCTTCAATTACCGCGGGAAATCTATAAATCAAACTGGCATGTCCAGTGGGATCTATTGTTGCTATGAAGTCGAGTGGATCCTATCCACAGATCGATGGATCTTAGTGGGCATACCCAATCAAACACTAAACTAGATTTGTACACAGATGCACAAACATAACCATGACTACCAAACCTGTTGACGTCATTTATAATTTTCAACTATCATATCTATGGATAGGGTTATATTTAAGAAATAGTAAGAGTTTGTTGTTTAAAACTGTGGATAAAGTCACCATCATAAACATTGGAGAATTCAAGGTGGTCAAAAATAACTGAACACGACTGTATTGTCAATCGCGTCGATCCATTTCTGACTCTTGTAGAACGGTTTCATAGTAAGCGTCATAATGATTTTCCTTCGCACTGCGATGTCACTGGAACATTTTCTGTGAAAAGGTTCCGTATATATTTTTGAGCACCTTGACTGCTCCGACGTTTATGATGGTAAGTGTGGTTTTACAGTGACGCGTTCGCTCGCGCGGTTGGTAAGCGTCGCGGATCTTTACATAGTGGCGAAAGCGTCACAACTATGTAACGATCCAATAGACGCAAAGCTCGTGGCCCGCATCGCTTATCAACCTTGCGTTCGTAAAACCATACTAACTAAACTTCATTCAAATTACGGGATAAAAACTCATGTTATGTCTTTAATTGATGTTTGTTTAGCGTAAAATGACAAAGAAGTACCACTTAGGTAATCTGCACCGAATCCGCGTAAATTGTCATTTACTTTACTTCAACCCCTATAATTTCAGGTGGCGTATATGTGGACAGTGACACGGGACTAGAATCGATGTCTTCAGCCGAAGCGGGCGCCAATACGCGCGGCGAGCCAATGCCGCCTCCGAGAGCTGACGCCGAACAGCTGAGGGTCGAAGTGTGCAAGCTGAAGAACGATAAGCTGGATCTGTTAAAGCAGAATATCGTAAGTGCATTACATGACGCCTTTGATCAATGTGTGCTCGATAGCGCAGATCGACACTTCGTCGGGGATAGTGAAAATCTGCTTATCTACTACTTATACGTAAATAGCGCGTATAGTTCGTTACAGGGGATAGTTTTAGTTTTTTGTTTTATATTATTTTATTTTATTACTAGCCGATTGGCGACTTACTTTTAAACAGTGTTTGGGAACCTGCTAGGAAAGCGTTCTTTGATGTTCGCATAGTAAATGCTGACGCTCCTTCCTACAGTAACCTCACATGGCAAAAAACCGCACAAAGACATAGTCATGAAAAACATTCCAAATACGACCGGGCTGCTGAAGACTTAAGAGCGTCATTTACTCATTTAATTATCTCCTGTGACGGAGCACTGGGCACAGAATATAACAATTTCTTAAAAAAAAACAGAATCATAATTAAACGAGAAATGGGGAAAGACTTATTCTCAAATAATTTATTGCCTGAAAGTAAAAGTACAGATCTCAGTCATAAGAGCAGTGTCCATAAGGTTGAGAGGCTCAAGGAGGCACATTAAAGCCCTTGGCTGCGAGGACGGAGCTGGGATTCTGTGAGGAATAGACTGCCATTGCCACATGATGACTACTACTATAATAACATAATTTTATTCATGTTTAATGTAATGTTAAAAATTCTTGGAATCCTAAATTGATATTGCTTGGTATTTTTTATTTACTTTACTGTAATGAATTATGTATAATATCGTTGTAATAGTTATGATTACGCTTATTAAAACATTCGTAAATTATTTAATTATTACTAGCTGATTCTTTTTCGCCCCCGTTAAAGTTTTTCTTTCATGAAAACCTTGTCCTGACAATTACGAACACAACAAAAAAGAGTTATCTAATTTGGTGCAGTGGTTGTCGTAACGTTTAGCACTCAGATCAAATAAAAAGTAAAGATAGAGCGCGGTGAACAGCCGAGTGAGGCCGGTTTCATAAACGTGCGTAGGCCGGTGTTGCCATAATAATTCTTAATACCCCGATACTACGTTGCGTATCACGTTGATACCGTTACTACAATAAAAAACGTTGATAAACTTTTACAAGAAACAAATAACTTTACGTTGCGTGTCACGTTCTCACGTTTTAAGCCGTGCTAATAAAGAATAGAATTTAAAATGAAAAAAAGAAAAGGTTGTAATAATAGGGTAACTACAACATTATAATGGCAACACTAGTGTTGACGTTTTGGGTTCTAAGCAAAATTTGGCGTAGTTTGGTTGCAAGCGTGTGCGTGTCACTGTGTAAGCACACGGATTGGTGTAGTTTGACCGGCCTCACTTCGTTGTTCGCAGCGCTCTATATCTTTACTTTTTATTTGATCTGAGGCTTAGCAACACATTTGGCGATTAAATTTTTTTTTATATGGATTATTAACAAAATATTTGATTTGGAGTAAAAATTGGAAATTTAGCTAATTTGTCAGATAGATACGCGGAGTTTTCCAATGCCAGTTAAACGGACTAGCACTGTCCCCGACAAATTACATTACAACCCTTACCCCTTTGTTTTAGTAAAAATACTTAAGAATTTGCCACACTAGATGCGTTCTGCGGTCGTCGGTCAGGTCACATTGAACGCAGCCCGCATTATGTATGAACAACATTCTTCTTCTTCTTTTAGTGCCCTCTCCTACCGGAGGTCGGCGATCATTAGAGCTATCTTTACTTTAGAGACTGCCGCCCGAAAGAGGGATCTGGTACTCATCCCGAACCAGTCTCTAAGGTTTCTTAACCAGGAGGTACGTCTTCTGCCAGAACAACATTGTCGGTCACTATATATTTTGTATAATATGCGATCTGACCGGTCAATTCACACGGTCAGATCGACAGAGACCGACAATGTTGTTCATACATAATGCGGGCTACGTTCAATTTGACCTGACCGCAGACCCCAGAACGAATCTAGTGTGGCAAATCCTTTACTGATGGATTTTTTGAGTACATTAATAAAACTTTAAATTATTTTACTCTCTTTTTCAGAGTTGGCAGAACGAGATAAAATGCTTAAGGGAGAGAGAGTTGACGCTACAAGCCAAGCTTGAAAACCAGGCTCGCGAGTTAAGGCGGCTTCGCGACCAACAACAGGGTTCCGCCATCATTCCCAACCCATCAAACCACGATTCTACCGCCTAGACTAGACATCAAAAATCAACGAAAATGCACCTATTACTTAAGAAATTAAGGAATGAGGCTGTTACAATATACGGCCACATTCTCAATTCAACGTTCCACCACCAATTTATATTTTCACATCATATCGACAAGTAGCGAAGAAGATTCGGTCGATTTGAGTTTTGTCGCCCGCACGAATAACGTGGCATAGAAAGGCAAGGATAGCATTAGTATGCAGTTTTTAAATGTTTTGATGGGCTTCGTTAAAATTAAATGTGTAGTTGACGTGTCTTCATACTGGAATAGGTGTATAGATTCTCTACCTGCTTGCTTACTGGGACAAATTGTATGGACGTAGGTGGGTTATTGACCTAGGTAATTATCAATTTGTGCAATATGGTTTCTGCTGCAATATAAGTATTATGATGTATTCGTACACAACTGTCGCTCTTGCTATCCGTTATTGCAACTTTAGATAAACGTATATTTACATGGCTATGTGTCCTTTTATATGTAATATACAGCACGTATCTTTAAGTTTTCTATGACTTATTTAGAGAGAGTATGATTGTAATATTTTATATTGCGTTGTTAATCCAGAAATGGTCGCACGCTTCCAAGCCTCGAGCAGTTGGAAGGGGTCAATCGTACGTGAATTTTGTATGGGAGTTTGACCCCTTAGGTGTATCCAAGTGCATATGGTGTATGTGGAAGACTATTCGCTTTTGTAAATGTTGTGATAAACGTAGTTTATTTGGAACATTTAATGTAATGAAAATAGTCTGATTATTATCTGATGTTTGTCGCTGATTGTATGCAGGTATCTTAATGCAAAAGAATCTCACTATATAAAAAAAAAAACCTATTCTGCGTGATTAGCTGATTAAAAATGTTTTACTCGGATCATTCACATTTTCTTTCATTTTTTTGTCATGCAAATGAATATTATACTGAAGATCTATTTTTTTTATTTACTTTATAATTATAACTGTTATTCAATGACAATTTATTTAATCAGTTAATTGTGCAACATATAATTGGTGTTCGGTGTGTAAATTAAAAAAATAACCTTCTGTTTGAAAGAGGTCGCAGGAAACAATAAATGTACGTCACAGTAAACCGGTAATGCCATCAAACCCTTTTGTATCGTAGAACAAGCTTTGCACTGAATGCAAGACCTATCGACCCAACATTTAGAATACCTAAATAGTGTCTTTCCTCTTTTTCGACGTGTATATATTTTATACATAGGTATATAGAATACGACCTGTATTCCCTTTACGAACTAATTTACGCGCAAAAAGTATATTTACATGTTTTAGCGAAATATTCTATAGAAAATTTGAATAATATCTCTTATTTATATGTTGTATAAATGGTCCGTTACGTTGTTACTATCGTGATGGTTTAGCTAAAGTTATATCGTCATTATGAGGTTGTTAAATGTCATTTACTTAACAGCATACCATTAAAAGTAAAACTTCGCAATTACAAAGTTGTGATTATACCTAATCGGTTTATAAATCTGAACTTTATCTCAAAGTGGCTAGATCGAAAGCCAAAATTAATCTTGAACTTTGAGCTGTTAAATTAACGGTACCTACCTATCGCATGAAGCCTTGATTGTTTATTAAAAAGCCTATTCATAATATGATGGTGCATTAGAAAACATTTATTTCAAAATTATAATTAATATCTAGACTAAATCTTTGTTAGAATTCAACATCATAGTACATCCCAGTTAGTTCATTGCATACATACACACAGAGTAGTGCAATGTTAATTTCTAATATCTTATTTCTATAGGTTTAAAGTTCCCTTTATTTTGTACTTTAAGTTAACCAGTTATTGTACATATTAGTAAAGCTGGACCACTATCGATACAGTATTTTTCTTAATTTATGCTTGATAGACATAAGTTTCGTTTCGAGTGTCTGTCAGTTGATTATGTTTTGTTGATTATAATTAATATTTTATACCAAAGTTAACATTCCCCACTAAATAGTATAGATTATTATTTTGTATAATTATTGCGTTTATAAATGATACACCAGTATTCTTTATGTTATAAATAATTTAACGGACGGAACACGCTAACATTAATTATCTGAGTTTGCATTACATTTAGTTTAACTAAATATGGTGGCACTGTTTATCAACTGTTACTAAAAGTAAACTTGAATTCATAATTATTCATAATTTAGTAAGTTTTGGCATGGCAAACTCAAACGAGTCTCAATTACTATAAGTAGACAAATTACCAGAGCTTTTGGCGGCACAAACTGTTGAAGTGTTCGAGACTCTTCTTGTTATGAAAAACTTACACTAAAAATGTACTCTCAAAGTAAAGTCTCAAGTCTCACTCACTACATAATACTAACTGACTACGAAGTTGCTTGAGGCACCGTAACATCGTAGATATTATAAAGCTCCTATAAGAACTTACTTTGAGAGCTACTAAGCTTGTGAATTTACTATGAATATAAGCATTGTTGGGCCAATCAACTTTTAAACCGACGTTTTTGGCGTCTCCTGCGTTACCAAAATTGTCTCTGGCGTTACCAAAAAAACGTACTTCCAACAAGATATTTCACGGTTTAATAGGTTAAACTTACGTAGGACGGCATGTATTCATGCTATTCATCTATTAAATTACAGAAAAAACATGTTTACTTACAAAAATCTGCAATTGTTTGAAAAATGTCGCGGACAGATTATAGTCGGTTTAAAAGTTGATTGGCCCTGTTATGTGCGTCTATCGTACATCGCCTTCACCAACTTAGTGTCACCAAATATATGTAATCTTTTGAAATTTTTGTTCGATTGTTGATTATAAAAATAATTGACAAACTGTTGATTCGTCTTCTGACTACTGTCGTTAATAAACCAAATATCGCGCGTGTGAAGCGTTAGAAGAAATAGTTTAATATAAGAGATACTATTGAATTATATGAATAGTTAATACTAAATATTATTATAGTTGTTTTATTTTCCTTGAATTAATCCTTATATAAATGAGAAACACTTAATTATAAGAGTTAGCATATTTGCCATCTTTATCTTTGTCCGTTTTGTGCATCCGAATTTGATCCGAATCCAGTGTGACAAAAAGTGAATGCGTAATAGCTTTCTCTAAACTGCCATCTAGTGGGTTAAGGTAGCAAACGTCATCAATCAAGCAACGTTTTACGCTAGTTACGTTACATAGAAACGAGGGTTGTTAACTCAATAATGCACTTAACAGATGGCGCTGATGTAACGTGTGCTGAACTAACGCTACTATGTTGCCTTGATAGTTATTTTTATTGATTCTAGATGGCGTGTTAGTCGGCTAGTTAAGATTTTCAGAGAAAGAAATAATGCTGGTGGTGGTAATGATGAAATAGTATATTTTTTATCGAGGGACTAAAAGAAGCCAATATATACCCGAGGTGTTAGCCATCCGAGCTTTAGCGAGGGTGTCTATTTATCCGAGGGTTTATATTGACTTTTAGTCTCCAGGTGAAAACTCTATTTTTCACTTCGATTGTGAGAAAAAAATAGTCAGTTTAGTACAAAAAGATTTAATAAAAAAATAAATGTTTACTTAAAGTTAAATGTACAATTTGAATTGTTTTTAATATTGTAAATCATGGTCATTCCGGGAATATTGACACGCGTAATCGTAGTAGCTTGTTTAAGTACTCTCCAGATATTACGAACATTCGCTGTTTATTTGTCTTCGTATTAGGCAAATTTACAGCCTGTAATTTATTGTCGCTTTCGACATCTTCCAGAGTAATGTTCACCAGTTCCATCTCTCTGCATGCGCCACTTATGCCAAAAATCAAGGCAACCTGTAAGTAAATAAGTTTTTGTTAAAAATATATTTTATGTAACGTACTTTTTATTGCCTTACGTTGCCTTTAACTGTTAAAAGTGATTAAATTGTACATAAACATACCTTGGTCGCTAAATATATTTTTCATTAGGAGCGTTATTTAAAAATCCACTTCCTCAGACGTAAAAACTTTTGACTTTTTTCCTTTATGTCCACTGGACAATCGCTTTAGCAATGCAGTCAAATTTGCATATGTTTTCATTTACACTCCGTGCTTAATTTTTACTGTCATTTTTAACATTGAATAAATACTCCACAATGTTGACGATTGATATCTTTTGGACATCTCGTCAAAATATGCTAAAAAAACGCTTTCTGTGTAAGAATTAATGCGTTTCTTATTCCTCCAGTCCATAAAACTTTCATAGGTTTTTAAATAAATCTTTCTAGATTTCGGCGGCAAAAGATTATCAATTACGTCTTTTGCTCTTTGCTCGACATCATAATTTTCACTATCACTTGGCGACATTGTGAGAATAATCAATTTATTTTAATCGTTTACGATTTACGCTCCACAACAATTTCAAAGTTTTTGCGGTAAGTATTTTTTTCCAACCAGACACAGATATAACAAAATCGCATCGGCGAAATGGTCCATACACAAACTGGAAAAAATAGAATGGCGCCACCTTCTATGCGGAAAAAGCATAGAACTAGACCACGTAGACTAGGAACGTAACATTTTCGTCATTAAAATGGTCCACACAATCTTATTTTTTTTTATATATTTTGTTTTGCCACTAAGCAAGTACTGGCTGTTTGAGTTTATCTAAGTCACTCGAAATGAATTAAAAAAATAATTACTTTTATTCCCTAAGGACTAAAGCACTCACTTTACTCCCGCCTCGTACGGCTATTTACCTACTTTTAGAGCATGGGAAGTGAAAAAAATAAATAGCTATAGTAAGAATAAGCGAACGTTCAATCCGTCTTACTAAGTACAGCTTCACAGCTCACTTGGTAAATTTAATAGCGATAATTAATGTAAACACATTTTGAATCTATCTCGTATTAGGTAGGTATTCCAATTCGCCCTATCTCAGCTCTCAAAGCAACTTACATAGGTACCTACCTATATGGCTAACGTTAACTAGTGTATAAATGTTGGTAGGTAGTACGCCTTTGAGAATGTTCCCATTCAGTATGCGCTGAGGTTTCAGTAACAAGGCAATGAATATACAAACCAAACATTTAGGTCAGTGGTTGTGCTAGTCAATCGAAATTCCAAAGGCTTGAATATAGTGAATTTAGAAAGTGACTAGCGCCTAGTTTCAATGCTCTAGTTATCATCATTATCAGCATATCAGACTGAAGACGCCACTACTGGACAAAGGCCTCCCCCAAAGAGCTCCCTACGATCAGTCTTGGTTTTCTTTCGTTTATGAGTGAATTTCATATTTTTTGTAAGTTAATAGTAGAGGAGCCCAAGAGGGGATTCGAGGAGTCACTGGAGCACCCCGTCAAAATACTTAGTAAAAAAATAGATTCTTTGAAATACTCGAGCGCGTCAGATTTTGATAATTTGATACTCCAGCGTGACACTGATAATAAATGTATGATAATCTGCTACTTTGAATGGTGGGGGTGGCCATACGGAAGAGCGCACGTCAGATTTTCATAGGAGATGTTAATTCCAAAGACTGAGATTTGGAAGTGAAATCTGCATTGTTCTGCTAATAATTAACCCACCTTATCTTAATCTGACGCCCTCGAGTATTTTAAAGGATCTATTTTTTTTACTAAGTATCCTGACGGGGTGCCCTAAGCAAACCTCCCCCACAAGAAGTGCTCATATTCGCTGAAGGTACTCTAGAGGGTATAAGGTATCCTCCCATACATTAATCAGCCGCGCTCGAGTGACTCCCCAAATCCCCTCTTGGGCTCATCATCATCATCATCATTTCAGCCGCAGGACGTCCACTGCTGGACATAGGCCTCCCTCATTGATGCCCAAACATTACGATTGGAAGCGATTTTCATCCACCCTGAACCTGCGGCCTTCACCAAATCGTCCGTCCATCTCGTTGGTGGACGTCCCACGCTGCGGCTCCCCTACGATAAAACCTTAATTCTCCACTTTCTTAATTGATTCCTTTATGTAACGAAGGTTACCTATATAAATTGTATGATAATATCGAAATATTGTGTGACAAATCACACAAAGTCATTAATTAAATTGTTCACGAAACAAGGTTAAAGTAAGGTCTTAACTAACTACAAGAAATATATGAAATTGACTCTTAATAGGTACTATACGTAAGTTTTCCAAGCATAGAAATCTCCTTCAGTTTACCTTAAAAACTCCTTAACTTTAATCCTTCTATCAGTAAATGGCCACTTAATTTTTAATTATATTGTTATGTGACTTTTGTTTGTTTACATTATTTTTTTCACTGTACTTCTGCCTTAGAGCGAATCTGTCCTAAAGCTAATCTGCCCTAAAGCTAATCTGCCCTAAAGCTAATCTGCCCTAAAGCTAATCTTCCATAAAGCGATACTGTCATATAGCGAACAAGGGCCATTTCGCTACAAACAAATACAATCAAATCTTACTTTTTAACCCCCGACACAAAAAGAAGGGTTGGGTAAGTTTGACCGCTAAATCGAATCAAATAAGTTTATTTGCTAAAATACAGTTATTAAGGTGTTACAAGATACAAAGTAGTACAGTGTATTCAGCCTGCATGCAAGCGTGCAAATATTTTTTGAATTCAAATAATTAAACATGTCAATTTATAAATGAACTAAAACAATTACTTTGCTCACCCGCGACCTTACAATAGTTACGTTTATGCAAGAAATGCGTGTTCATGCAGTTCCTCCACCTCCACACTGTACGAACACACACAAATCACATAAACACAACCATCACCACCACCAAGCTACACTGACGCGTTTCGAACTCAACCAGAGCTCATCTTCAGAGTAACCACAACCGTATGCTATGCTACCAAATGTTAAACTAACAAACCAAAACAAATGTTTTAACTTGTCACTGTAACTTCACAAGTACCCACTTTATTTTTCTTATTCTCAAACTACCCCACAAAAATTAACATTTATTGACATATTATAAAACTACCTTCAATTTTTTGTTTATTTATTTATAAGGCATATTTTATTAATACTAACTGTTCAAATTAGACCCAAGCCGCAGTAAAGGAGAAGATACTAAATTTACCTGTTCATTAATAATAGACCCCATAGTGTTGTACCTAATTATTTCCATGCATTCCAGAGCATCCAGACGCAACCCCTTGCCGCAATAATGTAACACTTCATAAGAATCTGAATCTAACAATGAATGATTTGATTCCAACAAATGTTTTGCAAAATTCGATCTATCTGGATGCTCATTCCTATATGCCGAAACATGCTCTTTAAATCTAGTATTAAAACTTCGGCCTGTCTGTCCTACGTATATCCCATTGCAGTCATTACAAGTTAGCTTGTATACCCCCGATCTAGTTCCCTTATCTACCTGTTCTTTGTGGTTGCATAACCTAGAGTACAAGGAGTTGTTAGTCTTAAAGGCAACATTAATATTGTTTCAAAACCTTATCAGACAAACCCCCAACGTAAGAGATGCTAGATCTATGGCATTTTAAAATCAAACAATATTAATGTTGCCTTTAAGACTAACAACTCCTTGTACTCTAGGCTATGCAACCACAAAGAACAGGTAGATAAGGGAACTAGATCGGGGGTATACAAGCTTACTTGTAATGACTGCAATGGGATATACGTAGGACAGACAGGCCGAAGTTTTAATACTAGATTTAAAGAGCATGTTTCGGCATATAGGAATGAGCATCCAGATTGCAAATCATTTGTTGGAATCAAATCATTCACTGTTAGATTCAGATTCTTATGAAGTGTTACATTATTGCGGCAAGGGGTTGCGTCTGGATGCTCTAGAATGCATGGAAATAATTAGGTACAACACTATGGGGTCTATTATTAATGAACAGGTAAATTTAGTATCTTCTCCTTTACTGCGGCTTGGGTCTAATTTAAACAGTTAGTATTAATAAAATATGCCTTATAAATAAATAAACAAAAAATTGAAGGTAGTTTTATAATATGTCAATAAAAGTTAATTTTTGTGGGGTAGTTTGAGAATAAGAAAAATAAAGTGGGTACTTGTGAAGTTACAGTGACAAGTTAAAACATTTGTTTTGGTTTGTTAGTTTAACATTTGGTAGCATAGCATACGGTTGTAGTTACTCTGAAGATGAGCTCTGGTTGAGTTCGAAACGCGTCAGTGTAGCTTGGTGGTGGTGATGGTTGTGTTTATGTGATTTGTGTGTGTTCGTACAGTGTGGAGGTGGAGGAACTGCATGAACACGCATTTCTTGCATAAACGTAACTATTGTAAGGTCGCGGGTGAGCAAAGTAATTGTTTTAGTTCATTAATATGGACCTCCGCAAAGTAACGCCTGATTCAATAAATTATGTCAATTTATAATTAAATTAATTATTACAAGTATATTCAAAAGTACCTAATTTTGATAAATGCAAATAATAATTAACCTTTTCGACGCCAACGACACATATATCAGCACCGCAGGTTCTACGCCAACGACTGATATATCAGTCACGGCGTGCAGAGCGATATCTACCTACATGCATTTCTGTAGGGTTCAACTTCGCGTTTGACATTCCGATGACATGGCGTATGAGCACGCGGCGGACACGACGTACAAATACGCGTTCTTGAATCTACATAAGCACAACGACGTCTGTACACGCGTACGCCTACATACATCGCGCGCGCACTCTTCTGGATTCCGGCGGGGTCCGTCAATCGGCGCCTTGGGGGGAGGGGTAACTCGAATCGGTGCGGGGCGGAGCGTGTCCATTCTGTACGTTAGTACTATTATATATTCTGTGGTATGAGTGAGAGCTGTTGTATTTGACAGAGCGTTGAAAAGGTTAATAATCATTCTTTTCCGTTATAATACAACGTCAGTAATAATAATAATAAATTATAATTGATTTATCTTAAATTCTAAATAATCCCTAACACTATAAAAACATTTATCCAGAAGCCAGTCAGTCAATTTGAGCTTAAAAAGGTTCCCTTGAACCTTGGTTCCTATGTGTGTGTCTGTATGTGGTATCATAACTCTTAAACGGGTGAACTGATTTGGATGCGGTTTATTATTTGAAAGCAGGTTTCTTGGCGATGGTTCTTAGACACGTTTAATCAAAATTAGTGCAGCCGTTTCAAAGTTATCGGTTCTTTTGTGTTCTGCGGAAGGGATCTGACTTAATTGCGTTGGGTGGAGGTTTTTATTTAAATTTATGTTTTTTTAATATTAGCTCAGTTAATCAAAACTAACGCTCTAAAAGGAAGAAAACTAGAGTAAGTATTTAAAAATACTTAACTAAGTTGTTTTTAACAGAGTGGAAGTAAATTATAGCCAATTCCGTGCCAGCGCATTCTCCGCAAAACTAATTAAACGTTGCTCTTAAGGTAAGTAATTTGAGTTAACTGGATTGCTTTCTTTGGTTGTACCTATAAATAAAACGATGCCGCAGGCGTCATGAGGGCTACATTAATACTAGGTATACTTAAAATTAAAGTACCTGTCTTATTCCGAACCTAATCCCCTGACCCCCAGCTTTTAATTGAAATCGTCAGGCCGTTTGCGAGATCGTCGTGCCCGGATCCCGTTGTTTCCCATAATTTCATTTGTCGTAACATAATTTCACTTGTCCTACCAACGTTTGCCATACCAACTTTGACGTTTATAATATTCACCATCATCATCATCATCATCATCCCAGCCTAAATAATAATCTACACTAATATTATAAAGACGAAATATTTGTATTTTTGTATGTAACAAATAAACTTAAAAACTACTAGGCCGATTTCAAAAATTCTTTTGCCGTTAGAAAGCTACATTATCGCTGAGTGACATAGGCTACTTTTTACCGCGGGAAAATACCTTTTCTTACGGGAAAATTAATTTATCGCAGGTGAAGCTGCGAACGGAAGACTAGTGTATAATGTAATGATTAAACGAACTTACCTTAAGTGAAGTTCTATCATCATTTTACGAAGCTCGTTGTCAGAGATATTACAATGTAGTTTACGAGGATCCGGAAACGTTGTCACAATGTTTAAAGCTCCATGAAAAAACAAAACGCAGTGATGTAGCTGTCACGTTGACAGCGCGCTTTCTTCATTACGTTTGAAGTGTCCTGTGAGCAACCCTGACTAATGGGTATAAAACATTATAGGGGGGGGTCGGGAAACTTGTCTCTGACAACGAGCTTCGTAAAATGATGATAGAACTTCACTTAAGGTAAGTTCGTTTAATCATTACATTTTACTCCGCTCGTTGTCAGAGATATTACAATGTAGATGTTCGAAGTTGGGTTGCGAATGAAAAATAAATGTTAATAGAAAAAAAAATAAGGAGCTTCTTTATTATTTTTAAACAAAAAATTTAACATTTTAACATTTGTTATTAATAATCAACAATCATTATTCTCTATTAATAGATTTCAATAAGTAATCAGTCATTTTTACTTATATATTACCTCATTTACTAATTATTTATAGAGTTACAAATAGTGGTGCTAAAAGATGTGGAATCTTCTAATAAGGGTCTATTATAGAACCTCGCAAAGGCGGATGAGCTATTAGTCCAGCCTGCGGTTTTTCGAATCAAATCTATGCTGATTCCACATCTTTTTGCGGCCGAGGTTGAAGCGTGTCTAGTGCTATGCGCACTAAAGATATTAGTGTCAACACCAGCTTCCCCCAAAGTGGCCTTAATCCAACGGCTGATAGACTGTGTTGAGGCCTTTTTGTGTGGTTTTTTAACAGTGATTATTAAATTTTTAATATCACCTCTGAGGGCACAAGTGATGCTGAGGTATGACTGTAGGGTTTTTACTGGACAAATTTCAATTTTTTGATCAAAATATTTTAGATGTAAAGTTGGTAGTGAGGCACCTGGTTTAGAAGTTTTGATATGATCTGGTATGTTTATTTTTTTTCTGATGTATTCTGGATCTTCTCTTTCTCTCTTCCTTTTTCCCATTTTATTTTTAATACACCACGAATTGCACGAAGAGAAACAACACGAATATTTACCTATTGATATGAAACTTGCGAAAGAAGAGAAATTTTTTGTAACGTACCAACGAGCGAGTTTCAAGTGGTTTCAAAACAATTCTCGGGAAGGGATTTGTCTGTGGGGACAATTGTTTTGTCTATGATCATTCGAACTGTTTGAGTGAGTGTAAAAAGCGACTAAAAGTGTTGCATTTTACGATCAAGACTCTACATCACACCTGTGTACGTTAACTAATACACGAGTAAAGCTTAATCAGTATTGTAGATTTCGATTGTTTAATGATTTTTTATGAATTTCAAAGGTATACTCACGTTTATGTTCCACGGTTCTTGGATTGAAAGTTGCATAAATCATAGTATTATTATCTTGTTTACATACCGTAATTTTTCAGGTTTATACTTTCCCAGCACCACAGTAACGTATTTTGCACCTTTAATTATACTTTTTGTGGTTTACGTACCAGTTTTCGTCATGAAAAAACAGCGTTGTTGATTATTTTATTATAAAGCAAAGTGACGACGTTTGCACAGAATATCGTAATGAAGAAAGCGCGCTGTCAACGTGACAGCTACATCACTGCGTTTTGTTTTTTCATGGAGCTTTAAACATTGTGACAACGTTTCCGGATCCTCGTAAACTACATTGTAATATCTCTGACAACGAGCGGAGTAAAATAATGTCTCACTTCAGGGTGAATGAATGAATGAAGAATGAGAGGCCGTAGTTCCCACGCATACCCAGTGCGGATTGGGACTCACACTCACCACTGAATTTCTTCTCAAGCTGTGTGCAGGTTTCCTTGCGTTGTTTTACTTCACCGAAAAGCTCGTGGTAAATTTCAAATGTGATTGATTTCGCACATAAATTCCGAACGAGGCCGGGCTCAAACCCACGACACTACTTGAGGGGCCATAGATCGAACCACTAGGCCGCCACGGCTTTGTTATATATTTTTATTCTTTATATCTTACTATCTTTGTACCTAATACTATAAACGTGAAAATTTGTATGGATGTAAGAATGTATGGTTGTTTGTTACTCTTTCATGCTTAAACGGTTTGACGGATTCTGATGAATTTTGGCACACTGATAGATACTGGTGGTGGTTGTTGGTGGTGATGGTGATGGTGTGTGAATTAATATTATAGAATATTAGTTTTTATCTCGGAAAATTGCATAGTTCCCACGGATATGCAGACTGAGTCGCGGGCAACAGCTAAACTTAATCTTCTAATATATAAAAATCTCGTGTCACGGTATTTGTTATCGAACTCCTCCGAAACGGCTTGATCGATTTTTATGAAACTATTTTCTCCATATTCGGTAGGTCTGAGAATAGGTAATATTATTCGCAGACGGCGTCGCGGGCAACAGCTAGTATTTTTATAATATTAGTAAGATTGTAATGGTATTTATTTCTATACAATTTCGTGATAGATCGGCTGGATTGAGCAATTTCACGGTGACACTTTTAAGGCAGAATAAAGGCTTAAGATAAGACTGTAATTGCCAGGTGCCTGCTTTGTTCGGAAAATTGAAAAATAAAGCCACGAGGTCCTAAGGGATAATCCAAAACGTCTTGGAGACAAAAAAATAAGACTAATTAGATTGCTCCAAGCAGTATACCTTCCTACAGTAATAGGTATGTACGGAGACTGCCAAATTAAGTTTTAGTGCTAGTAGATTAGGTTAAATTAGTTTTGACGACCAGATGGCCTAGTGGTTAGAGACCCTGACTATGAAGCTTTGGGTCCCGGGTTCGATTTCCGTGTCGGGGCAGATATTTGTATGAAAAATACGAATGTTTGTTCTCGGGTCTTGGGTGTTTAATATGTATTTAAGTATGTATCTATCTATATAAGTATGTTTATCCGTTGCCTTACTAGGCAACCCAAACCCATAACACAAGCTTTGCTAAGCTAATTTGGGACTAGGTCAATTGGTGTGAATTGTCCCGTGATATTTATTTATTTATTTAAAATGCGTGCTGGAATTGTTTTTGTACAATTTGAACTTAGTAAGTATGTTTTCTGTTCGTGTTCGTCTAAAAAAATCGCGGTAGCCTAGTGGTTTGACATTATGGCCTCTCAAGCAGAGTATCGTGGGTTCGAGTCCAGAACCGCACCTATGAGTTATTCGGAATTTATGTGCCAAATTAAAAACATTTGAAATTTATACCATGAGCTTTTTCGTGAGGAAACTCGCACACACCTGCGAAGAAATACAGTGTGTATTTGAAGTTCCCAATCCGCACTGAACCCGTGTGGTCACTATGACCCAAGCCCTCTGATTATAAGAGGAGACCTGTGCCGTGCAGTGTGACGTTATACGCTGAGATGAAGATGATGATGATTGTGATGTTTTATTTTCATCACTCAACATTTTTTTCTACCTCAGCATTTTTTAGCTAGTTACAATATTTTGGCAAGCACGTTACAAACCTGTATAAATTATCAAAATAAACTTTTTCTCTGAGTCTGTACTGTAATGCAAATGTCAAAGTAAGATAAATATTCGTTGAATGTTGGGTTAACACAATAAGCTCACCAAGCATTTACGAATGAGTGAGTCACGTCACATTAGTAATATGGGAGTATCTCGCATAACAAGTGTGTACTCAATTGATTGCCTGACACTATAATAGACTTCGCGCGACCGGCAGCAGCGGCACGCGTTTTATCAGTTCACTGCGTGAGCCGCCAGATAATCACTGTGCGGCGAGCGTCTCGGCGGCGCAATGAATGGAGAAAACGCTCGCCGCTGCCGCCGGTCGCGCGAAGTAGTGGTCGGGCCATACATAACGCTTCGAATAACGGCTACTGTCTTGTCCGCTGGAGCTTAGCGAGGCAGTGGAGCGGTGAGCGGGATAATAATCCACCAATATTATAGAATTGCGTAAAACTCCGCTCCTCGTCAGTGGACGGAGAGTTGCAAAAGTAGTACATAAAATCATACAAAGCTGGGAAGCAGAGTGAGGACGCGGAGCAAGGAAGAGGAGCGGGCAAGAGGCACAGAGAATGGAGCGAGGATTATGTACCTCTTCGTATGGTAAAACCGGCGAAGTGCGAGTCGCGCACGAAGGGTTCCGTACCATTGAGGGGTCCGTTGCCTCGTAGGGAATCAGAACCTACCAAACTGACTCAGATTGGTGGACACTCAGATGACTTCTACAGGAAGTATATAAGACACGTGTCAAACGAAAGTCAAAGTAACAAACATATAGATTTCTTATTATCTATAAAAACGGCAAAAAAATCATGTCTGTTGTATGGGAGCCCCCCTTAAATAATTGTTTATTTTGCTTTTTAGTATTTTTTGTTATAGCGGCAACTGAAATACATCATCTGTGAAAATTTCAACTGTCTAGCTATCACCGTTCATAAGATACAGCCTGGTGACAGACTTACAGACGGACGGACGGACAGCGGAGCCTCAGTAATAGGGTCCCGTTTTACCCTTTGGGTGCGGAACCCAAAAATGCAGTCCAAAATAACTTGGCTCCGCATTAATTTCTCGCTCAGCCCCGCTATCTATCACCGCGTCTATAGACAGACACAGTGCGCAACTCTGCTCCACTGCCTCACTCCTCACATTGGCTAGGCAGCCTATCTAAGCGAATATATTCTAGACGTATACTATATAATACATATAGGTAGGTACATTAGACGGCCGGATAGCCTAGTTGATAGAGAACCTGACTACGAAGCTTGAGGTCCCTGGTTCGATTCCCGGTCGGGGCAGATATTTGTGTAAAGTCACACATGAGGCGCATGTGCCTCATAGGACAGGAAACCTGGTAAGTAAGTATTATAGGCTAGGATGATGCATCGAATTAATCGAAAACACTTAAGAAATCTAGGTCAATCTAACGTTGGCCCGATTCAAAATGTGATGAAATAATTTATAGGTACTTCAGAGCGGGACGAGGATCCCTTCTTTGCATTGCACGGTCCTACACGTCTGGGGGAGGGGTCGAAACGTTGCGATTCTTCCCTCCTTGGCGCGGGTAGTCCTGGCGTAAGCTAGGGCAGCCGGGAGGCGTCGTGGTAGAATCTTTGGGATCCCACGGCGCCTACCAAACTCGGCAAGAGGGCAACGTCGGAGTGGTTTTAGTGGGTATACTAAAAAACCCATTCCCGTTAGGGGAAGAAGATGGGAGAGAGAGCACATAACCATCTAGGTTTCCCCGGGCCCGGGGGTACACGTATAGTGTTTACAATTCGTTATAAAAAAATAGGTACTTCAGAGCAACCCAATGTCTGTTGATTCCAAAAATAAACTTATTTGCTCTGCCATTATCAATGCCAACAGTTTATCTGAATATTAAACTGATTATCAAATTTTCCAGTACCTATTACCTAATAGATAGCTACTACTATTCCTAATTAAAGCAGATCCCTATTAATTAATCCTCTCAAGCAGAGGGTCGTGGGTTCCTCTCTGAGTTTTTCGGAATTTATGTGCGAAATTACATTTTAAATTTACCATGAGCTTTACGGTGAAGGAAAACATTGTGAGGAAACCTGCACACTGCACACCTGAGAAGAAATTCAATGATGAATGTGAAGTTTCTAATCCGCACTGGGCCAGCGTGGGAACTACGGCCCAAGGCTTCTCATTCTGAGAGGCGGCCTCTGCCCTGTTGTGGGACGTATAGGCTGGAATGATGATGGTGATGGTCTCTAATTAAGTGACTTTTGCTACTTTTTCCTGGCAAAAACACAAATTCCCCGCAGGACGTAAACGAAGGAAAGTTGTGAACAAAAGCCATTTTAAATATTGTTATTAATTTTGTTATTTTTATGTTACACGGAATGAAAAATGAGAACAATTCAATGTTTTATAATAAAAACAACATTTTTCCGTATTTTTACGAGTGTCGGTAGCTGGTATTCGAATAACTATTCGAGGTTACACAAGCACTGATTAAAGCAGAATACTCGAAAGGGTTTCCTTATGTCTCATTGTATTGCATGTAACTTGGCTTCCATATCAAAATAGAACCCAAATGTAATAATGATAAATGAAATATGACATAAGTAAAGCGTAGACTGTCGTCATTAGGATAAAAGCAAATAAAAGGAAACGTTTCCTTTCTCTTACTTCACGTGAATAAAGAATGGATTTTATTTCGCAGTAAAGCACTCATTTTTGGGGTGTTTTGTGCTGTCATTTTGTTCAAATTGCGTTTGCAAGGTTACATGATTTGTAGATTTTACCGACCATTTGCTTAATGCTGGAGTTATTTTTTTTTATCAACTTTAATTAAGTTTTCATTATCATCATCATCCCCGCCGCTATACGTCCGACTGCAGGGCACAGGCCTCCTCTCAGATGGATTAAGATGAATGGGATTAACATGAAAAAAAAAAGTTTTAGTGCACTAAGCATCAAAAAACGTATGACACATTCTTTAGGAGTAAGTACTTGATTCGATAAGCTATATTTATTTCTATCTAATTTATAAATTTATTTTACATTATCCTTTCTAATATTATAAATGCGAAAGTAACTCTGTCTGTCTGTTACTTCTTGACGCTTAAACTTCAGAACCGATTTAGATGAAATTTGGTATAGAGATATTTTGAGAGCCTGCGGTCCTGGGAAGGACATAGATAGATTCTATCTCAAAAATTGCAGTTTTCGTGGTTCTTCGCAGACAAAGCTGCGGGCAACAGCTAATATGAAATGAGTGCAACACTTTGTCCATAACTAACCTTTTAACTTTCTCGTTTTTATTATTCTTGGATTGATTTAGGCAGGAGAATGCAGAGTTTTCATGGGATGCGGCCGAAGCTGAGGGCAACACCTAGTTATTTATATACGAACCAAAATAACTGGGTTAACTTGATTGACGCTCTAAACAAAAGAATACTCTATTGCGTGAACAATTGTAGGTACACACGTTTGTTGTTGGTTTGGCAGGCGTAGAGTGGTAATGACAGGTTGACCCTCTTATCAGAACGATTCCATTCTCTCGACACAACGTGACATGCAGGCAGTACCTACCGGATTAAGCCAGCGCGGGGTCTGTATAGCAAATTCTATCAAAGGGCCCTTGGATTGTTTTAGGTTAACAACTTTGAAATAGTTTTACATTTCGATGAAAATTCTTTTTAGTAAGAATTGCGGCTACATTGATGTAAAAAATTTTTCACATTTAAATCTAAATAATATTTTTTTATGGTCAGAAAACGTTGGTGCGCGGGGCCTGTGGCTAAAAACAAAAAGGTAAATACTGATATAGGTACATTTAAGCTCCTTTTCCATAGATCAAATATATCACGTATTCCATAACCGAGAGCCGTCTTGCGCTCATTGCCCATTCGGGCGCAACCCCACGCCTCACTAACTCCCGGAACTTTATCAAGAAAAATATTTTCTATCATTTTGTTTTAGTTTTATCAGTGCCTTTTTATGGTCTATGCCACAATTTTTTACAGTACTAATAAAATCATTTAATGGCAGTACATACAGGGTATGTACTTTGACATTGAAAAACGATTAAAAGAGGAAAAAACACTGGAAAATGATTCACCTATTTTACAAAACGGACCTGTAAGCAGAGCCTGACGATAGTGTCTTGAGTAGCCAGCTTAAAGAAAACAAGCCAAGCAAGTCAAGTAAAGTCACCTCAAGTATTTTGATTTGCTCCCAAAAATATTAAATTAAGACGAGAATTTATAAATATCGTCCTAAATAACTTTGTGTCATTTTAATCTCACAAGAAAATGAGAGCACCTCTCGAAATTAAATTATTTAGATGCCAGAAGCTATGGATTAAACTAGCACAAGACGGAAAATTTTGACGTGACAAGCTTTACCTAGCTTTAGGAGGATGTGTACCTGGGGGAACGTATCAAAATATATAAAGTTTAAAACGAATAATGGACGAAATACATAATGGTCATAATATATACTAAAATTTTCTACGAAACTATTGATAAAATGAACTTTTTTAATCGTGTAATCTACAGATTGGTTTAGGTTAGGTTAGGTTTATTTTATGAAAATCCTGTACAGTTGAGAGTTCCCAAGAAAATTGCATTATATCAAATGACCATTATGTATTTCGTCCATTATTAATTTTAAACTTTATATATTTTGATACGTACCCGTACCTGGGGACCGAAATCAAAATAAAATAGACAAAGAGCGTGATTTTAAAATACAATTTTCAATCAGAGCAAATAACTTGCTGTATTTGTCATAGTTTCAGCATCAATTTTCGAGCCAGAAACTAGTTTGTGACACGTAACTGCGACAAACTACCTCCCCTCTCTATGTCGTCAAAAAAGTAGTTACTGTCTATGTGTATTCATTACTAGGGTTCGTTTATTAACAGTTCTATTGAAGAAACTGAAACAATTACAGTTCAGTTCATTAATATGGATTCCGCACAGTAATGCCCGATTCAATAAATTAGTTCTATTGAAATTCGTGTTCTGAGATATGGGTTAATTAGAGTAAGCGACATTTTTTATGTACGTGTTGTTAAAACTTTAATGCATTTATATTTTATTTCATAAGACGTATTTTTAAATTCAACGCGTCCATTTCTTCACAACCTTTCAGTTTTATATAGTGTTTAATATAGTGATAATTTTATTACAAGCAATAAACACGTCCAAGGGCTTTAGAGCACTCAGTCCTTGGATTTAGAATTTATATGCTTTTTACGACCGTCAGGTAGGTACACTGCTATAAAACATCATTCGAAATAAAAGCAGTAAAACCTCAATGTCACTGTTAACTGTTATAACCTTTTTTAACAGCAAGACAGAAAAGAGTGTTGAATAGAATTGACCAGGGCCGTATTGTCTAGCGGGCGGACGCTTGCCTTCGCTTTCACCATCTCTTTCTGTCACCCACCACTTATCTTATACCGTTTCACAGAAAAATAATATAAAGCGTGTAATAAAGTGATTGCGGAAGCAAGCGTCAGCGCGTTAGATAATAAATAAATAAATATTAGGGGACAATCTTACATAAATCGACCTAGTCCCAAACTAAACAAAGCTTGTACTATGGGTACTAGACGACGATAAACATACTTATATAGATAAATACATACTTAAATACATAGAAAACATCCATAACTCAGGAACAAATATTCGTGCTCATCAAACAAATAAATGCCCTTACCGGGATTCGAACCCAGGACCTCTTGCTTCGTAGGCAGGGTCACTACCAACTAGGCTAAAGCGGTCGTATAATAAATAAGCCTGCACGAAGGAAAGTTACATTAGTCACGACCACGAGACGTTAGAGTCCTGTAAGGTCAGCTGATTATTGTGGATGTAGTGTAAGTTTTTTTTATCAACCATTCATTTACCATTGGAAATTTTTAATGGGTAGTCTACTAGCGTCTCAACCACTATTTGTACCTCTACCATGAGTTACACTAGTTTACAGTGACCGTACTCGCTAGCGACGGCGTAAATGATTTGTATGGAGAATTGTGTACAGCGCCTCTAGCGGTCAGCAGGAATTGTACTTACGGAAGTACAATTCTCCATACAAATCATTTACGCTGTCGCTAGCGAGTACGGTCACTGTAAACTAGTGTAACTCATGGTAGAGGTACTGCTTTTATTGAAAAACTGAGCCACACCGAACGAAAAGTTTTTATAAAATGATACAGTGTGCTTGGGGCACAGTTCTAATTTGTTTGTTACAATGTCAGGTCATTGTAGTTAGCATGCTAGCTATAGCTTATTTCTTCAATACAGGGTTATTTGTAATTCACTAGCATCCTTTTAACCCTAAACTCCTACCACTTAAACAAATGTTTTTTGTTTTACAGCTTTTGTCATAGGTAACTTAATATTTTTGGTGTAATAACGTTTTGAAAATTTAAGGCTAACTCTTACTTTTACGATACTCTGTGCCGTGTAAGTCATTCATTCATTGCCCGCCACGATCGCGGCGCGTGGCCCCGCCCTCAAAATTTATAGAGTACGAAGTTGTGTTAGAAGTATTTATTTATTATTATTTATTTGTATGGAAAAAAGTGCTCCATTTTAAAATGTCGTAAATCAAAAAACATTTGTTTAAGTGATAGGAATTCAGGGTTAAGAGGATGTCAGTGAATTACAAATAACCCTGTATATGCGGCAGGAAAGTTATAGCGGTTGACACGCTTGTAGAACTATTCTCGTCTAGTTAACGATACGTTCGTTTTTACCGTGAAAATCGAATGCTCTCGAACGTCATTGAGAACAACATGGGACCGAACGTTGGGTGTCGAATTTACGAATTTAAAAGACTAATGACCGTTTGCTGTTGCGGGGCGTATATCTTGAGTTCTGCTGGTTAATGAAGATGATGTTGATAATTTTTAATTACTTAGGTCTGGAATCTACAGGCAGCTGCAGAGAAAAGGTACCCCCTGTAATGGCGGTAACAACACTCGGAGGGTACCTTTTCTCTACAATATTTATTTATTTGCGTATTTTTATTTATTGAACATTAAAAGACAGTACTGGAAGTTGAACAAAAATCCAACCTGAATATACCAAATCCTATCAGTACTATTCAATGAATGACACAAATATATTTTTTACAAAAATTGCTAAGCTTTTTGTAAATTACTTTTAGCAATTTCAGTTGATAAAACGTAAATAATAATAATAATCATTATTTATTCAGACAACATGATCCATATTTTGTTTGTATTTTCCTTAGAACTATGTTAGCACTTATAGCTAGCAAGAGAAAGGGTATTTTTAATTAAATGTTGCATTATTGAGCACTCATTTCTTACAGCTAAAGTCTTCAGGAGACTATTAAGTAAAGCTTTTATGAAACTGCTCAGTCACTACTCGTAGCACTTATGCTAATGCTAGAAATTGGTTCATTGGTAAAATATGTCAATTAATATCAATTTATTTATATTACACTAGAGCGACGTGAAGTGGGAGATTTATTAATGGCAGTCACTCATTATTATCTAAATAGTAGTAAAAGCTCTTATAAACGAATATTGTTCAAACAAAACAGCACAGGTTAATCCTGGCACCACTGCAGAATTTTCTTTTTACATTATAAATGAATATCCTTTCAATTCCTTAGTCCTTTCATGACCCATTCAGGCCCGAAGCGATTTTATTCTATTTTCGTAGCATTCGTAAATTCAAACAGCTTACCCATCGGGCTTTGTAAAAGGGGGTGACGTCACTACTTTAGGACGTGATTTCAGGTGTAGGTATTTAAAGACTTCATCTCTTTTTGTTTAAAGGATATCTACGAAATAAAGGCCATGTACGATAAATTCTATAAATTAAAAAAAAATATCAGTGTATAAACAGAACAAAAATAAAAAATCCAACCGTAGAATAAATACTAACTATTCGCGTATTTTTTTAACCAAGATATTCCTTTAATTAAAAATGTACAATGGAAACTCTGTGTTAGCATTTACGAGAGTAGTTAAACGGTGTGTTCAGTTGTTTATTGTAATCCGTTCGGTGTAATCCGCTTAACCTGCAATCGTGGGCTTTACGAGTTGCGTGTTTTGTAGCATCCTTTAATGTTTCAGTATTATTTTAACAGTATAAAGTCAGGCAAAAATCACCGAAAATATCTGTGATGACGTCATAGAAAATGGAAGGTCACAAATAAGGACTTCTTTGTTACTAACATAATATGGATTATATATATTAAGATAACACGTAATCCGCTTAACCTGCAATCGTGGGCTTTACGAGTTGCGTATTTTGTAGCAGCCTTTAATGCTTCAGTATTATGTTGCCTCTCTCAAACAGACGCTGCTTAAATCATCTGTCAAGATGTAAGAGGCCTTGTATTATTTTACCAGTATAAAGTCAGGCGAAAATCACCCAAAATATCTGTGCATTTGACGTAATGACGTCATAGAAAATGGAAGGTAACAAATAAGGACTTCTTTGTTACTAACATAATATGGATTATATATGTTAACATAACATAATATATCTGAAATAAACAATTTTTATTTTATTTTATTTAATTTTATTTATTTATCATGTACATCCGAAATAATCCGAATGTCGAATTTTCATTTGTCATAAAGTGGAATGTTATTGTTTCAGAATTGTTATTTGTCTAACCTAACTTAACGTATGCGTTCTTTAAGATGAAATTTCAAAAACTTTAAAACAGCACCGGTTTCATTATGGCACTGGTGCTGCTTCGGCTCTACATACAGTCAACCAATTTGATTCGTAGGCCACCATGGAATCTTGTCATAATGACATTTACATCATTCAATATTCATTGTTATAGATAAACAAAAATTTGTTTCTACAATAAGGTTCTGTGATGGGCTAGGAATCAAATAGGTTGGCTATACGGGTGGGTCCCATTTGTCTTATAGAAGTAAACTGTGAAAGCGTGAAGTACCTAACAGAGTTCAAAATTGCACCACATATATCAGTTCTATACAAATGGGACCTACCCGGATCGAGGTGCGGGACAGCGTGGCCACAGCTATTTTTGACTATACAAGGTGGTAACATTTAGATCGGTCAGTATGGGAAAGTCTGAAACTATAAGATAAGACATAGGAAGATCTCTTCTTAGGAACCATGTCATCGATACAATACATTTTAATGAACTAAAACATTATTATTATTGTTAATACATTTTATTCATTTTAGACATCATGTTTCATAGTAACATTTACTGCTTAAGATCTACACAATCGATATCTTAGTTTGTCTTATTCTGTGTTAGTTTTATTTTTCAAAACATCCGGGTTCAATTCCCGAGCAGAGTATAAGTTTTTTTTAAATGTTTGAATGCAGTTTTCCTTGTTATAGCTTGTCTAGTTTAAAATGACGCGCCCCACCACCGCACTCACGCACAGGATTCGAAACTCAATTCAAGCTACAATAGACTCTATTGTAGCTCAAATTGAGCTCCAAATCCCGTGCGCAAACGCGGTGGTGGGGCGCGTCATTTCAAACTAGACAAGCTCTACTAAAATCGATGACATGGTTACTAAGCACAGATCTTCGTATGTCTTATAGAAGTCTTATAGTTTCAGACTTTCCCATACTGACCGATCTAAATGTTACGCCCTGTGTGTTGCTAAGGACATTCCAATCGATTACAAATGACACTATTTTTTTAATATGGCTAAGCAATTCAAGTCAGCATAAAAAGATGATAATATGGATCGTAATGATTTATAAAGAAAGGTTTCATTGTCCTACAAAATGAAATGAAAACGTTGGAATGGGTACATTATACTGTTTCACTCATAAAATAAGATATCAAAAGTTTAGGTATTTTTTGGCGAGTTGAAATGTCAAGCCGTGAAATCAAATTAAAACTTAACAAGTTCTCATAATTAATATTTTGAGACTAAGACGAAAATTTAAAGAACGAAGAACATTCTTGAATAATGAAACGTTTCATTTGCATTCGTGGGAGTATTAAGCGGCTATTCATGAAATTGTAAACATTTTTTGCGATGTTCTTTCAATCGAAATAAAACAAATGCGAGTTTAATATGTAAAAACAAAAAAATATACGCAAATATCCTGGATGGAAATAATTAATAAGTTTAGCCAAAACTAGTTTGTAAAACGACAAGAACTTTTTAGCTAAGTACCTATTCTATTATGTGAAAGTCTATCTTCTAATAAAGGATTTCATTTACTGATACATATTTACCAACCTTTGTAGGGAAACCCAGCCATAATTAAATTAACTGGAACTGTGTACCAAGATTTTAATTACGAACATGTTGAACATTATTTCTCTTTTGGTGTTGGCACTTGTGAAGCACTTATATTGCGTTTCTGGGTGATTTTAGAATGTTAAACATTCCCGTGGAGCAGACAGAGTATCATTTTCAAATCATGCTGAAACTGCCGACAATTTTACTGCCCCAATCCATAGAATAAATTAGCTGTGTCTGGATAAAAAGTTGTCTCCTCCTTATCAAAATAACCTTGTTTTAACATTAAGACGCGAGCAATTTAAATAAATTCCTACATACAATTTGGCAATATTTTGTATAGATTATAACCACGCTAATATGACCTGAGTGAACGAAAGTGAAAGTAGAACATTTCTGAGAAGGAACTCTACTTGGGATTTCGGTCTTTGTCCAGAGAGTAGAGGCACGTTGTATAAACAGCTGTGGTCACAGAGGTACTGTACTGAAGTCTTCATTGCAGTGCCTCTAGAATTAAAATATTCCAGTCTAATATATTCTCACTAGCATTATCCCGCGGTTTCGCCTGTGTTAGAGACGGTAAAACTGTTAAAGCAAAAAGTTTTCTCGGACAACGCCATCTATTGCAGGCAAAGTTAACACGTCATCATGAAAGCCGACGTGCTTGAACGTTCTTGGACAGCGTCCTCTATACTTTTTTAAATTAAAAATATATTATCCCAAGCGAACTATCTACCGGGATGTTAAGTATCCTATGTTTCAATCCAGGTATTATTCTACCTGTGCTACAAGTTTCATCTAAACCTGTTCAGCCATTATTGCGTGATTACAAACATCTTCACAATTTTTTTCAACCATATCCATACTAATAAGTATTTTTAAATGTGAAAGTTTGCTTGTTTTTTTGTTTGTCCTTCTTTGACGTCTTAACTGAGCGACGGATTGCAGTGATTTTTTGTATGGGCATAGTTGAAAGGCTAGAGAGTGGCATAGGCTACTTTTTACGGGGAAATATCTCATTCCCACGGGAAAACACGTTTTAATCTACTTCAGCGGTGGCGAAGCCGCGGGCATCAGCTAGTTTATAATATTATAGTAAGGTGGTAAGTAGGTACACAGACCGGAGAGATTATATTCTAAGTCGCAGCTGATTCTAATTATACATAGTGATCAAATTTGTGTTCTTAGATATCGGTTGTGGAACGTGTACGGCAGCCTGTAATTGAATTAACCGGAACAAATGAATGAAATTAGTCCGTTAGAAGTTAGATCTCACTGCGCTTGCTCCATACCTTGACGAATATGATAAGGTTGTTGGCTAATTGGCATTAAGTGCGTACTACACTTGCATCAAATTTATCTCGAACCAAATAGATCAAACCAAATTTAGGTTTAGAAACATGATTGTAAATAAAGATTATAAATCATCAGCAAGTCAAATTCCCAGACCGCAAACATCCAATAAATAAGTTGTACGATTTGTAAACATTTCACTTAACTCTAAAGCCCTGAAAATGGGTGAAATCCCTTGGAAAGTTATCTAGACACTCGGCAGCGTGTCAAGCCAAGTTTAAGCAAAAGGAACTGGTGAAACAAAACCGTATGTAATGCATATTGCACGAACCATTTGGAGCCACTTTTGACCCCTTCATAAATCAAAATCACACCGAAATTGGACCATTGATTGATACCAATAAGATGAACTAGGACCTCAAATTTCATTAATTAACTTATTTTAAATTGAAGCTTAGGGTTTGACTTGGCTATTTTTTACCAGAAAATCAAATATAGAAGATAAGTTGATAGCCAAAAATAAGATGTATGTGAAAACTAGCCAAGTCAAATCTTAAGCTTCAATTTAGCATACGGTATCTACTTTGTATAAATTAGTCGACAGTCAATTTAAGAATTTATATTTTTAAATACCTATTTAAAAAAAATAGAGTTTTATATTTGTTTATGATATTATTTGTATAATTGTTGTATTGTTTGTATTATTTGTTGAGTTTGTTTTGAGTATTGTCATAATTTGTATAATTGTTATGAAATAAACAGATATAATTTTTTTTTATTTGTTCTAGTAAATAAATTTCAGAATTATCAGCAGAACTTGGCACCCATTTTATATCTCAACCCTTTTGTCGGTGAACTCTACAATCAAGGATATTTTTAATTTTGAACTTGGCTAAAATTTTGAACTTTTATGTTTTTGGTGAGTATAATGTATACATTCTGACTCGTGTTACTCGTGAGGGTAGCATGCAAGTATTCCGAAGATAATGGAACATCACAGGTAATTTAGGAAGACTATCGTAAGTTTTCGACCTCGAGGATTCTGTGCTAACTAAGGAGGGGTACACAAAATTTACTGACATTTCCAGTTTTTCGCTGTTCTTTTAAAATTAATAAACCCTAGCATTGTAGGCACATAAAAATGATATTACCTGGATGGAGTGGCGACGGGCAATATTTGGGTACAGTGCCGTTTTTGCGTGATGGAGTTATAAACATCTGAGTATTAACAAAAGTATCAAAAGTTATCTCGATAAATTAATCATTGAAGTTTCTGTGAAGCGATGAAAAAAATATGTATACTTACTTACGAATTTTAATTTGGAACCCTTTGAGATTGAAATCATGCTTGACAAGACAAATTTATCGTGATCGTATAAGTAGGTAGTTAATCAATTTCATTTCTAGTTCACCATAGAACCTAGTTATCATGACATTTACGTCGTTCATGGAGTATTGTTGTAGACAGAAAAAAATATTACACAAAACTTTTTAGAAACTGCAACCAATTTGATACTCGAACCACCAGGGAACATTATCATAGTAAATAATTTTATCTACTAGTTTCACATATATAACGTTAAGCCTCAGCGCTTCGAAGACATACTTGAGTTGGGCAAAACTTCTAGTAAATAATTTTATCTACTAGTTTCACATATATAACGTTAAGCCTCAGCGCTTCGAAGACATACTTGAGTTGGGCAAAACTTCTAAAGTTATGATTTATCTGAAAACATCTCAGCACACAACTGCTCTCTAGAAATCATTATGAAGATTTATTGCCCCCATGTCATTAAAGAAAGCGTTTTGCGCCGCAGAAAACAACGTCGTTTTTTAAAACAACATACTTTCTAAAAGAGATTAGTGTTTTCAATAATAAAAAATATTACACGTCTTTTGAACCCTTGCCGACAATTTCCCAACGGAGGTTTTTACGAACAGGTGGAAGATTATTCAACGTTCGCGTTCCTAAGTTACTTTATCAAAACCTTCAAGTTTAAGAAAATATTTATATAGAATATGTACTCGTATGCCTAACGAAAGAGTTCGCTCAATTTTTACCAAGGTTACAATTATAAAAGAAATTACTCCAATCACATTATCACAATGAAAATTCTATACATATTAAGTACCTACAGCACTTTCGCCGCTAACTACTGCCATAAAATATGATGAACTATTCAAGTGCGGATTTAAAAACCGAGCTTATTTTATTTAACATCACTTTCATCCTGACCTCACTTTAACTTTTGGCCGTTAAAATTTCGCTTAATGTGTTAGGATTTAAGGCAATTTATATAGGAACAGGGAATCTTTTAGTAATTGCCGGGATTAGGGGTTTATGGGTGACGTTACTTTGAAATTGGTCTAAGTAAACTTTTACGGGGCGTAAAACAGCTTGTAATTAAACCGGTATTTAGTCGGAGACTGATTACCCGTAAATTTCCTCTGAAAACTGGGAACTTGCATTATGCTACACATTTCGTTTAAAAAAAAATGCAATTTATACCTACATTTTGGCCAGTGTTAACACTCCCGCTGCCGTCACTTGGATAAGGTAGGGTCGATTCCCTAACTTTTCCATACTAGCTGCATAGAAAAGTGGATACTTATGTTACCATGTTGATAAGAATATTCTGCTCATCAACAGCAATATCAAGAATTTGGTTTACCTACCAACTACCAAATTATGTAGTCCTGGAAACTATCAAATAACAAATTAGATTTTGAGCTGAGCTATGCAGTTGTTATTTTGCACACAAATTGTTCAACAAACGCGTTATGTTTGCGCTAGATTTTATAAGCGTGGTTATAAATATCTTATTATAAAAAATCAAAATCCTGCGAGTTTACACTTAAAAAATCAAATATTTTCTGATAAATATTTTGATGCAAGTTCCCGTTCTGACGAAAATGTAACACCTAAATAAGATGAATGGGTAATGATTTCGCAGACGGCGTACGAAAGGACATAGCTAGCACAAATGGCTACGGCAAATTATGTCACTTTGTGCATCCTGTTTTAACTAGACCATTTAGAAAGAGACTCTCAAAACATCCTGTCTTGTTATCTGTCCTTATGATGTCCCTGTTTGTTATAAAATGTTATGGGACGGACTCGTTACACATTTAATTTCTTGGCTCTATTTAATTTTGGTTGTTGTGTTGTTTTTGTCAAAATATTTGTGTCAAGTTAGGGTAATAAGTAAAATTCTCAATAAACTACGACTGCAAGAAATACTACAACATACTTTTTAAAATTAAACCCTCCATCATTCTTCGTAGCCGTTTGGGCAAATAAATTGTAAAGTTTAAAAAGTTGTAAACACGGGTAACTTATAGAGTGAAGAACCGTTTTCCTGTAATAATAAATGCTTTCCCCAAAGAACTGTTTGGGCGCCGGCTGAATAACATCCACGTCTAATGCCGTCTTGGGAACCATAAGGCTAAATGTATAACATGACTTAGATTTTAAGATAACTTGCACCAAGAGGCCGGAAAAAACATTGTAAAGATTTTTTGGGCTATCTCAATCACGTTGACGGTGGGGAGACTTGGACGCATTCAAATAGGATAATACATTTCCCAGCACTGGGACAATAATAGGCCAAAAAAATCAAACATAAGGTCATAACAAAAACTAATCATAAATAAAATAGTTGAGCGACGTCACTGAACTCTACTTTATAGTGAAGTCGCCTGTGACTGGCTGTGACTTTGTAAGGCTATAATAATATTACATACTTTCAAGTTTTCCAACTGTCTCTATGCAAAACACTTCAATTCGTTGCTTTGTTGCGAGACTTTTAGATATTCATATTTGTGTTCACATTTGCGTTATTATTTGGACAAACAAAATACATTCAGAAAACACTAAAATAATCCATTACTTACGTCCGATGTTCTTTGTAACGGACCCCCCCTGTATAAACCTTTTACCCCTATTGCTACTGGTTTAACCGGTTCATCATCCTATTGTTCTGATTAATATATTAAAATAATAATCTATCTATCCTAACGCTAACTTAACTATCGACTCCTTGTTCGGACTCAAACTTTCCTATCTGTTCTTTGATCAATTATAACTGAAGATACACATTGCCGAACAAAATCCCTTTCAAAGAATGTCCGAACTTTTTTATTTGTTTGCATAACAATTAAAATCATCACCTACACAGAAATTTGAACCTAGTCTTTACTTCATTACAGTCGAATTTCGGTTGACACTTGACAGCTAAACTTGACAATTTCACGCAACGTACTGAGAAAAAAGAAGGCCACTTTTATCAAAGTGGCGCTCATTTGGCTCGGACATTTTCGGGCGCGCGACTGTGGATCTACAGTTATAATTGATCAAAGTATCTGTTGTTGTTAATTATTATGGCCAAATGATTCGTCTAGTGAGTATATAGATCCTACGTTGTGAACGTTGATGTAACCCATAGTAATTTAAGTTAGAAGTAAGAATGGAAACTCTATCAACGGATTATGGAATATATGAGGAAAAATGCATATTTTGCTCTAGAACCTTTATGAATCTTTAGAGTACGAATTGTATGTGTATTACTGAGTACCGGAGACACTATGTCTCCGGAAGGACCGCCATTCCGCCCCCTATGTCCTTTCCAGCGCCTCCAAAATAGTCAGAATATCTCTTTGGGTAAGAAACATGCTGCTATATAGCACTAACAACGGTGCTAGTTAAGAATCTAGTACAAATACAATTCTTAATACTAATGTCAATCTTTCATGACTATGGGTTCACCGTCCTGCATGTTAAGCTCACATTACAGTAGGTTACTAGGTTAATGGTACATATATAATAGCTTGTCTTGCTACATATACAGATTTGGCATTATTTTGCAATGCTTCTTTTGATTATAACTCACATGGTCTCAGTGCGAGCAGAATATCTTTATCAACTGTCTAACATTATGACACATTGAATCAGATATGAATTCACCAACTTAGTGAATAATATATTTTTTTAAAGATAGTAATATCATCATGAACTGCCTAACTTTATGACTCATTCAATCAGATATGGATCCACCTTTTCTAGCAGATATGTATTTTTTTATGTGCAATAAATACCATCATGAACTGTCTAACCATATGACTCATTCAATCTGATATGAATTCACTATTTTTTATAGTGAATATATATTTTTTTATAATCAAAGATAAGAGCAGACCATCTATGAAACCACTCTCTGTGTATCTTTTCTTTGTAAGCAATAAAGCCAATTAAATTATCAATTCCTTCTGGCAATTGATAGTGAATGATTCATATAGCAACCAACCTAGTTAGTCATCTCCTCGTGTGGCAGTAGATGAACTAACGGGCTGTTCCACCCAGCAGTCACCAAATCCTCACTCACATAGTAGGTAGGTGTAAAATCAGCTTTATAACGCTTTTCATTATATTTGGTTTGAATCAAACAGAGAACTAGGCTAACATTCGATAGTATACTCTTAGGATTTTTCTCAAGAGTTAATGATTGAATATACCATTAAGCTTAATCAGTTTTCCATAATAAACTCACATTGTTTCAATGTAAGCAGACATAGTTAGAGATACTTAATTATTATAAAAGTCTAATTTGTTGACTCATTCGTACACTAAGTTCATCATCTTAGTGAAAACAGTATTTTCATTTAATAAACATAATGGGAAAGTAGACTATCGCTGGAACCACCCTCTGTGCGGTAAGTATTTTAATAAACTATAAAGCCAGCTAACACGTCAATTCCGTTAGGCCATTGATAGTGATTCATATAGCGAACAACCTAGTTAGTCATCTCCCAGTGTGGCAGTAGATGAACTAACGGGCACTTCCACCCAGGCAGTCACCAAATCCTCACTCAATAATTGTTATGTATGCCAGCTTTACAGCATCTTCATTACACTGAAGTTTGCTTTAAATCAAACAGAGTTCAAGATTAACTTTCGATAGTGTACTTTTAGTATTGGTTTCAAGTAATAAAGTTGAATATGTCTACAAACTTTACAATATATCTAACATAATGGTGTGTATGAATTTAATCTGGCCCTAGCTCTGTGAAGATTATCAAATAGAGGATTTACCTCCTTTTGTACTAAAAGTGTGGTGAGTAAATAAGGTAAGTCCGGTGTAAGACTTACCTTACTAGCTAAGCCTTATTCAAGTCCCTGCCTAAGTTTCCTATCAGCCTAACAGTGTACTCTAGACTTGGCCCGAGGCCCCCTAGCTCTGTATGAAATTGGCAGTTACTTTTCCCACATTTACATTTAGTGTAGTGTAAGGTTGCACGGTGCAATGCATACCTTTCTAACTTACCTAACCACAAAGACGGTGTGTACCTACGGGCCCTACCACGGTGACCTAAAGATGGCTAGCTCTCTGGCAATATAGCCCCTAGAAAGAGAGAGCAAGCGGGCGGGACACTTACATTAGTGAATACATAAATATATAAATAGGGGACCGCAATTCTGAGTTCCAAATGCAAAGAGACGTGCGCTCACCGAGCATCACGACTAGCGTTACACGTTCGTTACACCGGCCAACAGAATCACGAGTGGGTAACTAGACAGCTCGACTTGCGCCGCTCTGCCTCTGAAACGCCCACTCATTTCAGGAAGACGAGTGTATCTATACGGTCTACGTTGTCACCGTTAGGTTTCCAAACGTATAAATTGTTAAGCTATGACGCTTGATGCCACTCGTTTATTTTGGGAAAGACACAGAAAGTATAAATGGATTAGTACAATAGCACAGATTACTTAATAGTTACTTCGTAACAGATACTGCATCCCGTACAAAATCTTGGTACTTACCGCGATTGTAGCCACAGATTATACTACTCCGTCTCCTTAAGAATGTGTGCGTGCCGACAGTGACAAGGGCTGGCAGTTTGGATTAAAAAAAAATTTCTACATGTTGTTTTACCATTTTGTCGGGATAATTGCTATATATTATATCCATGCAAACTTTCTAGCACTAATATTCTTTAAGCTAAGCCACGGACGGACAAAGAGACAAACGGTCATGGCGAAACTATAAGGGTTCCGTTTTTGCCATTTTAGCTCTGGAATCCTAACAAAAAAGGATATTTATTGTAATGCGCAGAACACATTGCCATGCTCACAGTACCCTAGCGTTATACTAAATACGAAGGTCAACTTTCGAACTTCGCATCGTGCCATCCCGCTCACGCATATAACTTTTTATATTAGAGTAAGAGGGACAGCAGGATACGAACTTCCAAATTATTATATTAGCTATTAATTCTAGCATAGTCATATTAAAATTTGCCCCCTGTTTCACCATTCACTTATAAAAGTCCAGGCGGCATATTTTTTTCCGTGGAACACGAATGAACGTGCGTCGGCGCGCGCTTGTGACAACCTACTGGAATTTCGATCTTAGCAGATCGTCCCCGCGGTAGGTAAATATCGCGCGTAAGTACATGGCATGCATGAGGCCTGACAATAGCGTGGGAAAACAATTCACTGCTTATAGAAAACAGCAACTGAATTCCCACAGTAGAGAACCTCAATTAGGAACTCGAACTTAAATATTTCAAATATAACTGGAGTTGCAAGATAGTAATTCACCACTATAGAGTAGCAAACTAAAATCCCACTAAAATAACAAAACAATTAGACAATACTCACTCAGTGGATTATGTTGACTTACAAGTTATTTTAATCCCCCAAATAAAAGTGTTCAGACCCAATATAAGTCTCAAAAGAACCCCTGAAATTTAATTTAATTTACGCAAATAATTACTAGAACTCCCAACCATACCAAATGACGCTAATAAAGAACCCTCAGTAAGTACTCTATGAAAACTAAGTCTCAGCTGCCCCAGTCCGTACGCCACGAAGACTAAACGTAAAAAAGCCCCGTCTTTTGTGCTCACTCCTATTTATAGCCTCGGTATCCAGCCCAGCGACATTGGCGACGTCGACGAAGTCGACGACATCGACGACATCAGCGAACTTAGCGACCTTAGCGAAGTTGGTGACATCAGCGAAGTTGGCGACATTAGCGACGCCATAATATTCACAATACAACAACTTTTATATTTAAATTAATTGATAGTTAATGTATCCAATAGTAATGGATTGAAATCTGAGTATATTTCCAATTTTGACAACAACAGACCCTTCCTCTTAATTTATAAACGAATATTTAAGAAGTTCATCTATTCTCATTAAACGCTTGCAAAGAGTTTCAAAATGGCTACGATGAATATTTTGATAGCTCATAATAACTTAATTACTGGACCGAATATCATGATATGTGGATAGAAAAGAAGTTTGTGCTTTCTAATATCATAATCAATAACTATTTCCCTTGCATTTTGAGGATATTCTTTGTAATGACAACAATTATCATCAGTTCCAATGTAAACATAATACAATAAAAGTGCCACCTTATTGTTACCATTATTTTGTAGATATTAATTTTACATACATCATATTCATATTAAAGGTATATTTTACCTAATTTCTCATGAAATAAAGTATAATTTTATATTATTAAATTCTTGGAAGATATTAGCGCCCTCTGGTGCCAGAAACTAAAACTATTCAGTACAGTACTCGGCTACATTAGTTATTAGCCAGTCACCTAGCCAGCAAACGTATTGTTGCCAATGTTTAACGTTAGGTGGCGCTTATATAAAACTCAATACTTTTGTCAATATGGCATGGCATAATGATACAAAATATATTCGTGCCTTGTGGCTTCCAAGCATGTAGCTTTGGATTGTCACAGTTCTTGCCAAATTTTATAAGCAATATAATTTGACAACACGCAACGCTTCTACTACTTAATATGTTCATACATATATCTATGTAATTATACAGTTGCAAGCAATCAGTTGTGTCGTCTATGTTTGGATACGATTTCCAAAACATCAACATTACTAAGGCATTCACGTCGTCAGTATGTAGGTACATATCATATCGTAATTGCTAAGAGAAATAGGGATGATGCCACCACAGAACAATAATTCCAAGACGCAATTATAGTAAAAGAATACACTTTATTTTAGCTAAAGTGTGTGAAAAGTGTGTGTGTGTGGTGCTTATGGCTGAGACCTTGGAGGACCTCAGTGCGATGCTCGCTGACCTCGGAAGAGTCTCCGAGAGAGTTGCTCTTAAATTGAACATGGACAAGACGAAGGTCATGTCGAACGCCCATGTTGTACCAACTCCCGTCGTAATCGGAGATACTTTGCTCGAAGTTGTTGACGACTATATCTATCTGGGACATACAATCCACTTGGGTAGGTGCAACTTCGTGAAAGAGGTCAATCGACGAATTAGACTCGGCTGGGCAGCGTTCGGGAAGCTCCGCAATATCTTGTCATCCGATATACCGCAGTGTCTCAAGTCAAAAGTCTTTGACCAGTGTGTGTTGCCAGTGATGACTTATGGCACTGAGACGTGGCCGCTAACGATGGGTCTTATAAGGAAGCTCAAGGTCACTCAGAGGGCGATGGAGAGGGCTATGCTTGGAGTTTCTCTGCGGGATCGCATTAGAAATGATGAAATCCGCGTAAGAACTAAAGTCACGGACATAGCTCGAAGAATCGCTAGACTTAAGTGGCAGTGGGCAGGGCACATCGCCCATAGAACTGACGGCCGATGGGGCCGAAAGGTTCTCGAGTGGCGTCCGCGGACCGGAAGACGCAGTGTAGGTAGGCCTCCAACAAGATGGAGCGACGACCTGGTGAAGGTAGCGGGAACGCATTGGATGCGGATGGCGTAGGGACGATCTGTTTGGCGAGCCTTGGGGGAGGCCTATGTTCAGCAGTGGACGTCTTTCGGCTGAAATGATGATGATGAATGATGTGTGAAAAAATGGTTATCAGAAACCAGATTAATTTTCAATTAACTGCAAAATTTTATTTAAAACAAGATAAATAGGCCATCGAGTTGGCATAGAAGTGACGTCATGATAACTAGCAATCTATGGGAGAAGTCTACGGGAGAGTCGTATTTTGACAGTTCATAAAAATTATGTCGTTGATTGGTGATATCATTATCTCCATTGAGACGTTGTGACTAACTTATTCATAAAGAGCCTGAGCTCATTTTAATTTAACATGCGTTTGTTTTTATTTGTCACTTGGACATTTACGAGTACCTTTGCAAGACATAGACAAAACGCTATCTAGCTAAATGAGCTCATAGAGTTAGTAAATTTTTAATTTTATAAATATGACAAGTTAATGGAGCTACCTGACAATAGACCCCTTAAAATTATCAACGTCAACTTTAATGACAACATTTAAGTAAGTAGCGAAAATACAATAATACTAAAACAACTGTTTCGTAAACAAGTTAAGCCTCCCAAGAATCTGTCCGAGTGATAACAGACTTGAGTTACTTAATTACTACTGAGTTAATGGACAGTACTTAAACTGGAAAAGGACTTGTTTATTGCCAGAGACATAAAGTTTCCAATCCGTTACTTAATTGGCTAACAGGCTGTGCCAAAATAATTTGAAGCTTTATTTCGTGATTGCGTTGGACAAAGTTCTTATATTCGAAAGACATATTTCAGATGACCAACTAATTGATACCTGATTAATTAATTAATTGTCTGACGATTCTCGATATATTATGACTCGACCATCGCCATATTATGACTTACTGAAGAATTTCAGATTTTCTAGATACTATTTTTCACGAGGCCACGATACATGATAATATTTTTATTCGTATTTTATTAAGGCTCTTTTGTTTCTCGGAAAAAATACAACGCTTGTATGTTTTAGCTCAACATAGCTTACAACATAGACTTTTCCTTTCTTTCTGTCTATTGTAATAAGGATCATTTCCCTCACATGACGATAACATTCCTCTATGACGACTTAAATGTTGATGAACTTTTTACTTCTAACGACACATTTCTATAACGCCATATTCCCATTTTAGTCAACTTCCTAACTCGGTAACAATCACATATCGGCCATGTTCAATTCCCAAATGGTCCGCTTCCTATCTTGTCTACATTCTCAACTCGTCCACATTCCCAAGTTATCCACATCCCCATGGAGGTAAAAAACATAAAAAAAAACTTACAACTGCATTGAGAACCACCTTATTTTCTAAACACTAATCTAGAATATTTTCTTCAAATACGAGTAGCACTGTAGAGTAGGTAATGATAATCTATTTTCTTGTAGGTAACTAAACAATATTCGAAATTCTGATAGAATTTGTACATTCCTACAGCGAACGATTACGGAATGTGGACGATATGGGAATGTGGACGATTTGGAAATGTTGACGAGATGGGAATAAGGACGAAATAGAAATATTGACAAAATGGGAATATGAACGAAGTGAACCTAGACGACAGAAAGCAGGGATTATTCATTCCGATAATGCTTCTTACTTAGTATGTAACGGTACCTACATCTCCATTACCCTTATTCAATTAAAAAGCGGCTCAGTCCGTATTATAGCGAATTGCAATCAATAGTAATGAGGGTGAATGAGCGCAAGGTATTACCAGCAAATTGAGTAAATGTATCCGGGCAACCTCTCCGGCTTTGAAAGATCCCAGGGGGAGAATTATTACGTCATCGCTTTGCCTGTACATTCTGAAGCGTTAGAAAGTCTCTGGGGAAAGGGTATAATCAAAGATTTTTATTGACACGAGCTAATTTGGGATCGTTAATTCAAATATTTACAATTTTTATTATTTTTTTGAAGCAAAAAATGTTTGCTTACTGAAAATTGAAAATAGGTTGAACACTTATTAATACAGAATATAATAAAATCATTCCCAACAAAAGTTTTTTGATTTTTTATACTTCTGTAGTTTTAATTAAAATGAGCCTTCTTCCCAGCCTATACACGTCCCACTGCAGGGACGAGGATGGAGGATGAGAGGGCTTGGGCCGTAGTTCCCACGCGGGCCCAGTGCGGATTGGGAACTTCACACAAATCATTGAATTTATTCGCAGATGTATGCAGGTTTCCTCACGATGTTTTCCTTCACCGAAAAGCTCATGGAAAATTTAAAATGTAATTTCAGACATAAATTCCGAAAAGCTATGTGCGAGCCGGGATTTGAACCCACGACTCTCTTCTTGAGAGGCCATAGGTCAAACCGCTAGACCACCACGGCTTCCTAAATGAGCATTATGGATAGGACACCTACTTATGTATTGTGTTTACCGGGATAGTGCGGCTTTGATGAATGTCTGACATCGGTTCATTAGTTAGCTCATGCTAGAGATTACTGTCAATGTAAGAATTCCGGCCAACAGATACTTTTATATGTACACCAAATTTCAAGCTTTTAGGACTGCTAGATGTAATCTATTCCCCAGCACTTTGCATGGAATTGAAAACACCTTTTTTAATGACCGTATATTTATATTGCTTAGACCTAAAAGTTTCATTTTTTCACAGCTTCAAAGGATCGCTGACCTTGAGTAGGTATTTACTATACTGTAGGTGATATTACTGTACTGTGGCCCGGCGGAAGACCAGTGCTGGTTTTTAACTAGCGACATGCTGAGCCGGGACCCTTTTTGTAGCAGCACTAATATGTACATTCCTGTGTCTATGTCTATGTTTTTACTCTTATTTTTGCCTGTGTACGTGTTATTGTTGTTATAAATAAATGTTTTTCTTTCTTTCTTTTCTTTCTTTTATTTGATACTAATTTCAGCTTGAGACCTTTGCACGTTCCTAAGAAAAAAGGCAGACGGATAGACACATTCACATCAAAATGGTACTACAAAGGTTACGTTTTTTTTCCTTTGAGGCACAGAACTCTAAAAACATGCAGACTGTGTCTTCTCTTGTTTCAGATGTCGAAGGTCAACTGGAAGAGATCTTTTTTTTGGTTCGTGCTCTAGTAATTTTATGTGTTGTAAGTACATTAAAGTACCGTCATAATACATACAACATTTACCTCTTTATTACTAGGTAAGTATACATTTTTAAAGGAATCTCCGCTCAAGGTAAATAAGAAAAATGTAGAAATTTCGACTACTAAACTGAGAAAGAAGATCCAGAGTGCAGATATCTTTGAGTTCAAGATCGAACGTATTGCGCTGACCTCTATCAGCCTAGACCTTGTTATGATGCACGTAGCATCTCGAGTTACTCTTCCTTGAAAACTATATCGCATTGGCTGAATTTGTAGCTTTTGCTTCAAGTTCAGCGATAGTCCATGAAAGAAAGTTACATTGCCAATGTTGAAGGCGCCATGGCGTTTGAAACTAACTCTCTGCAGCGAACATCAACCGCAGACAAGAACTTTGGTACACCTGGTCGTTATACACTGACGAACAAGAATCGCGGGTCGCATTTCATACAACTTTGTACAGGTTAGTGCCCGTTATTTTTGCTCGTTAGTATGATGTTATATTTCACATGCAACCTTTCCTTCACAAATACTTCTGGTATTTCTCAGGCATGTCAAAGTTAAAGTAGAAACGGCCAATTAAATTGACAGAATTTGAATAATATAAAAAGCCGTGGTGTCCTAGTGGATTGACCTATAGCCTCTCAAACAGAGAGTCGTGGGTTCGAGTCTGGGCTTGTACCTTTGAGTTCTTTTTATCTCTTCTCAAATTCAAATTCAAATGATTTATTGCTTACAACATGTTGTAAAATTACTAGGTGTTATACAATATAATGTATCAAACATGCACCCTGCAAGGGCATTGCAACATAATACCTAAATCTAATTTAGCTATACTTTCACATAGTCTAAAATATTATTTTGATAATAATGTTTGTATGTGTGTGTGTGTGTGTGTGTGTGTGTGTGTGTGTGTGTGTGCGTGTGTGTGTGTGTGTGTGTGCGTGCGTGTGTGTGTGTGTGTGTGTGTGTGTGTGTGTGAGAGAGAGTGAGTGAGTGAGTGTGTGTGCGTGTGTGTGTGTGTGTGCATGTATTTTATTAAGTATTGTATTTTTAGGAATCTTTAAGTGGAATTTTATACCAATCAATATTTCATTACCATTTGTTGTCCAGGTACTCGTTTAGCGAGTAATAGGCTTTATTTACTAAAATTCGTTTTAATTTTTTTATAAATAGGTTATCTTTTACTTCTTTTTTATCACTTTCTTTTTTTGAGTTTTTAGAACGTGCGAAATTGCGAGCTTTACGGTGAAGGAAAACATCGTGAGGACACCTGACACACGTGCGGAGAAATTCAATGGTGTGGGTGAAGTTCCTGATCCGTACTGGGTCCGAGTGGAAACTACGGCCAAAGGCCTTACATTCTGAGAGGAGACCTGTGCTCTGAAGTGGGACGTATATAGGCTGGGATGATGATGATGATCTAATAAAAAAATTGCATAGTATTTTAAAACGAATCTTCTTTTAACAAATTCAATTGATTTGGTATCACATTGTAAAAGGGCAAGGTCGTATTTATGTGGTCTGTATGCTACACAGTGACCAGACCGCGAATAGGCTAGACGACTAAAAAAACTGTTTAGTCCGTCAGTTAGATTATTAAAAAATATTGTACACGTATTTTTTCTTTTGTTTGACAAACAAAAAATGAGGAGGATACAGTGCTTATAAGTTTCGAGTGACGTCACTATATGGTACAATTTTTACCTAATGATGACGTCACAAGCCCCCACTCCGGAAGTTTGATGATCTATATCTTTGTCGTTTTTTAATAATTTGATAAACCAAAAAATACGTGTCCCATATTTTCCCATAATCTAACTGACGGACTAATTAGAATGACAAATTTTTAACCCAGTCGTCATCCCTATTCGTAGGCGAGGGCCCGCTTCGCCCACGCCTAGCTACGCCACTGTGCCATCTTGAACAATTTCTCTCTCAATCTTATTTCAAAACACGCCAGTGGTATAATGTAAGGGCACCAATATTATAAAAGGTACCTGTACGATATGACGTCACCCAAAATTCACAATGGCAGGAGCCAGTTGAGTTTTGAAAACTTTTCACTTTCGTTGTTGAGTTCCAAACGAAAACAAAATGAAAATCGGGTTACGCAAAGTTGCATAAGCAAATGTTATTCAAGCTACCTTTCCTTATTTTCTCATAAAGTTTCCGAATTCTAATAATAACAAAATTTTGCTTACAAAGAACCCACAGCGTTGTTAACTTAAATAATACGAGGAAGAGCAATAGTCTTGGAAACAAAGTTATAATTAGTTGACACGATGCGGGCTTTACGTGTCCGTGGTGCAGGTTGTTAACCGGAGGTTAATTCTGCTGCACTACATAAACTCAGAGACAACGAAACATCATATTGTTGCACTTTGACCACAATACGTCTGATGGAAAGCAAAGATGAGGTCTACGATGGAGTACGCTTGCCTAGTAAATGCTCACCCTAGACTTGAAAACGGTCGGGATTGTAGTGTTAATTATTAAGCATTCGGGATTTAACCACAGAATATTTAGTTTTAAAATTACTTTGGTGTTTTGGCTAGTTACATTACAGTAGTCGTGGTCACGAGTACACTTTTCGGACATTCTTTTGTTTGACATCCACTGGCACAAAGCGATCAGTGTTATACAAAATTTTGCCGACAAGTCATTATTGTAACACAGGAAAAGAATACAGGGAGGAAGCGTGTATGCTATCCACTGTGTGAAACGAGTAAACCTAAATTAAAGAAAATAAATTTAAATTTAAATTTAAGAGTTTTGTAAATTTAAGATCTCGTTGAGCTAAAATATCTACTTAAAGCTTCTTGCTGTATGAAATAAAAAAAAGCACGGTGAAAATATGTGTCCGAATGAAAGTGTCTTAAGTAGGGGTCATAGTTAAGATAAAACAGGATAAATTATCGGAAAATCGGAACTTATTGTCAGCTACATCTTTTCTATCTTCTCTCGATCCTCTGGGCTGTGGCAGAATATTAGTGTTTTGCTCCTATGAGCAATGTTGACCACTGAGCCACGGCCCTTTTGCACTACTGCAGCGCATACAGACAATATAAAATGTTTTACTTTTAAGTTTATACTGATTTCTGTATTTTTGTTAATCTTGATTGTATGTGCATGCAGTACCAAATAAACGTCTTTATCTATCAATCTATCTATCTTCTACATAAATTTTTAAGATAGGCGCGAAAATAGATAAGCAAATGGCTTACTCGTCGGTCAGACAAAATTCTGTTAAGCTTTATTCAAGTAGACGTTGACGTTTTTGCAGAGAAAAGGTCAGACTCGTAGAGTAATTTAGTAAAAGATGTTGTATACATTTATTTACTTAATGAGGCCCTAGATATCACTTGTTGTTGAGCAATGACAAGGACGAAAGGAAAAGAAGTTTTCGCAGACGATGTACAATATTTAACTATAAATATTATATTTCATCTTAAAAATTCAGAGAGAGAGAGAGTGTCGGGCGTCAACACGAGGAAAATTAAATAAAAAAACTCAACTAAAGTCTTACGTAGTTACGTTTTGGTCCTTTTAGGGCCGGCGCTCACTGACGGCATGGCACGGCATGGCATTTTATTACTATCAAGTTATTTTGAATCTTATTTCAATGAGTTTAGAATTCATGTAACTTTATTTCGATACCACGATGCCGCCACATGCCGAGGGATGACGCAACGCATAACCAATAAAGTAACATGAATTCTAAAATCATTGAAATAAGATTCAAAATAACTTGATAGTAATAAAATGCAAGCCGTGCCATGCCGTCAGTGAGCGCCGGCCCTTACGGCAGCAGTGTCTAATTATAGATCAAAAGTGAGATTTGCATCTTTTTTAGGGTTCCGTACCCAAAGGGTAAAACGGGACCCTATTACTAAGACTCCGCTGTCCGTCCGTCTGTCTGTCTGTCCATCTGTCACCAGGCTGTATCTCATGAGCCGTGATAGTTAGACAGTTGAAATTTGATGTATTTCTGTAGCCGCTATAACAACAAATACCTACTAAAAAAACAAAATAAAATAAATATTTAAGAGGGCTCCCATACAAGAACCGTAACTTTTTTTGCCGGTTTTATAGATAATGGTACGGAACCCTTCGTGCGCGAGTCCAACTCGCACTTGGCCGATTTTTTAAAACATAATGAAGTTTGAATAAATTGTTGATTTGTTTTGAAACTTTCTAAATAATTTTATCTATCTTGATGCTAGTAGGTACCTGAAATAATTATTTATTAAACTAAGACCTAGAACAGAAATACTAAGTGAAAATTTGCTACAAATCTCAGAGTGATCAACGAAGTTGGTTACAACTTGAATTGCTTTTCTTTCGTTTTCTGCCTAAAATTGTAGTGCAAATTAAAGCAATAGGATATGTTTTTTTGCGAAACAGTGGCGTAGCGTGGGTCTCAGCCACCCGGGGCGGAAGAAAATTTTGCCACCCTCTTGTATACGGTCTGCCTACTTCAAAAAAATTTACTTAGCCAATTTAAAAAAGTACAATATGGAATACAGGGGTCTAGGCAGCGTGTCCAGGAGATGGAATGAAAGATGCCTGGACAGTAAAAAATATGTATAATATTAAAAAATGAGTCGCGTCTGCGAGACGATTGAATGCTAACTGGCTTCACAGCGCCGGCCGCGGCGCTGGCGATGGTCTTCCTCGTCCCGCACCTCGCCCTGCAGCCCCCGCCGTCGCCTGTGGTGCATCACGCGCAGTGTGCGTGAACAGACTCCCCGCCTTGGGAGCTCTGGCTTCCAAGAGAGCTATCTTCGTGGTTGACAACAGGCAACAGGCATACTCTGTTCAAGGCCCTCTTGACGATGCCTTTAGCTGTTGTAAAATCAGCAACTCTCGTTATGCCATCTGATCCAGGATAAAGTTGGTGAACGCGCCCCAAGCGCCACCGCATTGGTGGCAGGTTGTCATCCTTGATAATGACGAGGTCTCCTTTTCGAAGCTCACCCTTCTTCACTCGCCATTTGCTCCGTTGTTGCAGCTCACTTAGATATTCATTGTGAAACCGCTTCCAGAAATGCTGTTTAATCTGTTGCAGTTTCTGGTATCTGTTGGGACAGTTGGTTGTAATAGGCAGCTCAGGTAAGGCAGTCAGAGGCCGCCCTATTAGGAAGTGCCCTGGAGTCAAAGGAGACATATCAGAAGGATCAGACGTTTGAGGAGTTAACGGACGGGAATTAAGGATAGCTTCGATTTGTGTGAATAGTGTCGCTAACTCCTCGAACGTCAGATGCGCATTTCCTACAACACGTTTTAATAGTAATTTGGACGATTTAATTCCGGCCTCCCACGCCCCCCCAAAGTGGAGGGAATACGCAGGTATAAAATGGAATTTGATGCCTTCATCGTGGGCAGCCTCATTGACGGATCTTTGGCTAGCTCGCAACATTCTGCCCAACTCGTTATTTGCTCCCACGAACGCTGTGCCGTTGTCGCAATAAATGTCATGAGGCTTGCCACGTCGTGAAATGAATCTGCGTAGTGTCATTAAAAAGGCATCAGTACTTAGACTACTAACCACCTCCAATGTTAAAGCCTTGGTGCTAAGGCAAATAAAAAGGCAAAGCCAACATTTGGTCAACGTACATCCTCTACCTTTCCGGTTCGCTATTAAAAATGGACCTGCAAAGTCTATCCCAGTCGCTAAGAAAGGATAGGTAAGCGTAACCCGGGGAGGAGGTAAGTTACCCATCATGGGTTGAATTGAGCGACCTTGAATGCGCAGGCATACGATACATTTTCGGAACGTCCGTCGAGCCAGGTCTCTTCCACCCAGGGGCCAAAACTTATCTCTAATAATATTCAACAATAGTTGAGGTCCACAATGCAAATTGCGTAAATGTTCCCTAGCGAACAATAATTTTGTAAAATTATGTGAAGAACATAGCAAGATTGGATGTTTTCTAGAATCTTCACAATTAGAATTTTGGATCCTTCCTCCAACCCTAATCACGCCCAGGTCATCAAGGTAAGGATTTAATGACGTGATCCTTGATTTACGATTCAATGGTTTTTTATTATGTAACGCTTGTAGTTCTGAGGGGAATGAATCGCGTTGACTCATTGTGATCAGGGTTTGAGTGGACCGATCAATTTCATTATTAGATAAAATGCCGCTTAGACGTGTACTGCTATCCTTACATTTACAGTTATGACTAAACCTCAGAATATATCCGACTACACGGATCATTTTGTGAAACTTAGAAAATCTATTGAAATCAAACGACGCTTGATCTGTCATAACACATGTATGTACTTTAAGTTCTGGCAGTTCAGTACATTCGACATGGGTACTTGGCCATTCAGTCTCATTTTGTTTCAAGAAAGATGGGCCGTTCCACCAAAGAGTTACAGTCGGTAACTTAGAGGGGCTTAACCCTCGTGAAGCTATATCAGCCGGGTTCAATTCTGTAGGTACGTGATTCCAAGAAGATTTGTCAGTCAGCTCATGAATTTCGTTTACTCGATTGTAAACGAACTGTTTTAAATTACTGGGGTTGGTCGTTTTAATCCAACCCAGTACTATTTTAGAATCACTCCAATAATATGTTTTGTCGAACTTGCATCTAAGCGACTGACATACCTTCGTACTCAATTGAGCACCTAGCAAAGCAGCCGCCAGTTCTAGCCGCGGTATGGTGGTCGGCTTCAGGGGGGCTACCCTAGCTTTAGCGCACATCAACATAACCGACACACTATCTTCATGGGTGCACCGTATGTAAATGCATGTGGCAAATGCATTTTGAGATGCGTCGACGAAGCAGTGCAATTGAACCAGCATGGGCGTGCCCGTCGCTGCCGGCAAGACATAGCGTGGAATGCTTATAGATTCTATTTCCCTTAAATTGGTTACAAAGGCATCCCATTCCTTACCCACATCGACAGGCACTGGGTCATCCCAGTCGAGTTTAGACTGCCAGAGTTTTTGTAGCAACAGTTTAGGTACTATGGTACAGGCACTGATTAAGCCGAGTGGATCGAAGACTTTACACGTTGCTGCGAGAATATTTCGTTTTGTATACACTGGCTCGGTCTGAAAGTCGACTGTGAAGTATAATTCATCTTGCAATGGACGCCAATTCAACCCCAACACTGAAGATTGGTTTTGTAAATTTGAATATTGATCGTTAATCTGAGATAAATCCTTTTCAGTGCAGGTGGTTGATAAGGAATCAATCGCAAAAATGCTAGGTACATTTGTTCGAAACTTCCTTAATGGGAAACAGGCCTCTGCTAGCTTATCGACCACTGCGTCTCGTATGTATTTAAGTTCGGCTTGACTATCACATCCGGTTATTAAATCGTCACAATAAAAATCGTTTTTTATGACATTTGCTACTTTCGTATCTATACAATCATCTGCTACTTGCAATATGCATCGCGTAGCCAGATAAGGAGCAGAAGCCGTGCCATAGGTAACTGTTTGTAGTTGTAAAGTTCTTAACGGTTGAGTTTCACTATCTCGCCACAATATCAGCTGTAAGCGGCGTTGAGGCTCCGTCAGCAAAATTTGACGATACATTTTCTCAATGTCCCCTGTTAGAACATATCTATGCTGACGGAACCTCAACAAAATAGATAATAAATCGTTTTGAACTACTGGTCCCACATATTGGATATCATTTAGTGACTTTCCCGATGCTGTGCGAGCTGAAGCGTTGAATACAACTCTTAGCTTCGTGGTCTCGCTCTTCTCGCGCAGCACAGGGTGGTGAGCTAAATAATTTCCATTATGTGGCCTTTCTATCTCAATTAAATGGCCCAGAGCAGCATATTCACGAATAAATTGACTATACATTTCCTTTAGCTTGGGTTGCTTCTGGAAGCGTCTTTCCAAATTAAAAAAACATCTTTTAGCAAATGAATATGAGTCTCCTAGTACTTCTGGGCTCTCACATAGTGGCATGGTGACTTGGAACCTACCTGAGTCTAGCCGAACCGTAGTTTTATTAAACGTATCTTCACAAATTTGCTCATCCTTTGAAAAGGTTTTAGTAGGTATCGTGAAGGTTTCCAAGTCCCAAAATTTGGACAGTGCGTCCTTGATTTCTTGACTAAAGTGACACAATATTTTGCTGTTCGGTCCTTTTGTCAAAACAGGCGAGGGTAGCCTCGCCGGTCCCGACACTAACCAACCCAGCTTCGAATAGATTAACACGGGACCATTTTCTCCTAATGGGATTTGACAACCCCCTTTAACAATATTCCACATGATGTCCGATCCCAATAAAATATCAATTTTATCTCTTATGTAAAAACCTGGATCAGCAAGTGCAATATTGTTAGGTAAATTCAGCTTATTCGGATTAATCTCTACACTAGGTAAGTTTTCTGCTATATTTTGAATAATCATACAATGCACATTTGTGTTGTATGCATTAATTCTTGATTTAATATTTAAATTACAATATTCTGACGTGTTACACAAAGAATTATTTAGTCCACTAATACACCTAGAATTTGTTCTATGAGTTTTAATATTTAGTTTATGTTTCAAGTTTTCGGTGATGAATGAACTTTGACTCCCGCAATCCAAAAGAACTCGTGCAAGGTAAGTATTGTTATTATATTCGTTGACAACCTCTACCAAGGCGGTACCAAGCAGTACTTCACTATTGTATGTGTGCGTCGTGAGTGTCGTAATAGAAGAACTAGCTCCATTGGAAGTATTAGACGTCTCTTGGTACGAGTTTGTTTTACCTTCTTTTGTTTGTATGGCTGTGTTTTTACATAGCAAACTATTGTGCTTTTTGTTACAGACCCTGCAGGAGTTCAGTCGGCAGCTGGATGGTGAATGACCTGGACGAAGACAGTTAAGGCATAGCCTTCGTTTGGAAACCTCAATCTCCCTAGCCTCAACAGTCATTTCCAGAAATTGCTTACATTCGTACAAGCGATGATTTTGATTACAAATAAAGCACGATTTATTTGGAACAGATGTGAAAAAGTTTCTTATTTGCCTTTGGTCCCTGTTATTTGTGAACCTTTCATTTTTAGGTGTCGGATTGAGTTTGTAGCCACCCTGAACGGTCTCTAAGATGTCTGCTCTGTGCCTAAGAAATTGATAAAAGTCATCAAGACTAGGAGATCCTTCAAGGTGAACTTTGTGCTCTTCCCACTTAACGCTTGTAATACTATCCAACTTTTGAACCACGATGTATATAATCAAAGTGTCCCATTTATCGGTGGGCTCTCCTAGCGCATTCAAGGCTCTCAAGTTTTTTGTGACATGATCAATAATGAACCTAAGGGATCTATGAGACTCCCTATTCAAAGATTTGAGATTAAAGAATGATTTGAGGTGATTATTAATTAGTACGTTTTTGTTATTATATCTGTTGCATAACAGTTCCCACGCAATGTTAAAATTCTCGGCTGTAAAATCTATCGATTTTATTGCGACAGCAGCGCCACCTTCTAGAGAAGATCGGAGGTAATGAAATTTGCTTATGTCCGGAATAGCATCATTTAACCTTATCAACGAGTCGAAGGTGTCACGAAATTCGAGCCATTTCAAATAGTTCCCATCAAAATTAGGTAACTTAATTGTAGGTAATTTAATTTGGCTATTAAAGTTTTGACTACTGCCACTTTCAATTGAAAGTCTTCGATTCGCACCTTCAACCCGATCCTCCCGTTTTAAAACTATGTCTTGAGCGCTTGACATTACCGAAAAGAATTGGTTTTCTATATCAAATCGTTCTTGTAAATATTTGTCCATATTACTAGATGAACCAACTGTTTCAATTTCTGTTTGAACACTTTCAAAGTCGGTAAATAACTCGTTCATCTTTGCTAATCTCAAATTTAGATCACTTATATCTTTCGTTGTAATATCGCTGACGTCTCTTTGTTCCATTACGGAAAGAAACTCTTTAAATTTAGTTATCCGCGCCTTAATTGTGCCGCGTTTACGATTTAATATAGTCAATTCTTCCGGGTTGTCAGGCTTATTACTGGTGTTACCCAACATAGTCACAAAAATTTAATACTTCAAACAGTAAAATAGAAATAAAATAAAGTTGGGCTAAAATGTGCAAGCGAACCAAATTCCAGTAGGCGAAGCGGGTAGAATAGCGAACGCGTTGCCGCTGCGTAGCCGCAGAGCGAAGAAACGCAGGTAGATGTCGAGCGAACGCTGCGCAGCGCGATAGCAACAAGCGCGCAGAAGCGAAGTAATGCAGCCACCCTGGAATGTTCGGCGAGTTTGCTAAAGCTAAGCAATGTAATAGAAGCGCGGAACAAGTATGCGCAGAAGGACTAAGTGCAATGAATAGATGATTCAATGAAAAAAACTAGTTAAATAGAAAGAAAGTTTTGTTTGCAAAGCAAGACATGTAATTCGTAATTACGTAAATTTATTGAATTTGTATTTTTTTACAAATACTAGCTGTTGCCCGCGACTCCGTCCGTGAAGAATAGGGGTATAAAAGCCTATGACCTATTCTCAAACCTATTAAACACTTATAGACAAAAGTTTTATCAAAATCGGTCAAGCCGTTTCGGAGGAGCTCGCTCACAAACGCCTTGACACGAGATTTTTAAATATTAATGAAGATTTACTAAAATTTAATCCCAATTTCTTTAGCGTTCGAAGCGTTAAAAGGCAAAAAACAGACAGACACACAGGATTACTGACGCATTTCCAATAGCAGTAGAATTCAATTAATAGGTACGGAATGCTCAGTACGTAGGACAAGCATCAATCTATTTTTTTTCCTTTAAGCTTCTATTTTAACTTTTAACTTTCTATGCTTAAGACTCTGTGATTATTGTGTTTATCTTTAAATCACCACAATAACAATTAATGCGAAGTTTAATAATATAATACTATTTTGCAACAGTATTTTTATGTTTAACAATATTTAACGATTATAAGTAGGTAGATTTCGCAAGTGAACTTCTGTTGGTACCTAAGTCTGCGTATAGATTCACAACAGAACACAAAGTGAAAGTAAATTTATTCTATTTTATTGACCGTTACTCTGGTTGTTTACGTTTGATTTTACCTAATTTATTTAATGATGTTACTCACGACACTATTCACGACAAATCGAAAGGGGTGCAAGGAAATGGATAAAACAAGGAACGGGCTTACTTCCTTTAGGAATGGCCTTCTGGAGCGCTGGCTGTCCGGAGGCTTCGAGAAAGATGTCCGCTTGGTCTTGTAGTTGACTTGACGCCTATGTGTTCCTCGCCCGACGACTCGGAATAGTGCAGGTGCAGGGATGTATTTTGAACTTCACCGGCCGTAGATTGCAGACCGGGTCCTGTCACGGTCGCCAACTTGTCCAGGAGATGGAATGAAAGATGCCTGGACAGTAAAAAATATGTATAATATTAAAAAATGAGTCGCGTCTGCGAGACGATTGAATGCTAACTGGCTTCACAGCGCCGGCCGCGGCGCTGGCGATAGTCTTCCTCGTCCCGCACCTCGCCCTGCAGCCCCCGCCGTCGCCTGTGGTGCATCACGCGCAGTGTGCGTGAACACAGCGAATACGATTTTGTCCCATTCGGTGTCGAGACCCTTGGTCCGTGGGGTCCTAGCGCCTTAAAGCTCTTTAAGGAAATTTCTAAGAGGTTAGTCGACGTCACAGGTGACCGAAATGCTGGCAGCTTCCTCGGACAAAGAATTAGCTTAGCTATTCAAAGAGGAAACGCTGCCAGCATCTTCGGCACCTTGCCTAAGGGGACTAGCTTTCAGAATATGTTTTAGTTATATTTTATATTTTTGTTTTCTTTTTCTTATTGTACATATTTTTTTTTAGTCTAGGATTGTTGTACATTTGTAATATATATTTAGTTATTAATGGATTAAATAGTTTTTATATGGAATTGTCCAAATATTTACAAAATATTTGCCGCCCCCTAAACGTGCAGCTCGGGGCGGGTCGCCCCCATGTATCGCCCCCCCCCCCCCCCTACGCTACGCTACTGCTGCGAAACCCGACCTTTCAGGCAGTGCCTCGATACTAATTAATAACTACTAGGTACTATTCTTATTAAATGTAGCTTTTAATTGACAGCTTTTTTCGTTACTCTAATGAGTGCTAAAAAGTCCTGAAGTTCCTAATTTTGCTTACCTAAAGGTTTCCTTTGTCATGTAGTTGTAGATAAGGAATAAACAATGAATTTTACGAAATTCAACAAAAGTGAATGAGCCCGCAAGCTAATTTTTAAATAACTTATACATAGTTACTAATATTAAATGAATTTAATGACTATAAACTCGTAACGGTTTATTCATTGCTACCTGCCTGCACCTGCAGGCAACTTATATGTATTTTGTCGATTCTCAAGTAAAATATCCTAATGACAATGATTCTTCCCCAATAGCGGTTACTTTGTGAAGAGTGTCGTTCATATTTTTAACGAAAATAACAAAAATACTATGACGCAAACATTCAACACGAAGTAAAGTGCCGCCTTCGGAAGAACAAAAGGTGCAACATAACAACCTCATTAAGTTTTACAAAAGAAGGAACACGTATCAATGTCTCACTACTGTCACAAAAACGCAAAAGTAAGGAATAAGGCGCCAATAGTAATATTATTTGTTTCTAACTCGTAATGTGAAAGGACAAGGCCTGGTGAAAAGAAGACGGAAGTAATGAGTAAGAAGTTTTTCTTTTTAGCGACGTATATTATTGGAGCAAGCGCTCATCATAAGTAGGTTGTTTCTGATACTTTTTGTTGAAAACTATTCCAAGTTATAATTGTACTTACAACTTTCATTTAGTTGTGATTATTCACATTGCCTGGTTAGGAATAAAATACCATAGTTCTTATAAATAACTACTTAGATTAAATATTCAGGTTTTATAAATAAAGATGCGTTTCCTTTCTAAGGAAAGATTTTCTTTACGAACATAATTTTTACGGGATCTGACTTATTATTATCCGCTCATGTTTTCACAAAAGGAACTCTTTGTGTCTGCTAGCAAAATCTTACTTTAATAAAATATTAAACTTCCCCATGCCAAGAATATTTACCAACAAAACTCGTTATTTCGTCCCGTTGTTTTGAAACAAAATGTCAGTTCCAAGGAGGCAACTGAATTGGAGTTTAAATGAAAAAATAATAATTTGCATTGATATTTTTTGTAATTTTTTCTCTGTAGGTAAAATAACTAAAATTATTAAGTTTATGATTCATTTTATGAAAACCTAGCATATGTAGGTACGCATGTTAAGAAAATATGTCTTCTGAGAAGTGAGACACAGTGATTACTTAGCTACTTAGGTATAGTCCCTCGCAACCCGTTCACCTACCTGATCCAGTAAGTTGCGTTCCGTATCATCGTCTTATTATCGTCGTTTCGTCTATCACGTATATTTCTCATCTAAAAATAAAACTATATCAATAAAATGTATCGATATATTTTTAAACTTTGATTCCTGTCAGGCTCAGCCTAGTTTGGAGTCTGATAGAATAATTCAATGTATGTAAAAATCTGTTTTTGTGAAATAAACATTTATTATTATTATTATTAAGATGCAGTGAGTGCATGGGTAAAAAGGAATTCCCCGTGCACCCACTGGTGGGTGGACCCGGTGGGTGCACGGGTCGCGAGGGGATATGGCCCTCATAGTTGACATCAACGACATTGAAATAAGAACCACGGCACGTGTCATCGTGAATGACTCTGTCTATACCTACTATTCAATAACCCTTTCCTTGCAGTCGGGAAAAAAGAATAATCGAAAGCGAAATGTTAAATACATAATGCCCGGGACAAAGGGAGCATTGCCAATATGTTGATTAATTATGTGTGCATGCTCTATAGACTATGGTAATATATTGGGCAACTAGGAAAAACGCTAACTGCCTCACTTTCCATTAAGTAAGTACTACAGAAAGAAAAAGGATGCTTATTATCAAATTATCAGTTTGCCAACCCTATCTTCGCTCGAGCTACATTGACAATAACGCTAACTACTAATTCAAAACTTCCTCAACAGTTTACTGTTTCACAAGTACTATTTGTGTAAGAGTACTTACCTATTAACTTATTATTATTCCAACTTGACGTTTCTTGCTAAAGGTTAAAGGCTATTGCCGATTCGTACCTACAGATGCGTGTACTCTTATACTTTTTTGTTATCTTTTGACGTTTTCTATTAGACCTTTCGCTTTGTTCGTAGATCGAACATCAGGTGTGCTTGCAATATAAACTTGTGGGGGCAATTTCACGTTGGATTACCTCTTTTGACAGTCTGTAATAATAAGTTTCAGAACCACTTGCAGCATAATAGAAATTCTAATTACGAAAACTAAGTATACGTGCTTTCCATTTTCGTTGAGATAAGGGTGAATCAACTATTTTGTGTTGTTTACCTACTCTGTCCCCGGTTGTCCAAGTGACACTTCATAATGTTTCATAGAAAAATGCTTAGGTTGTCCAAGGGAAAAAATGTGTGTAGTGTAATCATAGCAACAGGTGGCAATAAGAAGTTGATTCATCCATAAATAACAAACAAGGATGAGTGACAATATATTGATGTCGTACTGTACTAGAAAGAAAAAAAACCTAAGCTTAGAAATCTATTTATTGCCGTGTGCCCTTTGGAGCAACTCAAAAAAAAACAAACAAAGCACAACCCAATTTTAAGTGAATTACTTTAGTAGACCTATCTTGCATATACTGACTTGTTTTTTTTTGTCATAGTTGTGTTTCTATGCGAATCTTAGTACTTAATTAAAACAGGCAGCCGGCAAAACGTCCGAAATATGCCGATGAGATGACATATTCCAAAATTGACACACTCGGTTCTCTTACATTTCACCGTACTTATGTCATCAATTTTAATTATTGGTCCGTGCCAAAATCGATTTATCTTTTTCTGGCATTACTTACTTCAAAAACAAATGAACGTTATACTCGTAAAATCAATTTCCCGCAAAGTAAGTTACTAAACTTTTAGATGGTTTCAAGATTTGTAATTCAAACCTACCTTCCTGTCGTTTCTGCTTCACCAGGCATCAAGTTACGCCTTGAATTGGATACGTCAACTCAAAACAAATCCTGCCACATTTACCCTCACCTCCGATACTCGGGTCCGGCCTCAATTTGAAATTCTAACGGAAAAATAACAAACTAACATATTACACGTCAATTTGGGATTGCTATTTCCTTTTTCATGTTTTATTGAATAGGTCATATCACGGTGTTTAGATTGTTGTATTAGGTTATTAAATTTTTTTTTAACAAAAAATTAAACCGCCTAAAAAACTGAAAAGCAGAAAATAATAAACCTTTTTTATTTAACCTTAATAACTAAGTTCTTTAACTAATGTAAGTATACCTAAGTAATTTTGAGTCGGTGCCAGCCACGTGTCACGTGTGTTCACGTGTGTACACGTTGGTTTGAATGACAAAGTGTAAGGTATCCTTATTTCAAATTGAATTCTATGAGCACTAACAAATATTATATGTACTAGTCAATTGTTTGATTAAAATGTAATTTTGGTGGGTATTAACAAGAGCCCAAAACGAATAAAAGGCAGGCGGGGATGATGATTGGGACATTCAATATGGAGGAGTGGAAGGAATAAGACGTGTTCTTTTTGAGCTGTATTGTTGGAGAACTATATTATGTTTCGAGTGTCAAGACGTTATTCTCTTTGACCTGTATTATTGGAAAATATATAAATATGTTTAAAGTGATCACGTGAGTTTTACTATATATCAGAAGTGGTAAGTACCGTAGCATTTTTTTTGAAATTGTATTGTCTTACATGCCCATTAAAATTTAAATTTTAACGAAATAATCTTTTTTTGTACCAGTTTTATGGAAATGTATAATACTGTACAGACGTCGTCGTATTTGGTTAAACCTCATTTTTCTACCGTATTCATAATACACGATGGCCGTATTAAGTATGTAATTTTTAGTATACCTACTTATAATGATGTGAAAAGTTTCGAACAGAATAAGTATTAATGATCGGTTAATAGTAGCTACCTATATTGGGTTTTATATTTGATAGCAATAACAATAATAATTAATAAGTAGAAATGGTGTATCTTACGGTTACGTGGCGTATAATTAGAAAATATGTTTTAACAACTACCACCCATTTGTACAGTTGCATACCGTCAGTAAATCATATATTAATAATAATAATAATAATTTATTGGTTTTAAACTTAGATGTTTTAAACAGTATCTCACACTTTACAAAAATAGTTTGACTTTAAAAAATAGTTTTTCTTTTTAGTTTTTATCCTTTTGTTGGATAAACCATTATACTCCGTTAGTGAGTTTGCAGACATTGAATTATAGTTTTTGACATGTGTATTTAAAATTATTTTATATTATGGTTTGACTTTGAATTTTACTTTTAATATTTTATTTGATATGCATTTTAATAGGTTGATCATTATTATTCTTATTAATGTTTTATTTTATTTGTTAGCTAAATATCCATTTAACTATGACGTTCCTGAGAGGAGAACCAATTTAATTGTAATTGTTTTATTGTTATTTATTATTTTATTCAATTTTAACATTTTGTGACATCCATTTCATTCTTTAATTTAATTTGTGTGCTTTTGACGACTTCAATATAAATTCGCCTGACTTGACTTTGTACAATTTATGACGTAATCTTATTTGAAGGAATAAATAATCTAATCTAATCTAAAAAAACTAGCTATCTTGATGCAAATTCTTTTTGTTCCTACCCTCAACTCGAAAAACCGATACTAAAGTAATTTTATTGTGTATTATTTTACCTGATTTAGCACATTATTAATTAATTAAATAGAAATTACAGCACTTTGGTTCATAATAATCATAATATAGTATTAACATGCGTCCCAAGACTGAAACAATTATCAAGCCAAGCGGACCATAATAACTTATAAATTTGCTAAATAAAAATGTTAATTACATTTACAGCGCAACCCGAACTGACCAAAAACATAAATGATTTATTTTATTATTAGAAGCGAACGAATCACTCATGAGCTACATATTTTATTTTGAAGTATTCAAATTACGAATAATGAGGGTAATAATAATATTTAAGTTGCTAGACTGTGTATGACCACTAAAACAATGACCATTTTTGCAATAGACATTGGCGTATGAATTAATAAGTGTAAATAAAAAAAAAATAGGTACTAGCATTTGAACTAGGCAAAGCCTGTATCTTAAGTGCCAGTCACTTCTATTCCATGATAAAAATCTAGAACGAAATAAAAAAAAGAATAGTTAAAAAGAAGCAATACCATAATTTAAGTGTAAGTTAATCGCATACACATTGTATTCACATGCACATGTAAGTAAACTCACACACACAAAAGCAACCAACAAATCAAATTTTGTCTAAAATTAACGTATTTAGATGTTATACGATAAAGTAAAACTCAATTATTGCATTCCGTTGTACTAAAAACCTAGTATTATTACCAACCCTACACAAAAAATAAGGTTGTCCGGTTCAAGTATTACCTACTACAGAACTAATAAAGAAGTAAAAAAAAAAAAAAAAAATTTTGAACTACCCGATAATTGAAGAACAAATACATAGCCGTTATTGTTTCGAGTTCCAGATAATGATGCATGACGAGAGATGTCCAGGCGACGCCTGGTAATCCCTGAGCGTGTGTTGCTTCACGAATACGAAGATCGTCGCAGCCGCAGACGCCGGCGACGCCTGGTAATCCCTGAGCATGTGTTGCTTCACGAATACGAAGATCGCCGCAGCCGCAGACGCCGGCGACGCGAGACAAACGAAACTCAAGAGATAGCCAATTATTCAGGCAGATGGCCAACAGGGCAGATAGCCAATTATTCAGGCAGATGGCCAACAGGGCAGATAGCCAATAATTCAGGCAGATAGCCAACAGGGCAGATAGCCAATTATTCAGGCAGATGGCCAACAGGGCAGATAGCCAATTATTCAGGCAGATGGCCAACAGGGCAGATAGCCAATTATTCAGGCAGATGGCCAACAGGGCAGATAGCCAATAATTCAGGCAGATAGCCAACAGGGCAGATAGCCAATTATTCAGGCAGATGGCCAACAGGGCAGATAGCCAATTATTCAGGCAGATGGCCAACAGGGCAGATAGCCAATTATTCAGGCAGATGGCCAACAGGGCAGATAGCCAATTATTCAGCCAGATGGCCAACAGGGCAGATAGCCAATTATTCAGGCAGATAGCCAACAGGGCAGATAGCCAATAATTCAGGCAGATAGCCAATAGGGCAGATAGCCAATTATTCTGGCAGATAGCCAACAGGGCAGATAGCCAGGGTACGTTGTGAGAATGGATTGGTTCACAACTGCACTCTGCTGCACAACCTTACGAGAATGGATGGGTTCGTAAAGTGTTGTGACGTCTTCCATAAGAATGGATTGGTTTATGGAAGAATTGTATAGATTTTTCTATTGCATTCTTTGATTTGATATAATGAGATGTTACTACAGTTAATTAATTTGTATTAACGATTATCGACTATTGAAGCAATTAGAGCAATGATTTAGTACGAGTCAATTATTTTCTTAATTTTAGGAGGATTAGAAGAAATTGAGGTTATTGATTAAGTTTAGCGAATTATGTTTAACTTTTCTGTAATTAAGTTACTTGAATAAATAGAACAGAAATATCTCATTATACCGTACGCAATAAATAGTAGGGACACCAGTAGGGGAATAATATCATGAGAATGGATTGGTTCATGATTATTATTATTATAGTGCGAGTTGTGAGAATAGATGGGTTCGTAGCGTGTTGTAAACGTCTTCCATAATAATGGATGGGTTTATGGAAGAAATGTAGGTAGGTACAGATTTTTACTATTGTATTATGTGTATTGAAGAGATGAAGATTATTCCTTGAATCTAAATATAAATAGAAATATTAGGAAGGCGATAATTATTTGGCATTACTCTTATCATGGCAACACGAACTTAGAATTAGATAGATATCGGTTCTAAGTGCCAATGCCGCATAAGCATATAAATTACTCAATTCCATTGTTATTTGCTGCATTTTAGTTAATACCTCACAAAGTGTACGTTAGAATTAAATCAAAACATGATACCAGGATTGTTTGAAGATATAGGTAATGGGTTTAGTATAACTGTTACCTTGCTGATTATTATGTTATTATTGTCTATATTATTACTTGTGATAAACTCAACTTGTTTATTGTGATGTAAGTAAGTTGCCTTTTGAATCGATTTTTAGAGAAAGAAAATATAGCAATATTTAGCGTAGTAAACATCCTTGCTAGAATGGATTGGTTAGCAAGGGTGATATTATTACACACACCAAAGTTTTGAAATCCAATTTTACTAGAATGGTATGGGTTAGTAATCATTGGATTTTAAAGCAGTCTCGTGAGAATGGATGGGTTCACGAGACTAGTAATTCGCTATTTCTAGGGTAGTATTATTATTCCTTGCTAGAATGGATTGGTTAGCAAGACTGATATTATTACACACGTCAAAGTTTTGAAATCCAATCTTATATGCCATTGGATTTTAAAGCAGTCTCGTGAGAATGGATGGGTTCACGAGACCAGTAATTCGCTATAATGGATGGACTAGTGACAATAATGATATTTATAGAATGATTTACTGGATTATTATAGTCGATTCAAGTGGTTGCTCTAATTATATCACAAAACGTGAATATATTTAAAATAACTGAAGTACCATAAATAAGAAATGTGCTATAGTAGGTAATTTATGTTGAGACACAACACAGAGAGAGTTGTTGAGTACAACAGCAGTTAATAGGTTCTAAGTTTTTGTTTTTTTTCCTGTTTTGTTTAGCATGTATAACGTATAGCTATATATATGTTGGCGAGTGTAAGGTAGTTCATTTAAGCTCAACTCTCACTCTGCCCTGGCTTCGTGCATGAGGACATGCACGGGGTCAGGATGGACGAGTGTAAGGTATCCTTATTTCAAATTGAATTCTATGAGCACTAACAAATATTATATGTACTAGTCAATTGTTTGATTAAAATGTAATTTTGGTGGGTATTAACAAGAGCCCAAAACGAATAAAAGGCAGGCGGGGATGATGATTGGGACATTCAATATGGAGGAGTGGAAGGAATAAGACGTGTTCTTTTTGAGCTGTATTGTTGGAGAACTATATTATGTTTCGAGTGTCAAGACGTTATTCTCTTTGACCTGTATTATTGGAAAATATATAAATATGTTTAAAGTGATCACGTGAGTTTTACTATAAAAGCAAGTACAAAAATTACAATCAGCAAAAAAAGCTTGTATTAATCATTAAATTTTCAACAAAATCTTACTTCGATACATTTGGCTTGCACATAAACATCAAATAAACCTAACCTATTTTAACCTAATTAAAATAACCTGTTCGCAATTTTGTTTCTTAATGTAAGAATGAAGACGATACACCGGCAGGACGCCATTACGCCTCAGGATGCCTTAGTTATTAGGTACGCAGCGTTGTGTTACGGTACGAGAGAACGTGTAATTTTGCCCCGCAAGCCTCGTTATTCGGGTTAGGTTTGCTTAACCACTAGGATATTCAATCTCTCGTCTTTACTAGGGTTCTCAACATACTACAGTGATCAAGAAAGTTGATTACATGGCCAGATTTATACTTTGGCTGCGTGCTCCTATAATAATATTGATGACGCTAGGTAACGGTAAAAATTTAACTTTTTGACGTGACAACGTCTAATAAATCGATGAACGCCGGCTGCACGCACGAAAAAGGAGACGCAATGTAACGTAGGTACCTACATGTACTATTGTCCCGTACAAGAGAGAGCAGTGGACGCCAGGATGTACAAGAGTGCAGCGCGAGCCAGGATGTACAATCTTAGTATTAGCGCTCGGGTAATTTTTAATGGGGGGGGGGGAGGTTGAGGGTGAGTGGGGGAGATTTAAAGGGGGGATGAAAATTTTATTGATTTTGCCGTAGGATGCACCGTTTTCAAGATATTTAACAAAACACCGGTTCCCGACCGATAACCGAGGTTAAGCAACGTCGGGTGCAGTCAGTACTTGGATGTGTGACCGCCTGGTTTCATTTTTGTTTTTTGAATGTTTTATTATGACGTTGTCACGTTAAACTATCGTCCGTAAACCGACTTTACAGACAACCGGTTTTTTTTCGAATAAATCCGAGCATCAACATGTAATTATTAGTGGTGCCGAGTGATAAATTTCATTAGGCATCTCAAAAAATGAGAAAAACATTAGTTAGGTAAGTATGTATATTATCTTCAGATGCAGACGCAACACCTCGAAGTTAGCACACAAGCTCTACCATCTTGTCATCATTGACGTTATCGTGCTCCGCCACTGCCTAAGTATCTATAGTATTTTATGCAACGGTTGTATAAAGGAGGGTTGCGTGAGTTGCGATACGAACCGGAGGTGAGTATTGCAATGGAAGACGCCATGAGCCAATCACACGTCCCAATGATATATGAAATTTCTTTATTATTTAAGTAAGTATCGATTGCAATGTTACTTTGTAGAATCTGTAAAAATAACTGTTTTCTGTGACTGTAAAGTGACGGGTTGCCTTCATACTATAACCATTTTTGCTTTGTGACAATCCACACTCTGAATATTATATTACAGCAATGAAAGTAACTTAGTTGTACGGTAGATTGAAACAGGCGCTCGGGTTATGAAGTTTCGCTGTTGATGGAGCAAATATTGGAAGGATTTAGATACGCATATTTGACAATGCGATAATTATGTTTTGGGGTTTGATATATCTACAAGGAATATGTATGCTCGTATAAGTACTCGTATAGCCAGTTATTATAATATTACTTTTATAATATTACTTGGGAGTTCCAAAAAATCGTCGTTAGGGAATAACTGTGTCCTCAAGTCAGTTTTGTAACTTTGAATTTATTCATTTATGGAGTATGGAGGTAATAAAGAAGGGTAATTCGTTTATGGAGTATGGAGAATAATTTAGAGGTTAAATATAACAACAGCTGTGAGTTCCATACCATACTTTGACAATGTTAATATAAAGTAGGTAATAATGTTTAACCAAATTTATCGACATAGCCCACCGCATTAGCACGCTGAAGTGGCAATGGGCCGGCCATATAACCCGAAGAACCGATAACCGTTGGGGTAGACGAGTTCTTGAGTGGAGACAACGGATCGGCAAACGTAGCGTAGGATGTCCTCAGACTCGGTGGAGCAATGATCTTCGCAAGGCGGCTGGCAAGAGCTGGATGAGAGTGGCCGAGGATCGTGCTCAGTGGCGTGCCCTATGGCCTCTCCCATGAGAGGCCTATGTCCAGCAGTGGACGAATATAGGCTGATGATGATGATGAACTGAAACATTTACTTTGCTCACCCGTGACCTTACGAGAGTTACGTTTATGTAAGAAATGCGTGTTCATGCAGTTTCCACCAAAAGTATAAAATAATTATTTAAATGATAATTTAAAATCGAGTGTTTTTAATACATGAGTAGTAGGTATCAATCACTTGAGCAAGAAAGAATGGCAGGTGTTGTGCAAACTCACAACAACTTTGACGGAGGCGTTCATTCATTCTCCAACTTTGCCTACATCGAAGCATTGTATAGTATCGGAATCCTTTCATATTCGTAACGTCAATTTCACAATACGAGTAAAATCATTCGAGTAGCTAGATTGTGGGGCTACCGAACTAGTTATGATGTGATGGATTACTTCAGGATTTTTTTAAATGCCATCTTATAGAATGCAGTAGGTTAGGTTATGTGTTTATTTTATAACAATTCCGAGGAAAATACTGTTTCAAAAATAAATCACTTTATGACTTACGTTGATTATGGAGAATGTTACATTATGACTTATTAAATTATGGGAAACCATAACTAGAGATTCCTATTCAAGGCCCAGAATGTATTGCTACTCATACCGTGAAGACCCCGCTTTAATAACTACGTCCTTTTGCACTGTATTACGGAGATTTGAAAACGGTTTGCAATTCCGTTTTGCGAGCTACGAGTATTTGCCCACGTGCCGACCATGTTGGGACTAATTTCATGCAAATGACGCCTATGCAAATTACTGCATGTTAGCCCACTAAACAGTACACCAAATACCCAAGTAAGTATACTTTTTAGCGTATTATAAATGTATCTATAGTAATATTATAAATGCGGAAGTGTGTCTGTCTGGCTGTCAGTCTGTGTGCCTGTCTGTTATCTTTTCACGCTTAAACCGCTGAAACGATTTAGATGTTTTTTCTTTTTTTTTTTTTAGTAAATATGGCCGTGTTTCACGATAGGCCCTAAGACCCTAGAAACGACATAAGATAGTTTTTAACCCGGAAAATTGCACAGTTCCCGCGGGATAGCGATAAACGAATTCTCTGGATACGGGGTCGCGAGCAACAGCTAGTCATTAATACAAAGGAATGTCATTAAAAAGATATATAAAACAAAACAACTCGTTAGTAATTTTTTAGACATTGTATTATTATGATACCTATACATATTTCAATTTTATTATATTAAATTTAGATAAAAATTTCTATTATTCGTATTAATACATCAAATGTACGAAAAGTAGGTAAAAATAACAATGGCCTAAACTTTTAAACACAATGAACCGTTGGTAAATAATTTGAAAAAACTATGCTTATTATTTTATCGCTAATATTAAAAAAAACTTAACCCCGGGCTTTTTCCAGGGCTCGTCAATTTAGATACGCTACTACAAAATTAATTATAGTTTTATACTGTTTACTTATGCAGGATCAATTTAAAAGCATGTTTCAAACAAATTAAACAAACGACTTTCTACCATATTGTAAAGAGAGCAAGGTCGATACCTAATGTAGATTTATGTGGTCGCTAACGACCGACCGAACCACAAAATAAGTAAATACGTAGTACACGTTTCTAAACGTAAGACGATGCACAAAAGTAAGTGCCTCTAAAATATCTCACCTAAGCCACACTAGTATCACTAAAAACGCCACTAGTGGAGCTTTTGTCCATTTATTATCCTTTGGTGCAGCGAGTTAGGTAAAAAGTATAGGACAATTTTGTTTAGAATGCAAAATTAGTATTTTAGGTTAAAATGTGCTGGACCTCACTTTTAAATTGGTTATATTGAGTGGTGAAAAAAATTAAAAAAAAAATATAATGACGCCAATAAATGCTTACTTGGTTAGCAAAATTTAACAGGTTTAAATAGAAATTTTAAACCTGTTTGATCTTTGAAGGCTAAAAAGTACAAAATGCTCTAGTATTGACTTTATGACTACAAAAAACTCCATTTTATAAAGCTGTCCAAACAATTACGTGACATCCAATGTTGCAAGCGACAACTGAAGTGAAATTGCTTCCACAATGTTTTGATTTGATCATTTATTTAAAAACAAAAGGTTTTTGTTGTTCCATAAAATTTAACTAAATTTTAGTAACGTGACGTCTGACTGATTGTTTGATTGATAGATAATGTACAGCCTAAACTATTAGATCTAGCTGTGGCGTGCGGTGTATCCATATATTCCAGGATAGACAGAAACTAGCGGATGCAGCTGGCAGCTTCATCCGAAAGAACCCTACTCCACGAGCAGCCAGGACCAGAGTCGGCAAATCGCGGCTATTCAGCTTCCCCTCAAAAAAAATTGTAGGGGAAAATAGGAATTGTACATAAATGGCACAATCCAAATTTCACCCCAGCTTATATACATCCCACTGCAGGGCACAGGCCTTCTCTGAGAATCAGAGGGCTTGGGCCGTAGTTCCAACGCGGGCCCAGTGCGGATTGGGAACTTCACACACACCATTGAATTTCTTCGCAGGCGTATGCAGGTTTCCTCACGATGTTTTCCTTCACAGTTAAGCTCATGGTAAATTTCAAATGTAATTTCGCATATAAATTCTGAAAAACTCAGAGGTCCGGGCCGGGATTTGAACCCACAACCCTCTGTAAGCAGAGGTCGTAGGTCAAACCGCTAGGCCACCATGGCTTTTCACAATCCAAATAATTGTCTTTATTTCGAACTCAAATACTCTGCAGGCTCGCTCATATCGCATTATTTTTATGGCAAAACTTGCCGGAGGCACTTATTTTTAAAAAGTAGGTAGGTCTTCAAGAGATTAGGCCACGTTTTCTTCTAGATTTTTTCTTTCCTGAAGCGCTGTTGTAAGATATCAAAACCAGTTCGAGTCGGACTCGCGCACGAAGGGTTCCGTACAATTATCTATAAAAATCACGTTTGTTGTATGGGAGCCCCCTTAAATTTTTTTTATTTTAATTTAATGATTCATTTTTCAAGTCAATGTATAATTAAATATTCTGTGAATATTTCAAGCGTCTATCCTATTGCCGTTGTCGAGCAAAAACGAGCAAAAAAATCATGTTTGTTGTATGGGAGCCCCCTTAAATATTTATTTTATTCCATTTTTTAGTATTTGTTGTTATAGCGGCAACCGAAATACATCATCTGTGAAAATTTCAACTCTCTAGCTATCACGGTTCCCGAGATACAGCCTGGTGACAGACGGGCAGACAGACAGACAGACAGACAGACAGACAGACGGACGGACAGCGGAGCCTCAGTAATAGGGTTCCCGTTTTTGCCTTTTGGGTACAGAACCCTAAAAATACATGAAATACCGAGACGAGTTACGATTCAAACATGGTTCGCCGTAGTTTCATTTCCACCATTGACGAGCACTATTACGGTACTTACTGCTATGTATCGTAATGGTGCTAGTCAATGGTGCAAATTAAGCTACGGCCGTGGTACTCGTCGTAGAGGTTTTGTTTCTCATAATCATAAACAACGACGAGTTTTCGACGTTGCCATGGAACCTATTCCTTTCCGTACAAAAGTAGAACACTAGGGTGTTCTGCAACTGAGGCATAGACGCGGCCGCAAACTATAATATTATTATTACCTACTGCCTAAGCCTACTGCTACCTAAATAGTACTACTGGCAATATAAATTTCTGTATCTAAGCGGCGACAATAGATGATATTGCTTTTAATCGATCAGACCGCCTATAATTGTCTACCCTGGTGTTTCCGAGGAATATAAGCTTTTAGCCTTAAATTTAAGCCTATCGGTCCTTTTTTAGGGCTATGCTTATAAGCTTATGTTAAAGATGCCGTTTTTTACGCGTTCCCGCAATTTTAACCAGGTCATCGCTCTATCAATTTGGAGGGGTGCGCAACGATCGGTATAAAAACTTTCGATATAATTTCAGTCGCTATAACGCTCAATTGATATAATTATTGAATCTTATAACAACACTTAAATATTATCATTTGATATAATCAACTTTTCATATAACTTTCATAAGATATAATGATGGTAATATAATAATGGTTGTATTTAACCTTTTTAACGCCAACGACACATATAGGTGTCACAAAGTACAGTGTCAAAATGATCTTGACACAATGACATAAGATTCAAAGCAGGTTTGTCGAGGCGTGGCGTTGAAAAGGTTAATGCCAGAAAAGTTAGGTCAGGTTAGGTTAGAACTGCAACCCCCTACACAAAACAAATGGTTGCGTCTCACGAGATGTAACAACAAAATATATAATAACGTTATACCATATAAAATTGTATGTTTTAAAATTATACCAAACCTTAATATATCAAATAAGTGATTATACCATTTGAAAATATATCAAATGTTGTTATACGAGTATAAAAAGAAAATTATATCAAATGTTGTTATATCGATCATTACGCACACAATTTGGAGGCCTACCTACACCACGTCTTCAGGTCCGTCGACGCTATTCCAGAACCTTTTGGCCTCATCGGCCAGCAGTTTTACGAGCGATGTGCTCTGCCCGCCCACTGCCACTTGAGTCTGGCGATTCTTAGAGCTATGTCGGTGACTTTTAGTTGATGCAGGTATAGATAAAATGTTAAACGCCATATCTTGTAAATGCGGTTGGTAAAGCTCTAGCCTCAAGGATTAAGGGGCTGTTTCACCACCCATTGATTAATTTCAACTGACGGACAAATGTGATGTCGTCTCCGTCTATTCGAACAAAACAAACAGAGACGGCATCACATTTATCCTTCAAATAAATTTGATCAATGGATGGTGAAACAGGGGGTAAGAGTTTCATAGCCTTCATAGCCATTTCAGAAGGTTAAGCGATACTGTTGTCAGACTAGCGTTAAAATAGCTTAAGCCTCTGCAAGATCTTTACGGCCTCCGACCAGGAGTCTTGAATAGGCCTTAGCCTAAAGGATTAAAAGTTTTAAACATGAAACTACCGCGAGACTCACTCATATTGAAAATATACGGATTAGGTACTCAATCGGATTTAGTATTGAGCAATCCGTATATTTTCACTATTACTAAAAGTTTATATAATAATAATAATAAACCATTTATTTCAGATTCTTAGATCCATAGTTAATTACATAGCTTACAAAAAAAAACGAATTAAAATCAGAAGTAGTCAAAATATATTAAAACAAATTAAATTAAATAAAAATAAAAATAAAGGTCAAAATTAAATTACAATTTAAAATAAAAATAAATAAATTAATAATAATAATAATAATAATCAAATGAAATCAGAATAAAATGTCAAATTAAAAATATAAAAACAAAACAAAAATAAAATAAAATAAAAAGCCTTGTAGTATATAGGCTTGCCTTTCAAGCCCCTTAATGACAAGTCTAGCTTTAAAAAAAAGGCTAAAAGCCTTTAGTCCTCGGGAACACTTAGTCTATCCTGGTTTTATCTTTTATATTCACTGTAGATATTGATTTGCTGTGTTCAATATACATAGATTATCGGTATTGTATCGTATTGTACATTGGAGCAAAATAAAGTGATTGGATTCGGAAGAAAATATCAATCTAACAAATTGAAAAAAATCAAAATTATATTGCACTTTCCATCGCATGGCAAAAGTCCATAAAAGAGAGTTCCATTGTACCGAGGTACTCGAAGCTCATAATTCAATTTGCGGGGGCAGAACCTCTGAGATCCTTTAATAGCCACGGAGCCCTCAAGACGTGGGTAGAAAGGTAACAGTAAATTAGTGTTTTATCCAGATTGAGAGAAATTACTGCTATTTGTTTTACCTATTTAGCGAACACTTCACATTAACTTTATTAGCAAAATGAGCACTTAATTGATTAAACTTTAGTAAGATGTTGTGGCAGTTGTCTATTTAATGCATAAAATGTGTTCAGTGGAGCGCGTTATTCAAACTTTGTCTGCCGTAACGTATGCGGTTAAAACCTAGAACTCTTAGATTGTTCATTAGGCAACAGCATCTTACACAGAAACTAGTCTAGAATAGCAAATTTATCAGAACACACAAGGGAAATTAAGCAAGAACTTAATCTTAACATACTTTATGGCTCAAGTTCATCTTTATTATATGTCATCCACACTTAATATTATAAATGTGAAAGTGCGTTTGTTTGTCCTTCTTTCACGTCGAAACTGAGCGACACGGATTGCCGTGATTTTTTGTGTGGACATAGTTGAAGGGCTGGAGTGTGAGATAGGGTACTTTTTACCACGGGGAAATACGTTTTAAGCTACTTCAGCGGGGGCGAAGCCGCGGGCATCAGCTAGTACTATGTAAAACTTCAACATTCACTTCACAGTTCAACATTCTGGGTCATCAAACAATATTATTTTAGGTATCACTTCATTTCCCCTAATTTAATTTGCTATAACAGTCACTTCGTTTGCCCTAATTATATATGCCATAATTTTTGAGTGCCATAATGTCCAATCCCTAATATTACGTGCCATAGTAACACTTTCCATAATATTTACTTTCTATAATGTTCATTATCCCGCATATCTCAAAGAAATATATCGCAAAGAAATTTATGAAATCGCTTGATTTTAGAACTGGTCATAGTTATGTTAATTATGCAGACTCTTTACAACGCCATAAGATGCAGTCACTGAGCGATCGGCGTGACTGCGTAGACTCTGTTTTACTCTATAAAATACTAAATGCAAAGTTGGAAATCCCTTCCTTACTCCAAATGGTTTATCTCAAGGTCCCTCGTGCCCGTATTCGTCAATGTCGCAGAAAGGAATTGTTCTCTATCCCTACTAGCAGAACATGTTACGCTCATAATATGTTTATCAGACGTGCTTGCAGACTTTTTAATAAATGTGTAAAACTAACAAGTTTTGATATTTTTAACAGTACTATATTATCTTTGAAGAAATTGTTCCAATGATTGGCAGTACAATACACAACTGTTTCTAAACTTTTAACTTTAGCCATACTTGGTTTATATCATAATGTGTAACTATGTAGGTATTTCTTAAGTTCACATTTAACTATAATGTCACTGACGCATGCATCTTTATATTTAATATAATGTTGCATGTAATACATTTCTATTTGTATTTAGTTATACTTAAAAAATTAAAATATTAGTGATAGTTTTGAGATGTCGGAATCCGTATCAAAATAATATATGCCGTAAGTTACCTTTATATCCAAAATTAAATGTTCAAAATTCAATAAAGAATCCGACATCATAAAATTATCATAAAATAAAAATAATTTTAACTTTAAAATAATTTTAATTATAATCCTTTTTATATTGTATTTAGCACTTTTACAATTTAAGGAAACTGTAGGTCTTATGTTAATCATAAGTATTTCTGTACACATTCTTGTATATGACCGTTTGTTTCTCTTCTCAATAAAATAAATAAAAATAAATATCTTATGCCATAACAATCATTTGCCATAATTAATAGGTAAATAAATTGATACGACTAGGTACTGAGCGGCACGCAAGCGGGTGAGCAAGCGAAGCGAGCGAGTAAGACGGTTCAGAGCAGAAACGACTCGGATGGTTAGGTTTAGCCTTCGATGTTAGGTACTTTTTCTTATTTCGGCCAGAAAAACTAGGTACACATTCTGAGTGTTTTATGGAAAATAATTAATATGGTGTTTGAATTTTCGGGCATATGATTTTAGGACATTTAATAATAGGGAAAATTAAATGTATGGCAAACGTATCGTTATGGCAAATGAAAATATGTCATATGATTCATTATGGAATATAAAATTATGGCAAGTGAAATTTGGGCATATGAAACTAGTGCATATGAAATTCGGGCAAACTATAGACGACCTGCTAAATACCTACAACTTTAACTGAAACTACGTGCTGAATGGTTTTGGTTCAAATAGTTTTTTGCTTTTATCGCGCAGTCGCCGTCACAACTAATCATCATTCAAGGTAATCAAAAATATGTGAACACGACAGTATTGTTAATCGTGGACGCGCGTGTTCAGATATTTTTAAGCACCTTGACTGCTACGATGTTTATGATGGCGACTGTCGAACCACCTGAATCGTGACCTATTCTGGAACCTTTTCACAGAAAATGTCACAGTGAAATCGCATTGCTTGACCAGGATAATCATTTATAGAGAAAAAATACAGATTACTCACGTCTTTAAACGAGTTTAACCCGACATGTTTGGGTGCGCGTTGGCAGCAGCCGCCGTGGCGTGTGCTCCGAGATGAAGGGCTACGGATTAGCCCGAAACATGTCGAGTTAAACTCGTTTAAAGATGTGAGTAATCCGTATTTTTTCACCACGAGTGAGTCTCACGGTAGTTTCAATGGTGATAGAATAATCAATAGGTATGACGTTTATTGTTAAAACGTTCTACGATGGGTCAAAAATAAAATGGTTCAAGTGTGTATTATAAATAAATATTCAAGTAACCTGACGACCCTGACCCCTGACCCACCCTGGCTCTGACCCTGACCCACCCTGGCCCTGACCCTGCCGACGACCTGGTTAAGGTTGCGGGATCGCGTTGGATGCGGATGGCACGGGACCGATCTGTTTGGCGAGCCTTGGGGGAGGCCTATGTTCAACAGTGGACGTCTTTCGGCTGAAATGATGATGATTCAAGTAACGGCCAATGTAAAAGGCCCTTTGATATTAGACAAAAGTTAGGACGATTTGAACTTTTCACTTTGAGCATTATTCCAAATGGAGGGCATCGTGGGTACTAATTTAATTAAAAAATAATAATAATAATAATAATTTTAAATAATTTTTATAATTAAAAAATTAAAACATGACCTAGGTAAAATTATGCGTATAAACTTGACACCGTCTAATTTTCATGTGCCTCTTTTTCGGGTGTACTTTTTTTTGGCAAATTATTTTTCCCAAACTGATTAATTTGGCAAATGTTTCATTTCGCAAAAGTTCATTTTTTCTGAAACTGTACACTTTTCAGGATTGTTATAAAACAAACCTAACCTTATCTAGCTAACCTACAGAATAGCCCTGAAATATATCTTGAATAGTTTACAGTTTCAGAAAAATAAACATTTGGGAAATGAAACATTTGCTAAATGAATCAGTATGGGAAAAATAATTTGCCAAAAGAATAGGCTTCGCTCTTTTTCCTTCAATTGTTTTTTTGCTAAACTACCATTTATTCTCCGACCATAAACAGTTAATCACAATAAGTCAGCTGATCCTTATAAATTGGTCAAATTAAGCTAAATAATAAAAATGAAGTTTATCTTCATCCCTAATTAATAATGACTGCGACGGTCCATTATTTCTTTGCAAAGTAGAGTCATTATTACACGTAGGCTTAGATTTATAAACGAGGAAGTTTGACAAGAGTATAACAAACTTTTACGTTTATATGAAGATAGCATAATCACCGTTTTATAATTATAACCCACTAGCTGTTGCAAGCGACTCCGTCTGCGAAGAAATCGTTTATCGCTATCCCGCGAGAACTTTGTGATTTTCTGAGATAAAACTATCCTATGACATTCCTACTATCTCCATACTAAATGTCATTTATCGGTTTAGCGGTTATTGATTCCCCATACAAACTTTCACCCCCCTTTTCATCCCCTTAAATGCTGGTTTCTCGCATAAAATTTATCCCATGTCCTTTCCCAGGACTCAAACTATCTCTACCAAATGTCATCTTAATCGGTTCTGCAGTTTCAGCGCGAAGAGGTAACAGTCAGACACAACTACTTTTGCATTTATAGTATTAGTATGATTTACTTTTGGTCATTGTTAACGACAGCCACACTATCAAATAAAACCTCCAATGATTGTGCTGCCGAAACTTTACTACCGGGATATTCAGTATCATAATGCGTAAATCCAGATCTTTGTCCATTTGCACCTACGCCAACCGTCATCTAAGTTAATTCAATCGTATTTGCGTGATTGACTAATAAACATCCAAACTTTCTACTTAATTTTTAATATATTTGCTTCTGCGATGAAAAAAAGAAAATAGGATGGTTGGGAAAAAAGTAAATAGTTGTAATTTTTTTTTTCTTTAAAAATAGAAATTCTTAGATATAATACTCACGACGGTTACATTAATTGTAGATTTATAGTACTTGCCGTGTTTTATTAGTTTTGTTAGTTCTGCTTTGTGTTTAGTCTAGATCTTCTAAATTCAATAGTTTTTTTTTTATGTTCTTGGCTTTGTTATTTTTATTATTGTATGATGGTTTTTATGTACATCTCGATTGTAATTTGATAACCGACTAATGATCGGATGTTGTTCTTCCCGAGCAAGCAAAACTGTTCGAACTATTGGTGGAAACTATTGTGGCTTAAGTGTTAACTTTGTAAGCTAACTACTTGGATTGTAATATGCTGTGTGTTTCCCTTTACAAATAAAATAAAAAAAAAATATTAGTAGGACAGGATACGATATGACATTTATTTTTACTTTTTTCGAATAGGTACCTACTTGTACTTATTGTTTCAGATATTGTTTTATAATAATATTTAGTCATAGGTATTTCTATCGGTTTAAACTTTATTGATTAGACTACTAGACTCATTAAGCCTTTATTAGGCTTTAAGGGTGTCGTTACAAATATAATGCGTTGACGACACCTCTAACAATTACTTAGTTTTACTACAACCAGGCTCTAAGCTAAACTGTTATATGGGCCAATCAACTTTTATACCGACACTCCGTATGTCCGCGACATTTTTCAAACAATTGCAGATTTTTGTAAGTAAACATATTTTTTCTGTAATTTAATAGATGGTGTACATGAATACCTGCCATCCTACGTAAGTTTAACCTATTAAACCGTGAAATATCTTGTTGGAAGTACGATTTTTTGGTAACGCCAGAGACAATTTTGGTAACGCAGGATACGCCCAAAGTGTCGGTGTAAAAGTTGATTGGCCCATCCACTAAGTGCAGTCTCTGAACGAAAACGCTCGTCAATTTTCAAATATTTTATTATTCGCCCCCCCCCCCCCCTCTAAAACCTAAACTCATCATCATCATTATCAGCCTATGTTCGTCCACTGCTGGACATAGGCCTCTCCCATGGCACGCCACTGAGCACGATCCTCGGCCACTCTTTTTTTTATATCGAGGAACTAAGGAGAGCCATAATTGATGAAAAAGCAAATTGGATAAAAAAAATACACAAATACACTACACTACACTATTGACTGTACCACAACTTCGCAAAGCTTAAATTTTCAGCTAAATGGTATCGAGAATCAGAAACAAACATTCAGTCCTAAACTCCTTTGAAATAATTCACAATACTGAACTCGATGAAGTATTACTTACCACAAAATGTACTTCCCAGTTTTAATGGAGTTTCAAGTTAAGGATCGACGTCCATAATGCCTCTGATTTCGCGGTATTGAGCAAGTTTGTACCTAAACATCCTACTCTCCTACTAATATTATGAATGTGAAAGTTTGTGATTATGTCGAGATTTCATTGAACAATTTTTCGATGTCTCTATTGCGGGACCCCTCTATTATGTTGAGGCCCCTCTATGGTGAAGGCTCCGGGGCTGTGGTCTCGATGCTCTCCCCTAAATCCGGCCCTGTGTGTGTGCGTGTCTATGAGTGTGTGTTTATTACTTTTTCACGCTGCAATGCCTTAACGGATTTGCTGGACCTCTGAAATAACACATAGGCTACATTATATATAATTTCAATTAATATGCCAAATCGAACGGTAACGCGAGCGAAGCGAAGTTTAAAAGCCAGTACCTACTCCATAAGCAAATTGCATTCCCAGTACAACACTGCATCATCTCGAAATAATACACCATTTTAATTTAGACTTTACTTGATTTCCGGAAAGTCTAAATTAAAATGGTGTATTATTTCGAGATGATGCACTGTTGTACTGGGAGTGCGATTAATAATTCCTCCAATTCCATACTAATATTATAAAAATGTGGAAGTGTGTTCGTTTATTTGTTTGTCATTCTTTCACGTCCGTCGAAACTGAGCGAGTAGCTAGGTATGTATGGGAACTCTAAAATTTATCTGAAAATTCAATTTAAAAACAAGATTTTTATTGACACTGCACATCACTAATGCTAAAATAAAGGTAGCTCCGGTGGACAGGCAGCCATAATTCACGCAGGCAAAACCACAGGTAAAGGCTAGTAACAATAATCAATAATCAATAATCAATAATCATATTTATTGTGATAACGGGTAAAACAATATGATGTAACAGACAATTGAGAACACTGCCGTAATCTACCATATGCATGGTGTACAATATTTATGTCCAAAAAGCATTCAAAAAATAAAATAATAATAATCAGAATCATGCAAATATTGAAATTGATACATTATAATAAAAAAAAGTCAAAAATATAAATCAATAAAAAATATTTTAAGTACACAATAATGTCAATCAAAATATAGTGATTAAAATTCAATTAGGTACATAACATTACATTAAATATTGTCTGCAAAAGGCTTCGTCAATAAGGAAAAAAATAATAATAATAATTAAGAAAAATTCAAAGAAAAATAATTGAGCTGAATCAGATTCTGATAAGCTGATAAGAATAATATTACCTACTATTATATTACATTTATCAACATTCAATTTGTTGGAAAGGTATCATCGAACTAAATTAAATTGTCTTTTATTGACGCCATAATTGAAAAATTCATTCATTGTGTAAAAACAATTATTCAGAAGCCATTCAGTCAACTTATATTTAAACTTAGGGCCCTGAAAATCCCTTACATGTTCCGGCAAGGCATACATAAATCATTTTGCGAAGAAACTTTTTATGTTATTGATCAATAAATAATATTACGCACTTGTGTAGGCGAACTCAAAATGCTCCAATTTGTGTCTACCGAATACCGAAAACCAAATTTACTGCAGGGACGTGATCAGATCTAATCTGCACTTGTCCGCTGGAAGCGATTACAGGGAAATTACAAGGGTCGCTGTCCAAGCATGACAAGTAGCTTTATCATTCGTCGCTACCCGTTGTTTTGATAGGAGGCTCAACTATTTACATTTCATCATCATCATTTCAGCCAAAAGACGTCCACTGCTGAACATAGGCCTCCCCCAAGGCTCGCTAAACAGACCGGTCCCATGCCATCCGTATCCAACGCGATCCCACAACCTTAACCAGGTCGTCGCTCCATCTTGTTGGAGGCCTACCTACACTGCGTCTTCCGGTCCGTGAACGCCACTCTAAAACCTTTTTGCCCCATCGGCCATCAGTTCTACGAGCGATGTGAGCGATTTACATTTAAGAACAGCTTTTTTTCTTGTAAAAAAAATATGCAACATTACATAATATTTTGCTGTTACTGTAAGGTACTTTTTTCTTTTATCAGTTACTTATATTCCCATCTTATCTGACTTTATAACATAAAAATACTGAAAGTAGCTGAAATTTGACTCACAGCGAGTACCCAGTAAAAGCTTTGCTTGGTTTGGAACTAGGTCAAACTGGTATCAACCTTCCTATAATTTATTTATTTATATTTATAAAATTTAAATAAATAAACTACTACAGTTACTTTTTAATGTTTTTTGCAAATGGTAACATAGCCATTCAAGATTGTTTTTGTAATAAAACAAAGGTAAAAAGTTGTAGATTCTGAATACAAAAACTGAAAAACTAAATGGGAATATTGTGTACCGTGTATTTGTTAAAAAATTTAGAAAAATCTAAATATCTCGAATTTGGTCCGCCTATCTCTCCCGTAAGTTTATCGTGCAACTTCCAAGATGTATTCATTAAATTATATGTAGATAAGTAACGAATCAATTTATAAAACAAAAAATATTTTAATAGCAGTTCTTATTAAAAAATCAAAGCTCACCTAATTCACTCTGAACGCGGTAGGTACTCGTTTAAATGATAATTTTCATCTTAAATAAATAATTCCATAACGTTGGTTTTAATTACAAAAGTAATTAACATACGAAAGATAACAGCCTAAATTCCCTAGAGCGTGGTTTCTGCAAACAATTGCGTAAATCGTATCTATTTAGATAATTTTAGGATACGAGAGACAGTAGTAATATCGGAGGAGCAATATAATTTTATGACCAAACTATGCTGTCCCATTATGGATATCATTTACGTTCTGTGGCCGTCAAAACCCTAAAAGCCGTTTACCAGAGTCGATAAGATCAGGATCATTTAAATGCCAGCCGTTTTTATTTTAATTCTCTTCCAGAGCTAAGCAGTAAGCGATTTCCCAAGCCAGAAAAATTAAGTAAATTGGTAGACTTTTTCTCGCACACAGCGCAGTTAATTCACTTTGATCAGATGAATGCGAAGCTTGAAGGCAATATAGGACTAGTTAAGGTTACCGGAAATGGTGTTTTAGCGACGAGGTTTAACTGATTTAAATATACCTACTTTTCTAACAATATTTTTCACACGAGTTGAATGGATCATTACTATCATTAGTTACAACCTCGGATTACCATACGTTTATTTTTAACTTGAAATAGTGTTCTAATATAAAGCCAAAACATTTCAATGGGACTTCCAATTTCCTCTACTTTTGCCTCTCATTTAAGAACGCTAGGGCATCCTGTCATCTCCGACCTGGCCTGTCGATCAGACCAATTTACTACACTGGTGTGACTATGATTCATTTTATTTATCCGTAGTCACACTGGTGTGACTACCGTTTATTTTACCCGACCCATGGTCACACCAATGCATCCCCAAATCATAATTCAGTTCAGAAAATAGGTAGGTCAGGTTAGTTAGGTAGTTTATTCTGCCCGAAGGGCAAACCGCCCAGAAATAGGAGCCCCGCGAAGCAGGGATACGCCAACTTGGTTCAAATTAAGGCGAGGTTCTTGAAGCGCGCCACGTTAATTTACACCCCGCACCCCGCCCGCGCAAAAGCTACGATCGCCGCGCGCGCCGTGAACTCGTCGACGGAGGTCACGCTTGCCAGCCACAGTGTAATATAATTTACAGTATTGTAAGTTGCGACCGAGACCAAGATCACGCTGTAATTTAAATGTTTAGGTGCAATTACTTAGATTACTTTTGTGTTATAAATGTAAAATATGAAACGTTTTCGAAGTGGATACTTCTTTGTCCGCAGCTTGTACAGTTCCAGAATTTCAATTAGATACAAAACTAAACTATATATGGCGCTAAAATACAAATAACGTTAGGTGTCGGTCATTCTTCACGGATCAAGTGGTCAAAAATATGTATACACTCGCAGGAGCCTCGTAAGCCATATGACATCATACTTCTCACGCTATCACACACTACAACAATTGCTAAAAGTGGCACTGTGTCGGTAGTCAGCGGTCTAAGTCAATATTGTAAAAACCGAATTTGAGATTTATGAAAAAATGAGCGTATACATAGTGGTCGGCAGTGAAGAAGTAAATCCTAACACCTGTCATTTCCATATAGTTTATAACCTAAAAGTCACTGAGATTATAAACTTTAGGAAAATGATAGGTGTCAGGAGTCCAGAATATTAAATTACAAAATCGATGTCATTTTTGTAATTAACGTTCCAAAAAAAAACATAAAAACGACACCCATATTGATATTTAGATATTTCAACCCCATCGCACCCCACCGGGGGAGATGGTATTTCACGTCCGCCACGTTGGATTTTAAAATTGTTGTTGTTTTCGTAGCCAGCGCGACCCGATAAGGTCCCTAAACCATAGAAACAATACCCATGTTGATTTCCAGACCTTGTCACCCCATTGCCCTCTTTTAGGGGTTGATTTCCCAAAAAACCTAAAACACGTGTTTACTCATTCATCGTTAGTACTCCTGAAAAATTTGGAATAAAATAGTCTAACTAGTAATCTTGTTTCCCCATACAAACTTCGGACCCCCGCCTCACCCCCTTAAGTTGTGAATTTTGAAAAATCCTTTCTTAGTGCACCTCTAGACCTTATAAGGAACCTTTTGGCAATTTGGAATCTCTAGACCCAGCCGTTTGGGCTGTGCGCTGATATTTCAGTCAGTCAGTCAGTCAGTTTCTTCTTTTATACACGATGATTTTTAATCGGTGATCAGGAACCAATTTTTCTAGATCAGTATTCGATGGCGACCACGTTTAAGTCGCAGTTACACGACAAAATCCATTATTTTTTTAAACAATAATTATTTGGAAAATCATTTTTTAACTAAAATTATTGTCACCCTACGCATGGTTTAGTCTATGAGCCTGAAACCTCTTTGAACAAGTCAGTTTCTTCAACAAACTTTGACGTGAGACCTGTCAAATTTCCCGCCAAAGCGATGACACTTGACGGAACTACTTAACTAAAACAAATGTAGGATGACCATGCATTCGGTGGATGGAAGAAGTTTTAACTTTTTTTTATTTATTAATTAACCAGAGACCTCATTGCTTTAAGATCTCATCTATTAAATTCCATTTTGTCTAGGGATCAAGATTTTTCAATTCCTGATCACCGATTAAAAATCATCGTGTATATTTAGATGTGTGAAACAGTCATCTTTGTCACCTTCATGCTGAAATAATAAGAATTATCATTTCGGCGATTGCAGCGGTACCATTAGTAAACTTTGTAATGTGGCAATTTTGTCAATAAATGCGAATTTATATTACAGGCACTTGTAAAAAATTTCATAGACCCGTACCACAGAGTAAAAATGTAACCAGTTATTCAACTTCATTCTAGAAGCCCGAATCGACGCACGCACACAGCTAAGCGTCATAGACGGCGCGCTGCGTGGGCTGCAGCATTGTTTTGTATTCCGAAGATTACTTAGCGGCCGTGCAATACGTTTGGCTGTGTGCGTGCGTCGATTCGGGCGCTCTAGTATGAAGTTGAATAACTGGTTACATTTTTACTCTGTGCCCGTACTGTTTTTCTTTGTACACTGTGTACTGTGTATAGTTGCGTGGATGGGTGTTTCTTTTTGTGTGTGGCGGTTACATTGAATAGTGATAAATAACAGAAATAAATGATGATACTACTACCCACATCAAGGATATTTAGTCGTAATGTGGAGCGCTTCAAAAATTGGCAAGCGTCCGACCTCCAACACGTTCCGCTCGGGACTGAGCGGCGGGCTGGCAGCGGGGCGCCAGTAAATCGTGCCGTGAATTTCGTTAATATTGAGTTAAATATTATATGTTTTACAAAATTAACAAAATTAAACCCGACGGACATTACATCATTACAGACGTTTATTTTGATGTGACTTTCAATACATCAAGTAGTATAGTATTGAAATGAAATGAGTTTAAAGGTACAAAAAAGGGGTATGTTTGGATTTTTTTTCTATCGAGCGAAGTTTGTCCAATTATGTAACGAGTGCCCGACGTACTTACAGAAAGGTCTCAAAAGCAACATATATTTTTTTCACGTGTTTAATCATTACCGTTTCTAAGTAAAATGAAATTAAAAATTACGTTTCTACGAGGTACCTCGCCTTAAGCACATAGTTATATTTAGTCAAGGGTGAGTTGGTATATTGTGGTGTGACTACGGATATGTGGGAGATGGGTTTATTTGTAACCGATAAATTTCAAATTTTGACGGTTAAAACAGTTAACTTGAGTTCGTAAACAACTTAGTCGATCAAACCGCTCCCACCGCCTCTGACGTCACTCTTCTATAAAATGGCGCTGCCGCCTGTCGATGGGTCAGAAGTTGTTCAGTCGCAAACACGGCACTACCAGTGCTCTGAGCCGTCTACACAGTCCAGGTAATGCCATTATACTTATAATTTACTGCTTCACTGATGTTTTCTTGTTAATATTATAGGCAGTCATGCTGTCTGTGTGTAATTAATTGTGTACTAATTTTAATAATTATGTTACTGGTCAGGAAATGAAGCCACTGTAAGTAAGACCTTGTTATTTAGGTAAATCTTTAAGAATACATAGTGATTGTTAAACTTATATCCATTGCTAAGCTTACCTCTTATTTAAATAGTGATATTTCACGGTTAATCTCAAGATAAATGCCTACCCTGTTATAGCTACATGCACATAAATGAAATAAACCGTTGGCTTTTAAAATGTTGTTCGTCTACTTTTTTTCTACCTCTCCCACAGATAAATAAAATTAACCAGTCACACTAGTGTAGCAAATTGGTGTGAAGGACTATGGATAGGTCATGTGTCGATCAGTGCGCGAGTACGACTCGCACTTGGCCGGCTTTTTGATTTAGCTAGACTAGTCAAAAGGTAAAATTTTCAATAATAACATAATAGCTATCAAAGTGGTGTATCCCGAAGCCATCCCGTTTTACGGTAATGCATATTCGTTGTATGCTTATAAAATTGCTTCGCAGCATCGGGCCAAAACAAATAACTTTATTTTGCACTTTCTATTATCTCTCGATATTCGCAATCCTTTGTGTATATTGGATACAGATAATATGCTAATATAAGTTGAACGGGCAGAGTTTTATAAGTTAGTTATTGTAAAATACACATACCAGCAAACTTAGAGCAACGTGAATCAAATAATTAAGAGGCTGACAACACCTAATTTTGTTGAAATTGATGTCATTTAAACAGTTTTTTAAGAAAAACTGCTTGTTCTAGCACATCAAAAAAATTATATGTTAATATTCATCATATTTCAATGACCGTGGACGGACTCGATACATAATTGGACGAAATCGGCTCGATAGAAAATAATTGCAAAGATAGGTCTTAAAATCATCATTAAACGGTTCTATGTCTTTATTTTTTTGGCGTATGCGTCTGCAATTAAAAACATGAAGTCAACATATTCATACCTAAACCGCTAACGAGTCATATTTCACAAATAATCCAGTTTTTTTTTTTAATTAAATATTTGCCCGATAAATTTCAATATACCCGGCTGCCCAGTAATAGCGGCATCTCGTTTACTCCGATACAAATAGACAGTGTGCGCCGACGTTGGTGTTGACAGCGTCTTAAGGATTGGTTAAACTCAAATAATGTTACAGAAAATAATTTTTATTAATGAACGACCGCTTTAGCCTAGTTGGTAATGGCCTACGAAGCAAAGAGGTCCTGGGTTCGAATCCCAGTAAGGGCATTTATTTGTGTGATGAGCACGAATATTAGTTCCTGAGTTATGGATGTTTTCTATATATTTAAGTATTTATTTATCTATATAAGTATGTTTATCGTCGTCTAGTACCCATAGTACAAGCTTTGCTTAGTTTGGGACTAGGTCGATTTGTGTAAGATTGTCCCCTAATATTTATTCATTTATTTTATTTATTTATTAATTGTTTTTCTTTAAAATTCGTTGACTTTTAATTCCAAAGAGTCAAGTCAATAATGAAAATTATACAAAACATGGATTCGAAGTACTTACTTAACAAGATTTGAATATTAAAATGTATATTTTTTTGATTTTAATATTTACAGAAAACTCAACAAATGATTTTATTTGGCTTCTATTATTCTTCACTTTACCTCAAGTACCGTATCATATATTTAGAAAGCTCATCTGTGTAGTGGTATCAACAGTCTGTTTATCAAGGCTCTGCCGCCTACATTAAGCAATGAACAAACACCCAATTTGTATTGATACCGCTCTTTGCTGTTAACGAGGCTGTATTCACGCTACGTGGAATAATATCATGTCATGCTATAGTATGTTCCAGTTAAAATGACGAAAATGCATTTAACATGGGATTTTACAACTTCTTTTGTTGCTGAATATGAAAGGAAAAGATAACAAAGAGACTTAATAAAACTGACCGAAGTATGGCCTACCGACCGATACACCTGCATACCTAATTGTTTTACAACTCCACTTGAAGATAACAATTAAACAATAGATGTTGGTTTTAAGTACTTTTCGTCATTTTAACTGGAACATACTTTACCTAAATGGTTAATTTGACAAATTGGGTTCGATTTTTGGTTACGATACTTTTTTTACGGACGCCAACGACACATTTATCAGCACCGTAGGTTCTACGCCAACGACTTATATATCAGGCATGGCGTGCAGAGCGATATCTACCTACATGCATTTCTGTAGGGTTCAACTTCGCGTTTGAAATTCCGATGTCATGGCGTATGAGTGAGAGCTGTTGTATTTGACAGAGCGTTGAAAAGGTTAAATATTAAACTTAAGCCGTGGTGGCCTAGCGGTTTGGCCTCTCAAGCAGAGGGTCGTGGGTTCAAATCTCGGCTCGCAATTCTGAGTTTATAGGAAAATTTATGTGCGAAATTACGTTTTGAAATTTACCATGAGTTTTACGGTGAAGGAAAACATCGTGAGGAAACCTGCATACACCTGCGAAGAAATTCAATGGTGTGTTTGAAGTTCTCTTTCCGCACAGGGCCCGCGTGGGAACTACGGCCCAAGCCTTCTCATTCTGAGAAGAGGCCAGTGCCCTGTAGTGGGACGTACATAGGCTGGGATGATGATAATGATGATGGTGATGAAATATTAAACTTGCAATCAAGTTTTGGTAAAATTGTAGTTCATCCCTGCTACAGCCAGCAGAACCAAATCGTATGTTACAAGTTTCATCATAGTCCCCTCCTCTTCGCCTGAGATTAAGTGACAAATTGGAAAATAACGTAGTAATAAAATATCGTTAGCCTTAGTTGTGGTAGGTAGTAGGTTCTTCTGAAGTTGCTTTGGAATTTGTTAAGCTATTACATTAAATCAGGCTAAAGGTTCCACAGAGGAATACTGTACAGTTGAGTACTAAGAGATCGATAAAGCCAAAGTACACATATACAACAGCTCTCACTCATACGCCATGACATCGGAATGTCAAACGCGAAGTTGAACCCTACAGAAATGCATGTAGGTAGATATCGCTCTGCACGCCGTGACTGAAATATGTGTCGTTGGCGACGAAAAGGTTAATTTCAATACTAGATGAAAAAAAACCCGCCTGTATAATTCCCGTTCCCATAGGAATTCCGGGAAAATATATACCTTCTGTCACTCTTTGAACTGAGACGAATCTAATGACACCTCACACTTCAAAATCCATTGAGCCGTTTAGGCTGCAGGGCGTGCCAAAGGTACATACATACATACGCTAGAAAAACATAACCCTCCTTCGAAAATCGGCTGAAAATAAACGCTCGTTCCCTAAATATCAGAATTGCAAAATACTAGATTGCCGACTTACCCTATTTCTAAAATACCGAATTCCCAGAATATCAGATTTTCCTGTCAACGTGTTTTTCTCTATATTGGATTGCCAAAAAAGCTTGTTTTCAATACACCATGTTTCATTCAAAACCGAATTTCTATAATACCAGATAGTGAAATCACCAGGCTCGTAAAATACGACCCCCTGGCCTCCCCACGACGACCACGACCTGCCCGACGAGCCTGGTGATTTCACTATCTGATATTATGGGAATTCGGTTTTGAGTGGAACATGGTGTATTGAAAACAAGCTTTTTTTTTTCAATCCGATATAGAGAAAAACACGGTGACAGGAAAGTCTGGTATTCTGGGAATTTGGTATTTTAGAAAAAGGGTAAGTCGGAAATCTAGTATTTTGCAATTCTGACAGTAAAGGAACGAGCGAAAATAAAGTACCTGGGCGACCGAGCTTTCCTCGGACTAAAACTCGGAAGCACGTTTTTCTCAGAGATAAAACCGAGCTACACTTCATTTATTTTAGAATTGAAAACCACAACATTATTATATTGCGGCTCGTCAACTATTTCTTACCTAGCAAATAGTAGGTACAGTACAATAGTCTGGGAGCTGCAAAATAATAGTATTTTATGCAACGGTTGTATAAGTGAGGTCTTAAAAGGCGAGTGACGTGAGTTGCGATACGAGCGAATGCGAGTATCGCAATGGAAGACGGCACGAGCCGTTAAGACCAAATTATACACCGTTGCATACAATATTTTTTCTACGACTCGACTGTACTGTACTGGACTGTACCCTACTGTAGGGTACAGTTGGGTACAGTAGGGTAAAATAGGGTACAGTAGGGTACAGTCGGGTACAGTAGGGTAAAATGGGGTACAGTCGGGTAAAGTATGGTACAGTAGGTTAAAATGGGGTACAGTCGGGTAAAGTAGGGTACAGTCGGGTACAGTATGGTAAAATGGGGTACAGTAGGGTACAGTCGGGTACAGAAGGGTACAGTCGGGTACAGTAGGGTACAGTATGGTAAAATAGTGTACAGTAGGGTACAGTCGGGTACAGTAGGGTACAGTCGGGTACAGTAGGATAAAATAGGGTACAGTAGAGTACAGTCGGGTACAGTGAGTAAAATAGGGTACAGTGGGGTACAGTCGGGTACAGTAGGGTAAAATAGGGTACAGTCAGGCACAGTAGGGTACAGTCAGGTAAAATAGGGTACAGTCGGGTACAGTAGGGTAAAATAGGAAACAGTAGGGTACAGTCGGGTAAAGTTGGGTACAGTAGGGTAAAATAGGGTACTTCAGGGTACAGTCGGGTACAGTAGGGTAAAATAGGGTACAGTAGGGTACTGTACCCGACTGTACCCAACTGTACCCTATTTTACCCTCCTGTACCCGACTGTACCCTATTTTACCCTACTGTACCCGATTGTACCCGACTGTTCCCGACTGTACCCTATTTTACCCTACTGTACCCGACTGTACCCAACTGTACCCTATTTTACCCTACTGTACCCGACTGTACCCTACTGTACCCTATTTTACCCTACTGTACCTGACTGTACTCTACTGTACCCTATTTTAACCTACTGTACCCGACTGTACTCTATTTTATCCTACTGTACCCGACTGTACCCTACTGTACCCGACTGTACCCTACTGTATCCTATTTTACCCTACTGTACCCGACTGTACCCTACTGTACCCTATTTTACCCTACTGTACCCAACTGTACCCTATTTTACCCTACTGTACCCGACTGTACCCTACTGTACCCTATTTTACCCTACTGTACCCGACTGTACCCTACTGTACCCTATTTTACCCTACTGTACCCGACTGTACCCTACTGTACCCGACTGTACCCTACTGTACCCTATTTTACCCTACTGTACCCGACTGTACCCTACTGTACTCTATTTTACCCTACTATACCCGACTGTACCCTACTGTACTCTATTCTACCCTACTGTACCCGACTGTACCCTACTGTACCCTATTTTACCCTACTGTACCCGACTGTACCCTACTCTACTCAACTCAGCAGGTCTAAACTGGGCTTTAGTGTTGAGTGTACCCTACATTTAATATTATGTGGCAGCTAGGTGTATCGTAATAACGACATTACGACACAAGTGCTGTTATGGCGAATAGATTAAGTATAGACTTTCTGAAGTCATATTATCTATGTTCTTATATATTTGTTCGCGACCATGTAAAAAACAGATAAAAGTACAGGAGTAGGAAAAATTGTTTTTCACTTCTCATGCTCTTAAAATGTTACTTTAGTCTCTGCATATCGGGACTAAAGCTCTTTTTTGATCTCTTGGGATTAAAGTAAATTTTTTTTAATTGACTATGGAAACCCCTATACTGCCAATCACGGTGTTTGTGAATGGAGGATTATCGCCAATTTCAGTAACTGAGTATAGACAATTTTAAAGCTTTCCACAGACCGAAGCGCGCTGCGGACGCACTGTAGCGCCCTGCGCTTCTGTCTGTGGAAGCCTTTATGGCGTGGTAATAACCTCAAAATGACAACTGTATAAAAAATATTTAAAAAATAATAATTTCGTGAAACACATTGAATAATTACGAATATTAATCTATTTAATTATAAAATATTAAAGATGAATTCATTTTATTTTGCACGTAAAGAAAGATTTCCTTTAGCTTAGGTGTTTTTAATTTGTTTTTTTTTTTTAAAACGCTGTCGGCAAAGCAGTTCCCTGCTCTGTCGATAAAATAGCAATCCGCACTGTCGGCAAAGCAGTGCTGGAGTGTACGGTAGATAGAGCAGTTACGTTTGAATGTTAATATGGCGTGACTTCAAAATAATGCGATGTCAGTTGCATTTAATAGTAAATAGAAAGTATAATTAGATATAATTTAACAAAGAATTGGCATATAGAAAATAAACTTAAAAAGTCGTTTCTTTATTCACGGGTAAGTGTTTCAGTTAACAATATATTTTGTGTGTGAACTTAGATCAATTAGGTTAATTTATTTGCCGATTCTAATAAATGAACAATTATCATTCTTACATGCAAAGTCCAATTAGTTTTAACATAGTCCTTAAGTTAGAATCTGTTGGCTAATTATGCAAGCATTTAAAGCGTCACTTTACAAAAAAATATAAAAGAAAAGAAAAGACACAGGTATTTTTTTTTTGCTATTTGAATTTTGAACAGATGTCCATTGCTCGTATTGAGCATACGTTGTAAAAAAGTAATTTTGTACGTCGTTTTTTTCCTCGCATTCAAAGTGAAAAGTAGAGTGTTTAACGCGGGACTAAACTACCATAATGACAACTCGAATTATAGCCTCCCTCGCTATCGCTCGGGTGGCTAAATATCTCGTGTCATTATGGCTTGTTTTAGTCCCTTGTTGAACAATCTACTATTAATGTCACTTTATTAGCGTGTCGTCAATTGTTACTCTACTCTCTCTTACTCTAGTACAAATTGTAAAGAGATTACAGTTCACGAGCCGCAATATAATGTTGTTGTGGTTTATAATTCTGAATTACATGGAGTATAGATCGATTGATCGCCCCTGGAACCCCGACATTTCTTGCAACTGTACCTGTACCTACATGCTACGAATAATAATTCTCCCTACATGACTTAACTGACTTTATTGACTTAACTACTTCATTAAGACCGTGCATACATTATAAGACCTTTGAACGAGCAATGCTTGTGTATTAATTTATTTTCGGGGATCTTGCAAACGACTCTTGGAAATTGGAAATGATTTCGATGGAATTTACTATGTGGATTTCGGAGATGAAAAATCGACCTAGCTTAAACTTATCTCCGGGAAAACATGTTTTCAAGTTTTAGCCCGAGTGAAGCGTGTACTTTATTATTGTAACTGTAACTGTTATATTCTATTATTTTACTAAAACGCACACGGGGGGTTTCCGTAGCGTGGACAGCGTGGGTCGCGGTGGGGCTTTGCCTGCCACGCGCGGCAGGCACTTGGGAAGAGACCACGCGTGTATCAGTGACGTCATTTCGTGCGCATCGTGCTCGTGCACTATACTACTGTGGAAGTATCTACCTACATTTTCATACAAAGCGTTTTTGTACCCACGTGTGTAGTTTGACCGTGCGCCGCAGTGGGGTTCCGGCCTTAGTGTGATTGATGATGGCATCAATCATGTTAGTCCGAACAACATTGAAACGTCGGCCACTGCTAATAAAATTATTAAATAACAAAGGATTAATTAAAGTTATTACCCTAATAATCATAACCTTTTCAACATTCTAGTGCACATGCCTACTATTTTATATATTATGGATTTTTCAGTTATCAGTAAAGATTGTTTTTGTTTTTCCTCTGATATACTTATCTTAATTTTTAGGGTTCCGTACCCAAAGGGTAAAAACGGAATCCTATTACTGAGACTTCGCTGTCCGTCCGTCTGTCCGTCTGTCACCAGGCTGTATCTCGTGAACCGTGATAGCTAGAGAGTTGAAATTTTCACAGATGATGTATTTCGGTTGCCGCTATAATAACAAATACTAAAAAATAGAATAAAATAAATATTTAGGGGGGCTCCCATACAACAAACGTGATTTTTTGCTCGTTTTTGCTCGATATTGATAGCGGTAACAGGTAGACGTTTGAAATATTCAAAGAATATAAAGATAAGGTAACGGCGCCTGTTAACGCGGGTATCAAAATCGACGGCCATCACCGCGGTATTTTGAAATATGCATTTCATAATTAAACCGATCGATTTACTAGAAAACGAATTTTCTGCGAATGAAGCTCATTTAATTGACTAACAAATTTATTAGCGCTATTATGTGCGAATGAAACAAAGATCTCGCAATTCATTTATTTCCGCGACGGCACCGCTGGAAGAGGTCTTGCCATACAAACTTGTGACGCCACATGTAAGTTAACTCGAATCTTATTTAGTATTTTACGTAATAGTTACGGCAATTGAATTAATGTTATGGTTTTTAAACGATTGTTTACAGTTTTCTGCACGACTTTCGAAAACTCTTTTTATATTTTTTATCCTGGAAATAAGTTTAAAATTGAAAATAAAATACAGCGGTGATAGGAGTCGTTTTTTTATGTGGATTCTAATAGCGTGGTATACCACGGTAATAGATAAAATGGTGATTTTGGTTCTTTATGCTTTATTTTTGGTAAATATGATCTTTTATATAGTTTCTTACAGTTATTCCAATCTTGATCTATTCACACTATTAAAGAACTATTTCCGTGGTATGGAAAGTATTCAACAAACCCTTAATTTTTAACAAAAACTTCAGTATTGAATTTGTAGTTTATATAGAAACCGTTATTTTGTCAAGTTATTTAAATATTGAGATAAAATCATATTTATACTTACCAGTTATGTAATTTTAGTTTTATACCAAGGTGATAACTGATATTTTTGGTTTGTGATGAAAATACAACTGTATCTTATTGTTTTTATGGGTCGGTATTAGATTTTATAACTCTCCAAATTAAGCCTATTACCGATGGTACGACCACATAACCCTCGGTAATAGAATGTATGGGAATCTATTACCGACCCATTCAATGTTTATTTGGGTCGGTGATAGTTTCTTAAGGAAGTATCTATTACCGAGTGACATTTTAGCCTTGTATTAAAATAGATCATATTTAGGGTACCGTAAGTGCAGATTTATTTGATAAAGTTGAGACTTTTACTCATCAGTCAGAAATACTCATAAGTAATTTAACTATTTGTAATATTGTGACAAAATACAAAAGAAAATATATAATCATGTAAGACATATTTTGACGTTTTATTTCTAATTTTTCTTAAAAAAATATGTACAAAAACAGCATGCAGAACCAAAAGTCATTATTTTTTATTTTCCTCGGTGATAGGATCCAAATTATGAGTCGGGTTCCTATTACCGATGGTAGAAAGTTGTTGCTTTTTATACACTCAGTAATGGAAGCTCAATTCGCGGTAATAGAATCATAACCTGTCCATTGCCACGGTAATAGAAGACTTGGGTATTTTGGTTTCAATAATTATTTTATCAAATAATTAATAGTAAAATAAGTCCAGAAAGTTACGACGACGAAAGTTCAATAAACAATCTTAAATAAAAAAAATATTCTCGGTCGTTTAGAAGCTTTGATACCCTTATTTTTTTGGACTAATTTCAAAACTCCCTTAAGTACCACGGTAATAGGCGCCGTTACCTTATATATTATATTTACTTTAAAAATAAATAATTAAAATAAAATAAAAAAAATATTTAAGGGGGCTCCCATACAACAAACGTGATTTTTTTGCCGTTTTTATAGAAACCGGGGCCAAGTGCCAGTCGAACTCGCGCACGCAGGGTTCCGTAAAAGGGTTATCTATAAAAACGGTAAAAAAATCTCTTTTGTTGTATGGGAGCCCCCCTTAAATATTTGTTTTATTTTAATACACAGTGGGTAGACAAAGGGTAGACCATGGGTACGCCTGGATATTTAAATTAAAGACAGACAGATTCATGAGATTCTCTTATGAATAAGAGAAAAAACCCAAGTAAATGCAGGAATGATAAGTGAGATAAATAAAGTAGAAAAATTATCATTAAATTATCATTTATTTCTTTGACATTTGCACGAAATTATAATAAACTCTATGTGTATATTTGACGTTGATATATAATATTTTCTTTATTACTATCGATGGGCCCTATATTTAATTTAAAAGAGTTCATACAAACATTCAGTATAATATAAATATTTTTATAATAATCCGAGTTTCAATGGTTCTTTATTTGCTAATCAAATATGAATAACATTTATATGTATAGATTTTTGTAATATTTTGATATGTTTGGCTTCCATGACAATACGATTACTTAATATTTTTTATCAATGTTAATCAGCTTAACTTGTGGTACGCATAAGCGCTGATCAGTGCCTTTGTAGTTTTCTTTTTGTATTTTTATATTAATCAGTACATTTTATATAATACCATAAAAATCAACGGCGCTTGAATTCGGATTTTTTTACTTAAAACATCATGCAAAAGGTTAACCGGCAAATGCATTTTATGCCTTAAATTCAACCTTTTAACCTCTCGTATGCTTAAGATACGGATCCGTGCCCAATTTAAGGCATTCTTATTTGTATTTTTTTTTAAAATCTGTATTGTTGGATTTATATTTAATATGAAACAGTTGAGACTAGAATGCACGATTTTTTTCACTTCCCGCATACGAGGGGTTAACTAAAATTAAAGATTAATTGTTATTTTTGTGACTAAATAAAGTTACTAAGCGGACTAAGTGAGTATGAGCAGTATATGACCCATCGGAGTATATACGATTATCACATAAGTTACACAGAGTAAAATACGTTATTTTTATCATAAAATAGTTCTTTGGCATAATTTAGAATCATTAAGTTCTTTGCTATTTATAAAGCTCTGAAATTTACATTGCAATTAAATAACCTTACCTAAATTAAGTGAAACGAAATAGACGAAACTTGAAATATATTCTCATGACAATTTTTGATTTAAATGAATTTTTACTATACAAAACATAAACGAATACGTAGTTAGGCAAGAAATTTCGTTTAAACTAAAACTATTAACCTACACAATTATTTACAAAACGTAAAATTAGTATATTTTTGCTTATTTGACACGAAATAAACTACAATAATATTAAGGCAGTCTGACAGCAAAATATAAATCTGCTTTAACTTAAGCACGGTTTAATAGTGTCAAAATGAAACCAGATTTAACGTGTTAAAAGCAGTTTTAATTTTTTGCTGCAAGTGCCCCTAAATTTTTAATCTACGCCATATGTAAATTAATATCACTAACTAAATTAAACAAAATGACCATACTTAATTCTAATATTAATAAATTATCATCTTACTAGGTAAACATTGATATTTAAGGTTTAAAGACTTACCCCCTGTTTCACCATCCATTGATCAAATTTATCTGACGGATAAATGTGATGCCGTCTCTGTTTGTTTTGTTCGAATAATAGACGGAGGCGGCATCAGATTTATCCGTAAGTTAAAATTAATCAATGGGTGGTGAAACAGCCCCTAAAGAGAGTTCAGAACCAATACTGAATGACACTATCGAGAATCATATTTTGTGAAGTCTTAATGTTACACTAAAAGTTGCTGTATGAAACGTCAGAATCGGGATTGATCTCGATGTCACGGAGCATCAGACCCCGGACCACAAGTTTTTTTAATGAGTTTTCTTGGAATTGTTTTTCCGGTGGAACTGGTTATTTAGTCCATAATTATTTAGGGGTATGCAATCACGTTGCATTGCAAAACACTACTTAGAAAGCCCGAAATAATTAATTACTTTTTTTATTTCAAATTAAATTGAAGTACGATAAGCATATAGGTAAGTATTGAAAAGAAAAGTAAATTTCATGAAAAGTGTTTTAATTATTTTTAATTACTAGTTAAAATAAACTTGCATGACCTAAGATGAAGACATAGTGCATTTTTGGTCAGTTATAGGTAAGTTAACCTTTTGACCGCCACAGTCATCCAGCCAGCCAGTGAAATGGCTCACACGTCAACGTCATCAATACATTACCAATATTCAACTCGAAATAAATCGTTCTGCAATGGAAATAAATCCCTGTTTATCGACTAGACGGTTTATTCCGTGGCGTACAGAGCACGTCACTTTGTTTGTTTTGTGGCAGTCAAGAGGTTAAAAGAGTGTTATAAATATTAATAAATATTTTTTAATTATTTAAGTAAAATTGTCATTCGAATAGTGTTATAAGTATATAAAGTTGGCAGTCTTAATGTAAACATGCTTAGAGGGAGTAGTTTGTATCAATAATTTATTTAAGCTGCTTGTCACAGTTATCTCGCTCAATATTCATATCATAACAATGTTCTTCTCAAAATCAACATTCCGTAACAGAGAATGTAATAGGGGATGGTGACACCAATAAAAATAATTCGAAGATGCGACTCCACTAAAAATACACTATCTTAATCTTGAAAAGTAGATAAAGTGTAAAATTACATTTTTAGCAGCTTTAAGACGTCGTGACGTCATTACTCGCAATTGCCGTACAAAATCTATGGGAAAATCGTGTTTTGACAGCTCATAACAGGTACATCAGTTCGATTGGCGATGTGTCATTCCTGTCAGACTTTATTAAACCCCGAATACTTAGTGGTTAGTGCGAAAAAATTCAATTTTAATAGGTATTTGTGAAAGCAAAATTATTTTTTAACATTAAGTCCCGTTAAGTGAAAATCACGAAAGTTTGAAACAGTAGACAGTCAGTGCCCCAAATTAAGTGAACCACGCCCACATACTAACTGAATGGATACTTTCAATATTAGGGTACCGATTGCACAATCTTTGTTTCACAGCGCCCATATTTCCAATACCTAGCCAATTTTAGCGGCCAGCTGCGGCATCGGTGTTCGTTATTCAAATTTCAGTTATGACGCGTTCACACCTACGTTGCGACCACACGGGCTAACCTTTGTTGATAAACCGTGTTATAAACGTGCATTATAATAATATGCAGGATTAGATTTATAATTAATCATTATTTATCTTCCGACTCTTTGACCTATATTAATTACTTCCAACGCAACAACGCCACAACAAAATAAATGTAGCTGAATAATCCTTAATACGGGAGAAGAAGGTGTAATAACGCAGAATTTTTTGTTGTTGGCGATGTTGCAGGAAAGCGTTATTTCTAAATTAAGAATGTCCGTTGCCGTATAATTTGTGATAAATGATCGTTAACTCCTTAATTTGGCCGGGTTGTCGTTTAGTTGGTAAGCGGGTGCCACTGCTTGACTTGTTCCATGGGCGTGGCGAGTGCCGAGTTCCAATGCTGCAGGGCGCGGCCCCGGGCAAACATGTACGAACCTAACATGAATTTGCCCAGAAGCCGATCTGAAACAAATGAATAACCTTATATATATTCATCATCATCGTCACCCAGCCTATATACGCCCCACTGCAGGGCACTCAGAATTAGTGGGCTTGGACCCTAGTTCCCACGCGGGCCCAGAGCGGATTGGGAACTTTACATACACCATTGAATTTCTTCTCAGGTGTGTGCAGGTTTCCTCACGAAGTTTTCCTTCACCGTAAAGCTTAAGGTAAATTGTAATTTCGCACATAAATTCCGAAAAACTCAGAGGGCGAAAACGGGCTCGAATCCACGACCCTCAGCTTGTGAGGCCATAGGGCAAAACCACTAGGGCACCGTGGCTCTTATATTATATGTCTCACTTTAAATTCTTTCCAAAATGTGTTAAATTATGACAGCGGCACTGGGCAAAAGTTACGAATTAAATCTTATTTTTTGTCAAAACCTAGAATTTTTATTAAATGTTTGCATGTCGATCAATTCGATCATACTTATGTCAGAGTGAGTTGGACAGTATTAAATTCATAAACAGTAAAAAAATATACATATAATTCAAGCCGTAGTAAAAAACGCACTAGTTTCATTTGCACCATTGACTAGCACCATTACGGTATACCTACCTAGCTTGTCTAATTTAAAATGACGCGCCCCACCACCGCATTTACGCACAGGATTTGAAACTCATTTTAAGCTACAATAGAGAAATATTTCGCTTGGCAGATATGCGTGAATGCGGTGGTTGGGCGCGCGTCATTTTAAATTAGACAAGCTCTACATGTTATATATCGTAATGGTGAATGGTGCAAATTAAACTACGGCAAAAAAGCGGGAAACCCTGCAGAGAAATGTTGAGGAATTACAACAGTTTGTCTTAGTTATTATTCCTGCATTTGCATTCAAGCTCAGCAAGCCATATTTTTCAATTTTGTTAAAATATTAAAACAAAACAAAGACTATCTGGAGATACTATTATTCACTTCATATCATGATCTGATGATCATAAATCTTAGGTACACGACCAGACGGTAGAATAATATTATAAGCAGTTGCACTAAGACTGGTATAAAAATGTTCATAAAAGTTAACTGCTTTATTTTTAATATTCATTTAGTTTAAGATAGAGCTTTCCTGCATTATTCATAAAAAAATACGCCTTAGGTTGTAAAGTAGTAGTAGATTGTAAAATATGAGTAGAGTGTAGGTATAATTGACATTTATTTTCATATCTCGTACGTATTTTGGTTTTCCCCTTGCTCGCCCTAAAAAATGTCATTTTATTTGTGCAGAAAATAGTACGCATGACGCCTTCGTTTGGATTAAAGACATCCGAAATCTAAACTTAAGTGTCTTTTACATTACACTTGTACAGTCGAGGAACTGAAACTGAACACGTATAGCGTGGTATATTTTCACAGTCAATTTCACGATAATTTTTTTGGCAGATGTACGGAATATCAAATAGAGATTTACAGCGCGAAGGTTGCAAAAGCAACCATTTTTTCCATACTTGCTTGACTTGCTTGCTTGCTTGACTTGACTTTGGTTCACCCTTTGAATTGCATAGTATTTGTAATTAAATTAAAATTTCACAAAACCGTAGGCATTGCCGTGCGTTTACTCAGTGACAAATTGAAACCCGATTGGCTGTCCAACTGCGATTGATTGATCGCGTAGTGATTAATCTTTGGTCATAGATTTAATCTCGTTTAGTGATGTTATCTCCGTAAAATATTGCTAACCCCTAGAATCTTCAGTTCAAATGTAGAATTAGCTTAGATATTCTAAGAGAAAACGGTGCCAGTATCTTCGGATTCCTTTTAATAAAAAAATAAAAAAAATAATAGGTAGAACCTCCTCCTTTTTTAAAGTCGGTTAATAAAAGCGTTATTATTTTTATATTATGGTAGGTATAAAATAGTAAGTATTACGTATGTTTGAATTTCAGAATTAAGTTACACCTCGTCACGTCGCTTTACTTAGCACTCTGAAACAATTAATTTCGTCAGTCAATATTCTAAATTCCTCCAGACTCCTTTCCCAAGCTAATAATACCAATTTTGTCGCAAAGAGATCGCTCCAGAAGATTATAATTAAATTATTCAATCCATTACCATAAGAAATCGAGTGAAAAGTAGACAGGCCCTTCTCATCCTTGATTAAGCACAAATTATGGAACGAAAGAGACCGTTCGTGAGAGTGAAAATAGATTTTTAACAGAATTCCTTATCAAAACCGTCTAGCAGCTAACAATAATTTCGTTATCTTCCTGATGTAAATGCCAAATGGATTAAATGCCAAAACGTTTAGATGAAATAAATAATTTAAATTCAATGTTACCCGGCTAGAATCCAGTAGTGACAATATTCAAATAGACGTTTCAGTTGTGTGTTGTGTGTATCCTGCCATAGATTTAGAATACATTATACACTAGGTTTGCCCGCGACTCTGTCTGCGAAGAATTAGTTTATCGCTATACCGCGGAAACTATTCAATTTTCCGGGATAAAAACTAACCCATGTCGTTTCCCGGGACTCAAACTATCTCTATACTAAATCTCATCTAAATCGGTTAAGCGGTGATTTCCCATAATACTTATCCCGTATTAATTTACATATTAAATATTTTTTTTACTCAGCCTTGTATAAAATGTGCTCCAGATTATTATCTGTAGTAGTAAGTATATAGTTTCTTGTACGGTTCGTTAGTCAGAACTAGGCTCTAGGTGGCTCGATTGCCTACGGGCACATGCTACGACGCCGGCGTAGGCGGTGCTACGTCGTAGTATCTGAAATGTTTACCTTCACACAGCTTTCACTGCAGCAATGCTTAGTAGAACGAAAAATAAACTCTTTTGCGTAAAGTGAAACGTTTGTATTTCATGGATCAGTGAATAATAATAATAATTCATAACAATCTGCCTTAAATCTGTCTACAATCTAACATTTATGTTAGCCAACCCATTTTTACTGACGCTACGTAAAGAACTTTGGCAACGCAGTGGGAATCAAGTTGTTACAGCGTTACGCCACTGATGAAGATTTAATGCATAAGTATTCAATTTAAATCACTTCCAACATCACAATATCGCGATTTCTCTATATTTGTCACTTGTATTCAATGTGTTGTTCAAGGTATCACAACATGAATATGCAATATTTTTTTTATATGAATCGTAGACAAATTTTTCATCGAATTTCATTTCATAGAAAATGATGTATAGAATATTCAGTTCCTATAATATCTTTAGCAGTAATCTGGTTTCATCGATTATACATTATAAATTTTCTTAATTCCTAGGATAACTGTACAAGGATTATTGTTTTTTAGAACATAAATTTCCTAAACTATTTAAAAGACAGAACATCGAAATATCGAATTTCATTTCACCGACGTCTTAATACAAATTTCGTTTTATTACAGCGAGCGAGCGAAGCGAGCAAGCAAGACGAGTCGGAGCGGAAGCGACTCGGATAGGTTAGGTTCAAAGGCTAATGCGCAATTTTCGCATTAGCCTTCGGTGTTAGGTATTTTTTTTATGACCACCCTGGAAGTCTTGCTATATAAAAAGCAATTGCAATTATTAGTGTTTCATTGATTACTAAACAAATTAGTTATGTATTAATACAGATCTGAAAATTTTTCTATGAAACATTATTAATACGATTTGAATAAAACATTAAATAAAAAATAACGATATAAAATTCTGTAGAATAATCAAATTATGAAATAATTATTCTACAATTTAATAATCGGCGATTTGAAAAAAACATGATTTAAGCGTTCGATGACTGACATGAATAGTCGATGAAATGACAATGCGGGAAACGTTGTCTATGAACTAATAATCGATGAAAAGAGTGTCTACGATTTAAGGGTAAACCAATATTTCATCCAATTGGGATGTCTATTTTTTTGCAATGTATAGTAAATCGAAAACCATTTCGAGATAAATGCTTTTTAACTCGTTTTCTGTAGTTATTTAATTTTAATATTATGTAATGAATTTATTATATAACAAATAAGCAATGACCTTCATTTGACATTGGTGTAAATTGCGTGACCGGTTCAAGTCGTACTTTATTCTATGTGGTTAGAATTCTTCACAATTTACGCGTGGATTATACTGCGGAGTTTGATTTGGACCCGCTGTCTGACATCTAGCACTTTGACAGTGCCAGTAAAGTGACACAGTGTATAGTGTACCACTACGCAAAAAATAATTAAAGGGGTTGCCTTATCGTACGCATTTAGATAGATTTAGAAATTTGGCATTGTGGGAGCCCTCAATTATAATCTGACGTCATCAACTAAAATAGTTTCAATAATGAATTTTGAAAAAAGTAGAGAGTATTAGTTCCTTATAATTGACTTTTCTATACAAAAAAAATATAAAAACCACTTTTAATTTTTTTTAGACATTCCCAATGGTGAGATCAATCTTAAATTGACTCCCCTTTGGCTGGGTACATGTTACATCTCAATTAAATATTCTTGAAGTACAAGGGCAGAAAGGTATGCCCCTAACTTATCTATTCGCTGGCGTCTGGCTGAAATATACCGGACTAATTTTATGGTACCTTATACAATAACTAGCTTTTGCCCGCGACTTCGTACGCGAAGACAATAACGTTAGAGTTGCATGAAATTTGCACACAGGTAGTTTATTACGTGGATTAACACATAGGGTAATGCCAGGAAAATGTAAAGTTCCCGCGGAATTTGAATAAGTGAATTCTAAAGCCAGTAAGCCGCGGTGGCCTAGTGGTTTGACCTATGGTCTCTTAAGCAAAGGGTTTAAGCCCGGGCTTGGACCTTTTGAGTTATTCCAAATTCGTGTGCTAAATACGTTTGAAGTTTACCATGAGCTTTACAGTGAAGGAAAACATCGCGAGAAAAGCTGCACACACCTGAGAAGAAATTCAATGGTATACACCCGCACTGTACAAATCGCACTGGGCCCAAGTGGGAACAAAGGCCCAAGTGTTCTCGTTCTGGGAGGAGGCCTAATTGAAACAACAACATTCTATCCCGGGAAAGTGTACAGCATACCGCGGGATAGAAATAACTGTCAAAACATTTTGAAAATCAGAGACAGTGTTGCTTTTTATTAGTGAAATATTTAAAAAATCAGCCTCCACGTTTAATTCACTTATTTCTATCCCGTGGGAATTTTGCATTTTCCCGTAAAAAAGTAGCCTATGCCAATCAGGGATATTGTAGCTTTCAAATTGTAAAATATTTTTAAAAATCAGCTGAATTTACTTATTTCTATCCCGCGGGAATTTTAATTTTGCCGGAAAGCACTTTATATCAATGAGGGATACTGTATAACTTTAAACATGAAACTACCGTGAGACTCACTCATAGTGAAAATAAACGGATCACTCACGTCTCAAAACGAGTTTAACTCGACATGTTTCGGGCTAATCCGTAGCCCTTCCTCTCGGAGTCGCACGTCACGTCACTTGTTTTGAGACGTGAGTGATCCGTTTATTTTCACTATGAGGGATACTGTAGCTTACTATTAGTGAAAGAATGTTCAAAATCAGCCCCGAAGTTGAATTCAGTTTTTTCTATCCCGCGGGAATTTTGCATTTTCCCGAAGAAAAAGTAGCCATTGTCAATTGGGGATAGTCCTATTAAATCATATGAAATAATTTTTAAAATCAGTGCCAAAGATGAATTTACTTATTTCTATCCCATGGGAATTTTGCTTTTGCCCGGAGTAAAGTACCCTATTGCAAACAGGGATACTGCAGCTTACTATTGGTGAAAGAATTTTTAATATCAGCCCCAAAGTTGAATTAAAAAATTTCTATCCCGTGGGAATTTTGTATTTTCCCGAAGAAAATGTAGCCTATGTCAATTGGGGATAGTCATATCATATCATATGAAAGAATTTTTAAAATCAGTGCCAAAGTTGAATTTACTTATTTCTATCGCGTGGGAATTTTGCATTTCCCCGGAAAAAGTACCCTGTGTCAATCAAGGATACTGTAGCTTACTATTGGTGAAAGAATTTTTAAAATCAGCCCCAAAGTTGATTTCAAATTTTTCTATCCCGTGGAAATTTTGAATTTTCCCGTATAAAAAGTAGCTTTTGTCAATTGGGGATAGTCATATCACATAGTGTGTAAGAATTATTTAAATCAGCCCCGAAATTGAGTTAATTTATTTCTATCCCGTGGGAATTTCGCATTTTCCCGGATAAAAAGTAATCTATGTCAATCAAGGATAGTGTAGCTTTCTAATTCTGAAAGAATTTTAAAAATCGGCTCAATAGTTTCAGAGATTCCGCTACAAACAAATAAACAAAGAAAGTTGAGATATTTCCCTATTTCGTGGGAATTTCGAAAAATCTTTCCTTAGTGCACCTCTACAATACTCAAGGTACATGTGTGCCAAATTTCAAGTCTCTAGCGCCAGTGGTTTAGGCTGTGCGTTGTCTGTCAGTCAGTCAGTCAGTCAGTCAGTCATTCAGTCACTCAGTCACGGTACTGTTTTATAGGTATAGATAATATAATACATACACAGCCTACGATTTTTTTCCTTAAAAGGTAGGTTCTTGGAATTTATAACGACGAACACATAGTAATGCAGACCAATTATGTTAGCAAAATCACTACCGTTCAAATATTAGAAAACGGCTCCGAAAAATTAAAAAATTCATAGAATCATCTCGGCAAATAAATAGACCGTCAAACTCGATTAAAGTCAAAAGCACTCAATCTGCTTCAAAAGTTGATTTCATCAAAAATGTTTTTCGAACTCGTCTCGTTTATACCGCTCGTTCGTTGAGTACCTCCATTCATCAATGCCATTATATGAGGACTGCCAACACTGTACACTGTATGTTCGCCATTGGATGTACGTTTGAACATTAACGCTATACTTAATGTAACCGAGTTCCGGCACATGTACGAGTATAGGGCGTGCCCACAATATCATTCATCTAATACCTTTAAACAAGCAATTCTTGTACATTTATTTATTTCGGGGATCCCGGAAAGAACTCTGATGGTTTCGTTGCATTTTACTATGTGGAAGTTTTCGGGGGATCTATTTGGGGATTTCTATTTTTCGTTGTACCCAATTAAGAAATAGTTAACAGGGAGTTAAAATTAGTCCGTTTGGTTACGCACTTTTACAAGCCTTTACAATAAAAAAAAACCGGCCAAGTGCGAGTCGGACTCGCACACCGAGGGTTCCGTACAAATTTATATGTATCTATGAATATCCAGTCTTAGCAGACCCCTGCTCCTAAGCAAAATGTGCGCAGTGTGGGATCATTGTAGATTGGTTACCGATATAGACAGACGGACAAACTAGATTTCATTTGACTTTATTATCTATACTTTATTGTGTCTGGTTTTACACAGATTCAGCCGCGGCATGTAATTTACGAGAAGTCGTATCTCTAATTTTCAATAAATTATAAAAAAATATTGGAGTGATGAATTACTGAAATATTCAAATTAGTTTCTTAAAATGCTCTATTTTTTCGATAAAAATGAACAAACCCAATTAGTTAAAATTTAACGAAAATTTGTTTCAAAAACCTCGCTAGGCGAAATAAAAATACTTAAATAATTATTTCAACTTGTACGAACTTTCTGCTGTTTTTCTTTGCTGAAAGTATTACTAGTTAAGTTCAATGTTAATATTTGTCTAATTAAATAATTATTAACTTGTTTCAGAAGATAACGAGTTTAACTAACTTTGATTATCTTTTACATCTTTTACATCGTTTTGTTAAAGGTACACAAAAATAACTTTATCGCAAAGCTGAAGGGTAACGCTGGATATTTTTCTTTTCAAAATTGCTATTTAATTCAAATTACTGCGTCAAATGTACACACAGCACACAAGTTTCTATTGATGATAGTGATTCTGATTCGTAACTAAATATCTTCCTTCAGACAATAAATTATGCTTCTGGGCTCTATTTTGTAATAATACCTAATTATTATTAGTGTTTTACTTATAACTATGTTTGTTTAGTATACATATTGAACAAGACGCGACATTGTGTTTTTAATTTAATTTTGCTTTAGATCTACATAAGTGCTAATGTGTTGACTTGGAAAAATAAATTAATTTCGCAAAACTAGTTTCAAAAATTTCTAGCAGAAATATGTTAGTGCGATAAAATAGGGTCCAACTGAATTAATATTAGTACGCGTTCGATCCTTACGTGACTATTTGATATTCAACTTAAGCAAGGAAGAAATCAAAAGTTGAGCGACTAACAGAAAGGCGTACAGATAACAAATTTAATATTTACCCGTCTCTATCCTTTTAAAACAAGGGAAAACATTTGTGCCACTCACCTTTGGCATACACGGAATGTGGCTGCAGCGCTTGCACAGTGACACTTGTAGTGTGCAGCTCGTCAGCTCTCAGTCGGAAGTGGAAGCATTCGGAGACGAGCGCGCTTCCGTCGTCGGCGACCTCGACGGCGGCGGTGCGGCGCGCACGCACTCCGCGGCACGCACGCTCCTGCGTCACGCGCGCTACCATCTCGCGCTTGCTTGATGATGGGTCCAACTAGAGGTGAATAGAATTTGTTACTGATTAGCAGAGCCCGGATTTTTCATGGCAAAACAAAACACTATCGTTATCTGGCTAGTGATAGAAACATCATTTTATCGATATCGATAATTGTGTAATAGAATAAAAAACGTGACCAAATAAAATAACATAGGTACCTATAATACAAAATAAAAAACATACATAGTTTGTATGAAGTTATATAGAAACATATTCAATTTCTTCGTCGCAATCCACGTTAGTACACACAGCAGCACATGGTGTTTTATTCGTGTAATGGTGATAGGAGTAGATAATCATTAGTTTTACAATGCATATGCTCGGAAAGTGCCTCTTGACGCGAGTCAACATATATATATAGAAAGTTAGTCATCCCAGCACACTTTCGCAAGTGTGAAAAAAAATTGTATGGATTTTACTTTCCACACGCGTGCGGAAAAGTAACTTTTTGCCAATTCTCAAAAAGTTGTGTCCAAACTAGTGTTTAAAAAATAAGACTAGAGAGTTGTGTCTTCATAATTCAGCTTTGCACAAATAAGAAAATGTTTGATGCAACCAAATGAGTATTTACTGATAAAATAATAAACAGATTGTTTTAATATTAAAAACACACAAATTTAAATTTCGTCAAAAGTTTTGAAATAAAAAATTTAGTACTAAAATAATTCCTTGCAATCGCAATTCAACCAATGAGCTTTCAGTGCGCGCGCATGGCGTAACACGAACCAATCATGGTTACCCGTTCGTGCCTGTCAACCAATGAGTTTTCAGTGCGCGCGCATGGCGTAATACGTACCAATCATGGTTACCCGTTCGCGCCTGTAATGAAAACCCGCCACAGTAAAGTAATGCTCATGAATTCAGACCGGAGAATTAATTTAAGTTTAGTAAATTAAAATGGAGAGTTCAAGTGATGAATTTACATAGGACTTAACGCCGCCTGACATCCTAGCAAGCACAAAATTAAATGTGACAGCCATTAGTTCATTATCTATGAAAGGTAAATAAGAACGCAACATCTTTTTCCGAAAATGTTTATGAGCGCGCGCAGACAGAGAGCGGTCTGGAGTTCCGAGTTCAGAGTTCTGCGTTCTTTCGAATGTACTGAGTCTCTTACGATAACGCACACAGCAGGCGACTGGAACTCTCGAACGGTCAAAACACAGAACTCTGAACGCGGAACTCGGAACTCCAGACCGCTCTCTGTCTACGCGCGCTCTTAGCCCCAATTTTTTTCCTCGCTTAATGCATTGTAAAATGTTGTATGATATACGTGTCGAAAGTAGGAAATTCCCAACTCATGTCGGCTAAACCACACTCGCTTTGCTCGAGTGTTTAGATCTCCGCCATTCGTTGGGAATAGCCTACTTTCCGCAATTGTATCATAAATAACTATTTCAACATTCTCTGGAAGCAAACAGATTCGTTTATCACTATAAAGCCATTTTTCTACTCCTGTAGTACGAGTATAATCTTTCAATTATATGGGCAAAAACTATACAATAATGATCAGAGTCACACGTTTAGTACATTTTTGACGGGCTGACATTTAAGCCTTTTCCAGTCCCAGTATACTTAGATACGCTACTACAAAATTAATCATTGTGTTATAATTTTTACATAGGATTAGTTTTAAACCAAAGCCTATTTTAAACAAATTCGATTGATTTTCTACCATATTATAAGGGGGCAAGGTCGAATCTTTGTGTAGATTTATGTGGCTGCTATATGCACTATGCCTGAAAAAGGGTTAAAGAATCGGTGTGACATGCTTAATCGCAAGTCATGCCTGCTAATATTATGTCGAAACCGCAAATGATATAGCGTCGAGGATAGTGCAAATCCGCTTAACATGCATTAAATAATTCCGCGTGTCTGGCAAATTTAGCCTATTCCCAATTTTTACTCCAAATATGAAGTTAAACTAACTCCTGTAAAACTACATGTACTTAGTGCAGATACCCGCGTATCTACATAATGTTAGATAAGCGGATTTCCACTATCCCCAACGATTGATTTTTGCATGTGAAGAAATGACCTCTGTATGTGATCGATTGACAATGATAAGTAGAAGATAAAAGGGCTTTACCAGCGCAATTTAACGGATATTAAATGAAGATATTGTATTTTTAGTAAAACTCATGTTTAGATTTAGGGAAAATACATACGTAAACAAAAAAAAATGTGTAATGTTATGAAATTAAAACCCAGATTTTCATGTAGAAAAAACGCCGCCGAAAAAAACTGAAGAGCAAAAAATAATTAACCTTTTTTATTTAATCTTAATATCTTAAGTTCTGAAACTAAAATGTTAGTATACCTAAATAAGTTTGAGCCGGTGCCAAACAGTCACGTATCAACGTGTGTACCTGTTCGGGTTGCTGTCTCGCTGACATTAACGCTCGCTCGTGAACGTTCGGCATTTTCCGGCGAAGGATTGATTGTTTGGCAACTACTCAAAATTTAATTTAATTAAGAACTTAGATATGAAGGTTAAATAAAAAAAGGTTTTTTATTTTTACTTATCAGTTTTTTTCGGCGGTTTTTTTATGTTAAAATGTTTTTATTTTATGCTTTTTAGTTTTACCAAGGATGATATAGACTGGATTGGCAGTCGCCATAGTACGGATCGGCCGCGGTTTTTGTAGTTCGATTATTAAATCTAGATGGCGCTAAAATATAGCCAGAGGCTTTGAAGGCAAAACAATAAGACTACAGATATTTCATATCACTGCAAATGTATTATTATGCAATATTTTTGAAAAATAATACATTTGTAGTATACGTAATATGAAAAATCTGTAGTCTTATTGTTTTGCCTTCAAAGTCTCTGGCTATATTTCAGCGCCATCTAGATTTAATAATCGAACTACAAAAACCGCGGCCGATCCGTACTATGGCGACCGCCAATCCAGTCTATATCATCCTTGGTTTCACTGACAAGTCTGAAGCTCATTCATAATTAACGTTTTTGTAATATACAACTCAGCATTAAAATCTGTGAGTGAACAATAAATCAGCCCTTAGGGTATGTTTTTTTTTTTCAAATTTATATGGGACCAACTTCGAGATATACAATTTCCAATAAAAAAATAATTATCAAAATCGGACTAGGTACTCTGTAAAAAGAAATGCGTGGCCATAAATAAAAAAAATATACGCGTCGACTTGAGAACCTCTTCCGTTTTTTTTCGTCGGTTGAAAAATAGACAGGTAAAATGGTACAGACCGTGGACGGGATGAATGTTCATTGGCCTAAAATGTGTTGCAAGTGTCCTATCTACCCTAATCATTTGATTCATTTGACACACGATCTGCCGAACAGCCTGTATATCAACTTATTTCATATTTCAAATATACGCCCCCGCACAAAGAAAATTGAATCTTTTATAAGCACTGCCACAGATGCTACAGACAGCTCCTTACGATTTAACACCAAGGTTTTCAATCAAGAATACTGCCGTTTAACGCCTTTACTTCAACCGTATTGAGTTTGATACCGAAACTCCGCCTTCGCTCAATACATGTAAGTTGAGATTCAAGAAAGCTGAATAAATTCTGGGAGGTTTGGGGTAAAGTGTCCTCTTCAAAATGTAATAATGCTACAAAGTTTAAGGTCAAACGAATTTGATTATTTTAAAGTGGTTTTATTAAAACCTGAAAAGGTTCCAAATCTGAATCACTGAAAAGTGGATGGCAAGATTTGGAATCCGGCAAAATTATAAGGTTTTAGTACGATGGAAGTAGGTTTTAAGTAATATCGAATTGCCAAGTATTTAGACTCACCTTTAATCCTCTTGCTTCTATTACCGTAACCGTAAGCCGATGTAGATTTTCATTATACAGCAGTGATACCAGTATCTCTCCGAGGTCTGACGTAGGCTCCTGTACTTCCTGATAAAACCAAAATATTGTTTAGTTATTTTTTTATAAGTTGTAAAGTATTTAAATTATTTAACGCCATATCACAAAATGCTAACACGTTTGAATGTTTTTTTTTACCAGGAATTAAATTGTTCTTCCTAGGTCACCTTCATATGTGTTGTAAGTAGGTAGGGTCTCCCTGAACTGGCATATCATTATTTAACATGTTAAGTTATGAACAAGCATAACAAAAAAGGACAATTATTATTATACGTTTTAATAGAGACTCTCTTGTAAATAGTGTACGCGCTGACTAATGTAGCAATACATCCAGAAATGGATGACAACGCGGAGCGGGTGCAAGAAAAAAAAAATAGGAAAGCAGTGCAGCCATGCAGATGCAGAACAGCGAGACGCAAGTTGGAAAGAAGAGACCAGAGAAATACCTTCTCAATGTCCATTTTGTACAGCTGAGGCTCTTCGTCAGGAGCAACGCCCTCTAACTCAGTGAGAGGCAGGATGACATGGCCGATCAGCTGCTTTCCTTTGCCAACACGACCAGAGTCTCGTACGGAGAGCTTCAGCGTAAGACCGTCCAGTTTTCCGGGTGGAATCTGGTGGTGGAAAAGAAAACGACATGGAATTTAAAATAAAGTTTTGATTGGCACCTAGTAAAGAACTTAATTCGGGGATGAACTCATATTTAAGCAATCTAGTTAAGACTACTAAGTAACTACCTATAAGTCTAAACACAGACAATAGTTATTTGTGATACAAGGTTGGTAAGCATGGTTTTACAAATGAGTTGACGAGTGATAAACCCGAGCCGCACGGCGAGGGTTTTCATCGTCACGAGTTTGTAAAACCTTGCCAACCGTGTATCATACGACGTTTTACAATACATTTGTGAGAAAATAGGCAATTAATAACACAAAATTGTAAAAAAAATTGTAAAAATGTTATTTTCGACTTCATCACTTCAACATTTTGTTTGGTTTTTGTACATATACTATAATCAACAACTCAAAACAACGCAAAGTTTTACAAAAATAGCGCGTCCGTAATGCGCATGCGTAAGTTTTGTTTTTAATTAGGTTAACTAAAATTATCAGACAAAGGTTCGACGCGTTCAGCCACTGCGATTTTGTCGAATAAATAAAAGGTGGAAATCATTAAAATCTGCGGTAATTAAATTACAGTTTATAATAAATTAATAACAATCAATTTTGCAAATTCATTTCTTAGTTGTGTATATTTATACATTTTTCTACGTATAAATCGATATTTTTTTATTTTTGTCATTTAAAACTCTTTGCTTGTAAACTTTTAAAATGGAGAATTAAAAAAAACTGTAAAAAAATCGCACTAGTGCGGTAAAATGAACTTACGAGCCATGTATACATCCTTTGAAAGTGAATTTTTCGAGCAAATGTATTGTAAAACATAATTTAATACAAGCAAACATAAAGCTAATCGTGTTTGACTTGGGATTCAGAAACCATATTAATCGTGTAATACCCACGTCAATCGTCATTAACTCAAGGTAGTTAGTGTCAATCTATATATATAAAATTCTAAACTGACTGACTGACTGACTGTTGATATATCAACGCACAGCCCAAACCACTGGACCTAGAGGCTTGAAATTTTGCACATAGATACCTTATACAATGTAGGCATCCACTAAGGAAGGATTTTTGGGAATTCCCACGGGCACGGGAAAAAACGGGATTTAAGAATTCGATTCCGAGTGACCGTATCTCAGTAACTATAATAACTAGACTCTTCAAATTTGATACACAAATAGGTATTACAATAATGAAAACATCTATTTCAGGATTTTTCAAAATTCCCACGGGATAAGGAATAAACGGGATTTATATATTCAGTTCAACGGAATCCTATGAACTATAATTACTAGACTCTTCAAATTTGGCATAGAAGTAGGTAATTATAATAGTAAAAAACAGTTTTAAGGATTTTCGGAAATTCCTACGGGATAAGGAAAAAACGGGATTTTTCGTTTTACTAGTCGTAGAAAGCTGAAATTCGGCATATAGGTTGCTTGGGGAGTGCAGAGGAGCATTGTGAGAGGAATTTTCAAAATTCCCACGGGAACGTGAAAAAACGGGATTTTTCGTTTTACTGGTCGTAGAAAGCTGAAATTTGGCATGAGGTAGCTTGGGGAGTGTAGAGGAGCATTGAGAGAGGACTTTCCAAAATTCCCACGGGAACGGGAAAAAACGGGATTTTTCGTTTTACTGGTCGTAGAAAGCTGAAATTTGGCAAGTGGGTTCCTTGGGGAGTGTAGAAGAGCATTAAGAAAGGACTATCCTAAATTCCCACTGGAACGGGAAAAACGGGATTTTTCGTTTTTCTGGTCGTAGAAAGCTGAAATTCGGCATGAGGTTGCTTGGGGAGTGTAGAGAAGCATTGAGAGACGACTTTCCAAATTTCCCACGGGAACGGGAAAAAACGGGATTTTTCGTTTTACTGGTCGTAGAAAGCTGAAATTTGGCAAGTAGGTAGGTTCCTTGGGGAGTGTAGAAGAGCATTAAGATAGGACTATCCAAAATTCCCACGGGAACGGGAAAAACGAGATTTATCGTTTTACTGGTCGTAGAAAGCTGAAATTCGGCATGTAGGTTGCTTGGAAAGTGTAGAAGAGCATTAAGAGAGGACTTTCAAAAATTCCCACGGGAACGGGAAAAAATGTGATTTTTCGTTTTACTGGTCGTAGAAAGCTGAAATTCGGCATGAGGTTGCTTGGGGAGTGTAGAGGAGCATTGTGAGAGGACTTTCCAAAATTCCCACGGGATAAGGAAAAAACGGGATTTTTCGTTTTACTGGTCGTAGAAAGCTGAAATTCGGCATATAGGTTGCTTGGGGAGTGCAGAGGAGCATTGTGAGAGGAATTTTCAAAATTCCCACGGGAACGTGAAAAAACGGGATTTTTCGTTTTACTGGTCGTAGAAAGCTGAAATTTGGCATGAGGTTGCTTGGGGAGTGTAGAGGAGCATTGAGAGAGGACTTTCCAAAATTCCCACGGGAACGGGAAAAAACGGGATTTTTCGTTTTACTGGTCGTAGAAAGCTGAAATTTGGCAAGTGGGTTCCTTGGGGAGTGTAGAAGAGCATTAAGAAAGGACTATCCTAAATTCTCACTGGAACGGGAAAAACGGGATTTTTCGTGTTTCTGGTCGTAGAAAGCTGAAATTCGGCATGAGGTTGCTTGGGGAGTGTAGAGAAGCATTGAGAGACGACTTTCCAAATTTCCCACGGGAACGGGAAAAAACGGGATTTTTCGTTTTACTGGTCGTAGAAAGCTGAAATTTGGCAAGTAGGTAGGTTCCTTGGGGAGTGTAGAAGAGCATTAAGATAGGACTATCCAAAATTCCCACGGGAACGGGAAAAACGAGATTTATCGTTTTACTGGTCGTAGAAAGCTGAAATTCGGCATGTAGGTTGCTTGGAAAGTGTAGAAGAGCATTAAGAGAGGACTTTCCAAAATTCCCACGGGAACGGGAAAAAATGGGATTTTTCGTTTTACTGGTCGTAGAAAGCTGAAATTCGGCATGAGGTTGCTTGGGGAGTGTAGAGGAGCATTGAGAGAGGACTTTCCAAAATTCCCACGGGAACGGGAAAAAACGGGATTTTTCGTTGTACTGGTCGTAGAAAGCTGAAATTTGGCAAGTGGGTTCCTTGGGGAGTGTAGAAGAGCATTAAGAAAGGACTATCCTAAATTCCCACGGGAACGGGAAAAACGGGATTTTTCGTTTTACTGGTCTTAGAAAGCTGAAATTCGGCATGAGGTTGCTTGGGGAGTGTAGAGGAGTATTAAGAGAGGACTTTCCGAAATTCCCACGGGAACGGGAAAAAACGGGATTTTTCGTTTTACTGGTCGTAGAAAGCTGAAATTCGGCATGAGTTGCTTGAGGAGTGTAGAGGAGCATTGAGAGAGAACTTTCCCAGTATTAAGAAAGTATTTTCCGAAATTATTACGGGAACGGGAAAAAACGGGATTTTGCGTTTTACTGGTTGTAAGCTAAAATTTCAAAATTCATAAGTTTATACTGTAAGTAGGCCGCAAAGGGCTCTTTAACCGACTTCAAAAAAAGGAGGAGGTTATGCATTCCATTTTATGTACTTTTTTATGTAGGTATGTTCACCGATTTCTCGGTCAATTGTGGACCGATTTTAAAAATTATTTTTTTATTCGAAAGAATATAATATACTCCTGAGATGGTCCCATTGTCACGCAAGCAATCTTGCTTGCATGCTTGCTTGCTTGATATCTTGGTTCTTTGGAATTCTCATGGTACACGCGAGCGAAGCCGCGGGCAAAAGCTAGTTTAATATAATGTTGTAATTGCACGGTCTCGGGAGGCTGTTAATGCGAACTTCTTAACGAAGTAATTAATTGCCACAATGAATACTCGTAGGTAGATGTTCGCAGAAATATACTTCTACCCATTTATATATATGTATAGGTAAAATCCCGCATATAATGACAAACAGACAATCTACTAAATACAAATATCAATCTAAATAAGATAGGCAGAAAAAGCTATGTTCTAATTAGGCTCGCTATTTATCTTGACGCATATGTACATGATATATCTATGACATGACATTAATGGATGTTGAAACCTTTGGTTTACATAATATAATTCAACATGAAACACTTAATCATTCACAATACTTAGGTTATACTGAAAGTTTCTGGATTCTAAAAAATAAGACTACGCATTATCGTTATGACACATTTATTGTTTTTCAAAGTATATACCCTCCCTATTTACACACTTTTGCATTCGCTGGAACCATTGTGAAAAGCAGTGGGTCCAGTCTTCCTTAGGGACTTCTTCGATGGCCTCGTGGAAAGCATTCACTGCCATTTCCGGACTTGTAAACCGTAAACCTCTAAGTTTATCTTTAATCTTTGGGAACAAAAAGAAATCGCATGGTGCAAGATCAGGGCTGTATGGCGGATGAGTCATTAATTCTACATTTGAGGCCTCCAAATACGCATTCGTTGCTTTAGCGGAATGTGCCGACGCGTTGTCGTGATGAAGGACTATTTTGCTACGGGGACGCTTTTCACGAATTTTTTCAAACACTTTGGGCAAGCACGTGTTCACATACCAATCTGCAGTTACTGTCTTTTGGTTTTCAAGTGACACAGTGGTGTAATGTCCCGATTTGCCGAAAAACGAAGCAACCATTTTCTTACCTGTGCTTCGACTCTTTTTTACTTTCGTCGGCAAGTCTTCAAAAGGAACCCATTCAGCCGATTGACTTTTTCTTTCCGGTTCAAAGTCAAAAGTCAAAGTCAAAATTCTTTATTCAATTTAGGCATCAAATTGATGCTCCTATGAACGTCGAAAAATCTACCACCGGTTCGGAAAAAACCCTGTTGAGAAGAAACCGGCAAGAAACTCAACAAGGTATATTTTTTTCAATCAGATCTACATTGTTATTAAATGACATACATCTAAAGTATTTAATACAATTAAATTTTTTAACACAGTAGATACGCTATTTGAGACTAGAGATCACCAATGCGGATCGGAATTATTTCCAAACATCCCTGTCCATGATATAGTCATTAATTTTATAGTACGCCTTAGATATTAATGTCTTCTTCACAATGGATTTGAATTTTGTATCAGTTTGTTCGGTTATTGTTTTCGGAATTTTATTATAAAAACGTATGCATCTTCCCAGAAACGACTTTTTAGTTTTAGCCAGTCTGTAAGATGGAACTTTAAGCTTCCCTGTGTTTCTAGTAACCTTTGGCTTATCGACGTTAGTGGGAAAATCACATATGTTTTTTCTTACATACATGATTATTTCAAATATATACAACGACGGCAGGGTTAGGATACCTATTTCTTTAAAAAAAGATCTTAAAGAATCGCGTGTCCTTAAGTTATATATCGCTCTGATAGCCCTCTTTTGCAAAATAAAAATTGATTCCAAGTCTGCAGCAGATCCCCATAAAATAAGGCCGTATGAAATGATGCTATTGAAGTAGGAAAAATACACCAACCGTGCCGTCGCCACATCGGTTAGCTGCCGTATCTTTCTGACTGCAAACGCAGCAGAGCTCAACCTATTCGCAATTGCTGTGGTGTGCGATCCCCACTGCAATTTAGAGTCCAGTGTTATTCCTAAGAATACCGTAGATTTTACAAATTCAATACTTTGACCGTTAAGTTTAATATTTGAGACCGAATTTGAATGAGGCGGATTTAACAATGAAAATTTAATACATTTTGTTTTCTTAGGGTTTAGTAACAAGTTATTGGCAGCAAACCATGCGGATATCATGGACAGAGTTTCATTGGGTTCAGTGAAATTGGTGTCTTTTCTACTAACTTTGAACAGTAAAGAGGTGTCGTCAGCAAACATAACTATCCCTGATTTCTGACTCACGGTATAAATTAGGTCATTTACGTAAACCAAATACAAGAATGGCGCTAGAATAGATCCTTGAGGCACTCCCATTTCGACCACAGATCCCTCCGATACCGTTCCATTAACCGCTACCTTTTGTTTTCTCTGTGTGAGGTAAGATTTGATGAGTTCTAAAGCGAGGTCACGAATACCATAGAAATTTAATTTACGAATTAAAGTGTCATGATCCACACAATCAAAAGCTTTCGAAAGGTCGCAGAATACACCTATAGCATCATGTGATTCCTCCCAAGCTTGTAATATGAATTTAACTAAACTGTAGCCCGCATCTGTAGTAGATCTACCTTTCGTGAATCCGAACTGCTGTGGATGCATGATTTTATGTGAATTGAAATGTGACATTATTTGCGTTAGCATTATTTTTTCGAATATTTTGCTAAACGCTGATAGGATGGATACTGGGCGATAATCAGAAGGATTATCCCTATCACCTGATTTAAATATGGGCACTACTTTACTATATTTCATTAAATCGGGAAATACGCCTTCATCTATGCAATTATTAAATATAAAAGCCAAAGTTGGAGCAACGACATCTAAAACGGATTGTAGAACCTTAACTGAAACGCCCCACAAGTCTTCCGTTTTCTTTACTTTTATCAATTTAAAAGTCTTCATAATGTCAAAGGGAGAAACATGCGTAAATTTAAAATTACTTATGTTTGGAAAAGAAACATTTTGTTTTAAGAGGGATTCTGCTATTTTTGAAGAAGAAGCGAGACATTTAGTAGTTTCGGTGGGGATTTTCGAAAAATATGTGTTAAATTCGTTAGCTACTTTAACCGCGTCTGTTGTTAATACGTTATTAATATTTAATGATATTGAGGACTGCGCGTTTTTACATCGGCCGGTTTCAGTGTTTATTATTTTCCAAACTGCTTTAATTTTGTCATCAGATGATGACAAAAAAAAGCAGTATACCCAGGTTTCGTCACCTGTTTGTCCTCCGTCAAATTTTTTTATCATTTTGCGGCACCACTCTACACGCAGTCGTTTCTGGTCTTCCGATAAATCATGCGGTATCCATCGTGTGCAAAATTTCCGAACCTTCAGATGCAAATGCAATATTTTTTGGACCTGGCTCATTCCAATTCCTAAGGTGGTACGAATTTGCTGACATGTATATTTTTTTGTCAGTTTCAATTAAAAAAAATCAAAAAAAACAAAAATCAAAACGTTTATTCTGCAAGTAGGCCGCAAAGGGCTCTTTTACATGTCACTTTTTTTAAAACTACCAGCGCTTTCGTAAGGACCATCATTGCCAAGAAGAATGCGCCGCAAGAAACTTGGCAGGAAGTCATCTTTTCAAATTACAATATAATAAATTACAAACTCTTAAAAATTACAAACTAAAAAAATCCATACAAATATAGAATTAAGTAAAAAAAAAATTATAATTAAGTATATAAAAAACTAGTTGTCGTACAGTATTAATATTAATATCGGTAACCGCAGTTGCTGGCCGGCCTTCACGTTCATCGTCATGGAGATGGTCACGTCCTCGTCTAAACTCACTAAACCACGAATAGACAGAGCTACGACATGGGGCTTCATCACCAAATGCTAATAGAAGTCTTTGACAACTCTCTTGCTGACTTAATCCACATCGGAAATCGTAAAAAATCATGGATCGAAAATTTTCACGACTTAAATTCATTGCAACAGCGACACACAAATTTTAATCCAACACCACGATGAAAAAACAAATGACAGTCTCGTAAATTAAAAAGTAATATACTGCCAGAGAGTTATTTTTTCAAATCCTATTATTGCTTTTTTAATTTTCTTTTTATAAGTGGCCAGTTCCAGAAACTTTCAGTATGCCCCACGTAACATAATTTCTAAAAACTCTATTCGTAATTAAAAGTCCCTAGTCTAAATGACTCAGTAAATGAGATCGACACGTATTTTAGTAACAAGCAGTAACCGTGATGAATATATTCTCTCAGTTTTTATGAAAGAAACAAGACGGCAATAAACCGAATGCTTACGTTATACGTGATCAGATTACCCGTAACCCACTTTCACTGGCGATATGAAAGCACAAGTGTAGGAAATTGAAGAAGGGTGGGAAAATTCGTCAGCAGTTTGGTAGTAAAATTTGTTAAGTAGCATAATATAGGTAATGTTGGTTGTGTCATTTGATATGATTTCGAGTTTTCACGAGCTTTTGATATAAACAACAGTCACCCTTAATAAAAATGTAATTTGTAAACCAAAACGTATAGAACAGCTAATTAAAAGATCGCGCTACAAAGCCATGTAGAGAGTTACCTTTTAATTAACAAATATTTCGGTGTTCGTAATAAATAAAATAAATAAATAAATATCACGGGACAATTCACACCAATTGACCTAGTCCCAAAGTAAGCTAAGTAAAGCTTGTGTTATGGGCACTAGGCAACGGTTAAACATACTTATATAGATAGATACATACTTAAATACATATTAAACACCCAAGACCCGAGAACAAACATTCGTATTTTTCATACAAATATCTGCCCCGACACGGGAATCGAACCCGGGACCTCAAGCTTCGTAGTCAGGTTCTCTAACCACTAGGCCATCTGGTCGCAATATAATTGTACCGTCCGCTTAACATTAGGTCCACGCAGAATAAACACAACTTAAAAGTATTTAAATAGTTAGATAAAACGTTTTACGTACGCCCTGTGCAATACACCCGTCCACGTCAACCTTATTATTATATTATGAAACAGATTTTTTTTTTAAAAATTTTAAGAAATCAACGGATTTATCCCTTATGTACGCAAAATTCAAAGACCATTGACTTACTTGGTAAATGAAAGTCTCGTTAAACACTGGGTTGCAGGATTTCTTCTTTGTTTTGGTCTGAAGAACTCTCCGCTCATCAGGCATCAGTTGAATTCTATTGAAAAGAAAATGTTACTGATATTACAACCATCTTTGACGCTTATTCTTCTTAATATAATTTATTTTTTAATTTTGTGTGTACAGATAAGTTCGCCTTTGTATATTGTTTCTCTTGTTAACTGTTAGTTTTCATGTTTTATGTACAACTAGCTTTTGCACACGACTTCGTACGCGAAGACAATAACGTTAGTTGTTTGCAGGAAATTTGGCACACAGGTAGTTTATTACGTGGATTAACACATAGGATAATGCCAGGAAAATGCAAAGTTAACGCGGAATTTGAATAAGTGAATTCTTTTTTACTAATTTCTATCCCGTGGAAATTTTGCAGTTTCCCGAGAAAAATGTATCCTGTGTCAAATAAGGATACTGTAGCTTACTATATTAGTGAAAGTATTTTTAAAATCAGCCCCAAAGTTGAATTCAAATTTTTCTATCTTGTGGGAATTTTGTATTTTCCCAAAGAAAAAGTAACCTATGTCCATTGGGGATAGTCGTATCATATCATATTAAAGAATTTTTAAAATCAGTGCCAAAGTTCTATCCCGTGCTTTGATCAATTATAACTGAAGATACACATTGCCGAACAAAATCCCCTTGAAAGAATGTCCGAACTATTTATTTGTTTGCGTAACAAATAAAATCATCACCTACACAAAGTAATTACTTTGTGTGAAAAGAATAAGTGACGAAATTTGAACCTAGTCTTTACTTAATTACAATTGAATTTCGCTACTTCACAGTTAAAAATTTATTTACGTGTGCGTAGAGAAAACTGATCCCAAATACGTGAATACGTGACGAAATTTGAACCTAGTCTATACTTCATTACAGTCGAATTTCGGTAGCGGCAAAACTCCACAACGCTTGACACTTGACAGCTAAACTCCACAATTTCCACACGTTTGGTCGGATATGAATGTAAGCCTTATCAGAAACGGCAGAGTGATTAATTTCACTTGCTACATTGAAGGCGACGTTGTAAGATTGCTTTGACGAGTTTGACGTTTGTTTGGCGGACGAAATGATGTTGTAGAACAAAGAATGCATTCCGACTTTAGGAGAGGACTTTCTTTATAAAAAGTTTGTGTCAATTAATGCAATAAAAAACAGGGTGAAATTAAGGTTAACGCCAACACTTTACAGGATGAATGGGGACGTCATTTAGATAATTTTGAAGCTATTTTTTTTTACTCCAAATGTTTACCGTTTTCGAGATATAAGTATAAAATGATAAACTGACTAACTGACTGTTGTATATAACGCACAGCCCAAAACGCTGCATCTAGAGACTTGAAATTTTGCAAATGTGTACCTTATACAATGTAGGCATCCAACAAGGAAGGATTTTTGGAAATTCCCACGGGATAAGGAAAATACGGGATTTATATATTCAGTTCAACGGGATTCCTATGTATCTCCGTAACTATGTATATTATAATTACTACTCTTCAAATTGGGCATAAAAGTAGGTAATTATAATAGTGAAAAAATATTTTTAGGATTTTTAGATATTCCCACGGGATATGGAAAAACGGGATTTATATTATTCAGTTCAACAGGAGTTAAAGTTAAGTTAAAGTTGTTCGTAATCATGAGAAGATCCAGAAAGTATAATTTTCATGAGTTAAAATCGGGTTTTGTTCCGCGTACCTTGACACAGTGTCGTCTCCTGATCATGGCGCATGCAACTGTGCCGAAATATCGGGCTTCTTCAAAATCAAGGTACGCGGAACAAAACCCGATTTTAACTCGTGAAATTAGTAATGACCGCGATAGTCTAAAATATTGTAGTATAATTTTCTCCCTAATATTATGTATTTGAAGTCACATTGTATATTTTTTTTTAATGGTGGGTAGTATTATAATAAAACAAAAAAAAATCAAACAAATTTCATTATTTATGAATAAAATTTGTTTTTAATATAATAACTATTAATTTTTATTTTCAATTTGTCAAACTATCGCACACGTTTACCAGTAACACATACACACATACATGACATACGTATACACATCCAGGAAATCAAAACTTCACACAAAAACACATAAAATTCTAGAAATAAAAAAATAGGGTGATGGCAACTTCACTACACTTTTGTTCTATGTTCTGTTGTTTATCTGTTTCGTTTTACTGATAAGCTTTCCTGTGCGTGTGACAAAGACAAGGCATATGTCAATGTTGTGGAATTCTGACAACGTTAATCTTTTAATTAGCAATTTAGAAATGGCTTTAAAATTAATTTAAATCAATATTTCTCTCTGATTCTTAGAATTTAATAGAAAAAACAACAGATACTCACCGAAAGTATGATATTCCATTAGATTTGTTCCGTTTTTTCGAGTGATTTTTGCACTTTTTAAAGACGCACGTGGGCATCGTTACGCTTGCATTGACAACAACGTACTGAGAAAAAAGTCGACCACTTTTATCAAAGTGGAGCTCATTTGGCTCGGACATATTCGGGCGCGCGACTGTGCATCTACAGTTATAATTGATCAAAGATCCCGTGGGAATTCTGCATTTTCCCGAGAAAAATATACCCTGTGTAAATCAAGTATACTGTAGCTTACTATTGCGAAAGAATTTTTAAAATCAGCCCCAAAGTTTGAATTCAGATTTTTCTATCCCGTGGGAATTTTGTATTTTCCTGAATAAAAAGTAGCCTTTGTCAATCGGGGATAGTCATATCACATAATATGTAAGAATTGTTAAAATGAGCCCCGAAATTGAATTAATTTATTTCTATCCCGTGGGAATTTTGAATTTTCCCGGGAAATATGTACCTTGTATCAGTCAAAGATACTGTAGCTTACTATTGCTGAAAGAATTTTTAAAATCAGCCCCAAAGTTGAATTAAGATTTTTCTATCCCGTGGGAATTTTGCATTTTCCCCGAATAAAAAGTAGCCTCTGTCAGTTGGGGTCTGTATTAAAGGGGCTTACCAACAATAAAATAATGGCGGCGGTGATACTACTATGGTCCCAAGACCGGCACTTTGCTGATTTGGGACCCTTTCGTGATATGCGCATTTCTTTTTATTCCTTTGTTATTTTTGAAGTTTGATATCATGAATAAATGTTTTCTTTCTTTCTTTCTTAAAGCACTCTTAAAAAGCTCTTGTATTTGTAAAACCTTGCCGGGTCAAAATACTTCATTAAGGTGTATTATGTAGTAATAAGCTTAACTTATTTCAAACTATATGTACCTATTGTCTTGCTGCCCAACAAGAAAAGTTCAAAGAATAGGCTAGACGACTAAAAAGAACTGTTTAGTCCGTCAGTTAGATTATTAAAAAATATTGTACACGTATTTTTTCTTTTGTTTGACAAACAAAAAATGAGGAGGATACAGTGCTTAGAAGTTTCGAGTGACGTCACTATATGGTACAATTTTTACCTAAGGGTGACGTCACAAGCCCCCACTCCGGAAGTTTGATGATCTATATCTTTGTCGTTTTTTAATAATTTGATAAACCAAAAAATACGTGTCCCATATTTTCCCATAATCTAAATGACGGACTAATTAGAATGACCAATTTTTAACCCAGTCGTCATCCCTATTAAGTTTATTGGCCAATTAATTAGTTGCTCTTTTGATACCTAATAAAATAAAATATTAACTTAATAAATAATTACAATACAGTATCTAGGTAAGTACTAACAGAGGATTCAATCAACTAAACCATCTAAGCATCTAATGTTTGGTATTTAAAAATGTTGTAAAACGATGATAGAGTTTAGACTTTAGCCTAAACATTGTACGCAAATTCGTCATTAAAATATCACGATCGATTATTTCAATTACTTACTTTACATAAGGGTCGCAAGCGTTAGCCAATGCAGGAGTACGAGATGGCAGATGTTTCACCTTTATGACGTGCACTTGAAGCCTTTCGGTGGTGGATTCGTATTTCAGTGTGAACCACACGCGACCCTAGGGAAATTAAAATGAAAGGTCAATTTGGGACACGTAACATAGAGATTTGTAACATTACGTTTTGATGTTGTTCGGTGAAACGTGTCGATACATTTCGGTAACGACTTTCGTGACAGGTGGCAAGTTTGTACCGAGTATTGCTTCTAGTAAATTCGCAAATTATGTTGTTTAGATTAGTTTTTATTACATTAAAGAAAATACGCATGGGTGTTAAGGTTATGCCTTTGAGTTTGAAAAAGCTTTTTTTAAATAAAGCCTAAAATTACACTTCGGGTGTACCTTTTTTACAAATAACCTTTCCTCAAATACTCTCAGTCACCCACGTAAATTTGTTACACTTTGTTTGCACAGAAGTGTTCTATTTTTATCGTACGAGTAATGTTGGCTTTAATTTGTTCATGACCTTAAAATAAAAATCCCAGCTTGATGCTTAGTCCTAGAGTAAAGCGTTAAAATATTAAGTAAACTGCCGCTTTTCTTTTGTTTCGACGCCCCCACACAACAGGAAACAGTGAAAAAGTTGTTTCAGTTGTTTCCAAATAAAAGATGTGAGGAAACAATAAAAACCGTCACGACGGAAGCATGTATAAATATTCATCAAGCATACGCAACTTTTACAATGCGAGGCTACGAAAATATTATACCTTGTTTTTAGGTTGCCGCTTACAGTAATGTAGGTACAAGTGATAAATTTCACACATATGTATGAGGTTCATATATGACATGTGTGCAATATTTTGCTTAAGGGTTGTTTACACGAAACATTTAGCCATCCGATTTAGCTCTAGTTAATACTCAAATCTCTGGATAAACTCTGATTCCAATAGTGAGTTTCTAGGTAGTGAGTTTATTTCATAATAAAATTAAAGAAATTTAGAGTTTGTAAGGGATTAAACATTTATCAAAGATTGTTATGGGCATAAACAAGGATCTGCGTGCATAATAACATAAATTAAAGAGTGTGTGCGTGTGTTGTGTTGGTACTATCGGTTACGGAAGCTCTTTCCAAGCAGTTGCGGTAGCCTAAGGGTAGCCTACTTAAATGAGTAAATGGCAGGTATTGAAAAAACGGAGCCCTACCTTAAAACAAGCGAATTAATTCAATCAAAAGTCCCGCCTACGTTGATTTACTTTATAATCGGATTTGAATTAATTATGAAGGAGGAATAAATTAATTACCACATGCCCCTCTGGCCAGAGCAGGTCCTCGTCGAGGCAATCGGCTTTGTAGAGCGATGGGTCCAAGACGCCGAGATCGGTCGTGTTAGCTGTAACAATTGGAATAATGAGTCAACAACACAAGACAATATTGTTCTGAATGCCAAGCTAACGTAGGAAGACAGAATAAATTTGACGACCGCACTAAGTATTATTAAATTGCAAATAGGTAATAGCCATTTATTACTGTCGCTTCATGCAGAAAAAGAAAAAGAAAACCACGATGATAATAGTAGACAATATTTAGCCCTGTTTTTGTTTATTATTTATTTCAACGTAGTCATCATCATCATCATCATCAGCCTATGTTCGTCCACCGCTGGACATAGGCCTCTCCCATGGCACGTCACTGAGCGCGATCCTCGGCCACTCTCATCCAGATCATGCCAGCCGCCTTGCGAAGATCATCGCTCGACCGAGTCTGAGGACGTCCCACGCTACGTTTGCCGATCCGTGGTCTCCACTCAAGAACTCGTCTACCCCAACGGTTATCGGTTCTTCGGGTAGTTTCGACGTAGTAAAAACCTAAATTGTAGTCACTTTGTAATCATACTAAGCGTAGTAAAAAAAAAGAACCACTTTACATGTGGGTACAGTACCTACGCTATCATACCTAACACTAATGATGCAGCACATCTAGTTAAATTGCGAAGTTGGGTGTTTGTTTATATAGCATAGCAAATAACTTTATAAATTTCGTACCTATGCTAATGTATCTAGTTGAAACCTCAAATGCTATCCCTTGAATGAATTATTATTTCCTTATAATATAGTAAGCTAATATTGGTTAAACAACATAAACAAAGTTTTGTTGCGTCAAACTTCGCTGACTGCGACTAGAGGCCGTTGCAAAAATACCAAATTACAAAACTTCACTAAATGGGATTAAGTTAATTTCCTTGTTATGATTGTTTTAATGAGTTTGTCAGTTGCAGACGTCACTTTTGTGTAGTATTTTTCACTACTGCCCACATTTTCGCAAACAAGATTTCATCTTAGTCAACTGAAAGACAACGAATTTAAAATAGCGTAGTTTACTTCCTGTTAATTAATAAATGTAGGTACAATAAGATTAAATTATTAATATAATAATAATAATAATTGTAATAATTAATAAAATACGTGGCCAATGTTCTGTCAAACTACCTCCGAATGAGACACAGTGGGTGTAATAATAATGTAGCCTGCCTACGCATCTCTTCTTACTTTCATTCTCTCTTTTCTGACTTTTTCATTATGGGATATAACTATAGTAAATAAATAAATTTTGATAACCTACGATTTTTTTTAAAGCTTACTTGTCTTTAGATTTTTACAAGCTTTTTGCAATCTATGTTTGTTCGGGTGGAATCATTCAACTCAAATTTTAAGTACGTAGATATCTTCAACCGATTGAGCTGAAATTTTGCACAATGCAATATTATTATGGAGTGAGGACCTGGTTAAGTTTACGGGAACGCGTTGGATGCGAATGGCGCAGGACCGATCTGTTGGGCGAGCCTTGGGAGAGGCCTATGTTCAGCAGTGAACGTCTGTGGGTTGAAATGATGATGATGAACATTATTATGAGCTGACCTGACGATGAAGCTGGAGGGTGGCCATAGGAACTCTGTAATAAAACGACACGACCGCATCAAGTTAGGGCTCGTTTGATTCGTCTTGACGAATACTTTGGTAACCAGGGGCAAAAAGTACACTCAGCAAAAAAGCTTGTATTAAAAATACTATAATCTGTAACGCATTCGCTGCCAGCTATCAAACTCAGGACTTTGTCAGATGCCCCAAATGCACATTATGCACGCACTCAGCGAAAGTCAAGAAAACGCATACCTATGCGTGGCAGTGAATATGTTACCAAAAACTTTTTTCAAAGGCAATAAAAGCATTCAAGATACACAAAATAAGAAGTAGTTTACATTTTTCTTTTGTATCGCTTGCATGACCATTTAATTATTCAAATATAATTCTCACAAAGCGTTTTCCGCCTCCCGGATAAGCCAATTATCTTCGCGTAGCCTGTCACTGTTCTGTGTCGGCACGAAATGAAAGGACTAGACAACTGAGCTCCGACAAAGCGCAGCAGTTACGAGGCATTGTTTAAATTTTAATGAAACATTCCCCATGACCTTTGCGCTTATGACGCGTTTCTGTTTAATACACGACACTGTACAAGTTTAAATGTGGTCTATTCTATTTGATAAAAATAATGAAGAAAGAAAGGTTAAGTTAAATGAAATTTACGTTCCAATTTACTTTGTGGCTCCGTAATAAGATGCTTGCTGTCAATGTGTCAATATGATCTTTTAAACATACCTGCAAGTTCTGAGAAGACATGTATTTCCAGACACAAGCTTCGCTTTTAAAGTACAAAGTTCTTTTTACGATAATTCCCAGGTGCCCGAGATCGCATTAACCCTATGAATCCTAATACGATTTGTAAGACGAACAAGAAAAATAAACGACCTCACGCGTAAATACGTTCCCTTTGGCAAAAAAGTCCGCAATGACCCTTCCCTAAGTGTTGGGAGTATTCCCTGATAGCAAGCTTTTATATCAGGTCTGTCCCGGTCCCAGAGGGCCGGTGCGTCATTTGCAGTCCAAAGTTTAGGGAGCAGTCACGTGGGAGGGGATTTGTAACGTGCGTTAGAAAAGTTTGATACGGATTATTACAGGTGTAACATCAGCAATTTATTAATTAAACCAACGTAAATGTCAGCAGTACAAAATGTGTCCTGTCAGGGGCCATGGTTAACAATTAGAAAAAAATATTTATGACGATCGCTGTTCTATGTTCGTTCAATTTTATTCACTAAGAAATTTTTTATTAAATTTATTTAAGAGACAAAATTAAATCTTATTATTTAACCAAGTTAGCTATGTTATGAAGTATCCCGTGAAATCATATATTTCATACTAAATACAAACTGAAATATAGATGCACAGAAAAAACCCCAGAAAAAAGACCAATGCTGGGAATCGAACCCAGGTCCTCAGCATTCCGTGCTGCGTGCTAAACCCCTACACCACCACTGGTCTAGAGATTAGGCACGAATCTTTCCTAAACATCATACATTATCATCATACATTATCTTATTATTTCTACGAATGAGGCTAAAAAAGATAGGCTAACATCGAATGTGTTCAAAGAAAATAATGACAAATATTGGAATAATCAGGAATAAAAAAAATACAACTACAAAAATAGGTATGGCCGAAGATGACAAAGGTTACCAACAAAAGTGACAAAATAAATGAAGAATGGATGACGAAAGCAGAGTGGGATAAATTAAGAATTAAACGAAAAACGAATAAGATGAGCCCAGACGAAAGATAAGATCAGCCCTTCTAATAGTTGCAAGTTAAATAGGCCTGTTTTTAGCATGGTAACTGGGTCAAGTTAGTTTTAGATCTGATCGAAGCGAACAACTGAGGTTAGAGATATCTTGTTTCGCCGTTTCCTCGAAGAAACCTCCATAAGCAACCAAACTTCCTGTTATTCACCCCGTTCTGCTGGTTTATTTCAAATATATAATATTCGGTGGACAAAATTTGAAACAATTCAATACAATGACTATTTAATGTACACCACATAGTGAAATAAACAAAATTAGAGAAATAAATAAATTAGGAAAAGTTTTACGGTAAGCAATGGTATTACTTTGGTATTACTGTTATGCAGATGGGTGAATCAACTTTTTCGTGTTGTTTATTCGGTCCCCAGTTGTCCAAGTGACATCTTCATACTGTTTCATAAGCTTAGGTTGTCCAAGAGACAAAATTTGTGTAACCATAGCAACGGGTGGCAAGAAAAAGGTGATTCACCCAGATGCATACACAATACAACGAACTATCCATACTTTTCACATCTTATTTATTTATTTATTCTGATTTTATTGTGTTTTTTTTATGTGAAATGGTAATTTTTTTACTTAAATCTTGAATTGATGAAATGATCATGCTTTTATGCATGATAGAAATGAGACCGAAATAGCGTAAAGTGATTCAAAAACAAAAAAAAAAACTATTCACGTCGTCGGTTAAAAATCCGTTTTGAAGCGGCTGCTTATGCGTTAAAAACTGCTTCTTTGGTTAAAAACCGCTTGTTTACAACTACAAGACAACAGATAGTGGTTCGTAATAAGCATGAATTTAAAATCAAAATAGGCAAGGTGTGTTTTGTAGGTATACGAGGCTGCCAGAAAGGAAATAAACAATTTTTGATGTATATATTTTGTCGGCGAGTCAAATCAACCCTTTTTCAGGCATAGTGCTTATATCGACCACATAAATCTAAACAAATGTTCGACCTTGCTCCATTTTCAGTATGGTGGAAAATAAATTGAATTTGTTACAAATATGATTCGTTTTTAATTTAACCTTTCATAGGTAAACAATATAAAACTATGATTGACGGGGCCTGGAAAGGGGTCATTCCCAAATAATGTCAACTAGCAACCCTTGGCGATTTTACATGAGTTTAAAGGCACCCATAAAATCAACAACAAAAAAAAATACATTCCATCATTTCAATCTTAAATTATAGTGTTTGAGTTAAAAAATCCAATGTAAAAGATAATGTTTACCTTATTCGATTCTCCGAAAATAGATATTCCGGGAATCTTTATTAATGTTATTTACATAACGTTGTAACTTTACCATTATTAACATTTTAAAACAAAATAATAACGAATTCGATCCAGTCATGCCCAAGTGTTACGCTCATAAAATAATAAAACCGGCCAAGAGCGTGTCGGACATGCCCAAGATAGGGTTCCGTAGCCATTACGAAAAAATCAAGTAATATTTTACAAAGGATTTCGTATGTGTTTCGTGTGTGTTTCGTATGGGTATGTTATATACTACTACTATTTACTCTTAAACTACAAATAATTCCCAAGCAATTTTAGCCGCTATAATTTTCCTTGTAAATATAATATATTTACTACCAAATACGAACATTGCAAATAGTCCTGAACCTGAATTACTAAGTCTCGTGTAAACATTGGCTGCCCAAAATTATTTAGGTACACGCTGACCTAAATTCTATTAGGTTCGCGCTCGTTGTAGAGAAGTGACAACTTCATCAGAAATACTTGGTAGAATCAAACGACAGGGGTGAGAAGGCAATACTAATATATTGTGGTTTATAAGTTCCTACGCACGTACTTGCGTTGCAGTGGATTTATTTACCTTCAAGTATTTTGTTGGAATCCAAGAGTTCTAAGTATACTTGTCTTATACTATACTGTCGGTGAAGCAAGTATTGTGATGATATTTTATACTCCGGCTTAATCTTTTTGACTGCTTGATTTGTAAGGCGAAAAATTAAGACATGACAATCTATATCTAATATATAAAAATCTCGTGTCACGGTGTTTGTTACCGAACTCCTCCGAAACTGCTTGACCGATTTTTATGAAACTTTTTTATCTACACTCGGTAGGTCTGAGAATAGGTCGTAGGCAATTTTTTATACCCCTAACATGGCAAAACAACGTTGGCCGGGTCAGCTAGTAAATCTATATAAATAAAAATGAATCACCGAAATGTTTGTACGCGCATAACTTGCGAACAACTGCACCAAATTTGATAATTCTTTTTTTTTGCGTTTGTTATTGTCAGGAGAAGGTTCTTATGAAAGAAAAAATAGAACGGGGGCGAAGCCGCGGGCATCAGCTAGTATGGTATAAATTGTTGGCTGGAGGGATTATTTTGTACCTAAATTTATCGAGAAATTCACATAATTCATACAGGCTACAAATGTTAAACATAGTACAAGACTTAACTATTTTCATCTTTTGGTTTTAAGGCAATGAAATAATGGCATGATTATTTAACATAATAGCTACTAATAATTATGTATATCATGATTTTCATTTAAAATACCTACGTAAAATTACCTTGGAATTTCGATCGCATTTCAGTGCCCGTGGTTACGAGTAGACTTAAAACTAAAGTGTAGTGTAGGGTATCGTTCGTTTAGCCGGGCTAGTTTTTCGAACTATCGCTACTTGACCATGATTTTGTTGCGGCGCCTTATCACACCGACATAGTGCCGACATACAACACTAAAAATGTCCGACAATTTTTCCGAAGATACATCTCGACACCCACATTTGCCTATCACCTATGACTCGCACTTTCATGTTTCAGTGTTGATCGAGCTTAAGTATGAAGGCAAATTAAACTAAGGGCGTGTCGTGAGAGGTGTGGTTAGCAAAAAAATACTCTAGGGGATTGTGGTGAAGCTTCGGATCACGGCGACAAACCACTTCGATTATCTAGATCCCACATTACATAGGAAATAGATGTTATGGATGTTTTCTATGTATTTAAGTATTTATTTATCTATATAAGTATGTTTATCGTCGTCTAGTACCCATAGTACAAGCTTTGCTTAGTTTAGGACTAGGTCGATTTGTGTAAGATTGTGTCCTACCTAATATTTATTTATTATTTATTTATTTAAATAATATTATGGAAATAATTAAGTAAGTATATGAAATAAAATCGAGACTGACTGACTATCTGTAGGATCTATCAGGGTTATTGTGATGTATTAAATCTATAGGCATACATTAACCCGTGGAGCGTCCCGCTCTAAATCCTACAGCTCGCGCGATAAGAGTTTGGCTTTGACCGTTATTGCGCATTGGGTATCAACGGGGGTGCGGGGTATGCGCAGTAATCCCCTCCACCCGAAGGTCAAAGCCAAACTCTTATCGCGCGAGCTGTACCCACTGTTGTGTGCACACCCGTTTAGTAAAATACGGACTGTCTACGGATGAAGTTGCAAGTAGGTATAACTAGAGCCTGTATGGTCTATTTGGTTGGAGATGTAAGACATTTACCCCCTGTTTCACCATCCATTGATCAAATTTATTTGACGGATAAATGTGATGCCGTCTCTGTTTGTGTTGTTCGAATAGACGGAGACGGCATCACATTTATCCGTCAGTTAAAATTAATCAATGGGTGGTGAAACAGCCCCTTAATATATGAAATACGATTGTAAATTTACTGAGTGTTTATTTTTTAATTTGAAGAATACCAACAAATTACTAGTTCTATGTTAAATGTACTAGCATTTTAATAAAAATCATTTAACCATTATGTCCAGGATCACGAACTACAGCTCTTCCTACTATTCAGCTGTCACAGTTAAGCTATCCAATGTCTAATTAGTAGACAAGGGTTATCTTTCGGTTTTACTATGAATGGCTAAAGCTCTCAGTGTATCTAGACACGTGGCAGCGTGTCAAGCCAAGTTCAAGCAAAGGAACTGACTAGCCAGCGCCGAGTGTAATTACACGAACCACTTGGTGCCACTTTTGACCCTTCTATAACTCAAAACCTCTTTAACGTAAACACATAAAACTACGTGTGTTTGATTATATCCATAAGGACATCTAGAAGCTCAAATTTCATGAAGCTAGCTCAAACGGTTATAATAAAGATATGAAGGTCAAAAAGTCGTAAATTTTAGCACTGACTGACTGACTGACATATAGTACCTAAACCTAACCTACTTCGAGATGACCTAGAAGGATGAAATTTGGAATCCAGCTCGGTAATTGTGTGTAAGCGTAGGAAAAAATCTAAAAATAAAAAAAGTTAAAAAATAGGGGGGTCCCCATACAAAAAAAAAAATTTAATTATATCGTTGGAACCGTTACAAGCAGATATTTGAAACTATCCCAATATATGTGTTATTGACAAAAACACGGGGGGGGGGGGGTGCGGGGGTTTCAAAGGGGGTGAAAATTTCATTGATTTTGCCGTAGGATGCACCGTTTTCAAGATATTTGACAAAAACACCGGGGGGTGGGGGGTGAAAAGGGTGCGCGTGAGGAGGTGTAGGGTATTTAAAGGAGGGATGAAAATTCCATTGATTTTGCCGTAGGATGCACCGTTTTCAAGATATTTGACAAAAACACCGGTTCTCGTCTCGTCCGATCACCGAAGTTAAGCAACGTCGGGCGCGGTCAGTACTTGGATGGGTGAGCGCCTGGTTTTTTGTAGTGAAACGTTACGTAAGTCAAGCGAGCGTGCCTAAAGAAGTTTTACTTCAAAAACAAAATGAAACCAGGCGGTCACCCATCCAAGTACTGACCGAGCCCGACGTTGCTTTGGTGATTCATTTATTTTCAAAAAGTAATGATATCCCACCAAAAACATAAATGTAAAAAATGTTAGCCAAGTTCAATACTAAAAATATACTTGATTATGGACTTCACCGACAAAAGGATTGAGATCTACATGGGTGCCAAGTTCTGCAGGTAATACTGAAATCTATTTGTAAGAACAAATAACATCCTAAACAAGTATAACACTCTATTTCTTTGGTTTTTCTACTCCAACAGTGTTTTATACTTATAAAAATAAATTCCTAAATTTAACTATCTAATAATTTACACAAAGTAGATAACTTATGTTAAATTGAAGCTTAATATTTGACTTGGCTAGTTTTTACCAGCAAATTGAATGTAGAAGATAATATTATGTTGATTAGCCAAATATAAGATGATTTGTATGTGAAAAGTACCCAAGTCAAATGTTATGCTTCAATTTAACATATGTTATCCACTTTGTGTAAATTATTAGATAGTTAAATTTAGGAATTTATATTTATAAATATAAAACACTGTTGGAGTAGAAAAACCAAAGAAATAGAGTGTTATACTTGTTTAGGATGTTATTTGTTCTTACAAATAGATTTCAGTATTACCTGCAGAACTTGGCACCCATTTAGATCTCAATCCTTTTGTCGGTGAAGTCCATGATAGTATTAAATAAAATAAAATAAAATAAATAAAATAAATAAATATTAGGGGACAATCTTACACAAATCGACCTAGTCCCAAACTAAGCAAAGCTTGTACTATGGGTACTAGACGACGATAAACATACTTATATAGATAAATAAATACTTAAATACATAGAAAACATCCATAACTCAGGAACAAATATTCGTACTCATCACACAAATAAATGCCCTTACCGGGATTTGAACCCAGGACCTCTTGCTTCGTAGGCAGGGTCACTACCAACTAGGCTAAAGCGGTCGTTTAGTATTGAACTTGGTTAACATTTTTTACATTTATGTTTTTGGTGGGATTAAACACCAAGAGTAATCCTGATCTTGCTCTTTCTGTTATGTATGAAGCAACTATTAATATTATACGAAGGATTCTGCGTAATAAGATTTATACACACGAGTACATTTGTAAACGTACAAGCCGATGCGTACACAGTTCGTATAGTAGCGGAATGAAAAGGTTCGTCACTTTTCGACCTTAACTCGTTGACATAGAGTCGAAAAGTGACGAACCTTTTCATTCCACGACTGTGCAATAAAAATAGTTTTCCGGAGTTTTGTAATTAGAAATTTCGTTCGTTGGAATTTGGTCATTGAATCAAACTTTTGCATCTGTTAATTATTGTCCGATAAAATGATTAACAAAGAAAAAAATCATTACAAGTGTTATAGTTATTCTCTAATGCAAACATTTGCCGCGTGCCAATTGTTTACAATTTTATTATGAAGATAGAGTATATCCACACAAAAAAAGTGGAAATTAATATTGCAGTAAATGAAAATATTGTTACACTAACTCCCCTCAATAAAAAATAAAATAAAAACTAACAAAGTCCATTGTTACCCTTTGTTGAAACTAAAAATAAATATGATAAAACGCCTTTCCATGCTAGTGACTATTTACTATATTGTAGTGTTTTACTCGTTAGCTGAGCTTCAGTTATACTTTTTAATTATTTTCACAGGATTGACACCTCCGGTGTTAAAAACGCCGTTGGCGGCTATAATAGCTTAACCTCATGCAAACCTCTAACCTGTTATCCACTATAGTTGTATTAAAAAAAATATTATTGTAGTTATTGTAAAATGGAACTAAGCTCTACTAATAATATCTTTCTAATATATAAAAATATCGTGTCACGATGTATTGTTATCGAACTCCTCCGAAACGGCTAGACCGATTTATATGATTTTTTTTTCTCTATATTCGGTAGGTCTGAGAATAGGTCGTAGACTACTTATTCTTCGTGGACGGAGTCGCGGGCAACAGTTAATATAATATGTAAAAACTCGTGTCACGGTGTTTTTTATCGAACTCCTCCGAAACGGCTTGATCGATTTTTTTTGAAACTTTTTTTCTTTTTTCAGTAGGTCTGAAAATTGACCGTAGACTATAATTTATTTTGTACCTACCCCTATTCTTCGCAGACGAAGTCGCGGGCAACAGCTGGTTATAGATAAATTTGTTTATGTGTTTGTTATTCCATCACGCTAAAATGGCTAGACAGGTTTAGACAAAGGTCTGAAGACAGCTGGACTTCTGGATTAACACAAAAACTTCTTTTCAATGTCCATTGGCTTAGTCAATGGTGCATATGAAACTACGGCCGATATTCTTACGGGATCTATGACAAATCCTAAAATCTGAACCGCTAAGTCTAAAGACATTAGATTGTACATGGGTTATCTTTGTACGACGTAATGAAGACCATGATGAAAATTTTGGACATTCCCATGAGATTATAGTAAAGTTCCGGAATTTAAGTTTGACTGCCAGATATAAGCAAACGAAGCCGCGTGTAAAGGCTAGTATTTTTTTATCAACGTAACTTCTTCTTCTTTTTTACGGCGCGTTTTCACCCACCGTTGGGCATACGCCTCTCCAACCTTTCTCCATCTAGATCAGCTATCTGTCTCTCTCTTCTAGACCAACGTATCTAACCCACCATAATTCAAAGTCGATTCGACTTCTATAAAATTTAACTAGGTGAAGCTCAGAATCATGTAATATTAAAAAAGGGTTTGTATCAAAGTCCGAAGTAATTTCTATAGTGATTCTATTAAAACCATGCCGCATCTAAAATAGTCTCGAAAACTATCAGAGTAAATCTCTTTATTCGAATTTATCATTACTGTAAGACCAGTGTTCTACGATTATTGAACGTCATCGAATAAAGCCTCCCATTCAATTAGAATTAGCGTTATTTAGGAAGGATGGACTGGCGGTGAGCTCTCCGAAATCAAATACAGCGATATTGTTTACGTCAATAAATGCCATTTCTGTTTCACTTTATTTTTCCTATTTCTAGTTACCTGACGGTATCTAGGGTATCTAGAAGATTCAGTTAAGTGTTTACTTTTTAGATTTTCTTTAGCGTTTTGGTTATCTTATCAAAATGACAGTTGGAAATACTTTCAGTGTATGAAATCAAAGGTCTAGAATGTTCTGTAAAAGAAAACTGATCGCCTTGTTCAGATTATGTTCCTTCTTTGACATTAAAAGTAAAGGGCTTGTGTCACCGGTATCTGATAAATTCCTGATAAAAAATGTGCCAGATATCTGTGATGCCGTTTCTCTAATTATTTTGTGTGAATAAACAGAGTTTTTTAAGTTTTAAGATAAAAAAACATAACCCTCCGGCAGTCGGATAATTACATTGAATTACAGATTTTATTATAATTAGCGCTTGTTCTCTTCTTTGTAAAATCATTTTCATTTATATGTACTTAGTAATTAATGGTATCATATCGCTCTACGGGTTCTAAGAAGCATCTATTTTAATTTATATTTACTGAAACGTACACAAACCATAACATTCTCTGTACAAAAAGCAACAAGACAGTATCCCGTAATGTTGAGGAAAATGTGGACGTAAAAGAAAATTGTTTTGTCGCTCGTAATGTTTTTTAGTGTTGGCAAAAAGTTTCAGTTATTGAGCTTTTTCCTCTCAGTAAAGAAAAACTATCACAATGACATGAATGTGCAATTATGTTGGTTGACAACTTAAGTATTATAAATATTTCATTCTGTTAAGTAGTTTTAGGTGATTACGATTAGATGATATTATTATTTGTGATTGCTTTGGTTGAATGTAAATGTTTCATAAAGGAAGTCTCTGTAAAATTTATTGTATTGAATGTAGTTGTGTTAACATAACTTCACTTAAGTATATTGAAAGGAAATATGTTGATAATATTGGTGCTGTCTTTTTTAACCTTTTATAAAAACTTAATACCAAAGAACAGGTGAGCACTGTATTCATAATGAAGATTCTGTAAAATAACAGTGAATGTTCAAATAGTCTTGTTTTTGTATCAACTATTTTGAATTGTAGATACTACTTTTATTTGAGCATGCAGATATTTTTTCTGAATTTATCCTACACTTTGGTAAAGAGCAGCACTGTGACCTTTTAAAATAAAATCTCACTATTACGATTTAATGCATAAAATCCAAGAAGTCTTTGTGGTGGCCTTTTATAAAACTGTGGCAAGGCGGGTACAACGCAACGAGAAACTAGCATATTTACGCGAACTTGTGGTGGAATATGGAAATACGCAATTTAAATTCATAGGTCGGCTTGAAAAATATCTTTATTGTACCCTTGGTAAATCTCTGCTGAAAATCAAATTTCGATTTGTTTAAATTATTTTGCAGTGATTTGCATTTAATTAAACAAATCATTGAAGTGTAGTAAATAACGATTATGGCTACTCTTAATAAAAGATACAAGTGTGTATTAGATTATACTTACACTATAGAAAATTATTACCTAAAGTTTAGTTTGTCAAAAGCATGCTGCATGTGAAGCTGTGGCTATTTACGAGTATTATGCTTTATGCGCAACGAGAAAATTACATAAGAAAAAATAATACAAATATTGGTAAAAAATTGCCCGGAACGCGCCGTTGAATTCGCCTCTGATCCAATTTCTTTTATGCCACTGGCTATCTTTAAGTACAAACAATTCAGTAATGAGTTCTTACTATGTAGATTGGCGACGTACCTAATTAGAGAGAGTTTTCCACCCGAGGCTCTGTTGACCGTCCTCAGTTTGGTTTGCTCAGCGGGCGATTTATTACCGATGTAAAATTACTTATTAGTCAACGTAAAACCATTTGCTTCTATTTTCTTCTAAATAGTAACTTTTTCCTAACTACCTAGTTAACATCGTTATATTTACTTGTCTAGACTACGAAACTTATTGCTCTGATTGCTATTTCTTTGTATGTTGTAATAAATAATTACTTATTTATATTTGCTTGCACATAAAAGGATTGTTACTTGGTAATAAATTATTTATTTACTTTGTAATTAATTAATTGTTACACAAAACCGTTATTTATGTAAGGGAAAGTTAATTTTACACCGTTCTTTTAATTTTCTTGAGAAGGGAAGCCAAGGAATACGTTTATTTGCTCGCTATAAAGCTAATGGTTTTGTCCTAGTGGGCGATGCAAGAAGTACCTATGTTTTAGGCATTTTTGAGGTGTGACCGGTTGAATTATGTGTCAACGACCGGACACACCGTCGGAAATTGAATGAACGTTACACTAGACAATGGATTACAATAATTTATTGAATCAGGCGTTACTTTGCGGAGCTCCATATTAATGAACTAAAACAATTACTTCATTGTTAGATTCAGATTCTTATGAAGTGTTACATTATTGCGGCAAGGGGTTGCGTCTGGATGCTCTGGAATGCATGGAAATAATTAGGTACAACACTAAGGGGTCTATTATTAATGAACAGGTAAATTTAGTATCTTCTCCTTTACTGCGGCTTGGGTCTAATTTGAACAGTTAGTATTAATAAAATATGCCTTATAAATAAATAAACAAAAATTCAAGGTAGTTTCATAATATTTCAATAAAAGTTAATTTTTGTGGGGTAGTTTAAGAATCTGAAAAATAAAGTGGGTACTTGAGAAGTTACAGTGACAAGTTAAAACATTTGTTTTGGTTTGTTAGTTTAACATTTGATAGCATAGCATACGGTTCTGGTAACTCTGAAGATGAGCTCTGGTTGAGTTCGAAACGCGTCAGTGTAGCTTGGTGGTGGTGATGGTTGGGTTTATGTGATTTGTGTGTGTTCGTATAGTGTGGAGGTGGAGGAACTGCATGAACACACATTTCTTGCATAAACGTAACTATTGTAAGGTCGCGGGTGAGCAAAGTAATTGTTTTAGTTCAATGGATTACAACTTATTTTGATGTAAACGTTATTGAAATCCTTCCGAGTTACTCAGTGGCTTTCAAAATTAAATGTAACAATGGATATGGCTACGGTAACAGAAGATAATGTGAAAAGAATAAGGAAGAAATTGGGCTATTAAATCTTAAATAAATACGTAGCATCAACACAAATTGGCAACCGTGAAGCACGTTTCGCAACCATGACGCCGTGAAATTATAGGCATTTTCTAACCTTATCCTTATAAAAAATCGGCCAAGAGCGTGTCGGACACGCCCAAGATAGGGTTCCGTAGCCATTACGAAAAATCAAGTAATATTTTTCTAAGGATTTCGTATGTGTACGGAATCATCCAAGTTAGGTATCGTCAATACTTTGAAAAAAGCTCGTATCGCAAAATCGATAATCTGGCAAAGTGAACTTTATTACGCGCGTATCAAGGTTCAGTTTTGTTCACATGCTGATTTGAGATACGAGTTTTTCAAAGTAGTGACGGTATGTTTTATACCTTAGGCTACTGTTTACTCTTAAACTACAAATAATTCCCAAGCAATCTTAGCCGCTATAATTTTCCTTGTAAATTTAATATATTTACTACAATTTTGAATTTATTCAAATTTTTTCACCCAACAGTTTAGATTTTAGAGGGGGGGGGACGGTCGATTTTAATGAAAATTTTCACACAAATCACTGAATACAAGAATAATGTTAGCAACCCCCCAATGCTTTTAAGACCTATCCAACGATCCCCCACACCATAGGGTTAGTAGAGAAAAAAAAATCACCCCCACTTTACGTCTATGGGAGGTACCCTAAAAAAAAAATATTTTTTATTTTTTATTTAACCACTTTGTTGGCGTAATTGATATATATATTCATGCCAAATTACAGCTTTTTGGTACTAACAGTCTCTGAGCTTAGCCGCGGACGGACAGACAGACAGACGGTCATACATGGCGAAACTATAAGGGTTCCTAGTTGACTACGGAACCCTAAAAAGGGATGTTCAATATTTAAGAAAACTTTACCCCATTTAGATTCAATTATGAGAAAGGCATTATAAACAACTAGGCTTTATATTGCGCGTAGGCAAACCGTTTAAAAATAGTCTAACTTACAAAATTCTTTATAATAGTTTCGTTCGTAGTAATCTCGAATTTGCCAGCGCCGTCTGGAAACCCTATTACTTTATAGACATTGAAAGGATCGAGAAGCAGCAGAAGAAGTTTGTAAAAGCTCTTGACTATAGAACTGGCTATACGCATATTAGCTATAAGGACTCACTTGTTCACCATAAAATCCAATCGCTTAGTGACCGCCGAGATTGCACAGACTCAGTTCTGTTCTATAAAATTTTGAATAATATTTTAAATTCCCCCTCCCTACTTCATCAAATTCATTTAAGAGTCCCCAATAGACGTCAGCGCCAGTGTCGGAAAAAAAAAGTTTTCAATCCCCCAGTATAGAACGCGTTATGCACAAAACACTTTCTTGAGGCGTGCGTGTAAGCTATTAATGAGAATGAAAAACTTAAAAATATTGACCCGTTCAATTGCAATATTTCCGCTATAAAAAAAGTTTTCTGGTAGCCACTATCATTTTTCTACTTTCATGTTTAGTTTTCTTGCTTTTGGAATATTACAACTATTTATGTTCAAAATTATTCTTTTACAATGTAATTTTATTAGTACACATACCGTATGTACTTTAAGGAAACTCCAGGTCTATTTATAAGCATTAGATATTAAGAAATTTTTTATAAACGACTGTTTGTTTCTTGAATAAATGAAATAAAATAAAACTAAACGGGTATTCCTTGGTAAGCGTTCTAGGTCTCGCTAAAAGAATTTTAGCCACAGAAACACTTATCTAATCAATTGAAGGTAAGTCAACAGCGCTATACCCTTTGAACCTTAAATTCGAATGTGCTTCAAAGGAATTCTATAAAAAAGGTTAAGTAATAGAGATAGTTTTACTCATGCACTATAGTGAGGATTCATGACTACCTAAAGTACCGTTGCGAGTTTTTTTTTAATATCTGGAACACTACGTGCAATCAAACTTTTGTAATGTTTAACATCTGAGGTTGTTCTCAGGTTTTGTCGCAGTGCAGTTATGGTCGTAAAACTACGGTCAGAAAATCTGCATTATCTTAGAATTTACATTTCAATATCTTTTTTTAGGGAAAGTTATGTTTAGACGTTAGGAAATATATTTTATCAGGACATATCCAAGTTATTTTTTAACCGACGAAGCCCCTGCTACCTCGTATCTTTATCTTATGTTATAGCGTGTTCTTTAGTGAAATCATTATACTTTTTTTTAATTTTATAAGAAGCAACGTCAATATCAAATTTATTGTAAAATTAGATAAACCCAACTATCAGGTAGGGAACGCCTTCCATTTTGTTCAGTTAATTCTGTTGGTTTAGGATCGCAATCAACTAATGATATTAGGGTTGTACCACAACTCTTAGTCCCGCGATTTTTAATTGGATAATATATATAGATACCAACTAGGCTTTCAGATGCCCTGAGGCTTTCACGAAGTACTTAATACACGTTGTCAAATAATTGATTGTCAGATTGATTGTACTACTTAGTGGTTGCATCGGTACGTGGGTCAAACTGAAAGTTTCGGGAATACAAAAAATGGACCAGCGTAAAGAGTTCAATGTACATTTACTGTTTTTTAAAGTATTCTCCAAGCATATTTATAAATTTTTTCATTCGCTTAGACTAATTATTCAAACAGTTATTCCACTCTAAATATGTAGTCCCCGAAATAGCACTAATGAAGGTGTCCACTGCTGCTTCGAGTGAAAGAAATCGCTGAACGCGTAGCTTATCTTTGATTTTAGGGTATGTATAGAAATCATTAAGACTACAAGTCATGGCTGTATGGTGGATGGATCATTAATTCGGCGTTATAATAGTCCAAATACTCATTTGTTTGACGAGCAATTTGCAATTAATAAATTTATAAATAAAAAAAAAAATTTTTTTTTTTTTATTATTTTTTTTTTTTTATGATTAATTTGCAATTTGTTTGTTTGAGTGAAGTCGCTAGTGTTGTCGTGATGAGAATGATGCATCGGTTGGAGTTTTCTATTTTGAGTATATCAACGATTTCAGGCAGACTATTTGTAGTAGGTAAATCAGTCTGCATTAACCGTTTTGCGATCCTCAAGTGCAATAGTCGCAACTTGCCCTGATTTCGAGACAAAAGTGGCGACCATCTTTTTCGCCGTGCTTCGGAAGCGAACAATCTTGGTCGGTCGCAGTTCGTTTTTGAACACCCAAACTCGTGATAGGTTTTTATTTTCAAGTTCGTAAGCATGTATCCACGTTTCATCACCCAACACGATTTTATATACTGCGTTGGAAGTTCCTGTGTTAAACCTTTCTAAATTTATTCGGCACAAATTGACCCAGGCCCCCTTTTGTTCATCAGAAAGTTGGTGTGGGACCCAACGGGAAAATAGCTTTCTCACGATCAGTTCTGTTTGCAAGGTAGTTTGGATTTGACTCATTGCAATCCCTAAACATGACTGAATTTCACGATATGTGACACGACGATCTTTGTTGATCAGGTCCCGCACTGCATCGACATTTTCTTGAGTAACCCCAGATTTGGGCCGACCTTCACGAAAATTATCACTGAGTTTCACACGATCTCGATAAAATTCGGACAACCAGCGATACACAGTCGTCTTTCATGCAACTCCCTCCCCAAATTCATAAATCGTCCGATCAAGGCATTATTTTTGAGATAAACCACTCTTAAAATCATAAAAATTCATAGGTCTTAAAATTTCTCGCGTTACTTCAATTTTGGCGGCAACAAGTCCGTTTTAAAAAACAATTACTAAAAAGTGTCTACTTTTTTTTTCAAACTGCCTGCTGTAATAAGTTGACAAGACCTCTATGGTTAGAAAAAGGTTAAATTTGAAACACTATTGTACCATTAAATAATCGATTCCCGAAACTTTCAGTGCAGCCTAGTATACCTACCATTTTTTTTCATTAAAATTTCATTTTATTAACATCAATTATCATAATATTATTAATTATTACCATTCTGAGAGGAGGCCTGTGCCTGCAGTGGGACGTGTATAGGCTGGCTGGGATGAGATGAACATCAATAACGTTTGCACCTATTTTATTTTCCATGTGTGTGTTCTATGGTTAACTGGGAGGCTAATTCCATCAATTATGAAAGTTAAGTTATTAATAAAAAAAATTTAAAACTCACTAAATGAATTGGAGCGTAATTGTGGGGTCATCGGCGGACACAGAACTTCGCTGCCAATGCTGCTTACAGACACCACGTCTCGGAGTTCACCGAGGGATGACGACCGCAGCGCTGGCAGAGAGAAGTTTACTTCCTTGGTCCTGTTGGGAAATAGTATACGTATAATAGTACATTTAGACGACCGGATGGCCTAGTGGTTTTGTCTCGGTCAAAAGTGCAATAGATGGACTCAGTTTACTTCCTTGGTCCTGTTGGGAAATAGTATACGTATAATAGTACATTTAGACGACCGGATGGCCTAGTGGTTTTGTCTCGGTCAAAAGTGCAATAGATGGACTCGTACTTAACGTAACTAACTAACTCCTCCGTCTATTGCTTACTTTCTAGCCTCTACAACAATGTCAGAGGCTTCTTCGAACCGCTTAACCCAAATAAAATTAAGCTTTAGTGAACCTGGACGCCATCCAGCCGTGAATTTGTTTATTACTTTTTATTTTGTATATTAATGATATTACAGACTATATAAAATATTCCAACGTATTACTTTATGCTGATGACACTAAAATATTTAGACCAATCAAGAATCTTGCCGACTGTGACTTATTGCAACAGGATTTACTAAACCTTGAAAGATACTGCCTCGATAATAATCTTTTCCTAAATAATGATAAATGTAGTATCATAACTTTCTCAAGAAAAAAGAAAAATATAGATTATTGTTATACACTTGGAGATGCAATTTTGAATAGAGTATCTGAAATTAGAGATCTTGGTGTAACAATGGATGCTAAACTGTCTTTCATCCCTCATATAGAAACCATACTAAAAAAGTCTTTTAAGCAGTTAGGTTTTATTTTGCGCGTCGGTAAACCCTTCAAAAATTCATCAACTTATAAAATATTATACAACAGCTATGTCCGAAGTCGTCTTGAATTCGCCTGTGCCGTTTGGAAGCCTTTTTATTCTATCCATATTGATAGACTTGAAAGGCTCCAAAAGAAATTTATGAAATCGCTTGATTTTAGAACTGGTCATAGTTATGTTAATTATGCAGACTCTTTACAACGCCATAAGATGCAGTCACTGAGCGATCGGCGTGACTGCGTAGACTCTGTTTTACTCTATAAAATACTAAATGCAAAGTTGGAAATCCCTTCCTTACTCCAAATGGTTTATCTCAAGGTCCCTCGTGCCCGTATTCGTCAATGTCGCAGAAAGGAATTGTTCTCTATCCCTACTAGCAGAACATGTTACGCTCATAATATGTTTATCAGACGTGCTTGCAGACTTTTTAATAAATGTGTAAAACTAACAAGTTTTGATATTTTTAACAGTACTATATTATCTTTGAAGAAATTGTTCCAATGATTGGCAGTACAATACACAACTGTTTCTAAACTTTTAACTTTAGCCATACTTAGTTTATATCATAATGTGTAACTATGTAGGTATTTCTTAAGTTCACATTTAACTATAATGTCACTGACGCATGCATCTTTATATTTAATATAATGTTGCATGTAATACATTTCTATTTGTATTTAGTTATACTTAAAAAATTAAAATATTAGTGATAGTTTTGAGATGTCGGAATCCATATCAAAATAATATATGCCGTAAGTTACCTTTATATCCAAAATTAAATGTTCAAAATTCAATAACATCTTTACTAAAGAATCCGACATCATAAAATTATCATAAAACAAAAATAATTTTAACTTTAAAATAATTTTAATTATAATCCTTTTTATATTGTATTTAGCACTTTTACAATTTAAGGAAACTGTAGGTCTTATGTTAATCATAAGTATTTCTGTACACATTCTTGTATATGACCGTTTGTTTCTCTTCTCAATAAAAATAAAAAAAAATTAAAAAAAATTTCAGACTATTTTATTCGACTTCTTCTTCGTACCTATATACAGTATTTAGTTGCAGGTGACCTTGTGAACTTAAATAACTAAATGAAAGCTTTAGAACCCTTGCAACGCTTATTTTGTTAAGCTTTTTTTTTACTTTGCTATGTAATTTTCTTTTTCGTCCAAAGTCAGATTCGCTCTGATTAACCAGGTGATTTTAAATTTGTGCGAAAGAATCAAACAAACTGTACCTAAATAATATGATGATATTATATTTCAACGGCTGTGTAGTGCTTTCGGCTACCAAAACAAATATCACCTTGCGTTTACTGTTCACTTAGAAAAATACCTTCACGTATTGTGCATTATTCAACAAAAAAAAAACACTATTTTGAAGCAAAAGTGTATGTAAGTATACATAAAGAGCGTAGAGAACATTCCTTCATTTTGTTTAATTTTGCTCTAGTGTCCATTCGGAAGTCTCGAAACCATTAATCTGGCAAATAAAGTGTTCCTTATTTCATTTATTTACTCCACTTTGCTGCGGCAATGACAATATGGTCGTGAAGAGCGTCCAATCAAATGTTTGTTTTCTCAAGTGGTGGTGGCAAGACGTAGGAGAAAAACCTGTTTACTCTTTTGTCTCGTCCTCGCTACAGTGTAGAGAAGTGTAAATAATAATAAAGTGGAATATACGGAGTTTCTTTCATTCCATCTCATTATTTGTCTGTACGAATTATACAAAAACGATGCAAACTAAGCTGTAAAACATTATCGCCCAAAGTCTGCATGAAGAGGATTTTGGGGCATATTGTTTCACATCTTTCCTATCTTTGGTTTAATTTTTAGGGTTCCGTACCTCAAAAGGAAAAAAACGGAACCCTTATAGGATCACTTTGTTGTCCGTCCTTCCGCCTGTCTGTCAAGACCCTTTTTCTCAGGAACGCGTGGAGGTATCAAGCTGAAATTTATATCAAATACTCAAGTCTACTGTCCCTTAGAGCTGTGAAAAAATCAAACATCTTAGCCAACGCAATCAAAAGATACAGCCGTTTATGACGCAAATTTCCGCATATTTTCGAAACTCGCAAGGGAAGCAAAACCTACAGGGTACTTCCCGTGAACTCAGAATCTTGAAATTTGATACGCAGCAAGGTCTTATAGCACAGATAAAGGAAAAATTGCGAAAAGCATAATTTTTTATGTCTGTCTGTCTATATCAGTAACCAACGCACATTTTCGACACTCTCAAGGGAATCAAAACCTACAGGGTACTTCCCGTGAACTCAGAATCTTGAAATTTGGTACGAAGCAAGGTCTTATAGCACAAATAAAGGAAAAATTGCGAAAAGCATAAATTTTTTTGTCTGTCTGTCTATATCAGTAACCAATCTACAATGATCCCACACTGCGCACATTTTGTTTAGAAGCAGGGGTCTGTTAAGACTGGATTTTCATAGATACATATAAATTTGTACGGAACCCTCGGTGCGCGAGTCCGACTCGCACTTGGCCGGTTTTTTAATAAAAGCACCGCCTTGGCATGGGTTAAACCGTTTCGTTGAATCAGAAACATTTTATGATATAATTGTCTTTATATAATATAAATTTCCCTTAAAAATAATTATTAAGTGTACAGGCGATGATGCGAAAATTAAATTTATTTTTTAGATCTTCATGCAAATTGACGGTTGTAAAAGTAACGTTAACTATGTCGACAGGTATTTTAACTTCAAGAGTCTTCAATTATTTTGAGAAAACTTTGCGTTTACCTCACTGGTTTAGGGAAGCATCGCGCTTAAAAGATAAACTTATTATATCTTTTGAGTTGTTCGTTTTCCGCTGATCGTTAAAGTTTAAATATATAAGTTAAAAGTACCAATGCTCGCCACCTTAATGCCCAGTAGATGATACCCATCTGTCACCTCTTTTACTATGACATAAGATTGAAGGTGCCATCTATTGGGTCAGTGTCGAGCACAGAGACGTTTACCTTAAGTACATTATTAACGAGAATTATAATTATGTTACTGAGTGGCTCTTAAGTTTTTCCAGCTATTTGTCAGATACCTAAGTATGTACTAATTCTCAAAAAAGTCTCATTAACATCTATTTAACTTTGACTTTTCTATAAAAAAAATCTTCATTGTTTACTCAGCCGGTCACTGCAAACCCATATCCATTATGTTTTATGATTAATCCCCGGCAATTTAGATCCGTGAATAGTTGCTAATTGCTGTTATCATCGGTATAGAAATCAGAACATAAAAATCGGATCAACACACAGGTACTTTGGTTTACCACAAATTATTAGTTAGTATACAGAGTACTATAGAAATCTTTGTGGTTCCCGGAAATGCTCAGAACAATTTCATGAATATTTATTTGTTATTTCAACTGTGTAATCTTCGGTTAGGTATAAATGTACTGAATAAAGCCATACTAAAAGTATTCGAAAGAACAAAGAAATTGTAGCAGTACCTAAATTATTCGCCTTTGTACAAACTTTGCGTCGTTATAAAGTTTTATTGAGATCTTTTTCACTTCTCATGCTCTTAAAATGTTACTTTAGTCTCTGCATATCGGGACTAAAGCTCTTTTTTGATCTCAAGGGATTAAAGTAAAATTTTTTTAATTGACTATGGAAACCCCTATACTGCCAATCACGGTGTTTGTGAATGGAGGATTATCGCCATTTTCAGTAACTGGGTATAGACAATTTTAAAGCTTTCCACAGACCGAAGCGCGCTGCGGACGCACTGTAGCGCCCTGCGCTTCGGTCTGTGGAAGCCTTTAGGGCGTGGAAATAACCTCAAAATGACAACTGTATAAAAAATAGTTAAAAATAATAATTTCGTGAAACACATTGAATAATTACGAATATTAATCTATTTAATTATAAAATATTAAAGATGAATTCATTTTATTTTGCACGTAAAGAAAGATTTCCTTTAGCTTAGGTGTTTTTAATTTGTTTTTTTTTTTAAAACGCTGTCGGCAAAGCAGTTCCCTGCTCTGTCGATAAAATAGCAATCCGCACATATTCTGTGCTGTCGGCAAAGCAGTGCTGGAGTGTACGGTAGATAGAGAAGTTACGTTTGAATGTTAATATGGCGTGACTTCAAAATAATGCGATGTCAGTTGCATTTAATAGTAAATAGAAAGTATAATTAGATATAATTTAACAAAGAATTGGCATATAGAAAATAAACTTAAAAAGTCGTTTCTTTATTCACGGGTAAGTGTTTCAGTTAACAATATATTTTGTGTGTGAACTTAGATCAATTAGGTTAATTTATTTGCCGATTCTAATGAATGAACAATTATCATTCTTACATGCATAGTCCAATTAGTTTTAAAATAGTCTTTAAGTTAGAATCTGTTGGCTAATTATGCAAGCATTTAAAGCGTCACTTTACAAAAAAATATAAAAGAAAGGAAAAGACAGCGGTATTTTTTTTGCTATTTGAATTTTGAGCAGATGTCCATTGCTCGTATTGAGCATACGATGTACAAAAGTAATTTTGTACGTCGTTTTTTTCCTCGCATTCAAAGTGAAAAGTAGAGTGTTTAACGCGGGACTAAACTACCATAATGACAACTCGAATTATAGCCTCCCTCGCTATCGCTCGGGTGGCTAAATATCTCGTGTCATTTATGGCTTGTTTTAGTCCCTTGTTGAACAATCTACTATTAAGTCCTATAGACTGGTTAAGTGTAGTGTATTAACCTGTCACTATACAGGGTGTAATCGTTAAGTGTGCACAGGCGATTATTCCGTGATGTTACCTAATGAGTAAGATGACATCAATAACTTATAAAAATAAAACGAGAAATATCCAAATTTTGACATTAAACACTCCCATGCATTTCGTACAAGATTAGTAGAAAGGTTTTAGTTTCCTTATTTGTTATTTTATAATTTTACTGATATTAAGGAAACTGTTATTGACTTAACAATCTTATAAGTGAATGAAATTAATATTATTTAAATTATTAGTAAGTGAGGAAAACTAGGACGTAACTTCATACAACTGCTTTGAATACAAAATTTTGCTCGCCCGTTTGGCGTAGTTTACGATACCCGTGAAAGGGTTAAACAAAGGAATACACTAGAGGCAAATGTAATCTGTAAATGACAGTCTGCAGGTTCACCACATACAAAATAGAAAAATATTTATTCGTTTCCACACTAATTAATACAACAATTACGTCCAGCCCCTCCCGGTAAGTATAACAATACTTGAGTTGGGAGGGACATTTAAATTCCAAAAAAGTCACCACAATAAAAACTACTTGATAATACTACCATTATATTATAAATTCGAACGATTGTGAGTAATTACTTAGGTGCGTGCGTGTGAGTGTGAATGTTTTTGTTAGTTACACCTTCACGCTAAAACGACTGGACAGATTTGAATGACTTAATATATGTTAATAATGCAGGTAGCTGGATGTCTGGAATAACACTAAGGCTACTTTTTATTCCGATATTCCTACGGACCAAATGAAAGGATTATTAGCGGTAGTTCCTTTGGCTGTTCCTTCGAAGGAACTGTTGCATTTTTATCGCACTAGTTCCTTTACAAGAGGTGAAGGAAGAACTATGTTTTTTTTGCCTTTGTTCCTTATCGCAGAGTTCTTCCTTCACCTCTTGTAAAGGAACTAGAGCGAAAAAAAGCAACAGTTCCTTCGAAGGAGCAGCCATAGGAACTACCGCGAATAATCCAGGTGAAAACCCAAAGTCATAACCGCGAAATCTAGAGGCATGTCTGAGTCATGTAATTTTGCATAGATGTTCGTCCCAGTATAAATAAATAACACGATGTAACTTTTGAGAATTCCAAAGGGAATTTATTAAAATAACGGTAATTCAAATCGACTGCTAGGTTTTAGTTTACGCAAGCTACGACGCGGGTAAAGGCTACTAGTATAAACTAAATCCGAATTAAGGGAAATAATAGCCGTGGCATTAGAAATGTCTGACTTACTGACTCTAAAGCAAAGAATCGATGTGTGAAAAGTGCCTAGTACGCGTTTGGTTTGTGAAAGGCCTGAAAATCTGCCCTTCTCATTAGGAAAGGTGGAATGAGCGTTTGAAAATTGTATAATATTGGTTTAATTCTTATATAGTGTGTCATTTGTGAGGCAAGGGAATGTGCAACACTCGCACAAACTTGTGTAAAGTTTATAAGTGTGAAGTGATACAGTGTAATTTTAATTAATGTTTGTATTGATACAATAATAATAAATAAATAATTTAACCTACTAATTCCTTGAAGGTCCGTGTGCGTAGATCTATTTATTGCACTTTAGTGACATGCGTAAAATGAAAGCTATGAAACTGATTTCCATCCTCTGAAATCATAAATAAGTATTCTCGCCTCTACCTTTAAATCTCAGTTAGGAATAGTCGCTATCATTCTTAAATGATTACGGCTAATAAGGTTCACGAATGAGTACTAACTAAAAGTGCTGGCAATTTATCTTCGATTATTATTTCAAAAACGGTTAAATTTAAAATGGCCATTATTTCAATCACTCATTAACGGTAAACATCAATGAGCGAATGAAATAGCTATTAAAAATTTCTTGCCCCAGGTGAAAAGAACTTTGCATGTAAAGACTAGACTTAAAAGCAATTTCCAGAAGTTGCCTTTCTTACTTAAGCGAGAATAGCGTCATTATGATAACCATTCAAGATGAGATGTCCCAACGTGGGTTCATACTACGAAGAATTCATATTATAATAAGAAAGGACCTAGAATACTTACATATAACAAGGTCCAACGATGTCATGCGGTGGATAGACCAGTATAGGAGGCGACGGTGCTGGCGAGGGACTGTTTTTACGCCTGCGCGCCACGAACACGCCCGCCATTATGATCAGTAGCACAATCGCTGCGCTCGCGCCGCCCAACGCCACCAAAGCCGCTTCTACATTTCAAATAAAAATTAAGAATTCAGGCATTAGTCAGATTGATGACACCGTTATAATCAAGATTAGATATCGCGCGTAGGTACTAACAAGGACAGGGTGGAAACAACATGCATAAAACAAATTACGGACTAAGATTTGAAAACGTATCACTCAAAAATGGTGACCTGTCGTTTCGCCGAATTTCATTACGCAGAATTTTTTTTCTCTTTCAGACAACTATTGGCAGCCTTTTCTTTTGGCTGAGTAAGGTTTGGTATAATTTCGTTAAGCTTATTATTTGTTTCACCGAGTAGTCGGTAGGAAGAAAAACGATACGCAGAGTTACGATAAGTCGATTGTTTGTTTCGTAATTGTTTCATTTTACCGAACAACTGTTCGTCGAAACATGATAAGCAGTGTTATGACATGGCATCATTAATGTTTAGTAGATTTAAGGTCAGTCGATTTTTGTTTCGGATTTTTTTGTTTTTTTTTATACATTTAATATAACACCGCCAAAAAAAATACTGATTTTAATGACACAACACTGCTTAATTTTCAGCGAGCGAGTGAAGCGAGCGAGCAAGAAGGTACGGAGCGGAAGCGACTCGGATAGGTTAGGTTCAAAACCTTTGGTGTTAGTTATTTTTTTTATAACCACCTAGAAAACCTCCTACCAACATAAAAAATTCAATAAACCGAATAGAATTTACGCCACTAATCAGTGTTTATTACATGGCATGTAAAAATGATAATGATGTCATAGCGTAATCCAGACACGCAGTAGTTGATGCCGTTACCAGTGCAAAACGAAAAGGTTGCAAGAAGTTCATATGAGCACTGAATAATACCGTTTAATAAAGCGTAAAGTTGTTCGAGCAAATATTCAAAATGTGTAGTGATTTATATGCTAAACGAAATTTTGTCAATAGTTGTTCAGCTTACTGACTCATAAGCAGTGATCGTAGATTTTGTAGCATTTTTGGTGCGATGACGTCAAATGACACGCGACAGCGACCTAGGGTTGTCAACGTATATAATATGATTGACGTTTAGAATAATACAATATTATGTTGTCGCTGAAAATTAAACGCTAAATTTTCAATTATTATAATTTTGTATAATATTTACTACTGTAACCTAAAATTCCTCAAATTTTTCGGAGGACATGCTATGGTAAGAAACAAAATGACTTATATATTTATGAACTGCCATTACACATTATACCGTCTATGCAAATATACAGCAGAAAAGTTAATATATCAATTTCTAATCATAAATAATTATAAACAATAAATTAAATTAAGGGGATAATAGGGTGTTTCACTTTTGTAGGTGAAAAAAATTTTTGTGATATTTTTTCTGACTTTGCTCAGCTTCCGGTTCTAGCTTATGTTAATAGAATATTTTCCAAATTTCAAGTGGATTGGACCATGTTTAGAGGTTGCACAGAATGAACAGCTCTAAATAAGAATCGAAAAAAGAAGTAATTACTTTTATTTAAAGATAGCACAATATGGTAGCCACACATCGTTTTTAAGTGAAATAAAATTAAATTAAGCATAAAATAGAACATTAACTACTAAATAAATAATTTACTACTTAGACTACACAAGTTACAACCTCATCTTTGGTTCGCTTGACCACGCATTTTCTGTTGCATGCTTGTTTCTGCTATTCGTCTCTGATCGAATCATTAAATAAAGAATAGTTACTCTGTCTTCTAGAATCTTACAGGATGAGATTGATGGCAACAATTTACAGTTTCAATGTTAGAGTAAAGGTTAATGATGCTTAAATTTTTTGAGCCATTTTGCTTCTTTTGGTCACCCGAGTTCGATGAATAGTAGACGGCGATATAGAAACATCTGAGACATCGTGACCAAGGCTTTTAACAACTGTAATAACCGAAGTACTAGCTTGCCGAGTGGAGAGTTGTTTGCGGTCCTATGCAGCTATGAGTGTCCAATCGAGAGATTTTAGTTTACTTAGAAATAGGACGTGACATTTTTGCTGGTGGTACAGAGAATAGAATTATTTTCATCGTCTTCATGACTTGATGACTACTTAATGAAGAGCATTCTTGGTCCAAGGTCACTGTCATGTTGATTTCTTTAATCGATTTTAATGCTACATTTTATAAGCATCCACTTTGTCTTGTCTCTTACGCTTTCGGATAATTTCTAAGGAAAACGTTAACAAATTATGGTAAGTGTTCCTTATAAAGTTATTAAACGTTAGCTCAAACGGTTACTGTCTTGACATATATATTAGCCTTCTTCCACACTTCTTGCAGTTTAATACTTGTCTAATTAGTGGCGTCCGAAAGAGTTTTTTTTTCTTTGTGATGGTGTAAAATAAACCAACAGCACTTGTTCCTTGGAAGGAAGTCCAGCTCCTAACAAAATATCACAAGGAAACTTATTATTTACGTTAAAATATGCTTCAATCTTTTAAACGACACACTTAAATCACTTATAACCCTCCACTTCAGATAAAAAACTTGAAAATTTTGCTATCCTGTAATACACCGATATCCATTACTTGACATACAAGTCATCAAACTGTGCAACCTTTAGATGATAATCGATTTTACTGATTTTTGGCGTATGAACTTTACATATGAGTGGAAACAAGAATTCGAGCAAAGTCAAAGAAAAATCAAAAATTTTGAAAAATGAAACACCCTAGGGGATAAGGATTTATTGCAACTGCGTTAGACATTTCTCATATAGTACATTAACCCTTCATTTCATTATACATATTGGGTTGCGTTTACATGTGCTAAGATCATTTTCTGTATTTTCTACTGCACACATCAAAAAAGACACAAAAAATACAGAATAACAGAACATAAAACTTAATAAAAGTAGAGGTAGATAACAGGCGGTCTTCAAGACGAGACTTAAATCATTTATTTCATTACCAACCATCATAAACGTTATTAATTTTTAAATTATTACTTAGTTCTAAATGCCTTTGACCACTCAATGATTTCGAATTTCCCAATGCGCACTGGGCCCACAGAACTACGGCTCAAGCCCTCTCATTTTGAGAGGAGGCCTGTGCCCTGCAGTGGGTCATATATAGGCTGGGATGATGATGATGATGAAATACCTTTGATTTTATTTGATTCTTGGTTCAAACAAATTAATATTGGGCACTACTGAAAACCCTAGCACTGCACCAAAAATGCTTACAAAATCTACGATCACTGCTCATAAGCCAACTAAAATAGCTGCTAAAGGTTGAGTTACGAAACGTTAGTCTGCGTAACATCGCATCTACGAACAAATCCATCGGCGTACCGTCACTCGGCGAAACGTTGTCTGCCAATCAATAATCTGCGTAAAAATTGTCGGCGAATCATACTCGAAAATATTATTCGAAAGTTGTGAACAACTGTGCTGAATTTGAAATATGAGTAGAGTAGTAGAAATATGCAACTCTAACTTGATCTTGTCAACTTTTCGAAAATTTAATTTGAACTATAATTTGTAAACCGACACATGATGTAGGTATGCTTAGATCTTTAAAACTACGCAACGGATTTTGATGCGGTTTTTTTTTAAATAGATAGAGTGATTCAAGAGGAAGGTTTATATGTATAATACATGCATTGCACCCGTGCGAAGCCGGGGCGTGTCGCTAGTAGTGTAATAAATACGAAAGAGGATTTTAGCTTAAAGTTTCAAAATGAAGAAATTTCAATAAAGTAGAGTTTCTTTTAATGATATTCCACAAAGTCAAACCATTACTTTTAACATAAACTTTAATCTACGAGTCTAAGCCATTCTCTAACTAAAATATGTAGCAAAGTATAAAATAACGAAAACTTTAAAGGTAGAGAGGTGGGTCTGGTAACTTGTTACTTAGCAGAGTAATTTTTTTTCTAGATCACGTAAGATCTGTGACACAAAATTATTTGTGGGCTTTAAAAAGTGAGTGGGAATTCTAAATTGGTATGAAGCACTAAACAAAAGGCTGCATTAGTTAAACATGGACCACGATTTTACAAAGCTTCACATTTACTTGGTTAATTGACTCACTGGAACTTTTAATGGTGTTTACTGTTAAATGGAGTTGCTAGTAGTTAGTTTATTAACTACGATGTTTATTAATGGACTTGGCACGTTGATTTGTGGGACTTAAGCACAAAGTTTTCCGTTTTTCTTCCGCATAACACAACTTAAAAATAAAGCAACCATATTTTAAACCCCGTTTTGTTACTAACTATGTTAGTAAAGTAAGTAGCTAAGTATGTATATTTTTTTACTATTACGGTTCAGAAATAGAGTCTGGTGATAGACGGACAGACAGCAGTCTCAGTAATAGGGTCCCGTCGGCGCTCTTTGGGTATGGAACCATAAAAAACATCCTGCTAAAAATTATAGTTTAATCGATTTTGGTCTCGATTCTGAACAAAATACTAGTTTTATTCATTGTTATTTGTATCTATTCAAATCAAGTAATGAATACACCTGTGGTATACTTACACCTTGTATTATAAACAAATAAAATAATAAATAAATAAAACTATTACAGTAAGTAGGTTTAACTAGTCAACGCGTAACATTTGACCAAAACTATAAAATCGAACAATACGGAGACCTACTACTGTGCATGGCCGGACACGCATTTGGCTAGTTTTTTATGCATAAAAGGCGAACGTTTGACCACAACCATGTTGGATGGCAAGTGAAAATTTAGTCTAAGACCGAGCAAGCTCGCCTAGTATCATATACATAGGTACATATATGTAGGCATCACCTTGGATTTGAAGACGGCGAGATTGTAATTTTCAGTGAATTCCACTCTTCAGCTGTCCGGATAATAAAGGCCAAGAAAAATGCTTTCAGTTTAATAAAAAGTCAACTCTTTAATAAAAAAAAATCTGAAAATTAAAACAAAATTTGACCTTTGTCTACCCCGCTTGAGTAGTTAGTATGCGCACCACGCAATTTCTCCCACTTAATGGGGCAAACAGCTCAAAGAAGTGCCCTTAAATTCAATGAAGCCATCACACGTCTCGTAAAAGCACTTCGACGCGTGTAAGCCGCTTAACGATTGTTTTGCGACCTAAAAGCATATCTGCGGAACAAGTTGTTTCTGACACTTTCCACTCCCAGAACTGACATTATCTTCCTTTATCCCTCAGCTGTCCTCAAACTTCCGCGTTTTATCTCGCACTTTTCAAGGACCCGGCTTAAGATACAACCCAAATGTCAATGGAGCTCAGGGGGCCCGGTGGCCACAAGTTTCGTATGAAGGAGGCCGAAGAAATTTTAGTAATGATTGCTCCTTATTGTGGGAAAATTCCTGTCTCGATAGGTATGGAATTATGATGAGGGCCACAAAGGTGCAAGAAATTTTGGGGTTGACCTACGCAATTTTGTTGCTTGGTAACATTTGTGCCTTTATACTTTTATTTACAATCAAATTGATACCTAGTTAGTAAAAGTTAGTGTGGGTAAACACGGAATGTTTTACATTATATATTTTTTATGAGACAATAAGAGCTGGCATCAATAAATAATGCTTAAATATGTATGTGACAATCAATAATAATTAATAATAGGTACCTACCTATGACCGAAAACATTTCAAGTCAACATTTATCGCAGACCGTTATGACGTTAGAAATATGATACGGCGCCATGAATATTTTTATGAACATCATTAAATACGGAGGTTTTTATAGGTATGTAATAATTTAACGAGGTAGATCGCAAATTTGCACCTAAACAAGCAATTTAGTTAGGTTTTACTCGATTCAGGAACGTAAATATGTACGCTTTTATCATAAACCTGAATATTTAGCTTTAATCAATCTTTGCGGTAAAGTACTTTTAGACAGGTATTAAACCCTAATTATAAATAGACATCGGTAACTCGTGGCAATTAGGTGGCACTAGTGATAAGATGAGACACGGTTTTCAAGTGTCTTTTCAGATAAGATAAAATAAGTCTATAAAATTGAAAGGTTACATTTATTACCCACCGCGACTGCATCCAAAAGGTAAACTTGTTTATCAAAAGCTAAAAATAGCATTATCAAAAAATCCAGGATAACTTACAATAATATTTTTTAATAGCTTATTACAAAATAAAGAAGTTGAAATCAAAGAGATCACCAACAGAAATACGCAAGAATGTTTTTTTTTTTAACTATCGCATCAGTCGAAATCGAAATATCATTTTCTTACACCAAGTGGTTTTTCTCAAATAAAAGACGTAGGATAGCTCCTAAAAATTTTGAACAAATATTTTTTGTCTATACGAAAGTCAAATATTAAATGGTTGAAAAGATTTTGTCTTATTGGTTCCTTTTGCTCGACTCGTACAGAGAAACATAGTCACTTCACTAGTCTGTCTGAAAAGTCAAATACTACCTAAATGCCACGAGTTACCGATGTCTAATTATAAATAAGGATGATAGACGAATATAATAGTCATCAATTAGATTTACCTTCTTATTTTCACTGCCGGGAAAGCATATATATATATATGCGTTTTCGTGACTTTCGCCAAGTACCACTGTCACAGGTTGGCAGTCATTTGAATGCACATGTGCGTTTATGGCACCTCAAGAAGAGAAGAAATCTCGAATCTGACAGCCGCCAGCGGATGCGTTAAGACGCTCCATAACTGGTGCTGTTAAAATATAGCCATAATAGCGCTCTCATTAAAAACCCGCTTTTTTACCTTTTTTCTCGTAGTGTGTTGTAGAAACACGTTTTTATTTTTCTTTTATAAGACTTAGAGAATCTTACCTCTCAAATTGACAGCATTAGCAATAGAAAAGCCAGTGACAGAGCTTGCGGTCGGCGACTCTTCGTAGATAGAGTTGACCGGAGACGACTCGAAGTCTTGGACCTCGGAGTGCCTCGATGTCACTGGGTCGACGTATTCACGCGGGCTTGGATCATAGTAGTCCGGTGGTTCGGCGCGCTCGCCCGTCGTATCCGACTCGTAATCTAAGGTGAAATGGAATGAGAAATGACATTCACATCGAGTTAAGCCAGGCGGACAGCCTAGTCAAAAGGGACTAGTTTTTATGAGGGTATCACTGTGACATGTAAAATAATGTTCGTCGCATCATGAAGCTAGTGGTTAAATATATTTCACTTTGAATTGTCTATTATTTACACCTTTATTGCCCTAAAATTGCCAAGCCCTTAACCTACATTGTTTTCTAGGGAAACAATAAAACCCAAAGCGCTATCTTCATAATTTATTATTACCTCACCTTTGCTCACGTGCAAAGACATAAATTCAAAGGTAGACCCCTAACTGAGGGAGTTACGATTGCGCGCAGACATATCGTTTCGTTGACCGTTTATTGCTTAAAGCCACTGGACCGTACTAATCAGATTTTCTCAAGGCTTCGTTTAATATTTTGCGGAAATGTGGGCACCCGCTTTTCCTTTGAGCTAGATTTTTTTTAAAATAGGACGCTATCTTTTCAAGAATATATTTCTATTAGCGTTTACCTTCGGCTTCGCTCACGTGTACTATTCGATCTAGCAGTTGAATTTAAATTTCCGGTATTTTACAAATCCCACATAACATGACACAATGAAAATATAATTTATGTCATATAATCATCTTTAGTAAGTGTATAATACTTATATGTGAAGCACACTAAAATCGGTTGGCTAGAAAAAAAATATCGAAGAAAAATCATATTTCTTTTTTTTTAAACAAAAACTAAAGTTTAGGGTTCTCAAATTTTGCACATTAATAATGTAGAGCCACACCTTCCATAAAAATTACAAGCCCAAACTCGAGGGGGGCAGAATCATTTAGCTTATCCTGGCACGGCCTTTGCCTTTACACTGAAGAAAAACATAGTGAGGAAACCTAAATACACCTGCGAAGAAATTTAATGGTGTGCGTGAAGTTCCTGAGAGGAGGCCTGTTCCCTGCAGTAGGACTTATATAAGCTGGGATGATGATGATGATGATCTGTCACCACAACACCGTTAGCTTTGCATATCCGGCTGCGGTTTACGGTGGGGTAATCGCAGTCCTTCGCAGTTGTCAGGCATGAAGCGATATGGCGTGGGCTGTGGGATTCGAATGCTGCGGACAGCATTAGCGGGCTATGGGGAAAGGCTTGGACACCTGCCGTTTCAATAAGCGATGGGTGGTTACAGTTACCGCATTACAATATTTTTTGTAGCTGGCTATTTGTTTTGAATATTAACTTTTTTTTCGTGACTAAAGCATAAAGTAAAAAATGTTATAAAACGGGTGCTTCTCGGTAATTGCTTTGGAAATGATCGTGGAACTACTCTATGTAGACAAAAGAGTAGGTACCGTTGTGTTAATTAAGAAGTTGAATAAAACATCGGTGCGAAGCCAAAATAAAATACCAACCGTTCTAAATGATTTTGTGAACAATGAACGTTATTATTGTAGTTGTTGCGACAGACCAGCAACAAATATATGTATTTCGACGGGACGTACCTTTCGTAATTCGCGTGACTTGTGCTTTGATAAATACATTTATGCCAGCGTGAGAAGAATTTATCGAATGTTTTCTATCTTATCCCTCTTTTTTGCTACAAACATCACGTGACATCGCTTCTCATCACGTGTCTGTTTTGTGTCAACATTGCCAACAAGGTTTAAATAAATAATCGTACTCATCCAAAGGTTAAACGTAAAATGTTGGTTTCTGTACCGTAAATTTGTTGCCTTCACTCATTTAAACACAACTTTTAAGCATTTAAAAGCAGCTATTTGATAAACAACGTCTAACAACTAAACAAACTGTTAAATATAACTTGCACATAAGGAATAATGTACCTTTTCTATTTTTTGTTTAAAATTCGAAACATAATTAGTATATTTGTTTACAGGCCATGACAAGATATCTCACTCTTTTACTTGCGTTTATAATTTGATGCTAACAATCAGGAGGAAAAATCTACAAAATGCAAAATGTACACAACGCATATTGTGAAACACGCGGAACGTACAAAAAGCAAAAAGTACATTCGCAAATTGGACAATTAATAAATAAATAAATATATAAATGCTCCGATTTGTACTTTTTGCTTTTTATACATAAAAAGCAAAAAGAAAGAAGCAAAAAGTTTTTTGGTCTAAACATTACCAAAGTAATTTTTGCGGAGTTGTTCTACGAAAAACGCAATTAAATCAGTTAAGTTTAAATATTAGCGTAGTATTTAACTCAACCAAATATTTATTTTTATGGAAGTCTTGTAAGTTTACTTTGAATAAACTGAGTGAGCCTGGTATACAATGGTGGCATGTTAGACTGTGACTAAAGAAAAAAGAATAATATGATTGCTTTTGTGACCGATTAATTGCAAGTATCTAAATGACATTCAATGCGTTATCTTCAGATGAAACCCGACACAAATAAAGATAAGTAAACACCGATTAATGACAAAAGGACCTGTTGTAGAGTAAGTTGGGTCGTAACAAAGATTTATAGTAGGTATAAAATAATCTCCTACTTAAATAGTAGTTTCAAGACCAAACAAACATCGTAATTTCAAATTTGTAACACAGTAGGGTAACAACAACTTCGTGAATTGTCCACCGGGTCTAAGGGTAAAGTTTATCAGAGACGACGAAGTTTCCATGGTTGACGCGATACTCAGATTGCCCGTTGCGGCTATGAAGAGCCTTTGGCTGTGACATCAAATGTTACTTGATAGACGAAATCCTGTGCAGACAAAAAATACGCTAAAAACCAGTGAAATAGGGCGAATTTCCCTGTTACTCGTAATAGATTTACTTCATGTTTGTGTAGGTAAGGCAAACAAAAGGAAAATGTAGCTAATATTTTCTCATACTGTCTCAACAACATAACTTGTTGACTCATCAAACAAGTATGATAAATGATAATTTTAGCAATAATTGGAGTCTTGGTTAACCCTTTATAAGGCCCCATTTATTGGAGCATACTACCAGAGAATCAAAAGCAGCTATCGAATGCATACCTGACAAACAATATTTTTAAAGCTAGTCGTATTTTCAATAATTACAATGGAAATTGTGACGAATAGTGTAACCAATAAGGTTGAAATTCCAACTGAATGCATGTGGTCGCTAAATCGCCTCTGCCTTATAAAGGGTTAAGTACCAAGTGACATTAAAATTATAACTATGCTAAAATTAAACATGCTGCGGAATTGAATACCGACGACGGAAAATAAAATTTTAGAATTTATTCTGAGATAACTCCATACCAACCGTCATGAACAACTCCAACCTTCTTATTTAAAAAAAAATCCTTATAGGGCAGATGCCCCAGTTCTGGCCACGGGCCGGTTTTGGCCATTTTCAACTTTGAGTTTACTAAGGTATAGACAACTTGACAAGTCTATGGTCTTAAAGTGGCCAGAAATGGGGCATCTGCCCTACCAAATTACCAAAATTGTTCAAGGAACATACACAGCGTAAGAAACAAAAAATTGTCTCTCTGGTGGTCATTAAATTAACGACTGAGTCAGCAAATGTAAATTTTAATTAAATGGACCTAAAGTTGGCACGACGTCCCACACGCTGACGTAAGCTTGACTAAAAGCTATATACCCTTAACTTTTGCCATTTTCCCAGGTTAGACGAAAGCAAAAAAATGTGGATAGCCCTGATGTAAAAATACACATAGAAAGAAAGAAAGAAGGAAGCACTTTTGTTATGTCATGATAAGTGATGACTAGAGCCCGTACATTTCGTCGTATCCTAGGAAAAGGGGCGTAATCGCCATTAATACTGTTTTCCTCTTCTTTGATATTCGAATTCTACGATTTTTTTTACATCTACTGACCTAAAAAATAAGACCCTATCATTTCATTTGGAAAAGTTATTCAAGTTTTTCAAATTAGCCACAATTGCAGTGGCTCCAATTCCTTCATCGAATAACGCCGCTATAGCCGTAAGAGCCGTATTCCGCGGAGAGTTGAAGCGCGGGGAGCTTACGCCGCCGGCCGCGGGCGCCATTACGCCCTTTACACACGGAGCGCTTGCGCAATAGCAATGGTGTATGTTTTAGCAAAAATTAATAGTGTTAGCCGTAAATTGTGTGTTAAATTGGTTAAATCAAGATTTTAAATTACATAAGCAGACTCCGTGGAAACAAGCCACAAGTTAACGTTAGGTCCCGCTTCCACGGACATTTGGCTGGTGTCGCTATGATCGTTACGCCTGTTTTCGATGGAAATAATTTTAAAACGAGATAATTTAGTCAAATATGTAAAAAAGAAGAGTATTAAGCAAAAAAACAAGTTTTATAGATGTAATATTAAACGAATAACATCAAATGATACCGTCAATAATGCCTCACATTAAATTACATTACGGTTCTTTGTACACGTAAAAAGCCTTAACAGACGTTATGCCCGTTTAAAAAGTGAACAAATAATTAGCTTTTACAAAATTTTGTCATTTTAATAGTAATTGAATGTGCCTAATTATTTTCAGCCCCACCAAATTCACCAATTCCACAAGGGTTGGAGAGCGAAATTACATATTTAATGGAATGTGTGGATATAATGACAAGTTTATACCTACTCATTCCTAAAAAATAGCTTCAGTAATTTTTAAATCATTTTACTAACATAATTATTTTATTCTAATACGTAAAAATCTCGTGTCACGGTGTTTGTTATCGAACTCCTCCGAAACGGCTTGACCGATTTTTATGAAACCTTTTTTTTCCTGTATTCGGTAGGTTTGCGAATAGGTCGTAGGTTATTTTTTATAAGTACCCCTATTCTTCGCGGACTGAGTCACGGGCAACAGCTAGTTTCACTATAAAATTATTTTTACTTCATTTTAAAATTATATTTTAATGAACAGGAAGGAAATGTACCAATTTTTTGAAATTATGGCAAAGAGAGGGAGGAAGGAAATTGGAATATACTTAGGGAGAACTTCTGGCGTTATAGCACAAATTCATGCTGATTCATCAAGCTCTGCAATCTACAGACGCAGCATCTGCGACGATCTTTGCAGCCATTAGGTACTACCAGAACAATTTTCTTTACAATTCATCCAGAAATTTCAGGATACTTCGTTGGCATTGCAAGATAATTTGCCTAGCAACCATGTCTCTCAAGTTGCTGTCCATTAATTTTTGATTTATCGGTACAAAAAGATATGAAGGCCCAAAGCAATAAAGCAGTAATTAATAGAGTAAAATTTTTCGGCCACAAGCCATATTAAACAAGTGTCGCCAGCAAAAAGACCAACCACTTTTATCATTGATTCATCAATTGTTGACAGCAGCGAAATACTGAAAAATTATTCTGATGACACATTGTCGTTGAAAGCCCTAAGTAATTTCAGTTTTCTAATTTCTTCGGTTCCTTAAACAGTTCAGTTGGATGCCAGTTTTAGTGAAAGTCCACATTTATCTCGAAGAAATTATGAATATAAAAGAAAAAAAAATAGTAATATATATATATACGAGAAATCGCCTTTAAGTGCCTGGAACAGAAAGGACTAGATATCAACGTCAACGGCGAACACATCACTCACTTCAATTTGCTGACAATATTGATGGAGAAAGTCAGTATGATACTCAAAGGCCTCAACCGAGTCTCCCTACGGATAGGCCTCAGAATGAATATGAACACGACGAAAGTCATGTTTTATGTCCATGTGGCCCCCTAACCACGTTATGGTTGAGAGTTTGATTCGACCTAAGACAAACTGTCCAATTTGGAAGGTTAAACTTCGAAAATGAGGACAAAATCATCGAATTCAACTCGGATGGACAGCTTTCGGGTAACTCCGCAATGTATTTTCGTCTGAACTACCACAGTGCTCAAGAATAAAAGTCTTTAATCAGTATGTGGGTGAATAGGCTCAGATCAGAGTCGCTCAACGAGCTATGGAGAGGGATATGCGCGAGGTTGCTCTAGGTAATCGAATCAGGAATGAGGAGATTCGTAGAAGGACAAGGGTCATCGACATAACCCAACGGATTAGCTCGTTGAAATGGCAATGGACAGGTCATATAGCACGCAGAACCGATAGTCGTTGGGATCGAAAAATTCACGAATAGAAACCATGAACTAGCAAGCGCGGCGTTGGACGTCCACCAACGAGATGTACGGATGATCTGGTAAAGACCGCAGGTTCACGGTAGATGCAAGCCGCTTCCAACTGTAATGATCGGGTATCAATGAGGGAGGCCTATGTCTAGCTGTGCACGTCTTTTGGCTAAAATGATGATGGTGATGAAAATCATGTTAATATTTATTAAAGTGATCAACGCAAATTTTATTTTACAAGTATTAGCATTTATGTCAGCTCATATATTTTATACTAGCTGTTGCCCGCGACTCCGTCTGCGAAGAATACGTTTATCGCTATCCCATGGGAAGTATGCAATTTTCCGGTATAAAAACTATCCTATGATAACATTAATCCTAAGGCCTCAAACTATCTCCTTTCCAAATTTCATGTAAATCCGTTCAGCCGTTATTGCGTGATTGAGTAACAAACATCCAAACATCTTCATAAATTTTCATATTAGTAATAGTAATAGGATTAAATTCGACTAAAAACATATCAGACATAATTGAAGAAAGCCCTAAATGCGTTTAAGACCCTCTTTTTCAGGACGATCAAAGACATTATGGTGCTTACGCCCTTATTCCTTGTGAAAAAATTAACGTTTGGTTTAAATTAGCGTGGAAAAAAGAATTAAGGGACATATTTTATACAAATAACTTGAATAATAAAAATAATATTTATCTATATCAATTGTGAGGTATTAAGTATTCTTAGTTTTTAGTTTCAGTTCATAAGCTTCTACGCTGATTTTTTTAAACAGTTTAAACCGTCTCCTGTAAAATCAACTTTTCGTAATTACGCCCCTTTTCGTAGGATACGACGATTTGATGCCGATGTCGTCACGCCGCGTACAGAATGATTGCAATTTGAGTAGTCGTGATAATCAATCATTAATCATCCGTCAATCATAAAAAATTAACCAAAAAAATTTGCAACACAAACAAAAATACGACTACAAAACAAAAGTATTTTTATGAATATTGCATTACGTATGAACACGAAGATGACTTAGATTTTCTCTGCGTAGGAATTAATGCAAGAAGGATGGCGTGCTTCAAGTTAGAGAGGAATTCTGTCTTTTACGTAATTATTGAAATGTGATAACAATACCATTTAATAAAATGTATGTATAAAAACAAAACAAATAGTTTCATTTACGTTTCACGTATCAAGTAGGTATTAATTATTCCGCGTGTGAATATATTACTTTTGAAGTCATTTGTACAGTCATGATTAAAATGATTGACGATTAATGATCATTAGTTACAATAAAATTATTTGGGATCATCCTATATGCAGCGTGACGTCAAATTGATGTCATCGTCATGAAAAGTACGGGCCCTGGTGATGACCTGATGACACTACCTCTTCACTACAGGTAAAAATTAATTTAATGCCGGTACCTACTCAACATATGCATATTGACAAATCAATGAAATAAGCAGCTGCGTGGGAGCACTAGATTAAGCTCTGACGTCATCAACTAAAATTGTTCCAATAATAATAAAATTAATTTAGAAAAAGTAGTGAACTAATTAAATTACAAATATTTAAATTAGTTTCATATCTAGGCAATTGACTTTTTTGTACAAAAAAAAAACTAAGTATTGGTATTTTTTGCTAGACAATCTCAATTACCCCTCTAGTAATTTTATTGTTTTTTTTTTATGTTAGAGAGGTCACCTGATGTTAAATGATCACCACTGTCCATAGACAACCACAGCGCTTAACGCGATGCCAGTGCGTTTTCGGCTCTAAGGAAAAAGGAGAGGGAATAGGAGAGGGGCCCCCGGTGCTCTCACTGACCGTACGAAACGCAGCAGGAGTAGGTACTGCTGCTTCACGCCGGTGTTCTGTGAGAGGGTGGTACTGCCCCGGACGAGCCGGCCCATTCATGATGCAACGGCTAGCTACAACATGGCTCTACCACTACAAAACATGATACAGGCCCAACCAGATGAACAGTTGCTAACATCAAACGGGGTATAAATCTAAGATTGCAACAAAGTAGTAAACCATGCCCAACCATTTTGCCCAACCATGGATTTAACGCACTGAAATTGAAATACTTAGCTCACAGGTAAAGCGCGATATGAACTACTGAGGCTATACCATACCATTTTTCTTTACATTGTTATTTTACGTGATATTTATTTTAATTACCTACCTATATTATAGTGCTCCTCCCTCAGCACTTCTGCAGGATCAATTGGAGGCGCATACCACGGCCTCCTAGAATATACCTTCTTCGTGTTCACTACTCTCGCCCCTTCATCAACATTCCGGTAGCCCGTCGGTGGCCGGCTTATCATCTCTTATCATCTGATGATACCTGGCAACAAAATGAGAAGATTGCTTAGTTAGCATGGCTAGCATGTCTATCATAACAGGTACCGCTAAAATGACGTTCGTATTGTGTACAGAAGTCGTCCACCTAGGCCCTAGGCCGTCCTGAAGGAAAGAAAATCTAGATTGGTTCGTTTAAGCTCGACAATTCCGTAGGCTACTAAACTGAGCTTAACACTAAATCGAATTAGTGATTGATTACTATTGGGATCACATACCCGTGAGTCATATATCACCTTTGTTAATTTCAACATGAACTTACAGAGGTCCTTTTTATTTGCAAATTTATGCTTGTGGATTCTGTGTACTGAGTACTAAAAAAACATCAATGATAATTGTTTTTGCAATCGTAAAATAAGCATAATACATATCAAGACATCTTATAGCACGGGTAGGTACAGTTCTGAAAATGGAAAGTTAAAATGGAATGGTTATAAATTAAATTATAATAAAGCTTTGAAAGCAAAACAATAAGACTACAGATGTTTCATATTACTACAAATGTATTATTTTTCAAATATATTGCATAATAATACATTTGCAGTAATATGAAACATCTGTAGGTAGTCTTATTGTTTTGCTTTCAAAGCCTCTGGCTATTATTTCAGCGCCATCTAGATTTAATAATCGAACTATTTTTCCGCGGCCGATCTGTACTATGGCGACTGCTAATCCAGTCTTTTATCAATTTTATCATCCTTGGTAGAAAAAATAAAATCGCACATAAAAAATATGTTCCTTTTACTCTTAGAATATCAAACACGAACGCTCTACCTAACCACCTAACACAATATTTTATTTTAGTAAGGAAAAAACAAATACTAGGTAGGTAGGTAGTTAGGTACTAACCTGTGACTGCTGAAATAAAAGGAAATTTCAGTCAAATTAACGTTACTACTTTTACGAAACAAGCTTTTGCTATTTACTTGTGTTTTCTGTTAACAACTTCCTGTTTTACGTCTAAGTAAATGACGTTCATAAATATTAAAGAAAAGAGGCAAGCTGAAAAGTGATACACTATAATTTTTTAAGGTAGCCTCGCCTAATGAAAATAAATGTCCGTAATTTTTATGAAAAGTCGGCTTTTTCGTAGGGATTAGGTTGGAATATTTTGCTACGAAGGACTAAAAATCGTCTACGAAATAAAAGACATTCTAAAATCTCAATTTTCGCATTTTGTGGGGGAACAAAGAAAATAGAAGTCGCGATCGCAATTAGAATTTCTGTGTGAAATTGTTAAAAGCCTAGTTTTCATTTAAAATTTGCGTTGTACGGGTACAAACAGACAAAAATAATGAATTAAGTATACCAGTATTTTTGGGTTCCCGTGCGTCCCATTAATAGCATTTTTGAAATATTTATCACTAGGTATATTTACGGGCAATCGTTGTTCTAACTAGCCTTAGAATAACATTAAAAACATTCGACAGTTTTGTTTGATAAATAATTTTATAGAAGTAAGCACTTGAATAGAAAAATAAAAATGAAATAAACAAAAAAAGATTGTTTATAATAATGTTTGTCCTCTATATCCGCTTAAATTACTAATCCGATCGCCTACAATGAAACTCATGAGAGTGGTTATACGCAAATTAGACTAGATTTGTGATAAAAAAATCAATGACGGGCGAGTCGGTTCTGAGAATTAACGTACCTAATTAATTTCTGTATTACATATTTGGCTTTCAGTGAAAACATTGAAGCTACAATTTTAATTGGAATATTAAAAGGAGAAAATGTGTGTGTAGTGTTGCAACGCATATGATTGCAACAGATATGGCATTTGATTGAGTTCAAACGCTTACAGTTTCCAGTGCAATTCACGTTTGCAATGACTGTCAACGCAGGGACAATCACTACAAATGTGTGGATTGAATTCGGAAAATCCATGCTTCTCACATGGATAACTGTACATATATTATGTATGACTTTCTCACTCGCGTCGGGAAACGACCTCACTTATTCGTGTTAAACCAAAATTATTGCGCATTAAAAGTACTCGAATAAATAGAATATATCAAACTCCGTTTTATATTACATGACATAGAAAGCTAAGTTAGCTGGAAGAGATCCCTTTTTACGCATAAGTTCGCCTTTTTTTTTCCTCTCAGTGTACTTGTATTTTTATTTTTATGTGAAATAAAGAGTTTACGTACATACATAGAAAGAATTAGTATGCACATGATCATTTACTAACAAAAAACTTCATCGATTAATATTATTTAAATTCACAGTCAGTCACTGTACAAGCAAAAGTTAAAACAAACGACTGCAAAACTTCTTTTTCTACAGAAATCGTTTTGCAGAGTGGAAACAGGTATTTATTATTCGCCATCCTTCCTACTCCGCGAGTCGGTAAATACACATTAATTTTATTTGTGCTCGTTCGGTTAGAAGTTTTATTGTTATGCCCTTTCCCGGTTAAACCTTAACCTAAGTAATCGGTATCTTTACTTTACACATTAGCCTTTAAGGAGACCATTATGTGCCACAAAACTGAGATGATTAATTTTTCGACTGACAAAAAAATACAAAATTTTGTTTATGTTTATAAATGTAGTAGTCCCTATTGAATAACTTTCCATAATTTTATTATTATTTAGGGGTTTTGAAAGCAGATTTTCCAACTGCATTGTAAGAAAGAGGGGATCGTAACATAAGCTAAGTACATAATAACATGTAACTTAATTCTTAAAAACATACAGTGATTATGCACTTCACGGTTTCCTCAGGGTACAAAGTTATATGCACGCATTTCAAACGAAAGTACTCGTATTTAAAGTAACGTATGTGTTTGACGCATACTTGAAAAGGACAAAGACGCACTTTTTCTTATTATGAACAGCATTGGTCTTTTTTCTGGGGTTTTTCTGTGCATCTATGTTTCAGTTTATATTTAGTATGAAATATATGAACAGGTCGGCGTTGATGACTCTACATTATGGATGAGAACTCACAATTAGGTGACGTGAAATCCCATACAATTATTTTAGATCATTCTTGTCGCCATGGTATTAAGTGTGAGTTTTTTTTTAACACAAAATATTAGAACTTTACTTACACGTTAATCAAAGTGGTTCTCAAAACTTGATTATAGTTATTTATGATACAAGTGCGGAAAGTAGGCTATTCCCAACGAATGTCGGAGATCTAAACAAACGAGCGAAGCGAGTTTGGTTTAGCTGACATGAGTTGGGAATTTCCTACTTTCGACACGTATATCATACAACATTTTACAATGCATTAAGCGAGGAAAAAAATTGGGGCTAAGAGCGCGCGCAGACAGAGAGCGGTCTGGAGTACCGAGTTCCGCGTTCAGAGTTCTGTGTTTTCATCGCTAGAGAGTTCCAGTCGCCTGCTGTGTGCGTTATCGTAAGAGACTCAGTACATTCGAAAGAACGCAGAACTCTGAACTCGGAATTCCAGACCGCTCTCTGTCTGCGCGCGCTCATAAACATTTTCGGAAAAAGATGTTGCGTTCTTATTTACCATTCATTGAGGGAATGTCTCGTAGATGTTTACATATTTCAGCATCGGTTTAGTCAGCAGGAGGCTATCACATTCAATTTTGTGCTTGGTCTAGGACGTCAAGCGGCGTTAAGTCCTATGTAAATTCATCACTTGAACTCTCCATTTTAATTTACTAAACTTAAATTAATTCTCCGGACTGAATTCATGAACATTACTGTGGCGGGTTTTCATGACAGGCGCGAACGGAACGAACCATGATTAGTTCGTAATACGCCATGCGCGCGCACTGAAAACTCATTGGTTGACAGGCGCGAACGGGTAACCGTGATTGGTTCGTGTTACGCCATGCGCGCACACTGAAAGCTCATTGGTTGACAGGCGCGAACGGGTAAACATGATTGGTTCGTGTTACGCCATGCGCGCGCACTGAAAGCGCAGATGTCGTACGGTCCGAAATGGACTCAAGGAATTATTTTAGTACTAAATTTTTTATTTCAAAACTTTTGACGAAATTAAAATTTGTGTGTTTTAATATTAAAATAATCTGTTATATTATTTTATCAGTAAATATTCATTTGGTTGCATCAAACATTTTCTTATTTGTGCAAAGCTGAATTATGAAGACACAACTCTCTAGTCTTATTTTTAAACACTAGTTTGGACCCAACTTTTTGAGAATTGGCAATTTAAAAAGTTACTTTTCCGCACGCGTGTGGAAAGTAAAATCCATACAATTTTTTTTCACACTTGCGAAAGTGTGCTGGGATGACTAACTTTCTATAGATATGTTGACTTGCGTCAAGAGGCACTTTCCGAGCATATGCATTGTAAAAAACGTTCCAGTTCAATTCAAATATTTTGTATAATGTTTTGCTACTACTTTAGTTTTAAGCAGAGCGGTGTAGTTATGCTTCTTAATTTTCTGAATAAAGTACCAATGTAGAGTAAAGACTTCAGTATTATTTTCTATTTCTGCACACCCAATTTATCTACAAGGTAGTTTACACATAATATTTACGGTTCAACAACATTTCGCCGTTCAGTGAGCGTAAGATCTGCCAAAGCCCTCGTATAACGAAAAGACTAAGATAACATTTGATATTTCAATTGCTTTTCCTGTCAAGTTATCAGCATTTTGTAAAGGTGCGTGTATGTATCGTACCATTTCAATACTATAAGTGTTTTGTAGACACAAATGACGAATCGACGAATCCGACTCGGCTGGGCAGCGTTCGGGAAGCTCCGCAATATCTTAAATTGTAATCCAATATACTGCAGTGTCTCAAGTCAAAAATCTTTACCAGTGTGTGTTGCCACTGACAAATTATGCGACTGAGATGTAGCCGCAAACGATGGGCCTCATCAGAAAGCTCAAAGTCACTCACAGGGCTATGGAGAGGGTTATTTAGAAATGATGAAATCCGCGAAAGAACTAATATCACCGACATAGCACGAAGAATCGCCAGACTGAAGTGGCAGTAGGTAGGGCACATAGCTCTTAAAACTGATGGCCGATGTAGTTAAAAGGTTCTCGAGTGGCGTCCACGGACTGGAAGACGTAGCGTAGGTAGGCCTTCAACAAGATCGAGCGACGATCTGGTTAATATTGCGGGAATGCGTTGGATGCGAATAGCGAAGGACTGATCTGTTTGGCGAACCTTGCGGGAGGCCTATGTTCAGCAGTGGACGTCTTTCGGCTGAAATGATGCACACAAAACGGATTTTATTTTGAAGATTGTTTTATGCTTTAACGTTTAACCAAACCCTCTAAACACGGTAAGGTGAAGAGTGCCGTACCAAAGTAGACGACTGATACCTATTTGAGAGCTACACAATGCTTGTAAAAACATCACGTCTTACTAGGGTAAACCTATATCCCAAAGCAGATTGCCGCATCTTAATTAAAAGGCCGTTACAAACCCGGCTTATACTCGCCTAAATATACACAGGCTCGTTTTGAAATACGCCGCGTTTGGTTTACGCAAATAGGGTTCCCATACGTGGGATTTGTTCTTATAAGTCAAGATTTAAAAGTTTTAATCTCGACTTTTTCAGATTTTTAGACAGTCAGATTTTTTCGATGATAATTGATAAATGTATCTATCTCTTGCCACGTATAGAGAGAGAGATATATATACACAGTCATATTTGATAAACAGGAAAAAATACATTTGGAAGTAAAAGATACAAATAAAATAAAAGCAGGCAGCGCATAACAAAATTCAAACTATTTTTGTGTTTCTGGTTATTCTTTATTAGCAGATTTTTTGATTTTTGTTAAACGAGATTAAAGATACATCCCAATGATAATAAGATAAATCCCAAACTCAGTCAACTCGTGACCACTGCTGCTGCAATTTGGCCGTAATGTCGAGGTAAATAAGTATTGTTTGCGTGATAAGTCCCGTTTAGTATAATAATTATGAGTGAAAATCACGAAAGTTTAAAACAGTACATCCTAATGATGAAGTTATTTGAGTGGTAATGGACCGATGTCTGGGACGCTATGGTCACAAGTAATTAATAACTTATTGAATCAGGCGTTACTTTGCGGAGGTCCATATTATTGAACTAAAACCATTACTTTGCTCACCCGCGACCTTAAGGACCTTAAGGACCTTAAGGTCACGGGTGAGCAAAGTAATTGTTTTAGTTCATTAATTAATAACTATAAATTGAAAATTCTAAAAACCCCCAACGCAATTATGTCACTCGTATGTTTAACATTAAGTCAATGCCCGTTATGCATCAAAGGTCCCTTCCGCAGCTAACAAAAGAGCTGATAACTTTGCAACGGCCGAACCGATTAAGATGAAACATATCTAAGAACCATCGCCAAGAAACCTGCTTTCTATTAAAAAAAACCGCATCCAAATCGGTGCACCCGGTTAAGAGCTATGATGCCACAGACACACACACAGACAGACAGACAGACACACACACATAGCGGTCAAACTTATAACACCCCTCTTTCTGTGTCGGGGGTTAAAAATACTATATTAGTACTGCTAGGCAAAGGCATCTCCTCTCTTGCTCCACTCTTGTCCATAGATATCAAACGCGAGCTATCATCATTCCACGTAATAAATATCTAGGTCGTCCCTTCATCTCAGCTTCGGCCTGCTCTGTTACGATTATCCTTCGCTAGGGACCCATTCCGTGACATGTTTAGCCCAAAGCAGGTTAATTAAAATATATATATTAGTACTACGGTGTAACTGTTAAAAGCCAGCCAAGAGATGCGGGTTTTATCTCGGTTACTGATGCACCAAACTAAATTCCGCTTAAAGTAAAATCTTGGTTGTTAACTAGCCACATTTGCAACAGAATGTTCAGACGTTTCAGTGTAAATTCGGTATTGTCAGGATTTTTTAATTTTCCATCTGGTAACCCTAGTTACAGATAGCGTATTACTTCCTCGTGTGGGACTCGCACGTGAGGGGGTGGGACTCTACCTTTAGATGATGGAGTGAAAATGTATTTCAAGTAATGATTACAGAACGTGACAATCCCAGGGATATATATATGTATAACACGTACGGTCGAATTCACCGTCACCTGTATAACTGAGCCCCATGCAAACAAAGCCCTAATTGGCAGTGAGATAAAAGTGTGTAAATATTTTATAAAGTGTTGTTCAGTTGTTGGTGAACGCAAATATGCTTTAACCCGTCGCGCGATCGGCGACATTTTTGGGTAATTTTTTCTAAGTACCCTATGTTAAGAGGTGATCGAAACTAGAAACAAAAATTTGCAAATTTTGACAGCTAGTTTAGGCACACGGTGTGTGCCTAGGTCGCTCGACGGGTTAAGATTATTTCTAGTTCGAACTTGCTGTATCGGAAGGACTTCCATGATTTTAAATGGTTAAGGAGGTACCGAGCAAACGATGGGGTATGTTAAATTTCGAATGTAATTTTGCTCGAACCCCCGAGCCTCTGTTTGAGAGGCACCAGGTCAAACCATTAGGCTACCACGTCTGTATGAAATTGCTTCATATAAATAATAATAATTGTTTTAGAAATAATTAATATTGTACGGTCAAGTGCAAAAATAAGTATCGATTTAATCCTCCCATCGTTATATACCTATACCTTAATTCGACGACATAAGAGCTATGAGACATATTTTATGAGTAAGTTGTGTGCACCCATATTTTTACACTTGACTGTACATACCTACATTATCTTTTATAATAAACCATTTTTTCAATAAATAAAGCATTCGATACTTGCACGCGAGTGCTGTATGGTAATATTTGAAATTCAAATTTAGAACAGCAATCGAATGTCAGCTTTGCAAAAATACATGAATGTACACTCGTGATTCACCAGTCATGGAATAAAGTCCAACTTGGTCCAACTGAAGATTATCTCTGCTTTTAATTTATAACAGTCAGTAAGAAGAAGCTACATCCCTGTGTCCGAGCTGGGGCACACAGTACCTACTAGACAACGGATAAACGTACTTATATAGATAAATTCATACCTAAATACATATTAAACATCCAAGACTCGAGCACAAACATTTGTATTTTTCACACAAATATCTGCCCCGACCGGGAATCGTACCCGGGACTTCAAGCTTCGTAGTCAGGTACTGAACCACTAGGCTATCCGGTCGTCTAAATATCCATATAATTTGTCTATAATATAGTTAATTTGCCCTTACAAATAAGTTGTGAAAGTTTGGCGTAACTAATAAACCAAGTTTTATTTCTGGATCAGATCCCTTGTTCGATAGGTTTGAAGAAGTTTTAATTTTGTGAGTTGGGCAACATGCCTGTGCTCAATTGGATATTTGCGAGCTGCTTTTGTAAGTTGGAAAAACCTCTTATTTCGAGAGACTATTATTTAGTTGAGGGACTATTATTTAAAGCGATTAAAAGGAACAGGCCATAGTTTTTTTGCGCTATTTATTTTTCCAGAAGATTTGGGGCGTAATTTATCACGGAACGTAACATTAGTAAACGGTTAAAACAAAGTCTAATTATCTGAAATAGGTAGATATAAAACTATTAATCTGCTTACTCTTAAAGATTATTATCGGATTGTTCATTTCGTTGGTACTTCTAAAGAGACTCGGTATGAAAACTTTTTCGGTCTAAGCCAAAGCCAGAAAGTATTTAGCCGGAGATGGCCGCGGTAATCGCTATTGTCTTAGTCAAGATTGAAAGAAGAAAAAAAAAGAAAAGTCGCCGTGGGGCGGCTTGATAAGGAATTGAGGGAAATCCGAATGAAATAACCAAGAACGAGCAGACGTAGCGAGGGAATTAAAACATAACAAAGTCAGTGCGATTCATAAGAAAAACCCTGTAAATTAAGTTATATAAAACCCCGAGTTAATTGCTCTTTCATAAATACTCTTTCAACTTCACATAAAGGAAAACTCATTTATACTAATGAAAAAAAGGAAAACAAAATGTTATCCGTTAAAATCAACACCCTAAGCTCAATATTTATAGCTATTTATTTTATACCTAAAATGTTAAATATTATTTATCATACCGAAACTAAACGTAAGTATTTATATTTAAATGAATGTTTTAATTTCAAATGCACAGAATGCGACAGTAAAGAATTGAAATTAATAGATAGTTTCACTTTCTCAGTAACTATCACTTTTGACGTAAGTAAAATGCTTTAATATGGTAATACCACTATTTATAAACGTGAAAGTTTGTATGGATGAATGAATGGATGGATGAATGTGTGGATGTATGCTACTCTTTCACGCTAAAAAGGTTTGAAGGATTCCGATGAAATTTGGCACACAGATCACAGACATGTATCGCATCCTAAATCATAAGTAGTATTTATTTTAGAGAATTATACATCTTACTATTATTATTATAATAATTATTAACGTCACTACTCACTTTAAAGGACACTACGCCTATAAGCGTCCAAGCTTAACAACTCTTAATTGAAATACTGATCATCATTGTGTTAAAAATGTTTTTTTTTTTAGTTCCTCTTTCATTCAACTCTTTTCTGTCGTAGAGTAGGTGCCTACGTCTGGCAGGAGAACTGCGTTTGGTATTTTACTTGGAATGTTTATGCCCTTACAACCAGTGCCTTACAGAAATTCCATTACTTGGAAATAATCCGGGTTATCCATAATTAGGCATTGTGCTAATTATTTCGAACCCCGGCGAACCCTGTTACAAGGTAAAGTTAGATAATATAAAGCTGGATTACGAGCTAATTTGCTCTTGAGGATGGGTAAAGAGCTTCTTGTTCTAAGAAAAAATTATCTTTTCTTAAATAAATAAAGTGAAACATGCTGAAACAGTCTTCATCACATGAACTGGATCTAATTAGCTGCCTCCAAAATGGCTGGTTGCGCGAAATCTTAGTATCGCTGCAAAAGTGATCAAAGCAAGCTCAGGTGTGCAATGCATAGGAAAAAATTGTGTCTTAACTCCTGACCAGTGGTGGTGTAGAGGTTTAGCACGCAACACGGAATGCTGAGGACCTGGGTTCGATTCCCAGCGCTGGTCTTTTTTCTGGGTTTTTCTGTGCATCCATGTTTCAGTTTGTATTTAGTATGAAATATACGAAATTTTAGTGTTTGACGATTTATAACCCAAAGTCCTTTACCATTTTTTATGACCGCTTCTACAACAGTAAAAAAACAATAAGGCTGATTGTCACATTGACTTATAAGTGAGTCGTACAACTGACATTGAAGCTTAGGGTGGTAAAGAAAGGTGTTCGACTTTAACCCTGAATAAGGTAGAGGCGATTTAGCGACCATATGCATTGACTTGAAAATTCCCCCTTTTACCCGTGGTCCCACCGTTCTAAACAGTGTTCGTTTGTAGTCAGATTCTAACAGGTTAGGCTATCGGGTCGTCTATCCGGTATGATAGGTACAGTCAACCAATTTGATTCCTAGGCAGTGGCAGTGTAGAACCATGTCATAATGAATTAATTTGGTTATCTTCTACGACAGTGATTATTGCGTGATGTATGGCATGATGACATCTCGATCTTTGCGAACATGTGTCAACGATTATAAATAGGAAAGGAGTTTGCTTATGTATTAATAACTTGATTGTCACTGTCCATCTGTCAAAACTTCTTTTTTTTCTCATGTCATGGAGTGAAAACGTTTATAAACTCTGTTTACGTTTATTGCATGTTGTGATCGGAAAGTTGATAATTCTTTGACCCTAACTGACGTTGTAGTAGTTAACGCGACAAGGTTTTATTGTGCAGTGGCCTAGGAATCAAATTAGTTGACTGTACACGCCAGTTACCGGATACATTATGAAATTTAAGGAGATTATAAGAATGGGATTCAAACGGGTCATTCATGTCCATGTCATGATGATGTCCGAGAAATTAAACGAAAATAACATTAAGGAATACGTAGCATTGTAATCTGCGAAGGGACTGTTGTTTTTGGTCAAATTAAAAACAGATCGTTCTGAATATCACGCATAAAACATTTTCATGGTTATCAATATTTTTACTGGCACGATTCTACTGGTTTTAATTTAGTTTTGCTAGACATGAGTCAAAGTATTAAAATCTGTGTGTGCTTACTGCTTAGCTTACAAATAGTTCATACTCTTGTAATAATATAAACTATGTTAGTTAATTGATCTCGAAACAGAAGACAGTTGGTCTCAAAACAGAAGACTTAATTATCTGTGAGAAACTTAATAAATAACCATGGTATTTTTAGCGCAGTATATGGTTACTGTCTGTAGCTATTTTGGAAATTAGTCATACTTGCATCACAATCTGTAAATAAAATGAAAAATCTTGCAGTCATCTAGATTATTTACAACAAATTACATTTTGTCAAAAACCAAGAAAACTGTATTATCATTTTCCTTTCCATTAGCCCGGGTAATTCAGTACTATTTCCACTACGATTTAATGCAAATAGAAAATTTCTTATGGTTATTCTACTTGTAACTCTCAATTCCCATAGTCAAACACCATTTACGTTGCTACTAACTATACATTTATACGAAGCCTAGCTTAACACATTAACTAACCTCGCCTAATTGAGTTGAACTTACGAACGTAGCGGAAACTAAATAAAGGTTGGAACAGTTTTAGCAACTTACAAGCTAGTGGTCACTTTTGCGTTACGAATATGGGTTGTTTTTAAATGTTTTCCTTGAGTTTTTGACGTATGTACGTACATACTTACTTCTTACACACTTACACTTAACACACAAAATTAAAACGTTAAAAAATATGAAGATCTAATTAAAATAGATGTTATCTAAGTATTTATGTCACAACGCATAGAGAAATTGGCGAATTAGAGGAAGAAGCTAATTTCTGTTTGTATCAACGACACTGAAATATTATGTATGATAATATATTAAAATCTGTGCGCTGATTAACTATGTATAATCAAGTAGTTCACCTACCTCACACATATTACTTTTTCAGCTGTACTGTTACACGTATATTAAATATGTAGTGCACAGTGGACGCCACATAATTGGCAATCCCTCGGGCGACGACAAAATTAATAAAATATTCGCCTCCCCCAAATGTCATTTAGCACGACAGGTATATTAGATTAATCACGTCATGTGGCAGCTTCGTGTCAAATTTATAGACATTTTGAAATATATTGTGATGAAACTGTGGAACTTTATTTCATCTATAAACAAATTTAAGGTATCTTCTCTAATTAGATCATGCTCTACTATACTGACATGACTATCCCAAATTAATATAATTAATATATTGTGTTAAAAATGACCTGTTATGTTCATTCATTATTGTTCATAGTTCAAGTAACTAAAGCTGAAGTTAACTTTATTAATTTGTTTGAAACATTGCTGGATAGAATAATGCACCATATTTTTTATACCATTTAATATTTGAGAGACTTGTAAAGAAAGGAAATCAAGATAATTATGAACTGTCTTCGAACTTAAACTTATTGTTAGTTAGGTATGTACCTAACTAAGTTTTAGTTCGAAAAACATACTTAGACATAAATCAATATTCGAGAATATATTTTATTAAAATATAATAGAGACACGCCACGTGCAATTTTTTATTTGTGTAAATTGTGTCGTACAGAAAGTTTACCCTGCAGTTATATCTTGTGTATGGTTTGACTGTTCAAACCTCGCAATACATAGTCAGAGCCATGTAAATTAGCCGAGGTGTGGTTATATAGGAACAGTTGAAAGCGTAGGTTTATTAATTTACGAGCCCGATACAAACTATCGTTTGATGTTCGATGTCAAAGGTTAAGAGCACACATTCAGAGCGAACATATTCCGGCACACTAAACGATTTCACTTAGGCAGGAAATAATTCTAGCTATCGAGGAAGAAAGGGGTCTGGTAGATAATTAAATTATAAAGGTGTATTTAGCGTGTTAGTTTGTTTGCTAAGTACATCAAATTATGAGAACGAACTAGTGTCAGACCGTTTGTGCATCATGTCATGGTTTCAATGCCTTTAGGTTATATACAGGGTAATTTTTTAGTCAGTGCACAAATTTTGATATAAGATTCAGTATCGTTGATAGAATCACGACTTGTTCGAGAATTTTTACATTTTGAAAATTGGGTTGGATATAGTTCGAGTTACTATGAAAAACAAAAAAAATAAGTAATAAATATTATAATGAAAAATTCTGAAATTTGTTATTTTAACGATACTGAATGACATAATAAAATTTGTGCACTTATTAAAAAATTACCCTGTAAATATTGCTATAACAGTAAACACTTAAACGCTGAAAAGGGTGACGCTGAATGAGTGACGACATTTACGGTGGATTGGCGCGGTCTACGTCACACGCGCGCTTTGGTCGCGTCACAGGGAATAATAGTGCTCATGCCGTCAGTAATTTTTAGGTTTCCGCACCTCGAAAGGAAAAAGCGGAACCCTTATAGGATCACTTTGTTGTCCGTCCGTCCGTCCGTCCGTCTGTCAAGACCCTTTTTCTCAGGAACGCGTGGAGGTATCAAGCTGAAATTTATATCAAATACTCAAGTCTACTGTCCCTTAGAGCTGTGATAAAATCAAACTTCTATGCCAACGCAATCAAAAGATACAGCCATTTATGCCGCAAATTTTTGACACTCGCAAGGGAATCAAAACCTACAGGGTACTTCCCGTGAACTCAGAATCTTGAAATTTGGTACGAAGCAAGGTCTTATAGCACAGATAAAAGAAAAATTGGGAAAAGCATAAATTTTATGTCTGTCTGTCTATACCAGTAACTACTCTACAATGACACTGCGCACATTTTGCTTAGGAGCAGGGGTCTGCTAAGACTGGATGCTCATAGATACATATAAATTTGTACGGAACTCTCGGTGCGCGAGTCCAACTCGCACTTGGCCGTTTTTATTTCACATTATATATAGCAATGAGGTCCTTTTGTTGGTTGGCACCCTAATCTGAGGTTAATGGTGAAGCGAAATGCTAGTCACAGTGGACTTTTTAACCACAGTCCTAACTTCCACCGGAGACGGGCGCGCTCTGCCGTTTTAGAAATTGTTTGCCGTTTTTGAAACAGTTTTGTGTGGGATCGATTTGATTGCTAACAGTCAGTGCTAAATTTGGCACCATTTCGGATACCACCTACATTTTGGGTCGCAGGAGAACTTGGATTTAAGTAAATCTAAATGTCTTGGGAGGATTTCATTGTAACTGCACACGCTCGCTTATTTAGTGATCATAAATTTTACTATCAATAGCAGTGTTTAATGATTCACAGATTACGATTATCATTAATGAGTACCTGATAATTCGACGCAGGGCTTTGCATGCATCATGATCACAGGTAGACTAAATACTTAATTTGCGTGGGGATGTTAGTATTGTTAAGGTTGCGTGGAAAGTGCTATATCGAAAATGCTGGCAAGTCGAAAACCTCACACGGCAGTTGCGATAACTTTAGTTTCGGGTATTGAAATGATTTGCTGGAAACAATCTTGATTAATTAGTGTTAAAATGTATGGAACTATCTTTCAATCAGTTTTAACAATTAGATCTAGCAAAAATTGGCCATGAGGTGGTTATGCCTGAAACAGAATTCTTAACAGCAACATAATTGTTTTAACAATAAAGGAGTAGCTTAATATTTTAACAACTTTCGATTTTTTAATCTCGATGGAAGAAGTAATTAGAAACATAAATCGAAAATAAAGATAAGGCACAAGTTACTAAACTAAAATTATCATAATTTTTACCGCCCGAAACATCTGTATACTTTGATCTTATTTCTAACGAACCGCTGTAAAAAGTCTGTATAATATAATATTATTTTCTTTTCAGAAAATCATCAAAGTCATTCCTAAAACCTTATTTTCAAGGCACAAGACATATTTTGCAAGATGAATTACATTGCCGTAGTGGAACGATTACTCTTAAATAAATTCCACATTGTAATGAAACCCAATATACGAGTGTAGCTCGCATTGTGACGGCTTCAAAAAATTCTTAATTACCTCACTCCACTCGTCATTTTTGAGATCTGTAAATAGCGTAGAACTATTAATAGCCTCAACCAGAACGTGAGTAACTGAAAATAGACATTGATCAACATTGCTATGATCAATATGTAAACTAAAGGTAATTATGGTGGCAGCTGATAAAACAAATAAAATTTAATATATCTCGGGTTGGTGACATCAAAACTTACTTAATTATGATTATAACTGTAGATCCACAGTCGCGCGCCCGAATATGTCCGAGCCAAATGAGCGCCACTTTGATAAAAGTGGCCTTCTTTTTTCTCAGTACGTTGTTGTCAATGCAAGCGTAACGATGCCCACGTGTGTCTTTAAAAAGTGTAAAAATCACTCGCAAAAACGGAATAAATCTGATGGAATATCATATTTTCAGTGAGTATCTGTTGTTTTTTCTATTAAATTCTAAGAATCAGAGAGAAATATTGTTTTAAATTAATTTTAAAGCCATTTCTAAATTGCTAATTAAAAGATCAACGTTGTCAGAATTCCACAACATTGACATATGCCTTGTCTTTGTCACACGCACAGGAAAGCTTATCAGTAAAACGAAACAGATAAACAACAGAACATAGAACAAAAGTGTAGTGGAGATGCCATCACCCTATTTTTTTATTTCTAGAATTTTATGTGTTTTTGTGTGAAGCGTTGATATCCTGGATGTATTTTCTACTTATATTTTAGTTTTCCTCAAAATGAAGTGCAAAGAGAAAGGTGGAAGAAAATGGTACTATGTCTATGTCTATGTTGTATTGTGTTATTGTGTTGTGTTGTTGCACAAGAGAGAGGCGAGGATTTTTTTAAGGCGAATGATGCAAATGTTTGCTCAGATCATTTTGTGGAGTCTGACAAGTATATCACAAAGAAAGGTTTGCGGCGAATAAAAAAATCTCCAATTCCGCACATTGAGGTATGAGTATAAGCAGCAGTTCTGCTCTCTATAAATCTACATACCTGGAATAAAACAAAGTACCTACCTACCTATTTTTAACAGACTTCAAAAAAGGAAGAGGTTATGCATTCCACAATATGTATTTTTTTAATTATGTTCACCGATTTCTCGGTCAAGTGTGGGCCGATTTTCAAAATTATTTTTTATTTCAAAGAGTATACTCCTGAGGTGAGCCATAACTATAATATATATAGTTATTTATTAGTTATAATACCTAGTGCCAGTGCCATCCACGAAGACGCGTGGTTTTGTCAAAATTAGACATTAATAACATTGTAATAGTTTTTAATGTCATTAAGAGTATTTCTTCTTGTATAATGTAATAATCACAGCCGGGTGAAGCATTCTACAAATTAGTAATAAAAGCTAGTAATCTTAACTTTTAGATAAACCAAGAACATAATATAGTTATAGATAGGAATCCCGTTTTTTCCTTATCCCGTGGGAATTTCCAAAAATCCTTCCTTGTTGGATGCCTACATTGTATTAGGTACATATTTGCAAAATTTCAAGTCTCTAGGTGCAGCGTTTTGGGTTGTGCGTATAAACTTAGCTTAGCTTGTTTTGATATATAAATCAACAGTCAGTCAGTTTATCATTTTATACTTATACTAGCTTTTGACCGTGACTCCGTCCGCGTGGAATTAGTAATTTGGGCAGCTTATTTTTTTTATCTAATTTGCTTTTTCATCAATTATGGCTCTCCTTAGTTCCTCGATATAAAAAAATTACCCCCCCCCCCCTGCACACCCGCGTTCACATTCACCACCGTACTCCCAAGTCAAGCGTGCCTATAGAAGTTTTACTTCAAAAACCCCCGATTTTGAAACGTTCTTCCGCTCCGCTCCGCTCCTATTGGTGTTAGCGTGATGATATATAGCCAATAGTCTTCCTCGATAAATGAGCTATCTAACACTGAAAAAATTTTTTAAATCGGAGCAGTAGTTCCTGAGATTAGGGCGTTCAAACAAACAAACAAACTCTTCAGCTTTATAATATTATATAGTATAGATATAGATTATCTCAAAAAAGTTAAACATTTGGAGTAAAGAAAATTAGCTTTAAAATTATCTAAATGACCTCCCCATTCATCCTGTAAAGTATTGGCGTTAACCTTAATTTCACCCTGTTTTTTATTGCATTAATTGACAAAAACTTTTTATAAAGAAAGTCCTCTCCGAAAGCCCGAATGCATTCTTTGTTCTACAACATAATTTCATCCGTCAAAGCAGCGTCAAACTCGTCATAGCAATCTTACAACGTCACCTTCAATGTAACAAGTGAAATGAATCCCTCTCCCGTTTCTGATAAGGTTTACATTCATATCCGAGTTTAACTACCAAACGTGAGTGAAATTGTCAAGTTTAGCTGTCAAGTGTCAAGCGTTGTGGAGTTTTGCCGCTACCGAAATTTGACTGTAATGAAGTAAAGACTAGGTTCAAATTTCGTCACGTATTCTTATTCGTTTGTGTGGTTTTCTCTACGCACACGTAAATATATTGTGGAGTTTTGCTGCTACCGAAATTCAACTGTAATTAAGTGAAGACTAGGTTCAAATTTCGTCACTTATTCTTTTAACCCGTCGAGCGACCTAGGCACACACTGTGTGCCTAAACTAGCTGTCAAAATTTGCAAATTTTTGTTTCTAGTTTCGATCACCTTTTAACATAGGGTACTTAGAAAAAATTACCCAAAAATGTCGCCGATCGCGCGACGGGTTAATTACTTGTGTAGGTGATGATTTTATTTGTAGCGCAAACAAATAAATAGTTCGGACATTCTTTGAAGGGGATTTTGTTCGGCAATGTGTATCTTCAGTTATAATTGATCAAAGTAATTATGTAAGTTTTAATGCTAATTCAATTTTATAAACTAAGTACTGGATGTCTACAGCTATCCATTAAAATATTATTTATTGTAATCAAAATAAATGTCAAAACAAATACAATAAAAATGATTTTATAATATTTTTAAACTATTCCTGAATTCTAAACTAGTCCTGATAAACGTGGGCTACTTATAGTCTATACCGAAAAAGTGCTTTTCCACGAGACTCAGTTAAAGTTAGCTAGCGGATAAACAGCTATTGTTTAATAATCAGTGTTAATCGTTAATTCTAATCTACATAATTGATTAATTTACCTCCTCTATGGCACCCACGCTCGCTCATCAAATCTTATACGCAGCGGAATTGCTCCTGAAATTGCTATCACTGCGTAATAAAGTGGATCTAAGAGATTTATATGCTGTAGTATTTCATCGTATGTGCGAAAATATGGTATTTAATAAACACGTCTATAAAAATATGCTATGGACATCAACATTACTTGGCGTCCTTAGACTCTTCAAGCTGGAGTAAACAGTAATACTTACTAGACTTAGAAATTAGCAATAGTGCCACCTGTTCTTCATTAAGTAGGTAAATAAATAACTTTCTATGAGTGCATTTATCATAACATCGTTATAGCTGTAAAGTCAGATTATACTAAATTATTTAATGTAAAACTCTTCTTTAAACTTTGCCATTCAGACTTCAGAGATGTCTTCTATGAAAAGTCTTTCACTAGTTCAAACTTTATGATACTTATTAAGTCCTTTAACGTAATTAGAGTTTTGCACTTTAAAAAATCCTATTTAACACGGTAAAAATAAACAACCAAAACTATGGAAGGTAATTATTCCTTTTCGAGTAAAAAGAGTACCTACCTGCTCAATTTAAATGAGACGGAATATGTATGTTAATAATAATAAATTAACATGCGTGGCACGAAGTGAAATGTTTATTCATTTATAAATTACTCATACTTGCAAGGTGAACAGTAAAATTGTATTTTAATGGAGTTTATCGCGCCGCTTCTAAATGCTAAACTCCAAAATGAAATTAGTTAATCGTTACCATAATTGTAACTCTAAAATTCATTTTCTCGAAGATTTTGATTAAGCTTCGAATTTTAGATTAAAATATAACCTTCTTAAGTACCTGCATGTTAACCAGGATTTAAATTAAATAGTCAAAAACCAGACTAAAGCCCCAAAAACGTTGTTTGTGTAGAAATTTTTAGGATAAAAGTTCTCTTCTAGATCCATATGTACAGGCCCACCAAAAATAGTAGAATTCGCCAAGCAAACCATTTCATTAGATTTGCCGAATAAAATGTTTTGTGATATCATAATAATACCCAATGCGAAAACAATTAATCATAAGTCATAAGCTTTATATCATAAAAAAGTCCTGAAAGGTAAATCCTCGGTGGATATTGCATGAAACAAATTTGGGATTTGACGGATTTCTCCTATCATTGAAATATCGGTAGGTAGGTACCTAATCGAAATGCTTTAAAGCGCCTCTTTGTTCTGTGTGATATTAAAATAGCGCTTCAGTTATTTTAAATCGGATCGATGTATTCCAGTTTTGGTAGAAAAGGTCAAAAGCTGAACTTGATAAAATCAATTTGCTTATTTGGTCGCATTTCCGCCGTGGGAACTACGGCCCAAGCCATCTTATTCTTAGAGGAGACTTATGCCCTGCAGTGGGACGTATATAGGCTGGGATGATGAACATACCTCTATGTATCTCGCTGTTAATTTTTTGAACCTAGATGCAATTATATTGTGTAACAAAGTGATCTAGATTGATGTGGTCAATTGAGCAACGCAATGTATTGCAACTTACACGATATTTTTTGCAGGTCTAAACTGGGCATTAGGCTCAGTTTGACGTAATAACAGGAGAAAAGATAAAAATAAAATTGTGGAATCAACTCCCGTCTTCGGTGTTTCCAACTAACTATGACATCGGGGCCTTCAAGAAAAGAGTTTATTGTTCCCTTAAAGGCCGGCAACGGACTAGTGACCCTTCTGGGGTTACTGGTTCTCATGGGTGGTGGTGATCGCTTACCAACAGGTGACCCACTTGCTCGTTTGCCTCCCTCTATCAATAAAAAAAATAAAAAAAATATAGGTACCTTTTTACACCGCGTCCAAGAAAGTATAGTCGGGGTAAGAAAAGGTTCGTCACTTTTCGACTCTATGTCAACGAGTTAAGGTCGAAAAGTGACGAACCTTTTCTTACCCCGACTATACCTACCTATAAACTTGCTGAGTACTAAGAGTCCGGCCACGGCTTCGCTCGTGGCCGGCGGCGCAGCGAGCGTTTTCTTAGTTCATTGTAAGTAGCATTGCCAGGTAACCGCGGTGCGGCCAGCGTTTCTCTGCTCTGCCATGCGATTAACAGAGACAACGCTCGCCGCGCCGCCTGTCACGCGTACTCGTAGTCGGGCAGTTAGGCGATTTTGATTTATTGTAAGTAAAGTATTGTTTGAATGTATCAATTAGCCATGCGCCAAAGACTGCTTAAGAGGGTTTATACCTGCTGACCTGGCAACGTTGCATTTTTGTTAGTTTTTCTCGATTATTCCATAAAAAATGTATGAAGTTAATGTGTCTACTGCAATAATAATTCGTGATAGACTTTTATTTTATTTAAAAACGAACAAATTATTACCTAACGGTTTTTAATGAAAATAAAAGTCTTATCACGGATTATTATTGCAGTAGACACATTCACTTATATATTAGAACAATTTGTATACAAAACATTTTTAATTTTCATTCAATTTTTATGGAATAATCGAGAAAAACTAACAAAAATGCAACGTTGCCAGATCAGCTGGTATAAACCCTCTTAAATAGTATGGCGATACCATTCGTAGCGTCATACGTCATATGTATACACATAACCTATATCACGGCAACGTACAGCAACAAAGCAAATCGCTACGACTAGTTCTAAGATCTATATAACTGTGCGTGCGTAGATTACTTCACAAGTACAAATATTTTCTAATACGTGTTCACTTCTTTACTTTGGTAGGTGTTTACTTACTGTCTGTACCAATTCCTACAAATAACCGTGCGCGTCTCAACGCCCTTCAATAAATTGAGGAAATTACACGCCCCATCCGTAACACATGCTTAATATCCAATTTCGATATAAAAAGGATAATAATAGGTATTTTTGGGTGAAACAAATGATACAGAAAAGCTAACACAGCCAACTTACAATCACGTTGCAATTGTTGAATCAGGTAGGTTCTTGTCTTTTTAACATTCTTAAATTAGCTTCACTTTTGTATCTAACGAAAAAAAACAATTGAACAAATCTTGTAACACGATATTTACCCTAATAATCTAATCTATTTTGGCCTATAGTGCAAGAGCTCCGATCAAAAAGCAATTATCGGTACCCTCAACAAAAAGGTTGTATTACAAATAACATTTTTCATACAGTTCCGTTCAAACACAGATTCAAATATAGAAATAATGGGTCTCGTGTACCATGGCAAATTTCTATGGCCTTGGTCTCTGTTTACGCCGTTGGTCACCTAAAGCATCACGTAAAGGTGCTATTAAACCTCAAAATAATTTATGTAACAATTTCAAATAAAAGCATTTGAATCGTGCGTGGGTTACCGTAGAATGTTCTCAGAGTATCATACTGATTTTTTTGGTTACCTATCATATTCTCGAAAAGCTCATTTCCGAATATTAAAATTCCGAAAACGAAACTCCTTTTTTTCATTTTCCAAATTATTGTTTGTCCGAAATTTTATTTACCATATTTTCTTTTGCCAAATGTTTTAAAATCCATTTTTTTATTTGCCAAATGATTCAAAATCCAACTGCATGAAATTCCGTAGGATCATTTGCCAAATATATATTTATTCCGCAAAATTATTATTCCGCAAAGGTCAGGGGTACAAAAGGCGACCATACAATTATGTGTGGAGCGTAATATTAATTTTGTTGTTTAATGTTGCCCAAATATTTTATTGAGTTTGCTATGTGGGTAGGGGGTTTTGTAGGTGGTTATAAAAAAAATAACTAACACCAAAGGCTAATGCGGGAGCTTCGCTCCGCTACGCTCCTGCATTAGCCTTTGAACCTAATCTATCCGAGTCGCTTCCGCTCCGAACCGTCTTGCTCGCTCGCTTCGCTCGCTCGCTAAAAATTAAGCAATGTTGTCTTAGTCTGATGTTAGGTTAGGTAGATAATAAAAACTTACTTTCGGCTTTTCGTTACATTTAGATTATGAAAATATGGCAACTGATTAGGTTGGCAAATTAAAAAATGGATTATTGTAATTCGGGATTTTGAATTTGTTGGCAAATATAACTGTGATTAAATGAATCCGTAGCATTGTGAAGTTGTGGAAAAACAAAACATATGGATTTTAAAAAGTCGGGGAACCGTTTTCGGATAAATGAAATTCGAGTAAAGGAGTTTCTAAACATCGATAGGTTCCCGATTTTTTTATAAGGCATTGCAATATGTCACTCACATACAACCTATCAAAGGTTCTTTACTTGCTAGGGACTACTGGTTTGTTTCTATAATGGTGGTATTTTACACACACCTTTATCTGACGCATCTTGACGCAGCATAAGACGTGACGTCATAGGCGGCTGACTGCGTATATCGAGACGAGCATTGCCTTTGAAGCAAATCGTCAGTCGCTAACGCTCATGACTCTCATGAGTGGGCATATCAGAAGACAAATTTTCTTAATTATTTTAAGAGAAATATCTGAGTAAGGTATGTAAGCAGTTGTATATTTACTTTAAAATGACGTCATTGAAAACAGGTGCAACAAGAGCATGCGTCGCGCACCGTAGGCGGAGCGAAAGCAGACGTTCGGTTGTACGTATACATACGTCAGTGTTGACGTGAGCCTTTCCAAGCTAATTAACTTCCGGAAATAATTTACTTTCCAGCGATAAAACTAAACTATTAAGTTCAAAAGTACGATACGATCCCTCGTATTTTATCTTACACGATGTACGTACGACCGCTATCGAGTCTCGAGGAATATACTTCTTTAACCAACGTAACTAAAAGACCAAAATTATAGAATGTGTGGCTATTCACGACTGCTTCACAATTTAATTAGGTATTTTTATTTACATGTTTTTGTTTAAAATTCGTTTGGCAGTTTGTAACTTAAGATTAAAATTAGCAAAAATATTTGTATAGAAAGCTCATGTACCTACCTACCCAACATTTTGTTTTGACTTTCCTCTTCTTGCTAGCAAATATTACGAAAGAACGGATGATTGAGTTTCAATTTCATCATAAGCACTACATCTAATCCTGTTACTGAATAATTTATTCTAGCCACCCTTCCACGGCAATATTTTTTACGGTTCATTTGTCTATAAATAAAGGTAATTCGATTCGAGCAAGAAGAAGCTGAACAAGTAACTCTAGATTAATTCTGATTTGTACTTAAGTAGCTTCTTCGTCGTAAATGAATGACAATAAGTTAGCAATAAGTACAATGAAGTTCGGAATAGTTAGCACGTGCGCCATTTTCTACCTTTTCACATGATGCGCCCCTTTCTGTTATCATGAGTTAAAAAACCGGCCAAGTGCGAGTCGGACTCGCGCACGAAGGGTTCCGTACCATTTACCATTAATATCGAGCAAAATACGACAAAAAATCACGTTTGTTGTATGAGAAACCCCTTAAATGTATATTTAATTTTAATTAATTATGTATAAAATAAATATAAAATATTATGTATTTGAATAAGGAACCCTTTTGTTATTTAGTTAAATTAAGTAAATTTTAAAATAAAAATGTACACGGGGTCGGAGGTTATCTGTGTAATCCGAAAATAATCAGGCCAGGCATACATTTCAAAAACCAGTTTTTGAACACGTACCCCCTAAATTCACTTATTCAACTACTGAAACTTAAATAATTGCACACATATTTTAAAAATAGCACAAAATATCACAAATACAGCCAAATTTCATGGAAATAATACTCCTTGAATTCACAAATACATAACGAAAGTTCATGTTCCATGCAAAGAACTTTCAACAGTAAACAGAGCCATTTATAACAAGAATCTACAGGTAGGACAGCAACTTACCTCAACACGATAGAATCACAGGTAGGTACACACCTAAGTTTTGAGGGAAATTAGAGTTTTAACTCTCTAAACACACATATACATGCTTTTCTACTTTTCCATATATGCTTACATATAGCACTCGGTGAGTATACTTGGGAAAAAATACGCTCGGAATTTCCCGATAGTCAGCGACAGCGAACGGCGCTCTCAGGTACCGCCAAGGAACTAAATGAAAACGCGCGGCCAAACTTAGTGAAGACACTTATTGCGCATGTTCTGTGCCGAATAAAGTTGCTGTACGTACGATATTCGAACGTTGCCGCACATTTATACGTCATTACGTGGGTACGGGAAACTTTAGGCGGGGTACCGGGGTAAGTAGCAAGGTGAGGTAGCAGTGAAAACCGTTCCCTGCGGTTACCACGTTCGCGTTTCCAAATAAAGGTTTTGGTTAACCAAATTATGCGTCTGGGATTGGAATGTGTTTTGTTGGCTTTGCGTGGGCGAGAGACCTACATCAATTCAACCTTTGTAATGCGATTTTTGTGAGCCACATCTATTTTAAATAACATTTTGAATTAAGTACATTAGAATACCTTTGAACCTTCATTCACACTATTTCTATTTCAGAGATTCCCAATCTTTTTATACTGTGGGCCTCTTTTCACGTTCTATTCTTTTTCGCGACGCTCCTTACATAGTCGACTAAGAAAATCCTTTACCACGCTTAGGTTCAACATCAGTCATCACATACTTTATTATTCACAAGTCATTGTAACAATTAGCCTTATTGTTTTACTTTCTGATGTAGGAACTGTCATAAAATCGGTAAAGCGCTTCTTTGTCGACTATACAAGAAGATACTTGCTTATTAATAGTAGCTCTAGATACGTACGCAAGTGATCAAGTGTACCATACCTAATATAAAAATCTCCTTCTCATAATACAAAAAGAAAAAAATATGTCTAACACTAGGTACAACAACAACACACAACAAAAAATAAAAACACAATAACAAACAATAAAAATTTACAATGTATGTGGAGGTTTTCGGAGGCGAACAATCAATCTAAGGCTAAAAAAATAGCAAAGTTCAGTCGCCCATGTATTAAAAATTATAATAATAGACTATTATTATCGTATGTCTCTGTCCGTGCCAACCTCTACGTGTTGTGGGTGGGTATTAAGGAGTTTACCACAGTCAACGGGTAAATAACATGTCTAAATACGTTTTCCCTGAAATATTATTATTAAATGCAAAAAAAGCAGTAAAAGAAAAGAACAGAGGCACTCGCGAAAAGAACAATAATCTTGGAAAATCGTTTGACGAATGTACTTTGTGTTTCTACACGAGTGGATTTCGATGTTCGACTATGTGACTCAAGAGGAATTGTACTTAATAATAAAGCACAGTACTTTGACATTTCATCCTGAACATGGATTTTATCTTTTGCGAGAGTAAACGTAATAACATACCTACAGTAAAATTACATAAAGTTTACCACTGACAGATGGTTTGCCTTCATTTCATATTCAACTTTAACGACCTACAAATAAAGCCAATTTTAGAATACTGTTACCCACGTTTGCAGATTTTGTAATAGCTACTTTATTTGTATGGTGTTAAAGTTGGAAATGAAATGAAGGCAATCTGTCAGTGGTAAACTAAATGTAAACGTATTGTACTTGGTAAACTAAGGACACGTGGCGACGGGCGAAGGCGAAATGTTACTACGTGCGTCGTCTGCTAGATTGGTTAATTTTCTTGACATTTGAGTAATACTATTAAGCAATGTTGTCACATACAATTTTGAAAAATTGGTAGAATAAAATCCAAAAGTTAATAGAAATAGGTAGAATTGAAAATGAAAATAGGTAGATCTACCACTTTAGTTAAATCAGTACCTTTTTAATGAATGAAAATTAGTGAAAATGTTTGAAATTATTTATGGATGGTGCTTTTACATGTTTTTGCTAAACAATTTCAAATGATTAGAGTTAGGAACACCACTTGTAAAAAAAAACTTTGTGTGTGCGATTATTTATGGGCCAGAACAGTCTCACAACATTCACACTTCTATGATGAAGTGGACAGAAACAAAGAAATTGTTTGCAACGGAAATGTTTTGAAAAAGAGGTAGATTAGAGGCCGCGGGTGGTAGAGAGGTAGACCGGAGGCAAAATAGGTAGATCTACCAAAAAGTTGGTAGATGTGACAACACTGCTATTAAGATAAGTAAGTAAATACGATTTCTACTTATTGGACTATTAGTAAATTTGCTACTTGCTTATCCCAGGTGGAAATGGTGGAATGAATCATATCACACTATTCTACTAACATTAACATTATAAGTTCGTGAAGATTTTGGATATTTAAATATTTGTTATTCTATTCCGCAAAAATGGCTGAACGGATTAAAATGAAACTTGGCGTACCTACAGAGGACAAAGATCTGGATTGAAAAATAGAATGCTTAATATCCCGGTATTAATACTTTTTCTTTAAAGGGGAATGGAGGGCGCCGTCCAAGAAGGTTGAAGCACCTCTTGGCTTTCAAGACGTCGTCGTCTGCAATCCATAGATGGCGTTGTCCGAGCAAAACGTTGTGGTTTATAAATGTTATGGTAACCTTTTTACACGGATTTCTAATACGGGCGAAGCCGCAGAATAAAACTATTACCTAAGTAATAATTAAATAAGTTTTAAACTCAATTCTAATCTATTTCTACTACGTATGTTCTCGGAATAATAGCACCCTAAAGGTAACGCCACCAGAGTTGAGGCCACGCACACAACCACATCTCATGTAATGACAGCGGGATTTTGACGTTGTGCTGTCGTTAAACGTCAACACAACGTCAAAATCCCGATGTCATTACATGAGATGTGGTTGTGTGCGTGGCCTCAACTCTGGTGGCGTTAACCTATACCTGTGCCTCTACCATGAGTTACACTAGTTTACAGTGACCGTACTCGCTAGCGACGACGTAAATGATTTGTATGGAGAATTGTACTTCCGTAAGTGACCGGTAGAGGCGCTGTACACAATTCTCCATACAAATCATTTACGCCGTCGCTAGCGAGTACGGTCACTGTAAACTAGTGTAACTCATGGTAGAGGTAGACCGTATTTACACAGACGTGATTTCTTAGTGCATCGGGAAGTGAGAAACGTTACAGTAAAAATCAATGGAAAAAAATGGAATAAATATGGTTCTAAGTATATTTACACACACCGGAGTTGCCTTTAGCCAAAAAAATAGCACCATAAATATACATGTACGAATTTGCAGGCACGTAGATTGTTACAAACCATCGCCATCATCAAACCGCTTATTTTATATACTTACGATGGAATCCTTCCTTGCTGCGCCTTAGCAGTTTTCGTAGTGTACATCATAAGTAAATCACTGATTTTATACTGCACTACACATCTTTCTCACAAATACGTAAGTAAAAGGAATTAATAACTAATTATTTTTCAATGACATGAGCTTATAGTAAAATTTATCAACGATTCTCAATCTCGAGCTAGTAACAGAACAGAGCCGTCTTTTGTTTCATGCGCTCCGCAGACGCTCTGAATTTATTGACAGCCAGTTGGTATTTAATATAGAAAAAGGTTGGCTTAAAGAAGTGTGCGATACGTTTTGTTCTGATAATATAATGTTTGATTTACCTTTTTACCACACATGCAAGGAAATTAAAAAAAATATGATTAATTTTGAAAATTGTGATTATACATTTTACATTTGTGGGAAAATAGGTAATTAATAACACGAAATTGAAAAATAAAAACAAATTTCTCGAGTTTTTGATGGCAAAAGACTATTTTGCGCGATTTGTGTCTTACTTAAAATATCAGGCGGAGTTAATTCCATATTATTGTCGACTTCATCACTTGAAGAACTCATTTTGTTTGGTTTTTGTAGATTTACTATAATCAACAACACAAAACAACGCAAAGTTTTACTAAAATGGCGCGTCCGTAATGCGCATGCGTAAGTTTTGTTTTTAATTAGGTTAATTAAAATTATCAGGCAAAGGTTCGACGCGTTCAGCCACTGCGATTTTTTCGAATAAATAAAAGGTGGAAATCATTAAAATCTGAGGTAATTAAATTACAGTTTATAATAATTACAATCAATTTTGCATATTCATTACTTAGTTTTATATATTTATACATTTTTAACCGACTTCAAAAAAAAAGAGGAGGTTCTCAATTCGTCTGTATGTTTTTTTTTTTTGTATGTTTGTTACGCGATTACTCCCTCAATTGTGAACCGATTTTCAAAATTCTTTTTTTGTTTGAAAGAGTATACTCCTGAGGTGGTCCCATTGGCACCAAGTCAAGATCTGATCATGGGATCCTAGAGAAATCGAGGGCAACCTTCAAATTTTACAGGCAAACCTATGGTGATTTTAGCATTTTTAGCATCAAGTGAAGTATTTGCATTCAGAAAGTATCATTTGGTAAACTGAACCTGCTGAAGAAGACTGTAGATGGCCAACGGAACTCCTCAACGGGTCAAATCTTGCAAGTTAAATTTGAACCGGTTTCCAATTGAGCTGAAATTTTGCAGGCATATGTAAATTGGATGACGATGCAATATTATTATGACATGGAGCTGATTTGATGATGGAGCTGAAAGATGGCCATAGAAACTCTGTAATAAAGCGATACGACCGCATTGAATTTGGGCTCATTTGATTTGTCTTGACGAGTACTTTGATCCTAGATGGTAACTAGGATCTGAAGATGGAGTTAGAAGGTGACCATAAGAACTCCGTAATAAAACGACATAACCCCATCGAGTTTGAGCTCATTTGATTCGTCTTGAAGAGTACTTTGGTAACCAGGGTCAAAAAGTACAGTCAGCAAAGAGTGCCTGTTGTATCGCATAATGTTGATTGTTCTAAAAATTTCTGGCCAAGAATGTTTGGCATACTGTTGAAAGTCCTAAAGCATATTTGTTCGTTCTTTATTGATAACAAGAACATCGGATTACCTACAATATTAATTGGCCAAAGCAGTCCTAAGAGTTGTGTAAGTCATTCACCTAAACTATAAGTAGGTATGGCACCTACAAAGAAAAGGGGGCAATAAAAAATACCTACAAACCACCTCCCGTTTAACCTGGTTAGGTTCGTTAGTTACCTTGCGCTCTTTAAAGCGGAATAGAGGGGGGGCTCGGGGGGCGGAGCCCCCCGCTAAAAAAAATACTGTCAAACCGCCTCCCGTTTAACCTTACCAGATTCGTTAGTTATCTTGCGTCTCTCAGAGTTAAAATTGAAGCCTTGGTACTGGAAGGGGGGCTCGGGGGGCGGAGCCCCCCGTAATATAAAACACCTTCAATCCACCCCCTGTTTAAACTGGTTAGGTTCATTAGTTCTCTAGTATCTTACGTCACTCAGAGTGGAAATTGAAGCCCCGCTCTTCGAGGGGGGGGCTCGGGGGGCGGAGCCCCCCGCAATAAAAAATATTCTTACACCACCTCCCGTTTAACCTGGTTAGATTCGTCAGTTATCTTGCGTCCCTCAGAGTGGAAATAGAAGCATCGCTACTAGAAAGGGGGCTCGGGGGGCCGAGCCTCCCGTAATAAAAAAAACCATCCTTCGTTTATCCTGGTTAGGTTAGTTAGCTACCTTGGATCCCTCAAAGCGGCCCCCCACTATAAAAATACTGATGATATGGTTCCAACGGAAGATCAGCGTCAGCTACATAGCCGACATCATGCTGAGTTGGGACCATTTCGTGATAATGTTGTATCTGTTACCGTTCATTCACCTGTTAATTTAAGATTATGTCACGAATAAATATTTTTTCTTTCTTTCTTTCTTTTTTCTTTCTGATAAACCACCTCCGATTTAACCTGCATTCCGAGTCATTCATCTCATTCATCTCATTCATCCGAGTTATCTTGCATTCCTCAGAGTGGAAATAGAAGCCTCGGTACCGGTAGAGGAGCTTAGGAGGCGGAGCCCCTCGTAATAAAAAAATCCTTTGAAACCACCCCCCGTTTAACCTGGTTAAGGTCAGTTAGCTACATTGCGTCCCTCAAAGTGGGATTAGCAGCCGCGTTCTTGGAGGGGGGCTCGGGGGGCGGAGCCCCCCGCAATAAAAAATACAGACAAACTACCTCCCGTTTAACGTGGTTAGATTCGTCAGTTATCTTGCGTCCCTCAGAGTGGTAATAGAAGCCTCGCTAATGGAAAGGGGGCTCGGGGGCGGAGCCCCCCGCAATAAGAAATACCCTCAAACCACCTCCCGTTTAACCTGGTTAGGTTTGTTAGTTATCTCGTATCCCTCAAAGTGGAAATAGAAACCTCGGTCCCGGTAGAGGGGCTTGGGGGCGGAGCTCCCGTAATAAAAAAAATCTTTAAACCACTTCCCGTTTAACCTGGTTAGGTTAGTTAGCTGCCTTGCGTCCCTCAGGGTGAAAATAAAAGCCCCGCTCTTGGAGGGGGGGGGGGGCTCGGGGGGCAGAGAGAACCCGCAGTAAAAAATCTGTTAAACCATCTACCGTTTCATTTGGTTAGATTCGTCAGTTATCTTGCGTCCCTCAGAGTGGTAATAGAAGCTTTGATACCGGAACGGGGGGCTCGGGGGGCAGAGCCCCCCGCAAAAAAAACCTTCACACCATTCCTTGCTTAACCTGCTTAGGTTCGTTAGATCTCGTATCCCTCAGATTGGAAGTGGTAGGCTTGCTACCAGAGAGTTGGCTCGGGGAGCGGAGCCCCCCTGCAATAAAAAAATACCTTCCAACCATCCCACGTTTAACCTGCTTAGGTTCGTTAGTTACCTTGCGATCCTCAGATCGGAAACAGAAGCCGGGCTTCGTCTACTGGCTACGCCTACGCATCTTTTTTATACCAAAGCAACTAAAAAGCCAAGAATAAAAAATTTTAAATAAAAAATAGAACCGCCTTCAAAAACACCCAAAAAATATTATTTAAAAATTTAACCGACTATAATGAGCATTATAATATCTTTCTACTAATCTGTTTGAAGTCGGGCCTCAGCTCGAGACAGCAGGAGTGGACCTAGTAATTAAATTAATAAATAAATATCCCGGGACAATTCACACCAATTGACTTAGTCTCAAAGTAAGCAAAGCTTGTGTTATGGGTACTAGGCAACGGATAAACATACTTATATAGATAGATACATACTTAAATACATGTTAAACACCCAAGACAAACATTCGTGTTTGTCATACAAATATCTGCCCCAACGCGGGGACCGAACCTGGGACCTCAAGCTTTATAGTAGTAATTTAACTTACCTACATAGATAGATACCTACTATCTATTGGGCGTCTACTACTCCTGCTAGCTCGTGCTGAGGCCCGACTTCAAACAGATTAGTAGAAAGATATTTTTCTCAAACATGCTATGAAATATTGACGTTATGTTCCTTATAGTACGCCACGAAGGGTCACGTTGCAGGTGCAGGTGCAGCCGGTGGTGGAGGACGACGAGACGAGAGGTCAATAATGGAATTTCATACAACTTTGCTGGCCAAGGCCAGCAAAGTGATCGTCTATTGTTTCATACCATGACGTTTATAGGTCTATGGCATCATAGCATTTAGCCATTAAAAAAAACTATAAGCAATATTTGCGTTTTGGTTCATTAAGACATTCTGCCACTACGCTTATTTAAGGTAAGGTAAGATGATGATGATGATGATGATGATGGTGTGATGATGATGGTGATGATGATGGTAATGATGATGATGGTGATGATGATGATGATGGCGATGATGATGATGATGATGGTGATGATGAGATGATGATGGTGTGATGATGATGGTGATGATGATGATGATGATGATGGTGATGATGATGATGGTGATGATGATGATGATGATGGTGATGGTGATGACGATGATGTTGATGATGATGTTGATCATGATGGTGATGATGATGATGGTGGTGATGGTGATGCATGTTTGAGAAAAACTCTATACAAGCCTTGGCCACGAACAGGGATTGCCGGCCTCGTATCTCTAGATGGCCTCGTTAACACTCGGCCATCTATAACTACTCGGCCGGCAATCCCCTATTTCGCGGCCGCTGCAGTAATGTACTAATAATGCTCATTATAGTCGGTTAAATTTTTAAATAATATTTTTTGGGTGTTTTTGAAGGCGGTTCTATTTTTTATTTAAAATTTTTTTTCTACGTATAAGTCGATATGTTTTATTTTTTGTCATTTAAAACTCTGCTTGTAAATTTTTAAAATAGAGAACTAAAAAAAGCCAAGTGCGATTCAGACTCGCGCACGGAGGGCTCCGTACCATTATCTATAAAAAGGCAAAAAAAACACGTTTTTTGTATGGGTGCCCCCTCAAATATTTGTTTTATTTTAATTTAATTACCTACTTATTTTTGATGTGAATATATAACTAAATATTCTGTGAATATTTCAAGCGTCTACCTGTTGCCGTTATCAATATCGAGCAAAAAACGAGCAAAAAAATCACGTTTGTTGTATGGGAGCCCCCTTAAATATTTATTTTATTCTGGTTTTTAGTATTTGTTGTTACAGCGGCAACTGAAATACATCATCTCTGAAAATTTCAACTTTCTAGCTATCACGGTTCGTGAGATACAGCCTGGTGACAGACGGACAGGCACGGACAGACGGACGGACAGCGGAGCCTCAGTAATAGGGTCCCTTTTTTACCCTTTGGGTACGGAACTCTAAACAACTGTAAAAAATCGCACTAGTGCAGTAAAATGAACTTACGAGCCATGTTACCTACATCCTTTGAAAGTGAATTTTTAGAGCAAATGTATTGAAAATTAATTTTTCTTTCATATTTAACAATTAATTTCTTTTTTACTCTATCAACCATGTATGAGCAAGAGTTGAATTTTAATGGTAATGCCGGCTCCACGATTCAATTTGGTTTTAGCGTGCTATGAAAACTCTGAACCCTAATTCATATACACAAATGATTGACATTAGATCTAGAACTGCAAGCAGGACCCTACATGCGCAATTTTTATAAAGCCGTTTACAATTTTAAGCCAGGCCGATTGCCTTCTGGTTGTTTTAGATTGTATTGCGTCTAGTTTGAATAAGAAAAATAAGAAAATATTTATTAACAGTAAAAGCGTTCACATACATAATCAGTATCCAGTGGGCCCCAAACTAGGCTGAGCCTGTATCTTGGGACGAACAATAATAGTTAATAATAGTTGTTACATCTTCTATTTCTATACATATTGCATTCATTCATATACTTGTCTTAGTTAAACAACTTTATAACCCCATAATGCACGTTTTTTAGCTAAAATAACTATTATGATTTATAAATAAAGAAATTCCAGACAGGAAGTTAACATAGTATCCAAAATGTTGACTCTGGTAGCTTTATTTACGAAAAGGTAGAGAAGGTAGCTTTAGCTAAAAATGATGCATTTTGAGAAAAGGTAGCTTTAGCTATAAATGATGCATTTTGTGGTTAGGAACTATGATGGATGAATAATATAAATCTCCTATCGTTTATAGGTCGAAGTGATTTACCGAAGAGTAAAAAATAAACAGTACTTTAATAAGTATTTTAATAACTTGTATTAAAGTCCTAAATTTTCTTTGTGAATGCCTAGAGACATTCGTCCACGTCACGAAAAATAATTTCTGTCTCATCTGTTGAGGTAGACCCTTCCGAATTCGATCTCTTCTCATTTGTCAGGTGATCAATCTCTCAAACGTAACCTTTTTGTACAGCTTCGGGTCGTTTGTTTTTTTCAAGGGATATTTGATAAAAAAGACCCGATGTTTTTTAATTCCCGCCTGTTTTATTCACAGCTCAAGTTGGAAAGCATTTTAATATCAAAAAGATTGCTGCTAGCATTACAAGAGTAAGTATTATATTAGGTACAGAGATTGAGATTATTTCAAATTTTATTTGATCCGAGAAAATATTATTCTTACTTTTAATTTAAAATAAATAGTCTACTCATAATTTATTGAATCAGGCGTTACTTTGCGGAGGTCCATATTATTATTTAATGAACTGAAATAATTACTTTGCTCACCCGCGACCTTCACTCACGAGTCGACTCATGTTATAAAGAAGTTGACTAAAATTATAAGTTTGTTGAGGTTTCATCATCATCATCATTTCAGCCGAAAGACGTCCTCCCCCAAGGTTCTTTTGAAGTTTGATACTTTGGAAATTAATTATGTTGTGTTCTGATCAGGACCCGAAGTTACGAAACATTATTTTGAGTGTTATATATATTGTAATATTTGTAATTAAATGTGTACCTATCGTTGATATAAAAGTTGCTAGGTACTTGGATAAAATAGAAGAATCAAACAATAGAAAGTAGAAATTGCTCTAAACGACTGCGGCTATTTTTGAACTCTGATTGGCCGACAAAAGCTCACTAGAGTTGGTTAGCAGATACTAGGTAATCGATATCTATAACAATAACCTGGTACCAGGTGAAAGGTCAAGTTGTACCAGTTCTGGAAAAAATAAGAAAAAAAATCCAAATCACTTAGTTTATCATCATCATCATCCCAGCCTATATACGTCCCAGTGCAGGGCACAGGCCTCCTCTCAGAATGAGAGAGCTTGGGCCGTAGTTCCCACGCAGGCCCAGTGCGGATTAGGAACTTCACACACACCATTGAATTTCTTCGGAGGCGTATGCAGATTTCCTCATGATGTTTTCCTTCACCGTAAAGCTCATACCTAGCTAGTTTCAAATGTAATTTCGCACATAAATTCCGAAAAACTCAGAGGTGCGAACCAGGATTTGAACCTACGACTCTCTGCTAGAGAGGCCATAGGTCAAACCACTAGGCCACCACGGCTCTAATCAATTAGTTAAGCAATAATTTATGTATGTATGTATGTAAACTCTTGTGCAAAAATAAGGAAAAAAAAGAAAAACATTATTGACAACCGTTGAAATGCATGTATAGTCAAGTGTAAAAATTCACTAATATTTTTGGAAAAAATGTCTATTATCGCTTAACTAAGTGACATAATATGGTATTTTTTCCAGAACTGTACCTCTACCATGAGTTACACTAGTTTACAGTGACCGTACTCGCTAGCGACGGCGTAAATGATTTGTATGGAGAATTGTACTTCCGTAAGTGACCGCTAGAGGCGCTGTACACAATTCTCCATACAAATCATTTACGCCGTCGCTAGCGAGTACGGTCACTGTAAACTAGTGTAACTCATGGTAGAGGTACTGGTATGACTGGGCCTTTGCCTGGTACCAGGTTATCGTTGAGATTTGGAACAGTTTTTGTTTTTTGTTTTTTGGTATGGACAGGGTGTTCGATATAAAAAAATATTTGTGTACTAGTGTATTCACTATGCCACGCAATGAATATTCATTTTTAGTGATTAATAATTCGAGTGACAATTAATAACTCTACTGTAACATATTTTACACCGATGAAATGCACTAAATATTTAATTTGATCTATACAAATGACGTTGAACTTTATAGTAACTGTTACACCACAATGTGGACAGCTCAGGAAATTTTATTTGCAATGCAGTTTAAGCACCTCAATAAAAATGGTTTTACAAGCCCGATACCAAGTAGGATTGGTTAGTTTAGGGTTGTCTTTTAGCAAACAACTTTATTACTTGCCTTTTCTTGAATACAGAACATATACCTACGTATGAAATACCTATTAGAAAGTAACAATAGACTGGCTTATCAATCAACAGTTAAAAAAAGTTGCCTTGGATATCCCCTTTAAAAACCATCGCAAATAAAGGTAGAGGATGTTTTCTTGTCTGTAATTGTGTTTTTCCTTCTTTTTCTTTGTGTTTTCTTTATAATTGCGTATTATTATAACTATTATAAGACTGCGTCTCAATCTTCAAAAGAAGATGTAAAGCACGATACCACAACGCGCAACGCCTTCCACAGATAGCAGCGCAATTTCTTTTATCTCGGCCATAAGAGAATTATAGAGCTACCAGATGGAATAGCAGTGTACTAGATCCAGGTTTTATGGCCAACGCTGGACATAATGGACGTGGGTCAATGTTGGTCGGAATTATCCTTATTGCCCTTTACGGTTTGTAAAGAGAAACGCGGGACGGATGTCTTGATGTCTTGGTGTAAATTTGCAGCTGAATAAAACAATGTTTACTGAGCGTGCTTGTACCTACTGTGACTGTTTTTTTATTGAAGATAGTTTTATAATTAAAAAATATAGTGAACTAGCTGTTATTGGTATTTACTAAGTAGCTACCTACTTACCTAACAGTAGCTGCCTATCTAACACCTACTAGCTACTGACGGCTTCAATTACCTACGTAAAAGTTGAGGAATTTGACTAAATTATCAAGTAAACTTCTTTATTTACGTTGTACAAAAAATATCCGTGCAAAATTTCATGTCTAGACTAAGGGGTTGAGATTTCTTAATTTTACATGCGTGGGTACTTTATATCGATCCCATGGGAATATAGGGAATTTTCATAAGAGTTTGGTTAGCAATTACTATAGGTACCTACTTCGTTTTTTTTAGCATTAGAAAGAAGGTATAAGCGATCTTGACGTGTCTTTTTATTGAAAAACAATTTTGAAAAATAAGTCACAGCTAATATGTAACAATTTGAAAGAAAATATGGTCATTTACACTTTTTTTGGTTTCATTTGGTTACTATTTTTTTAAAAGCGTTCGGACTCGTCAAGATTGTTTACCTTATTTCTAATGCTAAAAAAAACGAAGTAACTATAATAATCTATCATAAACTGTGATACATAATATTTAAAGTTTCATCACGATTAATTGTTTAACGGTTCGATTCCTTTTTAATTTGGTATCGGTGAAATATGATTGCAAGTTTTTTTTTTATGTTAGTGAAGCCAGACAAACGAACTAGTGGGTCACCTGATGTTAAATGAACACCACTGTCCATAGACACTCGCAGCGCTTTACGCGATACCAGTGCGTTGTCGGCCCTGCAGAAAATTGTACACTCGCCTCTTAAAGGCACCCAGGTCGTAACTCGATGGGAAGACCCCAGCGGGAAGCTCGTTCCAGATTTTGCAAGTTCGTGGCAAAAAAGACCGCTTAAAACGCACCGTCGAAGACTGCCATTCATCAACATGATGTCGATGAAATGAACGCTTACGACGGGAGGATCTGTAATGGAACCCCGCAGCTGGAATGAGGACAAAGAGTTCCTCAGAGCATTCCCCGTTGTAGATCTAGATTGCAAGTAATTATAAAATAGCGTAACAGATACTTTGTTATCCTACAATATTGTAGTAAGAAAGACGTATTATAGGACATTTCAAACGTTGAAAAGACTCATTCGTTGAGAAGATTCATTCATTATAATATCAAAATATGTACGTATTATAACTAATATTTTTTGGGACTTAATCACGAAAACTTAAAAATTACCTCGATGTTCCAACCGGATTGCAGTGGCCGTGGTCTTGATTCGAATCACAAGTGGATGATGGCCGCTGCAATACGGTCGAAAAGTTGGGATAATTTCAGCAATTAAGTACTTCGTGATTTTTTTTAAAATAGCCTGTACAGTGTCCCACTGCTGGGCAAAGGCTTCCCCTTTCTCCTTCCACTTTTCTCTGGCTTCGGCAAAGTATTGCCAGTCCGGCTGGAAACGCTACAAGTCATCCCGCCACCTTCTTTTAGGCCTACCTCAGCTCCGGTGCCCGTCGCTTGGAACCCAATCAGTAGTGATTTTTGCCCAGCGATCCGGATGCATCCGGCAGACATGACCTGCCCAGTCCCACTTGAGTTTGGCGGTCTTTGTCCCCACATCAACAATTTCGGGTTTTGGAGCGCAGTTCAGTGTTTCTGATTCTATCATAGGTGTTCGAAGAATTTCGTGATTAAGTTCCGAAAAATATTAGATATGAGTGAGAATCGCGAAAAATTAAAACACAATATGTACGTATTTTCCCTCAATTTATCAATGTTCACGTCAGTACTAATGCTAAGCTACCACACAGCTGCTAAGGAATGTATAGGCCCCTAATGCACCACCGACACCCGACAGGGTCCCTAGGGCTGACATGGAGGGAATAAACTACGCTTCTTCCACTTAGCAGATTGAACTTCACGTTGCCTTTTGGAGAAAGACGGATAATGTTGCTCCATGGCGAAATTGGAAGAATTTGAAGCGCTGGAAAATCTATACAAATTATGAGGTACTAACTAAGCCACCTATCGCTTACCTTTTATTTTTTCCACTACGCGAATATCGTCGACCAAGTGCTTTACCATCTCTTATGACCAAGGCTCGGATTTTTCATCGCATTGTAAGATGAAAGAAAACTATGAAGTCGATATTAAAGCTAAATTTTAACTCATATTCATACTCAGACTTTCTGTTGACTTTCATATCACACACTCAGATCAAAACAAAATAATATGCCATCTTAATTTAGACCACATTTAATTTCTCATCATCATCATCATCATTTTCATCCGAAAGACATCCACTGCTGAACATAGGCCTCCTCCAAGGCTCGCCAAACAGATCGGCCCTGCGCCATCCGCATCCACGCATGTAACGCGTTCCCGCAACCTTAACCGGGTCGTCGCTCCATTTTGTTGGAGGCAACACTGCGTCTTCCGGTCCGTGGACGCCACTCGAGAACCTTTCGGCCTCATCGGCCGTGAATTCTACGAGCGATATGCTCTGACTGGAAGGTCCAAATTCAAATGGTGTATGATTTCGACTTAGTACGCTGTTGTTCTAGGAGAGCGAAATAGATAAGAGTACTACACCAATTTCGAAGCCAATGCACTTGATAGAAGTGGGTGAAATTTGATTTGCAACATTTAAAACATGTAGTAAAGTTTCTTAGTTGGTAGTACTCGTAATTATGAAACGAACAGCGAGCAGCATAAGTAGGCGAGCGGTTGTAAGGCTCAAAATGATCTATAAACGACTCTATTTCCAAGGTAATAAGGGGGTTTGTAGATCATTTTGAGCATCACAGGCCCTCATCCATTTCTGCTGCTGACGGGGCGAGTTTCATACATACAAACATTGCAAGTTAAATAAAGCTTGCAAAAACTCTTTTAAATTTCCTGACATTTTGGCAAACTTTATAAATGATTGAATTCATCATCATCATCATCCCATTCCCATACGTCCCATTGCAAGACACAAACCTCCTCTCAGAATCAGAATGAAAGGGCTTCAATCGTAGCTCTTACGCTGGCCCAGTGCAGATTGGGAACACATACACCACTGAATTGCTTCGATAGATTTTCTCACGATGTTTTCTTTCATTGTAAAACTCATTGTGAATTTCAAATGTAATTGTGCAAGATTCCAACCCAACCCATGACCCTCTGCTTAAGAGGCCATAGGTGAAACCATTAGGTTATCACGGCTTAAACGGATTGAATTCACCGGTTCGGTTCGGAACTCTAACCCGTTACATGAGGTCATCAGCCAAATAAGTGGTCTATCAATTTTTAAACAAGTTCCTATCAAATGAATATGTCGCTACAGTCGAACTTTCAAGTTGACAGACATATCTATTGGCATTATTGTTTTATGACATGACATCCAAACGATTATCAACTTTAGGGTGGTAGGCCACATGTTTGGCTTATGGTACGCATCCATTAATTGTTGGGGCTTTATTACAAATACCGCGCTATTATTTAGATAGCATGTGGTTTGTAGTTAATTAGCAAATGAAAACAGCTTTAATCCATGAATATTCGTGTGTAATGGAAGCTTTGAAACTTGGACCAAAAGATTCTCGAATGGCGTCCACGGACCGGAAGACGCAGTGTATTGTATGTAGCCCTCCAACAAGATGGAGCGACGACCTGTTTAAGGTTGCGGGAACGCGTTGAATGCGGATGGCACAGGAGCGATCTGTTTGGCGAGCTTTGGGGGAGGCCTATGTTCAGCAGTCGACGTCTTTCGGCTGTAATAATGATGATGATGAAAACTGAGTGATTGAGTAAACTATACCTCCTGATATTATTAAATTTGATGTAACATGATCGGTTCAGGCATTACTTTGCGGAGGTTAATAACAATGAACTACTTTACCCCGGTTCATGACTACCAGACGTGTACCACAGCTACGTCTGTGCGACACATAGGTGTTCACCATGCTACCGGGCTGTGTTGCTCTGAGGATGAGCTCTGGTTGCGTTCGAAACGCGTCAGTGTAGTTTGGCGGTGGTGATAGATGGGTTTTGTAATTTGTGTGTGTTCGTACTGTGTAGAGGTGGTCAGAACTGCATGAACACACATTTCTTGCATAAACATAGTATAATATTATGTACTCTGTGCGTAAACGTAGCTATCATAAGGTCGTGGGTAAGCAAAGCAATTGATTCAGTTCATTGATAGGACCTGCGCAAAGTTACGCCTGATTCAATAAATTATCACAAACATCACACAAAACGCTAACACTATTCAAACTCTCTACGAGCTCAAAAAATAGTCATGCACCAATTTACCAAATCAGCTTTCTATCACTAATATTCTTCAAGCTAATCCCCAGACGGATGGACGGACTGACATATAGACAGACATACTATACTAAATTTTGCTTGACTACTTACGGATAAGCAAAAGGAGGATTATGATTTATGATTTTAAGGGTAATAGATACGTAAAAAAAGTAAACAAAGACATCTGCGTCATGTAAACACGCTGATAAAGTAATGGGCGGTTCGAGAATAAATCATTGTCGTTGCTTAACTTCTGACCTTTTGCCATATCTCATCGCGTCGAAAAAACTTCCATTTCTATGTAAACAATATGCTAATATAATTTCAAAAGTTAACTTAAATAGAGTAAAATATTCCTTTTTGTACACACATCACCTCCATACTATTATTATAAATACGAAAGTGTGTCTGTCTGTTAGCTCTTCACGCTCAATCCGCTAAACCGATTTAGATACGATTTGGGAAGGACATAGGATAGTTTTTATCCCAGAAATTTGCATAGTTCCCGCGGGATAGCGATCAACGAATTCTTTACAGAATACGAATTCTTTATATTATAATTGCGAAAGTGTGTCTGTCTATTACCTCTTCACGTACCCCCTGAACCGATTTAGCTGAAATTTAGAATGGAGATTGTTTGTTAGAGACCCTGGAAAGGACATAGAATATTTTTTATACCGGAACTAGTGATTTATTGAATCAGGCGTTACTTTGCGGAGGTCCATATTAATGAACTAAAACAATTACTTTGCTCACCCGCGACCTTCGCGGTCGCGGGTGAGCAAAGTAATTGTTTTAGTTCGGAACTAGTGACCCGCCCCGGCTTCGCACGGGTGCAATTATCAGTGTTTCTCTTCTATATTATGCACGTATTATACATATAAACCTTCCTCTTGAATCACTCTATCTATTACAAAATACCGCAATCCGTTGCGTAGTTTTAAAGTTCTAAGCATACATAGGGACAGACAGACAGCGGGAAGCGACTTTGTTTTATACTATGTAGTGATATTGCATAATTCCCCTGGGGGTAGCGATAAACCAATTCTACGTAGATGGAGTCAACGGCGACAGCTAGTAATCTATATAAATATTCTCTTCACTAAGGTTTACTTGAAAAAGCTTTCAACTTTAGCGTAATATTTCGAGGAATTCAGCATTAGTTTTTCACTTAGGCGTTTATCCTAAACGTTAACACGGTCATTTTACTACAATAAAAAAATCTGATCTCTTTGCTCCAATGTTACTTTAATGGGAAGAAGTCGCTTCCAAATAAGTTATAGTTAAAGCTTAATTGTTGCAATTCGATGTTGATTTTTTACAACCCATCCGTCACCTCTCTTACTATGACAGAAGATTGAAAGTGCCGCATTGGGTCAGTGTCGAGCACAAGGATGATTACCTTAGTTTCTTTACTCCTATAGCTTTTAAAAAGACTTCAAGAGAAATAATCTGCATGCTTCTGTCTGTTTATACAAAAAATGTTGTATCACGTTATTTTGTACAGAAATGAACCGAACCAACCAAATTATTGCGAGGAACTTAAAATACTCAAGGAATATAAATGCATTAAGTTTAATTAAAACCTTCAATTGAGGCGCATAAAGTACCTAAATGACCTTCTTTTGCTTGCATTAAGGATACTTGAGATAGAATAATAAATACCTTTTCTACGCTTGCCACTGCATTTTAAATTGTCTTATACTCTTAACTTTTAAATATGCATTGCATGGCTCAAAACAGGAATATTCTGTTAACAATAAAATAGATTCACTTAGATAAATGATTTAATTAATATCCACAATTAGCACGCGTCCCTAATGGAAGTAGTGGAGGGCCGAACTGTCGCGTAGTGGACCGCATCGCCTGGGCCCGGAGCCCGTCGTGACGTCACAGGGTAAGGACGTCACCGTACACGTTGCTAACACGGTCATACTGACCATTGCTTCGCCCTCGAAGCTGTACCTGAAAGGAATACAGGAGGGGGGGGGGGGGGGTTACTATCCCCTCACCGTCTACCGTCTGCCTGACTTTAGTCAGTAACCTGTGTAACAGTAGGTACAACTGCTTGACAGTACTTCTGCCTGACATTAGTCAGTAACCTGTGTAACAGTAGGTTCAACTGTTTGACAGTACTTCTGCCTGACATTAGTCAGTAACCTGTGTAACAGTAGGTACAACTGTTTGATAGTACTTCTGCCTGACATTAGTCAGAGATTTGTTCAGCCGGCCAACTTCTCATATTTTCAAATGTGACCATCACTCGATGAGTGCTGCCATTGGGTCTTGGGCCCATCACTTCAAACCGGTCGTCCTTTAGGACTTTGACGACCTTGCCTGAACCTCCCTTACAACGTTTTGTAACCTGGGTTCCCTTCACTTATGCGAATCAAAAGCAAGTCTCCCATCTTGTATGGAGACTTCACGTATCATTTGGCATTAAACCGCCGCATCTGCCGCTTTTGATCCTCATCCAAATGCTCACGGGCTTTTGCTCTTGTGACTCTCAGGTCCAGCCTCTCACCTGCCTGCGTGAGATTATTTGTTAAAAGCACTTCACACAGCGCTGTTGGCTTGTAGCCGAACAGCAACTCATTTGGAGTTCTGTCAGTTACTTTATTCACTGCATTATTCAACGCCTGCTGTGTTACCACCAATGCTTTACACCAGTTTTCTTCTGGTTCGTACAAACAAATACGCCATGGCCTTTAAGGCTTTTATCACTCCTTTGGTACTCGTTTCTGCCACCGCTTCCAAGAAGCAGTACTTGGTAAAAGCTTCTTGCAGTGCGATCACATATTGGTACCCTTCTTTACTTTTTACAAACGGCCCAAGATGATCCACGTGTACCACTTCAAATGGGGTTTCACCTTTTGGTATTGGGTGGAGCAACCCTGGTTTTCGACCAGTATCACTTTTGCCTAACAGGCATTTGAAACAGTTATTGACATATTTAGTCACCACTTTCCTCATACGGGGGAACCAATATTTACTCCGGATGGCAGCCAGTGTTATAGAACACACCCTAATGACCGCTCTCATCATGCATAATTTTCAACACCCCCCGTCTAGCATTCCGTGGTACAACCCATTAGGATCCTTCCAGCATCTTCCTATAGAGATGTCCCTCTTTGACCTCATAGTCATTAAAATATTGGTCACTATCTCCGTCATCGTTTTCATCTCTCAAAATACCAATAATTCTACACAACTCTTCATCAGCCACTTGACACTCAAGCAGATTTTCAGCCGTCATAAACTCATAAGCCAATCAGCCTGGGTTACGCGATACAGCTTCCTCCTCTCGCTCCAGTCACAAGCAGTAGCTATGTCTTCTACCTGCTGCAACCATTCCTTGACGTAGCTGCCCTCTTTGCTCGGGTCGAAGCCCGGAACGGAGCCTACGTCTGGTGTCCTGGATCTGCGCCGCACTTTTCTCGGAGGATTATACTGGCTTGTCGACGACTCCGATGCAGACGCCGACGCCGATCTCTCTCGACTACGGGATGATCGCGACATCTTCACTAAATGTCTTATCACTTTTACTTGTGTCCTTTTTCACTATAACTTCGGAGACAGCTGGTGGATAGTATCCCACCGCTGTGTTAAAAATAAAATAGATTCACTTAGATAAATGATTTAATTAATATCCACAATTAGCACGCGTCCGTAATGGAAGTAGTGGAGGGCCGAACTGTCGCGTAGTGGACCGCAACGCCTGGGCCCGGGGCCCGGCGTGACGTCACAGGGTAAGGACGTCACCGTACACGTTGCTAACAATTCAGAACGAGGATAACAAAATAGTACCTACCTACCCGTCATTCTGTTAACTCATAATGTCCTCGATTTGGGAAAAAAAGCAAATGAAAATTCCTGAAATACAATTGACGCTGATTACTTCGTATACAATGATAAGTACGTTACGACCCTAAGAAATGTAGCATTTTACGGTAAGCGCCCGAGGAATACAGAATTGATTCAATTTTCAAATTTACCCCAGGGTGTGCAGTCGAAGGCATCTATACAGCCATCGCGTCAGATATATGTAAACACCAACCTTATGATTTGTGGCATAGAGTTGTAAAGATATTTTTGAAGCCTTATTATACTTATAACCTTGACTGTACAGTTATTCCCTTTACGCTCTCAGCGCGCACTTAAGCTAGTAAGAAAAATTGCCTACGTTGCAGTACATTTCCGCGCTTAATGCAACTTACATAGTTAATTTTTCTTAAACTGTGTAAACTTACTTAATGTTACGAAAAATATTATCTTTTTCAAAAACATTACAAATTGAAGTTTGATTAATCTGCACACCGAGAGATTTGCAACTGAAAATACCTAATGTAGACAGGACATTAAGGAGGAAAATGATCGTGAAAGTTAAAAGATAAATAAAATAAAAATTATTTATAAAAGACCTATCTATCTACAGCCATTATCCGCTCACTGCTAGACGTAGGCCTCCTTTATATTTCGCCGAGACTCGCGATCCTGGGCTTCCCTTATCCAGCCACTGCCAGCTGCTGTCCTAAGGTCGTCTGGCCAACGCGCCGCAGGGCGTCCTACACTACGCTTTCCCAAACGTGGTACCCACTCTTGGACACGTTTGCTTCAAAGATTGTCGGTTCTACGGCAAACGTGACCAGCCCATTGCCACTTCAGCATGCTAATCCTTAGGGCTATGTCAACGGCTTTCGTCTAATCTAATATAAATGATAATGCTATAATAATAAGTAGGTATAAAACACCTTTTCTTGGATATTTTCTAAGAAGATTTAGTTAACTCCCTACAGAAAACAGAGAAATTGTTTCATGCAAATAACTCGAGCGTAGGTGAACGAGATGAATTGCAGTAAAGCACTATGTCTAGTAACTCATCAAAAAAAACAACATGTAAATACAGGAAACATCATCTATGGAATGAATGCAAAAAAAACCGGCCAAGTGCGAGTCGGACTCGCGCACCGAGGGTTCCGTACAAATTTATATGTATCTATAAATATCCATTCTTAGCAGACCCCTGCTCTTAAGCAAAATGTGCCCAGTGTGGGATCATTGTAGATTGGTTACTGATATAGACAGACAGACAAACTAGATCTCGTTCAAACCAATTTTCGGTGGAAGTTTACATGGTAATGTACATCATATATTTTTTTTAGTTTTATCATTCTCTTATTTTAGAAGTTACAGGGGGACACACATTTTACCACTTTGGAAGTGTCTCTCGCGCAAACTATTCAGTTTAGAAAAAAATGATATTAGAAACCTCAATATAATTTTTGAAGACCTATCCCCCCCATGACCCCATGAAAAAAAAATTTTTGAGGTTCAGTTCTAAGTATAGGCAACCACCAAAATTTATTGTTTTTTTTCTAGTTTTGTGTGTAAATCTTAATGCGGTTCACAGAATACATCTACTTACCAAGTTTCAACAGCATAGCTCTTATAGTTTCGGAAAAAAATGGCTGTGACATACGGACGGACAGACGTGACGAATCTATAAGGGTTCCGTTTTTTGCCATTTGGCTACGGAACCCTAATTATTCTCGACCAGACGGAAATACACTGACGAGCAAAAATAACAGGCAACTTTTCAGGGAAGTCTACTCAATCTATTTTGTTTTTGCTTTCCGGTTCAGTTAGTTAAGATTTTACTTCAACGGATTAGTGTGTTTTAGCCATGTTTGATTCAGCCTTTTAAAAAACTATTTTTATTTCATTAATATCATATCAGCTAAAACTCTTTGTTTAGTGTAGTCGCAGAATGAAAAGGTTCGTCACTTTTCGATCTTAAATCGTTGACATAGAGTCGAAAAGTGACGAACCTTTTCATTGCGCGATTGTACCTACCTACGCATACAAAACCAACTGAAAGCCAGTAATCGAGCTTTTTCCAATTTGTTGTAGATACTACCTACCTTATTATGAATGTTAATTTTACAAGAATTACAAAGCGTTTTTCTAAACTGGATGTAGTAGTAAATAAAAAAAGTATTAGGTATATGAAAGGCATTATTCCGAAGAAGAGAAACTTCCACCATAATATATTATTGCATGTACGTTATTTACTATTAACTAAGAACTAGCATTGAAACTGGAATAGACGTAACAAAAAATCAATTTTCACATTTTGATAGGACACTCTGTAGGTACTTAGGTACCTATTCCAATTCCATTTTTTTCTTCTGTAAGAAACCACCTCAAATATTTTGAAATGAAAATAAAAAGTAAATAAGAGGAAATGAAAAATCACTTCTTTGGACTTCCAGCACGCTATCCTTATCTCTCGTAAATCAAATACGTAGATATTTTTTTTACTCGTTGCTCAATTTTTAAATTGCAAAAATCACCAAACACATTTTTACACAATATACTTCGTATTTTACTGATTTAATGGCAGCACACGGAACCCTAGTAACTTAGGCGGATTCATGACGTCAATGGACTATTTTAGTACAGTCGACTGCAAAGATATCGATACGGCCAAAGTTACAGAAATATGTTTACACGACCTTAAATCAAGTCAATAAAATCGTGTGTACATATTTTTGTATCTTTGGCTGTATCGATATCTTGGTAGTCGACTGTACAATACAATTCTAGTAGTCTGTCCATGACAGGAGGGAGAGAGACCACAGTTAATATCGATTGTTATTTGCCTATTTGCTTTTTTGGCTGAGGTAGGTACACAACACAAGACTTGGGATGCTCGAGTTGGATAATCAAATAAAGATTTCGTACAATCTTGCTCCTATTTAAATATTGAAAGACAAGTTAGTAAATAAAATATCGTCTCGTATGTTCTGTTGTTTGCGGTATTTTCTGCGACATCTCAATTGGATGGTAACAATGTATGAAAATATAAACTTGCTGATAGCAGCGCCTGACCTCGCGGTCAAGAAGTATATTGACCGGCGCATCTGACAAGAGTAAATTTTTATTTAAAATAAAAATATAACGATAAAAATTCAACTGATTGACTGACTTTATATTTTGACTTTTATTTTATTGTATTTTGTGTGACTATAAGGTTTATTACTGATTGACTGCTATTATCTAACTATCCATGTAGGTAGATATTTAGGGTTACAAATATGAAATTGCCGTTTTGTATAAGAACCAATTCAAGTGGCAATGAGCAGGGCACATCGCTCGTAGAACTGAGGGCCGATGGGGCCAAAAGGTTCTCTAGTGGCGTCCGTGGACGGCGTGAAAATGAAGCGACGACTTGATAAAGATTGCGGGAACGAGTTGGATGCGGAAAGCACAGGACCGATCTGTTTGGCGAACCTTTGGGGGAAGCCTATGTTCAGCAGTGGACATCTTTCGGCTGAAATGATGATGATGATGATAAGAATTATAAAAAGCTTTATAAAAAAAACAGAATCTAATATTCAGGTCCAAAATCCTTATTTCTGTACCTTTTCAGCAAGATACGGCAAGCTTCAATGCGTGCCCCACTTTGTACTTTACTAATCATATCAAATTTATGAACAAACTTTTATTTAATTAACTATTAAATTTGGTATTTTAGTTGCATTGCATGACAAGATATGTAAGTTCATTCAGCAAAAAAGTTTGCACTAAAAGGTTTTTTTTAACAGCAACTTATTATTTTAACTATTTAGTCTAAATTTATTATATGTATAGATTAGTTTTATTCAAGCCATGCCTCCAGTTCCTCAGTCTTTTGACATGGTTCGGCTTCCACCCTTACTAATTACTCATCGTTATTGACTTTTAGACGATAGTCTTCTTAGTGTTTACTTAATTCTTTTAAATAAATGAACATCCATTTCGAAAGCGATTAGCTAAAAACGTAGCATGCGTTCGTTGGTAAGTGTTCTTCCACAAACGCCGCACTGATGTTGTGAGCAGTGTGATGCGTTTGCACCATATCGATAGCCGTATTCGAAAACAACTTTAATTTTGGTTGTTTCCATATTTAAATTATATGCAAAATGAGGAAATAAATAAATAAACCATGGGATGATTGTCAGTAATTGATCTAGTCCCAAAGCAAAGCTTGTACTACGAATACTAGATAACGGATAACATAGGTTTGTTTATACATCGGTAGGTCTGAGAATAGGTCGTGGGCTATTTTTTATACCTGCCCCTATTCTTTGCGGACGGAGTCGCGGGCAACAGCTAGTCTATTATATAAAAATCTCGTGTCACGGTGTTTGTTATCGAACTCCTCCGAGACGGTTTGATCGATTCTTATGAAACTTTTTTGTCCGTACTCGGTAGGTCTGAGAATAGGTCGTAGGCTATTTTTTATACCTACCCCTATTCTTCGCGGACGGAGTCGTGGGCAACAGCTAGTGTATTTATATAGATAAAGGATTTGCCACACTGGGATGTGTTCTGCGGTTGCGGCCAGGTGCGTTCAATTTGACCTGATCGCGCTTGAAACGCGCTTGACTGTTACCCTACACATGATTTAGTCTATGAGCTTAAAACCTCTTTGACAAGTCAGTTCCTTAAACAAAATTAGACGTGAGTCCTGTCAAATTCCCCGCCAAAGCGAAGACACTTGTCTTGACGAAACTACTTAAGTCAGTGTATGGAGGAAGTTTTAACAATAAATTAATTTTTAAAGACAAAGTCCGTACGTTCCTACTTCAGTTGCATTCATAGTAGTGTGACCTGTAGACTAATTTTACTGGCTAACTCGTACACGTTAGTTTTGAAATGAATGAGTGTGATTGTTATTGTGAACGCGTTAGACAGTAAATGGCAAATGAAAATACTTACTATTGGTGAAGAACTTAAGTAAGTCACCTTTTGTATGTAGTAGTAACGTGTCCGTATAAACAAATTGACGTTCCAAATTTCAAAAATGACTTAAGTTCCATATTAATTCTGAGCACTACTAATACAATAAGTGACTTAGGTACTTAAGTTTTTCAACTATAACATCTCCTTTTTTCTCGGCAACTAGAATTTCTAACAATTCAATGCTCAGTACATAAATATACCAAATACATTCCTTGTTGTTTTCCTTTGTAAAATGGTTGCCTGGAAGAGATCGCTTCGAAGCGATAAGGCCGCCTATTTCTTACCTTGTATATTTTTACCATGTACTTGTTTTTCAGTATTATTTTCTTTGTGGTGTACAATAAAGAGTCATTGTATTGTATAAATATGTATCTACGAGGAAAGATCCAGAAATTATGGGTTAACAATCCATACTTCCATACTTTTGTTTGTTTGTTTGTCCTGCTTTCACGTCGAAACTGAGCGACAGATTGCCGTGATTTTTTTATGGACATAGGAAAATATCTCATTCCCACGGAAAAAGACTTTTAATCTACTTCAGCGGGGGTGAAGCCGCGGGCATTAGCTAGTTGTGTATATAATTATCTGTCCTGAACAAATTATTGGATCTCCTCTCGTACCAAAGTTCGCATGCACTGAAGCTTTTTTATTTATCTCTTAGGTACTATGTAGTGCAACAATGTACAGTTCTACGACTTTGTAACTTATTGATACTTCATAATAGCTACAAGGGGTCAGGGGGCGCACTGTTAACGTCGTTCGCTAGGCAATAGCGAGAAAAGAAAACAAGGTTGTTAACAGGTGATGTTATCTCAGCTAGTAGTATAAATAGGGGCTGAGTTGTAGTTGAAAGCACAGTTGAGCTCCCATTGGATCGGCTGCACGATGAAGGCTATTGCTTTATTGGTTCTTGGCCTAGCCGCCGTGGCTACGGCACGGCCTGAAGACGATCACACATTCGGTAAGACAATGATAGTACTTAGTTAAATAATTATTTGTTAAATTATAATAAACACATCAAGTACGAGTACATAGGGTAAATCGCCAATAACTGGCCACCGTTCAATAACTGGCCACCTCATACTAAAAATTAGTGTATTTTAGCAACACATTTGTTACTTTTTTTTTAATTATTTTTCTCGCTATCTCATATTAAGTATGTACTTACAGGTTTTTTTATTCTTTCTTTCTTATTGTTATAGTCGGGAACATAAATATACATGCGCTCCCTGGGCGTCAATATATCTATACACTTCTATGCCATGAACCATAAGGTTGATGATTGCATGTATTTGACGCGTTGGGTGTGTGGATGTTTGTGCTTTCGACTGTACGTTTCCTCCTACTCAGGTTTATAAAATTATATCATTAGGGGAGTTCTGTTATTGGCCTTAAGAATCACTCTGTAATTTAGGATAAACTTGATTGTACCGCTGTTGAACACCTAAATAAATAAATAAAAATGAACTCTATTCACCGATAGTAGAATCAATTTTTAGTATAAGGTGTTAATTGCTGGCCACCCTTCAATAACTGGCACGTCATACTAAATTGAATTACGTTTGTAGGGGAACAGAGTCCATTTTCAGTATGAGGGGGCCAGTTTTTGAAGGATGGCCAGTTATTGGCGATTTACCCTAGTCAAAGTTACAATATTAATAAAAATTGGTAGCATATATTTGTTTGCATGATTCTTTTTAAAGTTTTTTTTTTAATTTAATTAATAATTTTTTTTATTAAATACAAATTAATTTATAATTTAATTACCATGGTTCGAATTTTTCATCGCACGGTAAGATGAAAGAAAACTATGGAGTCTATATTAAAGTTAAAATTTAACTCATATTCATACTCATACTCACTTATTTTCTTAGTCTTATAATACTTTTATCCCTGACAGATCGAAAATGTAAATCGAAAGTTAATCTTACTTACTTAATGTAATTCAAATTAATTTTTGTATTTTCAAACCGCAATCTGAATGGGGCCCTGATTATAGTACGATGCGGGAAGTCTAGAATTTACTACCAACCAATATAAAACCTCTTTTATTCTAGAAAATATGAAAAACGTCGCCATGATATTATACTCATTTTACGATTGTAATTTTGAAATGGACAATACACAGGCTCCTGCCTTATCAAGATTTCGACGCCCATTTCTGTATCTACATGCCCTATGGATGTTACGAAATAGAAGCTTTCAAAATGTTCATTTTTTTATTGTGCGGCAGTTCGTTTTTAGGGTTCCGTACCCAAAGGGTAAAAACGGGACCCTGTTACTGAGGCTCCGCTGTCCGTCCGTCTGTCCGTCCGTCTGTCTGTCTGTCACCAGGCTGTATCTCGGGAACCGTGATAGCTAGAGAGTTGAAATTTTCACAGATGATGTATTTCGGTTGCCACTATAACAACAAATACTAAAAAATTGAATAAAATAAATATTTAAGGGGGCTCCCATACAATAAACGTGATTATTTTTGCTCGTTTTTGCTCGATATTGATAACGGCAAACAGGTAGACGCTTGAAATATTCACAGAATATTTAATTATATATTGACTTTAAAAATAAATCATTTAATGAAGATAAAAAAATATTTAAGGGGGGCTCCCATACAATAAACGTGATTTTTATAGATAATTGTACGGAACCCTTCGTGCGCGAGTCCGACTCGCACTTGGCCGGTTTTTTTATTTAAAATATCATTTAATTGAATTCAAATCGTTTGTTGCATTTAAAATTTACTCTCGGTATTAATTACAATGAATGAGTATGAGTTAAATTTTTACTTTAATATCGACTCCATAGTTTTCTTTCATCTTACCGTGCGATGAAAAATCTAAACCTTGTTAATTACAGGTCAATAAAATAATTAAATTACAGCAAATAATACTAAACTAATGTATGGATCTGCGCTAGGCAGAGTTGGACAGGGATAAATACATAGATATAATACTGTGAAGAAAGTGTACCTTGCTTTCACTGCGTCGCTTCTCGCAGGGCCCTGCTTGCATCCACGGCGCTCTTCAGCTCGATCCACTTTGAGTTGGTGTATGGGTGTGTGTGTGTATGTTTATAAATCCGATATAGCCCGAAAACCGTACTTTTAGTATTTAATTATGCGCACAAGCACTCGGCGCGTACCGACCGAATCTCGAGAGCTTTTGAACTGTCACCTTGACAGGTCAGAAGAGTATTTCTGGAGGATACACTGAGAGGTGTATTTTCCTATCAAGGTTGAAAACCGAACATTCCCCCGCCCAAGCCATTTCCAATGGCTTAATCCCGAAACAATCCGAATAGAAGAAACCGAAGCCTAATCCACAGGCAGCCGAGAAAGCTTGGCAATCGCTCGTTGTAAGACCGTGCCTTGAGCCAACTTAACGTCAGCAACCCGAACCGTACCATCTTTGCCTGGGTACAACTGGACGATACGTCCACGACGCCAATGTAGAGGAGGGGCGTTTTCCTCCTTTAATAGAACCAAATCTCCCACCTTGGGAGGGGCAGCAGGGTCATTCCACTTGACTCTCTGCTGTAGAGTATGGAGATACTCCAAATGCCAACGATGCCAAAATCTTTGTGAAATTTGCTGTAACAGCTGGAACCGAGTTAACCGATGCAGTTTCTCCTCTTGGAGGGGGAATTCAGGAACGCCATTTAAAGGCTGACCGATTAGAAAATGACCCGGAGTTAGAACCTCTGGGTCTTTAGGATCCGAAGAAAGGGGACACAGAGGTCGCGAGTTTAAAACGGCCTCTATTTTGCAAAATACGGTACTTAACTCCTCGAAAGTGAGAATGGTCTCTCCGATTACCCGTTTGAGATGAGTCTTGGCTGACTTCACAGCTGACTCGAACAAACCTCCCCATGAAGGGCATGCTGGGGGGTCAAATATCCATGAAATTCCACGACAAGCTAACTCATGACCGATTGTTCTTTGATTCTCAGTCAAAAAACTTTGAACTTCTCGTAAATAATTGTTAGCACCCTTGAAGTTGGTACCGCAATCCGACCGAATGATAGTAGGCAGCCCACGCCTAGACACAAACCGAGAAAGAGCTGCTATAAAAGCTTCTGTGGAAAGTTCCGAGACTACTTCCAGATGGACACTCTTAGTGGCCAAACAAACCAAAACGCATAGATAGACCTTTGTGATTTTCGGTTTCCGCAATTTATGTGATTTCACAAGGAACGGCCCTGCAAAATCTGTGCCAACACCTTCAAAAGGTCTGGCTGCTACAACCCGATCGCGAGGCAAATTACCCATTAACGGTTGAGTGGTAGATCCCTTCAGTTTGTAACACGGTATGCAGTTAGTGGTGACCTTATTAACCGCTCGTCGAGCCGATAATACCCAATATTTGCGTTGCAGAATACCTAACAACGTATTTGGACCGACATGTGCATTTTTTAAATGTAAATCCCGAATCAAAATAGTTACAAAGTGACCCGATTTAGGAAGCACTAACGGATGTCGCGAATCATAGGGTAAGTCCGAATTTTGTAGTCTACCACCTACCCGAAGCAACCCCTTAGAGTCTAGGAAGGGGGTTAGACGTTTCCAGTGGCCCTTAAGCCTTTGATTATTCCGCAGAGTATCAATTTCCTCGCCGAAGTTCTGGTTTTGAATTAAAGCTACACAAACCAACAAAGATTCTTCCCTCTCTTCAGGTGACAAATATTCCGATTTGATTTTGTTATCTTTATTCCGACAGTTATGAGAAAACCTCCGTAACCAACCTACGACACCGATTAATTTGTCGAGAGAACTATACCGATTTAAAACATCAAAATCCGAAACCGTTTGATCTTTACCGCTGGTTGCTACTAAGCAACGCAAACCAGGTAGTACAGCTGGCGCCTGTACTACCGAAACAGGCCAATGGGATTCAGGCCCCTGGAGCCATTTCGGACCCCACCATAAAGGATGGGAAACCAAGTCTGATGACTGACAACCTCGGGATGCACAGTCAGCCGGATTCATCTGGCCTGGAACGTGCCGCCACGAAATGTGTACCGCAGAATTCTGTAACTGTGACACGCGATTCGCTTCAAATACCTGTAGAGTATGAGGTGGCGTTTTAAGCCACGATAGGACAATGGAGCTGTCCGTCCATCCGTAAACCTCCGAGACATCCATGGTTCTTTGCAAACAAAGACAAACATGATGCAGGAGCTTAGCTAAGAGCACGGCTCCACACAATTCCAACTTTGGAATGGTGAGCCGAGATCTGATGGGAGCGACCTTACTCTTTGCCATTATCAGGTGAACCGAAGAAGAACCGTCCTCAGTGATGGTACGTAAGTAGACCACTGCTGCGTATCCTAATTCCGACGCGTCACAAAATCCGTGAACCGAAACTTGGCACGTTGACTTGGGAAACATACATCGCGGAACCTCGATCCGATTAAGGTTACATAAATCCATTTTAAACCGAATCCAGTCTCTCGCTAGACTCCCACCGATTTCTTCGTCCCACGTTAACTTTTCAAGCCACAAACGCTGGAGTAAACACTTTGCCCAGAAGGTAACCGGGCAAATCCAACCTGTAGGATCATACATCCGAGCAACGGTAGACAAGATTTGTCTCTTTGTAATCAAATTATCCGAAGTTAAAGTCGTCCGATATGAGAAATTATCCGAAATCGGATTATATTGAACACCTAAGACCGAAACCGAACTATCCACTTCAGGATTATCAAACAAATGAGGAACTTGCAAATGATCTTCTGGTAAGTCCTTCAGAAGTGCAGGACAATTGGATATCCATTTACGCAACTCGTATCCTGCCGAATCCATTATTTGGATTAATTCCCGTTGGAGTAAGAGAGCCTCCTCTTCGGTATCCGCTCCTGTCAAAATGTCATCGACATAGATATGTTGCTCTAGTGTGGCCGCAGCCTTAGGAAACCGTTCGCGTTCTCTATTTGCGAGTTCTAGTAAAGTCCGAATAGCCACGAAGGGGCTAGATTTTAAACCATAAGTATTTGTGTTCAATTCGTATACGAGCAGCGGCTCATGAGGCGACTCACGCCATAGAATCAATTGAAACCGCCTGTCCGAAGGATCAATCCAAGTTTGACGAAACATCATTTTAATATCCGTCACGAAAACAATCTGATGCTTCCGAAAGTGCATCAAAATCTCCGTGATGTCCCTATGAAGTTTAGGACCCGCATGTAGACAATTATTTAAGGATGCGCCCGACGACGTAGCGCAGCTCCCGTCGAATACGACCCGCAGTTTCGATTGTTCATCTTTACATACAGCATGATGAGGAATGACGTAAAACTCCTGACCCGATTGAAAGTCAAACTTTGAAAGTGACATATGACCGAGATTTGAATATTCCCGCATAAAGTTGATGTACTTTTCGCGTAAGGCAGGCTTCGCCTTAAGCCTACGTTCTAACGCCAGAAACCGTTTCTCCGCAATGGCGCGGGAATCCCCTAAAACCGGTCGCGATGATATAAATGGCAATTTAGTCATAAACTGTCCGTCATTCAACCGTACTGTATTATTTTTATAATGAAGCTCACACTCCTGGTCTAATGGATTAGACTGGCTCGCTTGGGGTGGCTCTTCCACCTTCCAAAACTTCTCTAAGGTATCCGAAATTGACGCGCCAAAAAACTCCGAATCATCTATTAGAGTTGAGGCAGCCGGCTGCACTAGCACCGGGCCTAACAACACATAACCGAAAACCGAATTATAAGCCGTCAGCCCGTTAGGCTGTAATACTATTTTATCTCCTCCAACTAGTGCGCCGAAAACATCCGAACCTAGTAATAAATCGATAGGTGCCGGTGAACCGAAATGTGGATCTGCCAGAGTTAAACCCTCTGTGAGCCGAAGAACCAAATTATTTAAAGTAAGTGCAGGCATGTGACCGATAATATTTTTCATACTAACCACTGGCGTGGTAACCATAGGAAACCGCTTAGTAACCGGAGAGAAGGTCAACGAACCCTTCCCACAAATACCGATAGCCTTTGTATTACCAATACCCCGAATATGGTTGTCCGATGGCTCTAGCCGTAATCCTAGCCTGCGAGCTAAATCCGAAGTTATTAAAGACCCCTGCGAGCCTACATCCAGTAACGCCCGAACTTCAATGCCCTTATCCAAATCCGAATTAAAATAAACTTTTACTAAAGCCGTGGGCAGTAGCACTGTTACTGGAAGTAGCCCCGGGGCAGTATGGCCGAGAGAAACCGTATCCTATGGTCTAGTATACTGCTGGTCGTGATGACGGGCAGTATCTCTTTCGCCATGACGACGTTGGTCATGACCATCACGAACCTGACCCTCACCTTGGTCATACTCTCTCCGCTGTTGATTCTGATGAGGAGACCGAGGTTGAGTGCGAGACGGATTCACTCTTCGTCCAGACCGAGAAGGCGAGCCACGGTGTGAACGTGGTGGATCCGAACCAATATGACCCCCGCCCGTACGGGCCGGTGACCGCTCAGCCGAACGCCGTTGGTTAGGGTGGCCCTGATGAGAACCCGACCGATTGAAACACAATAAGGGATGATGTTTCCTACTCCCACACGATGCACAGTTAGGAACCCGATTACAATATTTATATCCATGTGGTCCGAGGCAAAAGAAACAAAACCGATTTTTCTGCACATAATCCTTCCGAGCATATGGGGACATCGCTTTGAACTCCAAACAGTGTGGAAGATCCCGATGGTCCCGATCTCCACAAAAGCCACAAGGCTGGATAAGTGTCACTCCTGTGAACTGCGGTGCCCTACGACGTGGCCTAGATGGACTCGCAACAGGCTCCTGAACGGGATGCCCAGGGTCAGCCCTGGCACACTCCAACAATCGACATTCTACCTCGAGAAATTCCTGTAAATCCGAAAATGTTGGAATGGTCTCCGCTTCATTCCCACACTTTTGCTCAAACCGTGTCTTGAGATTAGTAGGCAATTTTGCCAGACAGATATGGACAAGTAGAAAGGACCACTCAATGACAGGAAAACCGAGACGCTCCAATGAGTTGACTGCCATAATGATTGGATTGAGAAACTGTGCCCGCAGACCGATAAGTTTGGGAGACACAGACGGCAGGTTAAGGATTTGGTCCACATGCACGTCTGCCAGCCGACGGGTATTTTGGTACCTTTTCATTAAAAGTTCCCTTGCAATTTGGTAACCCTCATCCGATATCCGCAAATGTTGGATCAAACCCCGAGCCTCACCAGAGAGGCACGACATGAGATAGGCCAACTTTTGAGCCCCCGATAAGTCCGAACGTGAATCCACCAAACTATCAAACAAATTATTGAATCCCACCCATTGGTCCATTGCCCCAGCAAAGGACGGTAATTGTAATGTTGGCAACCGAGATAATAGTCCATCTGACTCCGACCGACTTGAATCCGACTTACTATCCGACCTATCAATAGTTTGTTTATATTCAAAATTCGCCTCCATTAGCCTATCGAAAGCCTCTAAACCGCGCGTATACTCAAGGCGACATGCAGCAAGAATTTCCGCCTGAGCTGGTACGTCCAAATCCGCTAGTTCGATAATCCGTTGAAACGCCTCTTCAAATTTTAAAAATTCCGTATTTACCGTTAATAAGCGCATTTTCAATCGACCCGCATGCTCCGATCGCGTAATAAGGTCCGCACTATCAATCAACCATTGTAGTTTAACTTTAAATACCGAGAAACTATATTTAAACGACATCGTAATGTTTATCAATTCACTCACCGAAAATAAGTAATTAAATCCGTATATTACTTATCAAACAGTAAACACCGAATGTTACACGTATTACGCAAGCCGAAATTCACTTATTCACTTCACTATTTCACTTGAACACTTATTTAAACCGTAAATAAACACCAATAAACCGATCAAAACAATCCAAACACAAATTACCAGTAGATAACAAGACAAGTGATTGACAAGAATTGTCAAACGTCAAACGTCAAATTCAAGTGACACCATAGAAATCCGAACTGTCATATATGACAGCGTTTATTAACACAAGCCCGAATACACCCAAGTTACCAACCCACTATTAAAAATATAAACCGAATTGAAATTCGAAGGTAGGTATAAAATCCTTTGTTCGAAGATAAAATAAGGTCAATCCGACCGAAATAACCAAAATAAACCGAAATAAAGCCGAAACAACCACGCTCTGCTACCAAAAATGTATGGATCTGCGCTAGGCAGAGTTGGACAGGGATAAATACATAGATATAATACTGTGAAGAAAGTGTACCTTGCTTTCACTGCGTCGCTTCTCGCAGGGCCCTGCTTGCATCCACGGCGCTCTTCAGCTCGATCCACTTTGAGTTGGTGTATGGGTGTGTGTGTGTATGTTTATAAATCCGATATAGCCCGAAAACCGTACTTTTAGTATTTAATTATGCGCACAAGCACTCGGCGCGTACCGACCGAATCTCGAGAGCTTTTGAACTGTCACCTTGACAGGTCAGAAGAGTATTTCTGGAGGATACACTGAGAGGTGTATTTTCCTATCAAGGTTGAAAACCGAACAACTAACAAAAAATCATTAAATAAAAAATAACAACAAATAATCAAAAATAAAACAAAGTTATAAAAAACTAAAACTAAGTACCACCACCCCGCGCCATACCCGGCTCAAAAGTGCCCATAATACCGGCAGCATTGCCCCGATGTATGGTCAGCACAATCTGCTGAACCAAGTACGACCCGGAGCGAGGGTCGCCGCCCCTGTCCCGTAACCTACAGCCCAAATCCCAGACTGAATGAAATGAAAGACTTAGCCTCAGCACCCCAGGGACCAGCCGTTTCGTCCGCAAAAGGCACGAAGTCATACGAAGGCTCCAAGGCCGAGTACTTGAGGTGCTTGGACCTCGCGGCATTCTCAGCCGCGGATCCAGCAAACCTCGACGTGCAACTCAAGTGAGACGGCGCGACGGTACGGTACTCACGCACGTCGCATCCCACAAGAGGCAGCGCCCTCTCTGCCAAGTAACCAGCGTAAGACCATCAGGCCTCTTGCCGTCACTACGGCTCAACCCCGGAGGCTCCAAAACGCTGGGCATATTCGCCGCTTTTTTACGTACATATACCTCATTTTATTTAGATTCAGTGTTACTGATAAGTCTGTACCGTTTAAGTGGTCCATAATTTTACTAGACACAGTCACAGATGTGTGATCTTCGAATATCAAAAGTCATTGTCTTGTTTACAGTCTCAATGGATATCAAGCAAAGGCAAACATTTATCCTGAAGTTGCTGAACCACGTCATGGAACCCTGCATGTACAAAGACATCGTAGACATTGGCAAAAACTTTAAGATTGAAGAGAACGTTGATTTATACACCGTAAGGGACATTTAATTGTACTTCGTAATTTTTTTTAATGTTTTCTACCAGGGTTAGCAACATTTAATTGTATTTAATTTCCTACAGAAATCTGATGTTGTCAAACGTTTCGTCAATCTGCTCAAGTTTGGCGTACTGCCTCGTGGTGAAGTGTTCACTATCCACATCGAGCGCCAACTCGATGAAGTCGTTACCATGTTCCACATGCTGTACTACGCCAAGGACTTTACCACTTTCATCAAAACAGCTTGCTGGATGCGCTTGTACATGAACGAGGGTATGTTCGTCTATGCTCTTACCGTTGCCTGCAGACACCGCGAGGACTGCAGAGGAATCATCCTGCCTCCTCCTTATGAAATATACCCCTACTACTTCGTGCGCGCCGATGTCATTCAAAAAGCATACATGCTTAAGATGAAGAAGGGGCTCCTCGACCACAAACTGTGCGACTTCTATGGCATCAAGAAAACTGACAAGGATGTTTTCATAATCGACGAGAACGTTTACGACAAACGCGTTTACCTCAACGATGAAGACAAACTCAGATACTTCACTGAAGATATTGACTTAAACACCTACTACTTCTACTTCCACGTCGACTATCCGTTCTGGATGAGGGACACCGTTTTTGACAAGTTCAAGGTCCGACGTTGCGAACTGACTCTGTACATTTACCAACAAATCCTGGCCAGATATTACTTAGAGAGACTGTCCAACGGAATGGGAAAAATCGAAACTTTGTCCTGGAACAAGCCTGTCATGAAGGGATACTGGCCTTGGTTACAACTGCACAATGGTGTCTACCTACCAAACAGATTCAACAACTACGTCGTCGTTCGCGATGATAATGTCAACGTGGTCCGTTTGGCTGAGAGCTATGAATTGATCATCAAAGAAGCTATCGTCAAGGGATACATTGAAGTAAGTTTTCAGATTATTTACCTAAATTTAATGGTACATTATTCCATATTTGTATATCAATCTTTATCTTGCTTTTCCGTATTTAACAGATCAATGGAATCAGGTTGGAGCTGACTAAGTCTGATGACATTGAAACTCTGGGAAAACTTATCTACGGCAAGATCGAGAAGCGTGATGTAACTACTACAACTACTACCGAAACTGAGGCTTACCGTTATCTGCTCATTATCATGAAAGCAGTTCTTGGACTCAACACTTTCCGTTCCGACAAGTAAGTTCATTGTGAATTTGTAATCTTTTGTAAGCCTTTAAAATTACACTTCACATTTAATTTAATTTAATTTAATTTCATTTCATTTTTTTCATTTTTTAATAAATTCAAAAAAGTGAAAAGTCAAGAATAATTTCAATTTTCATTGTTTCTGATGCTATTTTTTTTTCTGCAGTTATTTCGTGGTGCCTAATATATTGGACAACTACCAAACTGCTCTTCGCGATCCAGTGTTCTACATGCTCCAGAAACGCCTTGTCTACTTAGTGATCCTGTTCAAGACGCGTCTGCCTTGCTATACCAAAGAAGAGCTCCTATTCCCCGGTGTTAAAATCGAAAATGTTGTGGTAGACAAACTTGTCACCTATTTTGATGACTACCTGATGGATATGACCAATGCTGTCACCTTAAATGAGGAAGAAATGAGGAAGGGCAAGTCTGACATGACATTCATGGTTCGCAAGCGCCGCCTGAATCACCAGCCTTTCAAAGTAACGCTTGATATTATGTCTGACAAAGCAGTTGACTGCGTCGTCAGGATCTTCTTGGGACCTAAGGAAGACCACTTAAACAGACTCATTGATATCAACAAGAACCGTGTGAACTTTGTCGAACTTGACTCCTTCTTATACAAACTGACCAGTGGAAAGAATACCATCGTCAGAACCTCAACTGATATGCACAACCTAGTACGTGACCGTATCATGACTCGCGACTTATGGAAGAAGGTGGAAACCATTACAGATGTTCGTGATTTGTTCATTAAGGACCTTAAGAACTATATGACTGGTTTCCCGACGAGACTATTGTTGCCTAAGGGTAAAGTGGGAGGTATGAACATGATGATTTATTGCATTGTTACGCCCTTAAGACTGGTTGAGAACATTGACCTCAATCTGTTGGACACCAATCGCAAGGACCTCACAATGGATTTCAGGTCGACCACCCTGCTTGATAAGATGCCTCTTGGTTTCCCCTTCGATCGTCGTATTGACGTGACTAAGTTCTTCACGCCTAACATGAAATTCGTTGACGTTACAATCTTCCACAAGACAATGGCCTGTGATATGAAGAACCGCTGGAACAAGTACGTTCTGAAGCACTACGATATGGTGGACAGAACTGAAAGGTTCGACATGGACGTGTCCTTTGTCGACACTGACATCAACAGCAACATTCATCGCGATGTGAACCTAGTTGACCTGTAAACATTTTAGTTGGAAGGTAGTCTAAATGAAACGGATGCTTAATTCAATGACACGATGACTGCAGCAAATGAAAAATCAACAAAAATAAATTGCAATGTTTAAAATATATTTTTTTTTATTCACCCAGACATCAACGTTTTGCTTAAGTTATAGATGAATATACTTATTCGTACTGTGTTGAAAATAACACGATAAAATTTGTTAAAGTTGTTTTAAATCAAGCTTAATAAAAATGTCAAATTTAAAGAACGCTGATTAATTTAAAAGTCAAAATTGCAACTCCTGTTGTTAGTTAATCTTTAATCTATATATATAAAAGAAGAAACTGACTGACTGACTGACTGACTGACTGACTGACTGACTGACTGACTGACATATCAACGCACAGCCCAAACCACTGGGCCTAGAGATTCCAAATTTGGCATGTAGGTTCCTTATAAGGTCTAGGGGTGCACTAAGAAAGGATTTTTCAAAATTCACTCCCTAAGGAAGTGAAAAGGGGGTCCAAAGTTTGTATGGGGAAACAAGATTAGTTCGACTATTTTATTCGAAACTTCACAGAAGTACTCCTAATGGTAAATGAGTAAACACGTGTTTCAGGTTTTTTGAGAATTCAACCCCTAAAAGGGGGGAAAGGGGTAACAAAGTCTGAAAATCAACATGGGTGTTGTTTCTATGGTTTATCGGGTCGCTGGTTATAAAAACAACAACGGTTTTAAAATCCGACGTGGCGGACGTAAAATACCATCTCCCTGGATGGGGTGGGATGGGGTTGAAATGTCTAAATAAACTAAATGACTGTTGATATATCAACGCACAACCCAAACCACTGGACCTAGAGACTTGAAATTTTGCACATAGATACCTTATACAATGTAGGCATCTACTAAGGAAGGATTTTTGGGAAATCCCACGGGAACGGGAAAAAACAGGATTTATATATTCGATTCCGAGTGACCCTATCTCAGTAACTATAATAACTAGACTCTTCAAATTAAATACACAGGTAGGTATTACATTAGTTAAAACATTAATTTCAGGATTTTTCAAAATTCCACGGGATAAGGAAAAAACGGGATTTATATATTCAGTTCAACGGGATCCTATGAACTATAATTACTAGACTCTTCAAGTTTGACATAAAAGTAGGTAATTATAACAGTAAAAAACAGTTTTAAGGATTTTCGGAAATTCCCACGGGATAAGGAAAAAAACGGTATTTTTCGTTTTACTGGTCGTAGAAAGTTGAAATTTGGCATGTAGGTTGCTTGGGAAGTGTAGAGGAGGATTGAGAGAGGGCTTTCCAAAATTCCAACGGGAACGGGAAAAAACGAGATTTTTCGTTTTACTGGTCGTAGAAAGCTGAAATTCGGCATGTAGGTTGCTTGGGGAGTGTAGAGGAGCATTGAGAGACGACTTTCCAAAATTCCCACGGGAACGGGAAAAACGGGATTTTTCGTTTTACTGGTCATAGAAAGCTGAAATTTGGCAAGTGGGTTCCTTGGGGAGTTTAGGGGAGCATTAAGAAAGCATTTCCCGAAATTCTTACGGGACCGGGAAAAAACGGGATTTTGCGTTTTACTGGTGGTAGAAAGCTAATAGCTGTAAGTAGGCCGCAAAGGGCTCTATAACCGACTTCAAAAAAGGAGGAGGTTATGCATTCCACTTTATGTATTTTTTATGTAGGTATGTTCACCGATTTCTCGGTCAATTGTGGACCGATTATAAAAATTATTTTTTAATTCTAAAGAATGGAATATACTCCTGAGATGCTCCCATTGTCACCAAATCAGGATCTGATGACGGGATCTCAGGGAAATCGACGGCAACCCTCAAATTTTGTAGGCACGCATTACGTTTTTCATATATTTTCTCAAGCTATTTAAGTGTTTGCGTCTGGTAGACATCATCTCATGTTGATGAGCTGATGATGGAAGGTAAATCTCCTTAATGGTTAGGAGTTGAGGATATTTTTTCAAATATTATAGGTACGTATAGTCCGATAATTGTATTCTTTCAAGTTATCCAAGTGAGCTGATGATGGAAGGTTAAACTCCTTAACGGTTAGCAGTCTTAACGGTTTGGAAGTTTCTTTAAATATCATATGCACGTATAGAACTTTAGTTGTATTCTTTCTGGTTATTCAGATGAGCTGATGATGGAAGGTATAACTCCTTAACGGTTAGGTCACACAACACCTTAACAAGATACTATAATATGTATAATATCAATGCTAAGTAGGTACACAGCGCTTCCAGTTACTCAAGTTTCCGTAGAAGGTAAGAAAACATTGAATTATACCTAATGCAGGACAGGGGAAAGTAATAATAGGTTTTATATTATTAACAAGTTTGGTTATTTAGTGCCCGCTTCCGAATTAGTGAAAAACATTGTATAATAAAGAAAGTTTAGTCGGGCTTGCTTGCATGCTTGCTTGCTTCCGTGCATGCATGCTTTCTTGCATGCTTGCTTGCTTGCCTGTATGCTTGCTTGCTTGATATCTTGATTCTTAGGAATACTCATGGTACACGCGAGCGAAGCCGCGGGCAAAAGCTAGTCATTGATATATTCTTATAATGTGTTTTTTGCCTTACATAATTGCAAAACTGGCACAAAACATCACTCAGATAATCACTCAGATATCTTTTAAATGTGATGAGTAAGGCTCTGGGTAGTCCTAGCGTAATGATAAACTTCTTGGGATTAATTTTCAAATCAACCGTGGTCAGCTGATTTAAAAGTTCGAGGAAGTAAACATACATCAGGCCTTTAGCATACTTTGATTTTGATTGTAACTTCCCCTGCTTCCCTTGGAATTTCACACATACCCGGGATAAACAAGTAGCCAATGTTTATTTAAGATAGTTTTGCTATCTATTAGTAAAAGATTTTTTAAAATCGTTTCAGTGATTTTAGAGATTACTCCTTACATACAAACAAATGATTTTTTTTTCGATGTACATAATAATTATATTGATTACAGTCTAACAGAAATAATAATAACTATCACTAGGGCTATTTGTTAGCGCAATAGAACCCAAAACAATGATTTTTAGAATTATTGTCTGTTTGTCTGTTTGTCTGTGCGTTTGTGCGCGCTAATCTCAGAAACGGCTTAACCTAGAAGGATGCGGTTTTCACTTACATGTTGGTATTTTTTTAGATTAACATTTAGTGTTTGTTTCATTTGAATCGGTTGACAAATAAGAAAGATACGATACTTTCAGTGTAAGATAGCCCATTTATCGGGGAAGGCTATCTATATATATAAAAGAAGAAACTGACTGACTGACTGACTGACTGACATATCAACGCACAGCCCAAACCACTGGGCCTAGAGATTCCAAATTTGGCATGTAGGTTCCTTATAAGGTCTTGGGGTGCACTAAAAAAGGATTTTTCAAAATTCACTCCCTAAGGGGGTGAAACGGGGGTCCAAAGTTTGTATGGGGAAACAAGATGCGTTTGACTATTTTATTCGAAACTTCACAGAAGTACTCCTAATGATAAATGAGTAAACACGTGTTTCAGGTTTTTTGAGAATTCAACCCCTAAAAGGGGGAAAAGGGGTAACAAAGTCTGAAAATCAACATGGGTGTTGTTTCTATGGCTAATCGGGTCGCTGGTTATGAAAACAACAACGGTTTTAAAATCCGACTCCCTGGATGGGGTGCGATGGGGTTGAAATGTCTAAATAAACTAAATGACTGTTGATATATCAACGCACAGCCTAAACCACTGGATCTAGAGACTTGAAATTTTGCACATAGATACCTTATACAATGTAGGCATCCACTAAGGAAAGATTTTTGGGAATTCCCACGGGAACGGGAAAAAACGGGATTTATAAAATTCGATTCCGAGTGACCCTATCTCAGTAACTATAATAACTAGACTCTTCAAATTTGATACACAAGTAGGTATTATATATTAGTTAAAACATCAATTTCAGGATTTTTCAAAATTCCCACGTGATAAGGAAAAAACGGGATTTATATATTCAGTTCAACCGGATCCTATAAACTATAATTACTAGACTCTTCAAGTTTGACATAGAAGTAGGTAATTATAATAATAAAAAACTGTTTTAAGGATTTTCGGAAATTCCCACGTCATAAGGAAAACACGGGATTTTTCGTTTTACTGGTCGTAGAAAGCTGAAATTCGGCATGTAGGTTGCTTGGGGAGTGTAGAGGAGGATTGAGAAAGGACTTTACAAAATTCCTACGGGAACGGGAAAAAACGGGATGTTTCGTTTTTGTGATCGTAGAATGCTGAAATTTGGCATGTAGGTTGCTTGGAGAGTGTAGCGGAGCATTGAGAGAGGACTTTCCAAAATTCCCACGGGAACGGGAAAAAACAGGATTTTTCATTTTACTGGTCGTAGAAAGCTGAAATTCGGCATGTAGGTTGCTTAGGGAGTGTTAAGGAGCATTGAGAGAGGATTTTCCAAAAATCCCACGGGAACGGGAAGAAACGGGATTTTTCGTTTTACTGGTTGTAGAAAGCTGAATTTGGCATGTAGGTTGCTTGGGGAGTGTAGAGGAGCATTGTGAGAGGACTTTCCAAAATTCCCACTGGAACGGGAAAAAACGGGATTTTTCGTTTTACTGGTCGTAGAAAGCTGAAATTCGGCATGCAGGTTGTTTGGGGAGTGTAGAGGAGCATTGAGAGAGGACTTTCCAAAATTCCCACGGGAACGGGAAAAACAGAATTTTTCGTTTTACTGGTCATAGAAAGCTGAAATTCGGCATGTAGGTTGCTTAGGGAGTGTAGAGGAGCATTGAGAGAGGATTTTCCAAAATTCCCACGGGAACGGGAAAAAACGGGCTTTTTCGTTTTACTGGTCGTAGAAAGACGAAATTTGACAAGTGGGTTCCTTGGGGAGTGTAGAGGAGCACTAAGAAAGCATTTCTCGAAATTCTTACGGGAAAGGGAAAAAACGGGATTTTGCGTTTTACTGGTTGTAGAAAGCTAAAATTTCAAAATTCATAAATTCACACTGTAAATAGGCCGCAAAGGGCTCTTTAACCGAATTCAAAAAAAGGAGGAGATTATGCATTCCACTTTATGTATTTTTTTATGTAGGTATGTTCGCCGATTTCTTGGTCAATTGTTGACCGATTATAAAAAATATTTTTTTATTCGAAAGAATACAATATACTCCTGAGATGGTTCCATTGTCACCAAATCAGGATCTGATGACGGGATCTTAGGGAAATCGAGGGCAACCCTCAAATTTTGTAGGCACGCTTTACGTTTTTCATATATTTGCTCAAGCTATTTAAGTGTTTGCGTCTGGTAGACATCATCTCATGTAGATGAGCTGATGATGGAAGGTAAAACTCCTTAACGGTTAGGAGTTGAGGATATTTTTTCAAATATTATAGGTACGTATAGACCGATAGTTGTATTCTTTCAGGTTATCCGGGTGAGCTGATGATGGAAGGATAAACTCCTTAACGGTTAGGAGTTATAGGAAGTTTCTTCAAATATCATATGCACGTATAGACCTTTAGTTGTATTCTTTCTGGTTATTCAGATGAGCTGATGATGGAAGGTATAACTCCTTAGCGGTTAGGTCACACAACACCTTAACAAAATACTATAATGTGTATAATATCAATGCTAAGTAGGTAGGTTTCCGTAGAAGGTAAGAAAACATTGAATTATACCTAATGCAGGACAGGGGAAATTAATAATAGGTTTTATATTATTAACAAACCTGGTTATTTTAGTGCCCGCTTTCGAATAGTGAAAAACATTGTATATAAAGAAATACTGTAAAGGACCGTATCTACCTGAAGTTTAGTCGGGCTTGCTTGCTCGCTTACTTGCACGCTTTCTTGCACGCTTGCTTGCTTGCGTGCATGCATGCTTGCTTGCATGCTTGCATGCTTGCTTGCTTGCCTGTATGCTTGCTTGCTTGATATCTTGGTTCTTTGGAATACTCATGGTACACGCGAGCGAAGCCGCGGGCAAAAGCTAGTAGGCTATAAAATAAATCATCACGCTGGGAGTACGGTGGTGAATGTGAACGCGGGTATGCGGGGGGAGGGGTTCAGCGGGGGGTTGGGGTTGGGAGGGTGGTGCGGGGTTGGGGGGGGGGGTAATTTTTTATATCGAGGAACTAAGGAGAGCCATAATTGATGAAAAACAAATTAGATGAAAAAAATAAGCTGCCCAAATTACTAATTCTACGCGGACGGAGTCGCGGGCAAAAGCTAGTTTATAATATAAGTAGGAAGTAGGATTATGAGTTGAAATCGGGTTTTGTTCCGCGTACCTTGATTTCTGAGAAGCCCGATATTTCGGCACAGTTGCCGCGCGTTGCAGACGCGTTTCGTGATCATGGCGCGGAACAAAACCCGATTTCAACTCATAAATTTAGTAATGATCGCGATAGTCTAAAATATTGTATTAGGAAGTAGGATTGTGTGTATCATCATCATTTTAGCCGAAACACATCCACTGCTGAACATACGGCTCCCCCAAGGCTCGCCAAACAAATTGGTCCCGTGCCATCCGCATCCAACGCAATCCCGCAACCTTAACCAGGTCGTCACTCCATCTTATTGGAGGCCTACCTACACTGCGTCTTCCGGTCCGTGAACGCCACTCGAGAACCATTTTGCCCCATCGGCCATCAGTTCTACGAGCGATGTGCCCTGCCCACTGCCACTTGAGTCCGGCGATTCTTCGAGCTATAGGTATATGTCGGTGACTTTAGTTCTTGCGCGGATTTCATCATTTCTAATGCGATCCCGCAGAGAAGCTCCAACCATAGCCCTCTCCATTGCCCTCTGAGTGACTTTGAGCTTCCTTATGAGGCCCATCGTTAGCGGTCACGTCTTAGTGCCATAAGTCATCACTGGCAACACACACTGGTCAAAGACTGACTGACTGGATTGTGTGTATGTAAAACAGAAATTAATGTAAATTGCAACTAAATCGGCTCAGTAATCTCTGAGACAGACTTCAGACAGATACACAAGTGATCTAGGTTCTACTTTTCAATTTGAGATACATAATCCTACAAGGAATAGATCTTTCCAGTTACAGGGACCGAAACAGGGACCCCATTTCAACGACGACGACGTATCCAATACGTAAATATATCCCTCAATAGAATCATCCCTCATGTGTGTTACTGTGGAAATGACCCACTAACATTTGGGACATGACATTATCCTGTACATTTCCCCCCTTGGTTCGAATAAAGTCTGGAAATGCTTTATTGAGAATTCGTATTCGTCTTTATTTAGTGGGAATATAATATTCTGCGCCACCATAATTGTAACGACAGCAAAAGAGGACAATGGCCTCTTGTTTAACGCATTAACTCCACCTGACTTCCATAGGTGCCACCGACGCACATATGCGTTTAAAATTTATGAATAATTATGACAGCGGCACTGGGCGAAGTCCCGAAAACGCATATATGCGTCGATGGCAGTAAATGCGTTAAGTATCGAGTTCCACTTTGATACTCGGGACGTCTCAGTTTTAACCGTAAAGGTTCGTGTTTTCTCATAGAGCACCTTATTAAAATCCTAGAATTTAATCACATAAAATATCCAAACCTATTTAATGTAATTAATAACAAAACCTCAGCCTAAGTATTGCAATTCCGATCTCTCTCGATGTATGTTGAGAATTGCCGAGTGCCAAAGTGGAAATCTTACTGTATTGCCCTCATACGAAAAAAAAGCCGCTAAGCAGCTTAGCGGCTTTTTCACATTTATTTAAGCATAAAAATGTACGGACGATTTCCTTTCGACCCAACTGAGAACCATATTTTTATCTCTATTAGTTTCCGAGATATGTTAAGCATTTAGCCCGCTAAATGCAGCTTTTTTGGTCCTTTCATAAGAAATAAGGCAGTTTTCTGATGGCAATACGCTTTAAAAAGGTTAAAGTACTTTGACGGCGGTTTTACTTATTGATTCCCCGAAAAAAAATTTTTTAATACTATACAACAACGTCGTTAACTACCGTTACTTACCTAAACGGCGGTTAAGTGACTATAACTGCCTTATTGTTTAGTATAGTTTTTAAAAAAGTATTGGATAAATAAGCTAAAAAGCCGCTATCATATTTCCATACGCTAAGATGCCGCTAAGTACCTTTAACGGCTATGATGTGTAGTAAAGCTGACCATTTTATAAACAAAATACGAAACTAAAAATGTTCAACGGCTTTTTATGTACGAAAATAATAAAAATATATGATCAAAAATCTTTAGGTACTAAACGCCGTTAACCTACAATACTACTTTAAAACGCAGCTGAAAGACTAGGTGTGCCTTTAACTTCGTTTTAATTTAGTATTAACCATAAATTTAGTAATAGATTTAGTGTAAAACTAAGTTAAAAAGCGGTTATTTTGCTTAGCGGTGTTATTGGTTTGTTACGCTTAAAAAATCAAATACTTGAGCTGACGTTAAAAAGGCGCTAAGTTTTCTTGCGGTTTTCTTTCTTATGATCGCTGAACAGTTGATAGGAACCATAAATATGTAAAGAATATAATAAGTAAAAAAGCCGTTAAGGTATATTTAACGGCCTTTTCGTCTAGGAATTTAATAAAATGAAGAGATAGTGTACTGAAATAAAACACAAATTGAGTGTTTTTAAATACTTTACCAAGCACTAAACACCTAATTTGTATGTAAATAGATACGTCATACGGTCTTCTACCAAACTCAATTCACAGACTTGCAGAAATGCTTATAGAATTCTAGACAAATACATTCCCACCTTTTTTCCATTTTTCTCAAAACTACTTTTTGTCACTTAGCGGCCTTCTCTTGTATGAGGGCAGTGTACCTGGACGACCGAGCTTGGCTTGAACGAACTTAGAAGGCATAACTTTGTCTACATACACGATTTCATTCAAATTGTTAGAATAGTTGTATGTATGTAAAACTCTTAATTGTACATAAAAACAAAAAATTGACAGAGTACAAAAAAAAATGATAGTAAAAGGTGAACTTATCTCATAAATGGATCTCATCCTGATAACATTTTGTTTAGTTTCACCAAACCAATTAGTATGTGCAAGAATAGCAGTGGCGAAGGGTGCTAACAACCCGATTCCTTCCGGGTTGCCTAAAATTTTGAAGTAATCAAACGCTTCTATTAATAACCCGTTGTGTGTAATACAGGCATACTCTTCCCTAATAAACTTAACTTTTTTTCAACACGATGCAGAATCAAAACGCAACGTAATACTCTCACAAAAACGATTCATTCACGATCTCTAATAGTAAATGCCGGTCGGAAATATCAGAAATTGTACACTCAGACATTTAAATAATTCATTGACAAACACCCACACCACTCCAGGAAACATCGCGTATTTATGCTACTTAGATAACCCGGGATTAAGCGGCTTATTACATTTAAAAAAAGACTTTGTGTGTTGTGCGTAAGGCTCACTTTCACTTTGCTTGCCGAAGCCGCGAGCCGCGAGCCGTGAGCGGCTTCTTGGAACATTTTTGGCGCTACGATCGCCTACTTATACAAAATTACTGCAGCGAAATGGAACGTAAAATATCGATGATTTAGTGTAAAACAAAAACAATTATATTTTATCTGCTTTTATTATTAAGGTTTATAAACTGGCGAAATTAATATTAGATTAGAATTTTATAAAATAACACCGTCACTTATTGGAAATAATTGTAATGGCAACATTACGATTGATTTGTCATTGATTACAAACTTCATATTTCGTTTCTTGTTGTGAAGTATTATTATTGTTTATTAGTAGTACATATATCGTTTTAATTTAATAAAAAAATACATAGCCAGATTAGTGTTGATGCTCGAAACCAGTGAAATTTCGTAATATCGGATTGTGCAAACTTATAGTGTCAAGTGGTCAGTTTAATTTATATTTTATCTTCGGTCGGACTCGCTAGATAAATTATTTTGTATTTACTAGGCTTAATAAAAGTAGAAAAGGCTCCTTAAATTAAAACTGATTGTGGATGCGAATTTGTTGAGTGACGATTTTAGAAGTTATGTCCTAATTTTCAAGAAGAGAATAAATAAAAAGGGTAAGATAAAGGTTAGTAGTTTTCGCCAGAGGCGGCGCTGGGTAAGGGCGACGTGGGCCACCGTCTGTCTGAGGGTCCTCGCGCCTCGAAAGTTTCCCGTTTTTTGCTCATTACATCCGTAATCTAATGTGTGGCGCGCCATCACAGGGCCTCGCAAATTGTGTCTTGTCTTGCCCACACCAAATTTAGGTTCTGCGCCGCCACTGGTTTTCGCTACGGCTTTACCTGAAAAAATTTTCACGCTTCGCCACTGAAGAATAGTTCGTTTACAGTCCCTTAGTTAAGATATCTGAAGCTTTGAACGAAAGATAAAATTAATAATGCTAAAGACTTACTTTAGTAGATTGTTCAACAAGGGACTAAAAGAAGCCATAATGACACGAGATATTTAGCCACCCGAGCGATAGCGAGGGAGGCTATAATTCGAGTTGTCATTATGGTAGTTTAGTCCCGCGTTAAACACTCTACTTTTCACTTTGAATGCGAGGAAAAAAACGACGTACAAAATTACTTTTTTATAACGTATGCTCAATACGAGCAATGGACATCTGTTCAAAATTCAAATAGCAAAAAAAATACCGCTGTCTTTTCTTTTCTTTTATATTTTTTAGTAAAGTGACGCTTTAAATGCTTGCATAATTAGCCAACAGATTCTAACTTAAAGACTATGTTAAAACTAATTGGACTATGCATGTAAGAATGATAATTGTTCATTCATTAGAATCGGCAAATAAATTAACCTAATTGATCTAAGTTCACACACAAAATATATTGTTAACTAAAACACTTACCCGTGAATAAAGAAACGACTTTTTAAGTTTATTTTCTATATGACAATTCTTTATTAAATCATATCTAATTATACTTTCTATTTACTATTAAATGCAACTGACATCGCATTATTTTGAAGTCACGCCATATTAACATTCAAACGTACTAATTGCTCTATCTACCGTACACTCCAGCACTGCTTTGCCGACAGTGCGGATTGCTATTTTATCGACAGAGCAGGGAACTGCTTTGCCGACAGCGTTTTTTAAAAAAAACAATTTAAAAACACCTAAGCTAAAGGAAATCTTTCTTTACGTGCAAAATAAAATGAATTCATCTTTAATATTTTATATTTAAATAGATTAATATTCGTAATTATTCAATGTTTCACGAAATTATTATTTTTTAAATATTTTTTATACAGTTGTCATTTTGAGGTTATTTCCACGCCCTAAAGGCTTCCACAGACCGAAGCGCAGGGCGCTACAGTGCGTCCGCAGCGCGCTTCGGTCTGTGGAAAGCTTTAAAATTGTCTATACCCAGTTACTGAAAATGGCGATAATCCTCCATTCACAAACACCGTGATTGGCAGTTTAGGGGTTTCCATAGTCAATTAAAAAAATTTTACTTTAATCCCTTGAGATCAAAAAAGAGCTTTAGTCCCGATATGCAGAGACTAAAGTAACATTTTAAGAGCATGAGAAGTGAAAAATATTTAATGCACCTACCTTGACATAGGTGGGGAATTTCAGAAATAGGGTACAACTATATTTTATTCTCCGATTTTAGAATTTTTTGCATGGATCTACTCAGAACTAGGTATCGATTATAATGGAAAAAAAATGTCCCCAGTTTTTCATACAAAAATAAGTGTCGATTTTTTTACCTTCAAACACCAATGTATGAAAAGTAACAAAACTGACCTCGGGACACTTTTTAGGGTTCCGTACCCAAAGGGTAAAAACGGAAACCCTATTACTGAGGCTCCGCTGTCCGTCCGTCCGTCCGTCTGTCACCAGGCTGTATCTCGGGAACCGTGATAGCTAGAGAGTTGAAATTTTCACAGATGATGTGTATTTCGGTTGCCGCTATAACAACAAATACTAAAAAATGGAATAAAATAAATATTTAAGGGGGCTTCCATACAACAAACGTGAGTTTTTTGCTCGTTTTTGCTCGATATTGATAACGGCAACAGGTAGAAGCTTGAAATATTCACAGAATATTTAATTATGTATTGACCTTAAAAATAAATCAGTAAATTAAAATAAACATTTTTTTTAAGGCGGGCTCCCATACAACAAGCGTGATTTTTATAGATAATTGTACGGAACCCTTCGTGCGCGAGTCCGACTCGCACTTGGCCGGTTTTTTTTCTCTATGTAGAATCGATAGTGCTACTAATTCTGAGTAGATCCAAGCAATTTTTTTTAAATCTAAGATAAAAATGTATTGTACCCTATTTCTGAAATGCCCCAGGTAAGACCTCCGAGCAAATTGCAATACGAAGTGAGAGCGCCAATAGTTCGAGGGGAAATGGGTAATTTCACCCGAGTTAGACACTCTACTTTCATTTCGACTGTGAGGAAAGTAACATCCGTCCGTCCGTCCATCCATCCATCCATCCATCCATCCATCCGCATTGGTTGGCTGTATGTAATTTTTCCTTTGTCAGTTTAATATTAGTAAGCAAATTTAAAAAGTTAGATCAAATTTCTTGTTTCAAACGGATGTTCGGCGTACAACCTCCAGCGTTGTATATAAGCTCCATGGTCACGACGTGCATCTAGATGGCCATGCCTAAACGTGAAAAAAAGTGTCACTGACGTAACTGAATTATCTTCGACTCCGAGGCTAATCGTAAAAATTAAAAAAAAAATTACTTTCCACCCTTGAGATGAAAACGCAATTTTCTACCCGGCTATCTACCCATGAAAATTTAACTTTCCAAACAGGAGAGATGAAATCGTTATTTGTTATACAAGGGGGGGAAGTTGTATTTTACCTGCGAGTGTCCATTTGAAACACAAGCTATCGAAAGGATTCTATGATTGACCACGAGCGAAGCGAGTGGTTCAAAAATAGAATCCTTTCGATAGCAAGTGTTTCAACACACGAGACGTAAAATAACTTTTCACCCGTGTATAACACAAAACTATTCACCTCACTACAGCGAGGAAAATAAGAAAAAGGGTTTGTACTGTCAATTATTATTTATTTATTCACTCAAAATGATTAATTGAAAAGTTTTGACTTAAGCTTTTTTTTATTATTAGGATGCGTTTTGTTCGCACATCGACTTACTTGGACTGTCAGAACATTTTATCCGTTTTTGCAACAAGAATGAAGGTTAATGTTGAATGCTGATATTTATGAATTAAAATAAAGTTGTAAGACTGTATTTAGTGTTTTTTACTCGATGCAATTCATTAATTGTGATGTTCAAAATTCAGCACTTTTAACGTTTTACGTTTTGTTAGCTGTCAAATATCACGTAAGCTGCCTTCAAATGTCAAAACTCTTTCTTCACATGTGGATAAAAAGCGATTTTCTCAATAGATGTCAAACAAACAAAAAGGGCTTTCCGAGCTAGTGAGGTGAAAAATTACATAAAGTTTACCACTGACAGATGGTTTGCTTTCATTTCATATTCAACTTTAACGACCTACAAATAAAGCCAATTTTAGAATACTGTTACCCACGTTTGCAGATTTTGTAATAGCTACTTTATTTGTACGGTGTTAAAGTTGGAAATGAAAATGAAGGCAAGCCATCTGTCAGTGGTAAACTAAAAGTAAATGTATTGTAATATTGAATAACAAAATATTTTATTAGTTCAATTTTGTCAGCAAAAGTGTAATCTTTAAATTATATATATAAAGAATGCTTTTGATTACAGTGCCATCTACCGTACAATAGCATGACTGCGATAAAAACAGCTCCACTAGAAAATTCAACGGCGCTTAACGTTACTTCATGCCGTAAATGCGTTTTGAAAAAATGCGACTACTCCTCACTAGATAGCGCTATAAGTAAAAGGTCCCATAAACACTTCTAGTCTAGCTTATGTCGACCAAACAGGGGGGCTACTACGAAATTCGATTTTCGAACTTCACATCGTTTCATCCCATCCACTCTTGTGTTTAGTACTATTAGCGTGAACGGAACGGCACGATGCGAAGTTCGAAAATCGAATTTCGTAGTATAAGTACATTCGTACGTAGGCTTCAAAGTTAGGCGGGGAAAGAAAACACAGGTTATACCAAACATTTATTTTCAAAAATGTTGTTTATGTTTATGTATGTATGGAGGTTATGGGTGGGTTTATTGCACTCAATTCTAATTATTACTAATTATAGTTGCAATCCTTTTGGCTAATAATAGTGCTTAAGACCTAGACGAGAATTATTAATTTTAGTAATTTTGGAAATTATTTAAGCATATAAGTATAAACTTCTTTATTCATTGAATATTTTGTATACATTGCTGTTTATACTTACAATTGATTTGTTCTTCATAAAATATGCGGACTAACTAAAAGAAAAACTTAATAATAACTGAACTAAAACTAGAATAAATATAAAAGAGCTCTCCCGTCACCACGGGAGTCCCGTGGTATGGGCCCAAAGATGCTGGCAGCATCTTATACGTTGTGCGAGGAATGTGCCCAAGCTCTTCAATTTCTGTGTTGTCTTTCCGATAATCTTTGAAAATAGTTATGGACGATGGGACCCCATAGATCTGAATGTACAAAATCTACCCCGAATGGTACAAAATTGCATTCGTAGCCGAAACCTCTGTATTTAGAGCTGTAAGTTTTTAATGCCTCTGCTGCCGCACCAGTTGGATCGTCACACCTTTGACTCATTTAAGTACCTACTTGTTTCAATGGAATACATTACTCACATTACTTAGTTACACGGAATCTAATATTCTTTAACACAAAAATTGTAAGCCATATTGACTGAAAATGTCTACACATGGGTACCAATCATAGACCAATACAATAAGGCCGACTAACTCCTAATTCATTTTCTCCACCTTTTTTGAAGTCGGTTAAAAACTAAATGTATTCTGATTACCTATCCTATAGGTAACTCCACGAGAGTTGAGGCGAATGATTACACACACAGCTACATAAAGTACTGATTCCAAAAAAGTAGTGAATGAATGAAATGAGTGAGTAAATGAAAATATGTGTTAGATTACCTACACAATACTATGCATATTATAACTTTTCTTTTTTCATATAACCTATTTTTGAAATAAAACAATTGAAACTGATAAGAAAACAATTCAATTCAACAAGAGTACAATTTCTGAATGCCTAAATTCTCGTACACCTTAACAGCTATCTTTATGGACATGACGAAAGCATTTGACTTTGTATGTCACAAAAGGCTCTTAGATAAGTTATATGGATATGGTGTACGAGGCAGTAGCATTTGATCTTATTAAGTCATATTTAGATAATCGAAAGCAGTATACATACGGCAATCGCTCAAATTAATAAGATAAATAAATAAAAATAAAATAAATATTAGGGGACAATCTAACACAAATCGACCTAGTCCCAAACTAAGCAAAGCTTGTAATATGGGTACTAGACGACGATAAACATACTTATATAGATAAATAAATACTTAAATACATAGAAAACATCCATAACTCAGGAACAAATATTCGTGCTCATCACACAAATAAATGCCCTTACCGGGATTTGAACCCAGGACCTATTGCTTCGTAGGCAGGGTCACTACCAACTAGGCTAAAGCGGTCGTTACTAAAACTGAATTTACTTTTAATTCGTGTATGAGAACTGTTGAGCGAGGAGTGCCTCAAGGTAGCATATTGGGGCCATTACTTTTTTGTTGTTTATGAATTACTTGCCTAGTGTAACGGATAATCATACTGTTCTGTTTGCTGATGACACCACCATCTTAGTTAAAGACAATGTTGATGGTTGCTATCAAAATAGAATTAACCTGACACTAAACAACATAATGACCAATCAACTAATTGTAAACCTCGAGAAAACAAAGTATATGCAACTCTACTTACCACAGTCTAAGCCCAAAGATATAATAATAAAATACGATGATATTACTCCCAACAAGTAAATGATATTAAATTTCTTGGCCTGATGTTAGACTGTCATGGAAACTGGAAGACACATACAAATTATCTTTGTAAAAGCCTTAGCAAATATGTTTATGCCTTAAGGAAAATATCATTGATATCATCTCGGGATACTGCTCTTTGTGCTTATCATGGTCACGTTGCCAGCAATTTGAGGTATGGTCTGCTGCATTGGGGAAATTCTACAAATAAAATGGATGTGTTTCGTTTACAGAAAAAATGTGTTAGGTCCATAGCAAGAGTAAAGAATACCGAAAGTTGTAAACCACTGTTTAAACGTTATAAAATATTAACACTTCCCTCAATGTTCATATTAAGGCGTGCATGTTTGTTAAGGAGCATATTCACTTATTTAGAATAATTGAGAAAAAGCGGCCAAGGAAAATTTACTACAAGTTTAATGTACTGCCAATTAATTGTGTCAAAACTACCTACTATAAAAAGAGCATATTTGTATTTGCCGCAAAGCTGTATAATAAACTGCCAGATACCATAAAAAACCAAAATATAAAATTATTTAAAAGAACTTTATTAAAAATTTTGAAGGATAATATAATTTAAGATGGGGGCCTTTTTTAGATATAGTTTAGTTTTTAATTTAGTTTGTAATAGTATTATTTTTGTTTGTTTAGATCTAGTTTAGTTTTTAATTTAGTTTGTAATATTTAGTTTATAGTTAAGTTTTATTCTTTGTTATTTTTTCTTAATTGTTATAAACATATAATAAATATTTAGTATGAAAAAAAAAAAAAAAAAAATTTAAGATGTAAATGAATTCTTAGAACATGATTTTATGGTACCTGATATTAGTTAATAAAATTTTCTAATTTTTTTTAATTTTAAGAAATCTAATATTGTATGCCTAAGGGGCAAATTATAGTGGTTCTTTCAATATGATTTTCCAACTACACATGTACCTATAATTAACAATAAATTATTTGAATTTTGAATTTGAATTTGAAAATATTCGCAACAAAAAAATCGGTATTTCATAAGTAAGTAAGGATATTATCGAGCTGATTAAAGTGGCTGATCCCGATTTAACACCGGTTTTTGTGGCTCGTCAGTTGGAGAAACTACCCCCAATCTTGTGGGATCATTTGGATACAACGACGCTTTTGAAGGAATTGACTATTCTTAAAAATGAAATCATTAACATTAAAGCAAACTATGTTAATCAAAGTGAGCTTGACGGTGTTAAAATGGAAATAAACAACATGAAGTTTGCCTCTTTACGTCAAGATGGATACGTGAATATTAAACGCGGTGGAGGAGGTACATATCGGGATAGTGGACCGTTTGGACTTTCATACTTAGACGGTTTGTCTTACCAACAAAAAAATCCCGAAATTGATCAAAATTTGCCCCCCCAGTCCATGTTAATAAATAATTGTATTGGTAATTCCAGTATAAACTCGCAAAACAGTAATAATAAACAAACATGCGACGATATGAATAGCGGGAGTGACCAACATCCCGATAGTTTGTTATTGCAGAAAACCGGTTCAGCGGAGCGACCGACACTCAATATCGATACACAGGAGGGTATATTGACTCGTCAGCTGGCCGGCTCGTCTCGTAATAATAACAATATGAACTTTATTGGTAATGACAATGAGGGAGTTGATTCCGAATCAAAATGGATTGAAGTAGTTAAACGTAAACCGAAACGAAATAAGTATAGGTATTTAGGAGACCGGGGTAGAAATAATGGATCTATTGATAATTTCAAAGCTGCGGAAAGAAAAATTGCAATTTTCATTTCAAACATTCACAAAAATACTCAAGAACAAGACATCGTGTCACATATCTTTGAAGAAACAAAGCAAGTAGTCGAACTTCAAAAAGTTATGTGCAAGAATCCGTTAGCAGAATATGACTCATATAAATTCTTTGTATCTGAAGAAAAAGTACCCTTATTTCTGAATGATGAACTCTGGCCTCGAGGGGTATTATTTAGACGTTTTGTGCATTTCAAGCCCAGAATATCGACCAGAAAAGACTCTGGAAGCGGTATAAAAGTGAATAAGAAATGAATGATCAAAGTTATACATTTGTTAGCTATAATTGTAAGAACGTTAAAAATGCAGTTGATGATATCCGTCTCTTGTGTCAGTCTGCAGATTTAATTGCTCTGCAGGAGACGTGGTTGTTGCCGGAAGATCTAAGTTATCTCAACACAATAAGCGACGAATTCAGCTGTCATGGGACTTCAGCTGTAGATACCACATCCGGTGTGCTTCATGGCCGACCTTACGGTGGCGTCGCGCTTCTCTGGAGACGGAGTGTGATGGGTGACGTCAGAGTAATTCCGTGTCATAATTCGAGAGTGTGTGCAGTGAAAATAGTGACATTCAATCGTCCTATTCTTGTGTTTAGCGTTTACATGCCAACGGACGCGGCTATCAATTTGCCTGAGTTTACGGACTGTCTTAGTACGGTAAGCGCTATTGTGGACGATTGCGATGCAGAAGCAATATTTGTAATGGGAGATTTTAATGCTCACATTAATGCACCATTTTATCATGAATTAAACAGTTATTGTGTGGAGCGTGGGTGGACATGCGTGGACACTGATAAATTGGGTCTGGATTCGAATAATTTCACTTTCATTAGTGAGGCGCATGGATCTACGCGGTGGCTTGATCACTGTATTGTGACAAGTGCAGCTTTGTGTTCTGTCACTGATGTACATGTAAATTATGATATTTTAGGTTCGGATCATTTCCCCTTGATTGTGAAATGTAGCTTAAGCATAGTAAAGCCGAAATGTACGATTAGAAAAAACGAGGCAAATAAGATAATTTGGGGCAATAAGAGTGTTGAAGAAATTGAAATGTATTCTTTTGAGTGTAACAATAGATTAAAACTTCTTGATTTTCCGGCAGAGCTTTCTAACTGCTGTGCTAGTTTTTGTAACGACTCGACCCATAGTCTTATTATTGACCAATTTTATAATGATATAGTTACGGCGCTTACTGAGTCTGCCGTCATAAGCTGTTGTAATGGGCGTAAACGAAAAAGGTACATAATGGGCTGGAACAGACACGTCAAGAGCGCTCATGGGGATGCCAGGTCTGCTTTTCAATCATGGTTGTTTCATGGTAGGCCTACGTCTGGTGCGGTCTATGATTTAATGCGTAGTTCAAGACGAATTTTCAAGTCGAAATTGAGGTGGTGTCAAAACAATGCCGATCAAATAAAAATGGATAGACTAGCCGAGCTTCACTCGAAACAAGATTTTAGGGGATTTTGGAAAAATACTAACGGTCTGAATGGTAGGCCTGGACTTCCTGTGAGTGTTAATGGCGTTAGTGATTTGAAAGAGATTGCTAACTTGTTTAGAGACCATTTTACTGTCAAATCACTTGCCAGTTGTAAAGCTGGGGAGTTCGGCGTTGCGACCAGTGGTGACGGTTTGGGTGTTACATTCACAGCTAAGGAAGTGGCCAAGGCCATAAACTCATCAACAAAAGGCAAGTCCCCAGGTCATGACTGTCTCAGCGCGGAGCATCTTCAGCATGCAGGCCCGCATTTGCCACGTATCCTGGCAATGCTTTTTACATTTTGCGTAGGTCACTCATACATGCCGAAGGAGCTGGTGAGATCGGTCGTGGTACCCATTGTTAAAAATAAAACAGGCGACATTGGAGATAAAAGTAACTACCGGCCTATCTCGCTGGCTACGGCCATAGCGCGAGTTTTTGATGGTATGCTGAACACTCAACTCAATAAGTACGTAAATATTCATCAAAATCAGTTTGGTTTCAGACCAAAAATCTCAACAGAGAGTGCTATTGCGTGTTTAAAGCATGCCGTTAGATACTACACGGATCGTCACACGCCCGTGTACGCTTGTTTCCTCGACCTCTCGAAAGCATTTGACCTTGTCTCTTATAACATCTTGTGGAGCAAACTTGCACAAATAAACTTACCTGCTGAACTTATTCGTACTTTTCAGTATTGGTACGCAAACCAGGTCAATAATGTGAGGTGGTCGGAAACACTGTCGGACGATTTCAGGTTGGAGTGCGGGGTGCGACAGGGGGGTCTAAGCTCGCCTACGCTCTTCAACATTTACATGAACGAACTGATTGTTGCGCTCAGCAGTTGCCATGTCGGGTGTCATGTGGACGGAGTGTGTTTTAATAATATCAGTTACGCGGATGATATGGCATTGCTGAGTGCGTCAGTCGGGGGTCTTCGTCAATTGTTGGCCATATGTGAGAAATACGCTTTTGACCACGGACTAAAATATAACACGGTTAAAAGTGAATTTTTGGTTTTTAAATCGGGTTCAAAATGTCCAACCAAAGTCCCGCCCATCAGGCTAAATGGTGAACCTTTAAAAAGGGTAACACGGTTTAAATATTTAGGTCACATAGTTACCGAGGACATGAAGGACGACGACGATATGGACAGGGAGCGGAGAGCGTTGTCGGTAAGAATCAATATGATGGCTCGCAGGTTTGCTCGCTGTTCTCGTACTGTCAAACTTACATTATTTAGAGCCTATTGTATGACATTCTATACGAGCAGCCTGTGGGTTAATTATAGCAAGAAAGCCTACAGCGCTCTCCGCGTTCAGTACAATAACGCGCTTAGAGCTTTGTTGCGGCTGCCCCGGTTCTGTAGTGCGTCGGGCATGTTCGCCGAGGCGCGCGTGGACTGCTTCCACGCCACGATGCGCAAGCGCGCCGCCTCGATGGCGCGCAGAGCTCGGGACAGCGGCAACAGGCTGCTGGCGGTGGTGGCCGAGAGGCTTGACGGCCCTTTCATGAGGCACTGGCATTCGTTGCACTCTCCAGTGCCTCCTTTTAGACGTGACATGTGACACGTAACAAATGAATTGAATTGATTTTATTATATTGTGTTGTTATTATTATTATTATTATTATGATTATTCTATGATTATTCTAAGTTAAATTATTATAGAGAACTACTAACATTACCTAATAAGTGATTATGTATTACTAACAATAATGGATTGAAAAGTCTAAATAAATAAACATATTATTATTATTATTATTATTATAAGTAGCGAAAAATATGCTTATCTGATTTAAATAAAATAGATCAAAGTATTTTATTTTCTGTTTTGTTTCCTAACGAAATAGGTAGAAGAAATTTTTAATCAACCTTGTAATTCACTGTTAAGTCTGTTGAACTTGCTGTCGGTACGAATAAATGACAGCGGTCTCATTACATGACATGTTGTTGTGTGCGTGACCTCAACTCTCGTGGCTATAGCTATACCGTGCTTAAGACACAGATCTGATACTAAGTACGTAAGTATGCTACATTTACACGCTTGCCGAGACTTGGGAAATGTCTACAAGCTCCGAGCCTATACAAATGCTTTAATGCCATTACACGTTTTCAAGTGCGTTATTGTACCGTTATAGCTTCCTTTCATCGGTGTTCAGAAACCGACACTAGACCGGATCATTTTTTTTTTGGTGTGGAAAATGCACCTTGTGCATCTCCCCGTTCAGGGAAACGAGGAGTATGTGGGGCTCTGCCATATGGGCATACCCACTAAAGACCATAAGGGACAGCGTGACGCCCACTGGCCACCCCGGGATGGGGCCCCCCTCACTGACACCATTTAACGCGGGCTCGGTTCTCCCTGCCTTCCCCCGCTGGTGCCGGATTTTTAAAGAGGTTTACTCCTCATAGCCCCCGCAGCGGCCCACGTTCCCAGTGCCTACGGGCCGGGGTTACGTGCCCTCACGTCCACTTTCATGCCCTCGTGTCTCACTGTGTAAGCAGAGCGTTACAGAGGGCACGATGGCTTCCATCCCCATTGGCGCCTCAAGGCGCCTCCCTCTGGATTTTTTATAGAGGTTTACTCCTCGCGGCCATTGTCTTGAAAAAGACACGACCAGCTCTTGCAAGCTCATGCAAGCTAAGCCAAACACCCCTGTTCACACGCTTGTTTGTGAATAGAATAGAATAGAAATGGTTTATTTCTTAGAATATGGTAGGTACAGATATTACAATTTATAATCAGCAAGAGATCAACATATTCTGCCAGTTTTGGTGTAGAAAAAATTAACAAAAAAAAAAAACAGTACATTAGATTAGAAACATTAAATGAAAGGTTGTTGAAGCTTAGCAATCGTGTAAATGTAGCATAAAGTTTTGCTATGCCAGGTTTCAGCCATAGGTAATCAAGTTATTTCAAAAGTTTCAGTCATTAGATATATTTTCTACGGGAACGCCTTTAATGAGCTCTCGATTTTGATCACAGGTAGACATCTCAGCCTACACCCAGTAGAAGGTATGTCTAATAGAACTAACCGTGAATCATCAAAAACTTTTATTTTTAGACGTAATGAGTACTGACCCGAAAGTCTTCATTGTTGAACACAACTTAGCTTTCCACCACACGTTTCTATAACAAACAATTCGCGTCTACCAGCATTCACCTGCCTTAACCTTTAGTATCAGCCGATTCCATGGTTTCTAATTCATTGTCACTTCAATTAAACAGTTATTTTGATGTCTCTCATTAGTTAATTTCGGGAAAGCGAGCGCACTCCTATCATTGAAGATCTGAAACGATGGTTGGTGACGTCTTGATTGTAGAAAGCAGAGATTGGAGTAATTGCCGTGTCTACTAAAAGTTTACACTTCGATGTGGCCGCAAATACTTCATGCTAAAAAATCACTCTTTCTACATTAAATTATTTAATAAAGTGAAAACTAAGTAGGTACACTTTCTTCGGAAAGTCTACAATTAACTGTACCTACTTATCAGAGAAACTTCAGCTATCAGCGAAAGGTGTTTACGTAATTAAAATTGTTTGCATGACATTTGTTATGCATACCGAATTCTTTATCTATCAAAACAATTTCTGTGACATTGAATGTGAATGTCACATCGACCGAAAGTCTGCACAGTCCGTTGCCACGCGCTTTATCTTCGGGTCAAATAGCCGGCATTGATGAAATAATGTAAATATTGTGTCACTAAAAAAAACAAGTTGAGACTAACGACGTAATCGAAAGATCAGCCAAATATAATTACTTAGAATAATTTTGTTGATAATAATAATGTTTTAAATAAAACTGCCGTGAGATACATGGATAATTATTAAAATAAGAACACGGGGTCACTCACGTATTAATAGTCAAGGTATGCTCGACGGTATGCTCGACTGTTTCGAACCAATCCGTCGTTCTTTGATGTCGGACATACCTTGGCTAAATACGTGAGTGACTCGTTTTCTTATTATTGACGATAATAATATTTGGACTGTTGTTAAGCTCGTATGAATTGCGTTACATTGCGTAGTCGCAAAGTTAAAGACTTAATATGAAGTCCATCGATCCCGGCAGTGTAGACACGGTTCAGTCTATACTCTATAGAATTTATGCCGCAAATTTTCGACACTCGCAAGGGAATCAAAACCTACAGGGTACTTCCCGTAAACTCAGAAACATGAAATTTAATACGAAGCAAGGTCTTATAGCACGACGATTTAGACGACCAGATGGTCTAGTGGTTAGAGACCCTGACTATGAAGCTTGAGGTCCCGGGTTCGATTCCCGTGTCGGGGCAGATATTTGTATGAAAAATACGAATGTTTGTTCTCGGGTCTTGGGTGTTTAATATGTATTTAAGTATGTATCTATCTATATTAAGTATGTTTATCCGTTGCCTAGTACCCATAACACAAGCTTTGCTAAGCTTACTTTGGGACTAGGTCAATTGGTGTGAATTGTCCCGTGATATTTATTTATTTATTTTTTTATAGCACAGATAAAAAAAAAATTGCGATAAGCATAATTTTTTTTGTCTGTCTGTCTATATAAAAACCAATCTACAATGATCCCACACTGCGCACATTTTGCTTAGGAGCAGGGGTCTGCTAAGACTGGATGTTCTTAGATACAAATAAATTTGTACGGAACCCTCGGTGCGCGAGTCCAACTCGCACTTGCCCGGTTTTTATATATATAATAGTACGGAACCCTTCGTGCGCGAGTCGGACTCGCACTTGGCCGGTTTTTTACTAACTCTAACCCTTTACCTACGGGGCCTCAAAAGCTAAGTCACCGTGCAATACGGGCTGATTTTGACGATATTCGGCGGTGTGACATTGTTTCACTTACCTATATTTTCAAAACTATTGCAGCTACAGACTTGAAATTTCACAAACACATTCATTATTCTATGCAGATTTGATAACTAGTCACATTTTTTACTCACAATCACTAATTTATCATATTTCACCCTTAATATTTCACACTAAGAAACTGGATAACTTAGAGTTACTACCACTGTTTTTTAACTGTTTCACCTGATTAATATCTTGTTTATAGTATATTGGACATATTAAATTACCAAAATCATTATTACTACTAGTAAATTACAAGAAAATCAACAATTAAAATGTGATATAAAATCACGTCTGCAGTTTGAAAATAAAAGTGATGTGCGTATATCGATACGATGGTCGATATTTTCCACAGATTAAATAAGAGTAATAGAAATGTTATCTTTTATATTTCCTTGTGCTTTCAAAGGTTTTACTAATTAGTAGACTAGAAAAAAATCCTTTTTTAGTAAAATCACGGCAATGACCCATTTGTTTGAGAAACTAAACCTAGTAGCGGCTTTCTGGCCAAATAGGCACTCGCGCTTTTTGCTCGTATCACATTCTTATTTTTTTTATGTAAGGTTCTATAATTGATTGATTCAGGCGTTACTTTTGACCCCTCAGTAACTCAAAATCTATTTGACTTAAAAACACGAAATTTGGTGTAGGTATGTATTAAAGCCCTTCAGATCAACTAAGCCCCCAAATTTCAAAAATATAGGTGAAACGGTTACCTAATAGAGATATTATCGTCTAAAAATCGGCATTTTTACCACTGACTGACTGACTAATAATCAAAAACCTAACCCACTTCCAGGTGACCTAGAAAAGTGAAATTTGACATCCCGCTGGGTAATTGTGTGTAGTGTGTATACAAATAAAAAATATACAAAATATAAAAATTATTGAATAAAACAAATAAAAAATATTTTAATACCAAAAGAACGCATCAAAGTACTCACCGGCCTCACTGCTATGACAACTCGATAAAATGTAAGACAACACTAATCGTCGCCATCTTGTAAAAAATAATCTGCACTTATGCAGTACGGGTGTCAACCATAGTTGTCAGTAAAAAAGCAGAAATTTCAAACCTATATTTACTACAGAGCCATCTATCAAAATTTTGTGTTATTTTTTTCTTTGCATCTACACTAATCTAACTGTATAATTTAGCAGTTAATACCAAGGCATAAGGTCTAGATTAGCTAAAATATTTTTTTAAATCTTACCCGTTCTCGATCAACTCGAGTTGTCACCCGTATTGCAGGGGAACCTATCGATGTTTAGAAACTCCTTTACTCGAATTTAATTTATCCGAAAACGGTTCTCCGACTTTTTAAAATCCATATGTTTTGTTTTTCCACAACTTCACAATGCCACGGATTCATTTAATCACAGTTTTATTTGCCAACAAATTTAAAATCCCGAATTACAATAATCCATTTTTTTATTTGCCAACCTAATCAGTTGCCATATTTTCATAATCTAAATGTAACGAAAAGCCGAAAGTAAGTTTTTATTATCTACCTAACCTAACATCAGAGTAAGACAACATTGCTTAATTTTTAGCGAGCGAGCGAAGCGAGCGAGCAAGACGGTTCGGAGCGGAAGCGACTCGGATAGATTAGGTTCAAAGGCTAATGCGGGAGCGTAGCGGAGCGAAGCTCCCGCATTAGCCTTTGGTGTTAGTTATTTTTTTTATAACCACCTACAAAACCCCCTACCCACATAGCAAACTCAATAAAATATTTGGGCAACATTAAACAACAAAATGAATTCCACACATAATTTTATTGTATGGTCGCCTTTTGTATCCCTGACCTTTGCGGAATAATAATTTTGCGGAATAAATATATATTTGGCAAATGATTCTACGGAATTTCATGCAGTTGGATTTTGAATCATTTGGCAAATAAAAAAATGGATTTTAAAACATTTGGCAAAAGAAAATATGGTAAATAAAATTTCGGACAAACAATAATTTGGAAAATGAAAAAAAGGAGTTTCGTTTTCGGAATTTTAATATTCGGAAATGAGCTTTTCGGGAATATGATAGGTAACCGTATTGCAGCGATGCGGGCCCAAAACAACTCTGGTTGTCACCTGGAGTTAAAGGGCTAAACTGAACAAACACCTTGGTTCCTTTAAAATCAGCTCTATATCCTTCCTTAAAATGCTACTCTGTGTAGTGTAAGGACTAACAAGCTTTAGACCAGTGTTTCTCAAACTTTTTGCAGTCGAGAATTATATTCCGAATTTTAAGAAAATTTCATGGACCCCTGATGAAGATTATTACAGGATAAAAAACTGTTTAAATACATTTATTAGAGCTTAATTATATTAAACAAGCTACTATGGACCTCTGGCGTAAATGTCACGGAACTCTAAAAGGTCCGTAGAACCCACTTTAGGAAACCCAGCTTTAGACAATTTTGAGATTACTACTTCCATTGGCATCAAAACTTCAATCAATAACAATATTGCAATATTTGGAGGAAATTATTTGGTAACACTTGACAAAATCATACACCGTGACCATGAAAACTTCTAAATATAGCCCACTTAAAATATATGCCCTCGCAAATTACAATTGTGAGATTTGAAGCCGAATATTGTTGATTTAAAGTATCGTTAAGTCACCGCAATCATTTGGCACCTTATTTATACCACCACTATTGTGCCAAAACGATGTAAAACGCGTGAAAAGTTTCAGCGTCATTAAATAAGAGTAATGTTACAGTCGTTTACTAAAATCATGCGGTAAAAAGCAAAAAGGGCTCGAATGAGATAAGTATCTATTTGAGAATTGTAATTCATCATCATCATCCCAGCCTATTATACGTCCCACTGCAGGGCACAGGCCTCCTCTCAGAATGTGAGGGCTTGGGCCGTAGTTCCCACGCGGGCCCAGTGCGGATTGGGAACTTCACACACACCATTGAATTTCTTCGCAGGTGTATCCAGGTTTCCTCACGATGTTTTTCTTCACCGTAAAGCTCATGGTAAAATTCAAATGTAATTTCGCACATAAATTCCGAAATACTCAGAGTTAATCAGAAAATTAGAAATGGGGAGCATATCTTATATTAGTGTTGAATAATCCCTATGTCAACAAGTTTAGCGATATGTATAGACAACATGTCACCTAGTCACAAAGTAAGCAAAATTTAAACACCCAAGACTCGAGAAAAAAACGTTTTTATTTTTGTTACATATTATCTGCTCCGACAGGGGATCGATCTGAGGGTTTGTAATTTTATTCTTATTATATAAAATTAACTATAATATTGTAACCGGTGTGAAGTTAACGGCCAAATGTTAGCGGCCGACTATAACCCGACCAAATGAAAAAGTCAAATATTTCCTTCGAGTTTTCACACGTTTATAGTAAAATTAAAATGTATTTGCCACAAATAAAATAAGTTTCTCAAAAAAACATTAAATTCAATTCAAATTCTCCAAGCTATCAGTGATAAAATTCAAGTAAAATGGAATAAAAATAATCTTAAATCTTGTACCCATTCTTTCCTTACCCATCCGCTGCCTAAGTAGCTGCAATGTATGTGGTAGCCGAGAAGGAAGGTAAAAATATAAAAGAACCACCTACCTAACCATGAGTTTGAACGTAATAATAATTAATGTTAAGTCGTTAAGTGTAAATAAAATGTATGATAGACAAAGCACATCATCATCATCATCATTTCAGCCGAAAGGCGTCCACTGCTGAACATAGGCTTCCCCCAAGGCTCGCCAAACAGATCGGTCCTGCGCCATCCGTATCCAACGCGTTCCTGCAACCTTAACCAGACAAAGCACGCTTGCCTGAAAAGTACGAAAACACATCCTAACATATTAAAACATCGAATGGGTCAAAAGACCGACACGATTTTTTTCTGAAACCGTAAACTTCTCAGAATTTATTAAAACGGCATCATACAGAACCCATTAGGTTAGGTTAGGTTTGTTTTATAACAATTTTAAAAAGTTAACGGTTTCAGAAAAAAATCGTGTCGGTCTTTTGACCCATTCCATGTTTTAATACATTCGGTCTTTCGTGCTTCGGTACTGTAATCCATACCCATTCTGGTAGAACTGATAAAAACATTAGGTACTTTGCATAAACGTGTAAACAATGTCCGAATCCACAAGTGTTTTGTCTAATTCTTAAAAGATAATGAGTCCTTGACCCCCCGCATAAAATGGTTTAGCGAACTGACCTTATTATGACATCGGTCGTTCACATTATGCCTCGTTAACTATTAACGTCTATTGTTACTTGTTATTATGATGGCACTGCGTTCCACTACTACTCGTGTTAGCAATGTCGGATGACTGAAAATGATGTAATCCGTTAGATGAGTATTATGTTAGGTAGATGGCTAATCTACATAATAAAACCAGTCAAGTGCGAGTCGGGCTAGCGTAATGAGGGTTTCATTAGCATTTAAAAGCCAGGTAAAATAAGTTTGTTCTTTTGCAGTTATGTAAAAAAACTAAGTTATTAGTTAGTCTACAGGGTTATTTTTAATTCACTGACATCCTCTTAACCCTGAATTCCTATCACTCAAACAAATGTTTTTTGTTTTACGACTTTTTAAAATGAAGCACTTTTTTTCCCATACAAATACACAGAGTATCGTAAAAATAAGAGGAAATCTCAAATTTTAAAACGTTATTACACCAAAAATATTAAGTTATGACATAAGTCGTAAAACAAAAAACATTTGTTTAAGTGGTAGGAGTTTAGGGTTAAAAGGATGCTAGTGAATTACAAATAACCCTGTATAAGCCAATTGTTACTAACATAATATGGAACCTGTTTTCTGAAATAAATGTTTTTTTTTTTTATTATTTTTTATTATTTGCTGTTCCTTGATTTATAGAATATTTTCTGTTACTTAATAATAAATAATAAATAAATAAATATTAGGGGACAATCATACACAAATCAACCTAGTCCCAAACTAAGCAAAGCTTGTATTATGGGTACTAGACACAGAAATATATCGAGATAGAAGGAAAGAGTTTACGTACGTTGACTGGCCAAATGGAGTTTATAAGCCCCAATGCTCGCCGCGAACTTCAGTCTGCTCCCGACCGCGGTCTGCGTGCGACGTCAGGTTTTAAAAATAAAATGACTCGTAGTTAAAGAAAGAAAGAAAGAAAGAAATACATTTATTTACAACAACACAAGACACATCATCAATATTTTACAAAACAAAAGACAACACGAAAGCTAAAGATAGAATGTGTCATTGCGGTTGCAAATCGGACACTGGCTCAGCATAATGCTGAGGCGTTTATAGCACCCCAGCGCTGATTTTCAGCCAGCACCGTTGGTGACACCCGGATCGCTGTAAGTATAGATAGATAAATAAATAAATAAACTGCACACTAATAGCTACATAAGACTACATGCGTAAATAAATAATTTGTAGAATATAAAAAAGCAAAGAATAATCACTCAAACATATGTAAATACTATACCTCACCTGCCAAGTATACAACCCTGCGCGGACTTAATTGAATAATGAAAAATGAAATCACCGAGACAATAAAAAAATCAAAGAAGTTTTGTGAAATACTTAGTGCTGGAAAGGAGAGGAAATTAAGGTTTTTGTAATGACAACAAATAGCCTTTAAACTTTCGCCCAAAGGTATACCTGCTAGTCACACCTAAGATGGGAGGGGGGATGTCATTCCAGCACTTAGACGCCGCAAACCTAAAACTGCCTCGAAACGCCGCTGTCCGGTGCGGCGGCACAATAGCCTTAAGTCTGCGCACACTTTTCAACCATGAGATTTTTTCAAAAAGGTACGAAGGCGTTTTGTATCGCACTACACCGAACAAAAGAGACGCAAGATGCAAGCGCCTGCGATTGTGCATCTTAAGCAGATCAGCAGCGTTCAAGTACGGAGTGACATGGGACCGAGGGGGGACTTTGAAGCAAAAACGAGCACATGCGTTCTGAACTCGTTGGAGCATTCTCCCAGAACGACCTAGTAAGCAACCATCATAAACGACGTCACAATAGTTTAATCTAGACAATACGAGCGATTCACACAGTCGGACACGCAAATCCACACTGAGGTAATCACGAATATTGTAAAGAATCCGAAGGCGATAGAAGCAGCTGCTAACTAACTGAGCTATATGGCTCTCAAAGCGTAACTCGCCGTCCATAATTAGCCCAAGATTTCTTGCTACGTCTACCCTTTCTATTGGTTCGACCATGATAGCAACATCCTCGGAAGCCAGGTATTTCAGAGTATTACGAATTTGATGCCTGGATCCAAATATAAGATACTTGGACTTACCGGGATTAAGAGCCAGACAGCTCCTCCCCGACCAAGAGAAAACCCGATCAAGGTCCGCGTTAATGTTCTCCACGACGGTGAATGCATCTGAAGGCACACTGGATGCATACAACTGCAAATCATCGGCGTAAAGATGGTATCTACTGTTCTTTATACAAGAAACGATATCAGCGCTATAAAGTATAAAGAGCAGCGGACCCAAGATCGAACCTTGCGGCACTCTCCTGTTCACAGAACTAAGGGAGGACCGCAAAGCACCACCATGCATTCCGCGTAACTCAACCGCCTGAGCCCGGCCGGACAAGTAACTGTCAAACCACCTAATCGCCATAGCATCAAATCCGTAATATGACATCTTAGATAATAGCAAGGACAAATTGATGCAATCAAAAGCCCTAGAGAAATCCAAAAGAACCAAAATGGTACTTTTACCAGCATCCCTTGCCTGTAAAATGTTATCGACTACATCGAGTAGCGCAGTAGCAGTCGATCGACCCTTACGAAAACCCGACTGTAGTGCAGGCAGGATGCTATTTTTCTCCAGGTATTCCGACAGCTGATCACAAATTACCCTTTCCAATATCTTCGATGTACAAGGAAGGATACTTACAGGACGAAGGTCCGATAGGTCAGATGGATTTGGTTTCTTTGGTATAGGAGTCACTCGAGCGTATTTCCAGTTCTTCGGGAATGTTGTAGTCGTAATACTTTTGTTAATAATAAATGTTAAAATGTCAGCAGTCTTTGAAAGCGTCAAATGAAGCATGTCAACAGAAATCGAGTCCAGCCCCTTTGCTGTAGATTTTATCCTAGCAATAATTTTAGCAACAGTCGTCGATGTCGTTGTTGTAAGTTTAAAAGTCGAGTCGCCATGTCTGTGAAATTCGTAAAAAGACAAGTCTGATATAGCTACTTTTGACTGCCCTGGAACGTTGAGAAAATGGTGATTTATTAAGTTAGTTCAGTAATTAACTGTTCAAATACTACAGATAAAGTTGGAGCTGTTAGTCGAGGTATTTCCTTTCATTGGTAAGTACTATTTGTCCTAAAATATCTGTTATTAATTAAAAAACGATTTATTTTATTATTTTCATCAGAACAGTAGCGGGCGATAGTGTGTCCACGCTAGCTTTCCATTGCGGCTTTAATTTGACGAGCCAGACATGGCGTGCGTTCAAAACCAGCAATGTAAAAATAAGCTATTCAAGCTATCGAGTCTCGTCCAAGGTCAATTTATCATTTTTTCTGTCAAAAGTAAGAATAGTGATGTACAAGTACACTATCGCAGTTCTCACTCGATTAAAATCGATTTTGAAAGCAGAGGAAATGATAATTACGTTTTTATATTATTATGTAGCTATATAATGTACGTAGTGCAAAGCAAATATTATTAACAAACAGGTTATGGTTACTTCTATATTGCAATTTTATTTTAGTTTTCCGAATGATCCTCATATTAAAAAAGAAGGAATCTACAAAAAACAGCAAGAATTGTTCTATACATTTCCACGAAGACACCTTTACTGGCCCATCAAAGTACCGACGAGTAATCAGTACAGCTTATCCGACTATTGATGTAGTGATGATGTCATATGATGAAAAGGTACACAGTTACATAAGGCTAAATATTATTTTAAAAAATGTGCGTGTGTGTGTGTGTGTGTAGTATTTACACGATTATAGGTAGGTAGGTAATAACGAGCTATGGAGAGGACTGTGCTCAGAGTTTCTCTACGGGATCGAATCAGAAGAGAGGAGATCCGTAGAAGAACCGGGGTCACCGACGTAGCCAAACGGATTAGCTCGTTGAAATGGCAATGGGCAGGCCATATAGCATGCAGAACATATGGTCGTTAGAGCCCAAAAGTTCTCGAATGGAGACCACAGACTGGCTAGCACAGCGTGGGACGTCCACCAACGAGATGGACGGACGATTCGGTGAAGGCCGCAGGTTCAGGGTGGATGCAAGTCGCTTTCAACCGTAATGATTGGGCGTCAATGAGGGAGGTCTATGTCCAGCAGTGGACGTCCTACGGCTGAAATGATGATGATGATGATGAATAACTGCAGCGGCTACAGTAGGTATTGACAAATGTAAAGCAATTTATTGGTTAGGTAGGTACATTACCTACCTACATTTATATTTTTCGATTTGAAATTCTGATCTTTCTCATTTCCTCTGTCGAAAATAATTATCATTTCCTCTGTGCATAAGAATCGGTTCCCTAATCGATCTGTGAATCGATGCTTTTGAATTGATTTCGCGCGGCTTATGTTTCCCATCACTAAATTACACTCGTGACGTCAAAGTACCTACGCAAGATGTTACAGGCTCGGTCTCGTTACAAATTGCCGAGCATTTTCCTTCTATCTCGATATATTTCTGTGGTACTAGATGACGATAATAGTTATTTGTGCAACAAGAGAGCAAAGTTGGTTTCACGTTGAAGTTGAATCACGAGCGTCAGCGAGTGATTCTAAGTTAGAATCCTGAGTGCGCGAGTGATTCAAATACACGAGATGCAAAAAAACTTTGGTCTCGTGTGACACATACAACTTTTCACCTCAGCAGCGAGAACATAATAAATTGTTAAAGGTATATAAACGTCGTCTTCGTTGTGGTTTTCAACATTGAGTAAATATTCCATAATTGTACCTATATAACAATACAGTATCCGAAAAAGTGTTTGCACCCTTTGCTAGTCTCCAATGCTTAAAAATATCATAAGCTTTTAAATATTTTTCGCGAGACTTTTAAAGTAAGAAACTTAAATCTGCATTTTGTATTACTGCCTTAATTCGTCTGGTGTTCAATTGTTGACTTCGTCACTGGACTCACTCATATCATATTCAAAAATTTATTAAATAAGTACTTATTACTATTCTATAATTTTCAAATTGCCTTTGATCGTGTGTCAAACTCTAGATATCGAACTCAGCAGCTAGCGAAACAGAAGAAGAAAAGAATTAAAATTTGAATCCCGCTATTTTTTAAAGATGCGTTCCGATACTGCGCCCGATATTTATCACGATGTTCAAGATTGTTAAAATTATTAATATTTATATAGATACATGTTAAACTTTGTATTTTTCTACAACATTTTTACTATTTGATTACTTATATAAAAATATAATCCAATTATTAATAAAGTACCATAATTAAATTTAAAACCTTAACAGACGAATTACAATTTTAAGGTTAAGTACGTATTATGAGTATCCGAACGTTCAATCGTTCGTTTATTTTTTAGGCCTACTATGTATAGAATTTGAAATCGAACTTAGAATCGATTTGATCTTATCTCTCGCTCTTTTCGTATCGAAATGAAAGTGACAGATCAAACTGAAGTTGAAATCTTTCGAATTCAGCATTCCCATGGGAAGGATGAATGATGGCATTGTCCTCGACATTTAAAAAAAATAATTAAAAAGCTACTTTGTCTCACGCAGTGAGCAAAATCGGATTTTGCTCACTGTTTTTTAGTAGCAAAACCTGGCTGTTTGAGGTGCTAAGGTGAAAACATACTTATTAGATAAATAAATACTTAAATACATAGAAAACTTCTTAACTCAGGAACAAAATATTCGTGCTCATCACACAAATAAATGCCCTTACCGAGATTCGAACCCAGGACCTCTTGCTTCGTAGGCAAGGTCACTACCAACTAGGCTAAAGCGGTCGTTAAACATGTGCTGTGAGTTTCTTGCCAATTTTCAATAGGTTTTGATTCTCATGATATTTGTATGAAAACTAGCTTTTGCCTGCGACTTCGTTAGCGTAGGCCTGCTTTGAAACAATAAGGACAATTCTTTCTTAGTGCTCCTCTATGATACTCAAGGATTACATCTGCTGGAGTCTTGAGCTCCAGTAATTTTGGCTGTATTATCTAGGTCAAATAGTCTAAAAAAATCCTCTGTATTTTTTATCCCGTGGGAATTTTCAAAAATTATAACTAGCAGCTAGCCAAATTTTAAGCATCTATGGTTAGGTAACTACGGAGATAGAACTACTTTAAAATTATTATCGTTTATTTCATAATTATTGACACATACATTTTTACAAAGATGAATTGTACTGCCAAACTGCGTAGCAGTTTGTTGGCAGTTCGAATGTTCTTGATACACCTTGTGTCTTACATCTAATTAGTTATATTCATGCATTAAAAAAAATGAAAAAAAAAATGAAAATATAAATCTCTTTTCTTCCCCATCCCGTGAGAATTATTAAAAATTTATACTGCAACATTATATTATAAATTTATTATATATTTTTTTGTATACAAAAGGACTCTAAAACAATAAGTTTATAACTAAATAAATATCTATTATACTAAATTAAATAATACTAATTTAAATAATAACATAAAAAGAAACCTACAAGGCAAATACGTCGCCGAGAGACGTCGTTGGCATCGACCCTAGAACGCTGGCCGCATTACCTCTTTACTGCAACTCTATAACTCTCAAGAAATATGTTTGCCCAATTTCAAGCCTCTAGCTCCAGTAATTTATGTAGACTGTACATTGTCTGTCAGTTGTTCAGTCAGTCATTCAGTAACGCATTTATAGGTATAGATACAAGATACTCGTAGGTACACTTTCAGAAGTTAACAGATACGCCTGGATCGCGTGAACTCAAATAGGTTTTAAGGGGCACGAGACCATAGCCCTGTTTCATATTAATTTAAACTTGATATTTTGACAACGCATCTGATATTTACCATGAGCTTTAAGGTGAAGAAAAAACATAGTGAAGAAATTCAGTAGTGTGTGTGAAGTTCCGAATCCCCACTGAGCTCGCGTGCAAACTACCGCCCAAGCCCTCTCATTCTGAAAGGAGGTCTGTGCCTTGCAGTGGGACGTATAAAGGTAGGAATGATAATGATGATGATAATGACTTTGAAAACGAAACGAACTTATAAAGGATTTTACTTTTGAGTCACGGAACCCTAAAAAGCCTGAATCGACCTAATCGGTTATTAACCACCTATTAATAAAAATGTTGCAACAGTTACTTATTCTGTCATAACAATTTCTAGTACATTCAACCGTTCAATTATCAAATTCAAAGTCTATGAACTTTTAGATTTACCAGTATAAATGTAAGGGACTGCATAAACAAACATCAGTCCTTGAGTTAAAATGAAGACGTTAACAGTATTGTTAGTTGCAGTGTTAGTCGCAAGGAGTTCAGGATACCTTATAAAGGTACCGGAAACCCAAAAAACAGTGAGAACAAGTAAGTGAAATTAAATTATCACCAAATTCGTAATTTGTTGCGAGTAGTAGGGCTTTGCACAAGTTTCATACGAATCACCGTCTTAGTTGATAATCCTGCCGCCAAGCAGCAGTGCTGGTGCAGCTGTGTTCCGGCGTGGAGAGTAATACAGCCGGTGAAATTACTGGCACATGAGTTATTCTATTTGAGCCCCCTAAGCTGTCAACCCATAGGCAATCATCTGATATTGCAGGTAGGGCAACTAGATGCCCCGTATTTTACGGGTTGTCCCGTACCTATTTCAGGCACCAATTTTTCACTGTCCCATAATTTGACGAAACCAATAAGGGGCAGTACCTACATTGTCCCGTAATTTTATGATTCAATGGCATTTAATGATAAAAATACCTATTTAAACTAACAATTTAGCAATTGTATAGGTTATTTACTGATTATGCCTAATTTTAGTTCTTAAAAAAACCGGTCAAGGGCGAGTCGGACTCGCGCACCGAGGGTTCCGTACAAATTTATATGTATCTATGAACATCCAGTCTTAGCAGATCCCTGCTCCTAAGCAAAATGTGCGCAGTGTGGGATCATTGTAGATTGGGGACTGATATAGACAGACAGACAAAAAAATTTATACTTTTCGCAATTTTTCCTTTATCTGTGCTATAAGACCTTGCTTCGTACCTATTTCAAGATTCTGACTTCACGAGAAGTACCCTGTAGGTTTTGATTCCCTTGCGAGTGTCGAAAATTTGCGGTATATTAGATTGGTTACTGATATAGACAGACAGAATTTTTTTTTACATATCTATTATGATAAGGAGCTCATTAGCAGGCAGGTCATCTAATGGAAAGCAATCACCGCCACCCATTAACACCCATAATATAACTTGAGTTATGGAAACAAAATAATAATAATAAGTATTGATGATGAGGACGATAAGATATCGTACGTAATATTATGAAAGATATCGAAAATACTTCGTTTATAATCCTTCTGTTCATGTCAGCATCGTTATCAATTTAATCTATAAATAGTTCTTCCCCGCGACTTTGTCTGCAAGCAATTCATTTACCCCCATAAGTACCAAAATTTATCTAAATCAGTTAAGTTGCAAATATAACAGAGACAGACAAAATAACTTTCGCATTTAAAATGTTAAATGAGTTTAAATATACAATAGGCATAATGTAAATAAATACGAATTATTTTACAGCTTCAATGGGATGGCTCCACATACAAAAGTTGTTGCTTCCGTTGTTTGAAAATGTGTGTGAAGCAAGTATCAACCCCATGGTCATTCAAAACGCTCAAGATTTTAATCTGGATGCAATAGCAGACGGCTATATGGTAAGACTTTTATTCTATTAATTTGCTCGACACTGACCAAATAGGTACATGGCACCTTCAATTTTATATCATAGTGAGGTGACAGACGAGTATCGTCTACTGGACGTTAAGGTATCGAGCATTGGTACGTTTACCTTAATCTGCAGAAATTGAAGTGCTTACAAAAACAATTTGAGTTTTGGCCCTTGACTGTTGCAGAAGTTCAGAGTAACGCAATTTAAGCCTTTGTATTTTCCGTCTTACAGGATCCAGGTATCATAAACAATTTAAGAAAACTATACTCTAGCAACGGCCAGTTGCCTAAAGGAGAGATTTTCACAGAATTGAATCAAGATCATATTTACGAGTTAAAGTTAGTTTACGAAGTTCTCTACAACGCGCCAAATTTCAGCACATTTTACAAAGCAGCAAGTTGGACCCGCCAGAACACAAACTGTGGCTTATTCGTCAATGCCATTTACTTAGCGATTTTGAAAAGGCGTGATACCGAAAATATAACAGTGCCAGCACCATATGAATTGTTACCAAATTATTTTATCCGTCGAGATGTTATCATCAAAGCATCATCTTTACTGGCTGGAGGAGACGTAAAAACTGAAGGTGTGCTTAATGAAGGAAATGCATACGTATTAGATGCTAATTACACTACCGATATTAATGCTGATGATGAATCTAAACTGGCATATTTCCACGAAGATATTGGTTTAAATTCATTTTATTTTTTGAAAAGACTTCAATACGCGCCCTGGTTTTTGTACAATCAGATAGAAGATAGCAATCATGGGGAGCATTTATATCATTTTCTAAAGCAACTAGTTGCTCGTTACAACCTGGAGCGATATTCGAATGGATTGATGTATTTAGAAAAGGTCGATTGGAAAACCTGTAGGATCATTCCGTATGACTCGATGTTAATCTTTTCCAATGGTGAAGAGTTCAGCTACAGAGATACTGTTTTTAATTCCAATAGCCCTATTAACACTGCGATACAAAATATTGAAGACACTATATCATCTGCAATTCCTCCGATGGTGAGTTATCATATCGTGTATATTATTTTATTTATTTGTTTATAGAGCGTTATTACTTGAAACTTAAACATAACTCATATTTACAGGTAGAAAACGGTGACACTAAAACAAATATAATTAACAATTTGATGGCGCTTTTGGTACCAAACATAGAAAACTTAGAAGCTCGTAGATATTTTGGAGATGCGACTGACGAAAACAGGTAAGTTTCTAATTAATTATCCTACTAAATTTAATAATATGTATAATAAATAATATTATTATGGAAGTGAGTAGGTAGGTACAAATGCGCGCGCGCGTTGTGTGTGTGTGTGTGTGTGTGTGTGTGTGTGTGTGTGTGTGTGTGTGTGTGTGTGTGTGTGTGTGTGTGTGTGTGTGTGTGTGTGTGTGTGTGTGTGTGTGTGTGTGTGTGTGTAAACGTAAATGGAGACCACAATTTTTTGGGAATTCCCATAAGAATTTAGTAAAATATTGGAAATTCAATCGACTACTAAATAGCCTATAGCTTTTGGTTTACGCGAGAGAAGCCACAGGAAAAGGCTAATTGTAATATAAAATGAGCGTTTATGAAGTTATGATTATTTGTAAAATGTTGATTCAAATATTTCCGTATAATATAAATTGGCCAAGTTCACGTTGCAGCGGTTTGGATCCTGTGGAAACCTCGGGTTAAAAAATAGGCTATATGTTATTCTAGAGGTTTACCTACCTACATACCACTATTCAACCAGCCCTTTTAGCGTGACAAGAAAACAAGCAGACACACACGCACGCACACACTCACAAACTTTTCCATTTATATTATAATAATAATAAAATAAGATACATAACCTAAATGAAAATAAATAAAATTTTGGTCGGTATTAAGTACTTGTTAACAAGTAGATACTTTGTTGTTGCTGAAGTATCGATCATTGTTTATTTTATTTGTTTCTAGATGGAGATCTGTATTAGCGCATCATTTGACTTCACTGCGAGACCCGGTGTTTTGGATGATAAATAAGAAAATTGTTGATATGGTAGATGATTCTCTCAAAACCTTACCTGGATACACAAGAAACGAATTATTTTTCCCAGGAGTTCAAATTTTAAACGTTGATGTCAAGAAAATTATGACTATGTTTGAGCCATTCAAATTTGAAGTAACTGATGCTTTAAAATCTTCGGCAGAAAATCCGATGTTTCAAGTAAACTTAGTCCAAAGCAGACTAAGTCATAAACCATTCACTGTAAAATTCAATATTTCGTCGCTTACCAATCAGAAAGGATTGATTAAATTATATATAGGACCAAAGATATTACCAGGAGAGTTTGTAATGAAGAAAAACTTATTCATGTTGCTTGATAATTTCGAAGTAAATCTAAAAATAGGAAGCAATGTTATATCAAGACCTTCAAGTGCATTTGAAAATATATCAGATGATTTCACATCACTGAACGACCTTCGTAAGTTAATTGAAGATGCTGAGTTTGGATTGGATGTCAAGCCTCTTAAATCTATTAAAACCTTAACCGGTTTTCCTTCACGCCTTATTCTTCCAAAAGGAACACCAGAAGGGCTTTCAATGCAATTACTTGTTTTTGTGGCTCCCTTTACTAAAGCAACGGCTGCAGGGATGACCTTACAACCGAAAACAGAATTCAATTCTGCAACTTTAGCTCCAGGATATCCGTTTGATTTAGACTTCGATGACAAACAATTCTTTGCACTACCCAATGTTATGATTAAAGACATAATTGTAACCCATAAAGAAAACAAAGGAGGCTTTAAAGGTGGTTCAGAAGGATCAAAAAAATGGTTTGGTGGTGACACATCTGATTCTTACAGTCCAACCAGAGAAACTTATACAGGCAATTTAAAAAATAGTGAATTTGAAGAGATTTCTGACACTAATAGCGCCAAACGGGAAGTATTTGATTACAATGTAAGAAAAAATCAGTATGGTAAAACTTCTGGCTCCTATGGTGCTAAGAGAGGACCTTACGATTACAATTTAAGAAAAAGTCAATACGGGAAAACTGTAGACTATGCTGATAAAAGAGGCAGTTATTACAAGGGTAATAAGAATGTAGTAACGGATACAATTTCCGTGACTGAAAATGATAAACTTGAGGATAAAGAAAATTTTAACAAAAATGATCCTGAAAAAGTTAATGTGATTCCAGATAGTAATTCAGGTACTGAAAATAACGATGAAGACATAGATGCGGGATTAAATGTAGGTGACTCATTTGAAGTACCACAAGAAAATAATTACAAAAATCGTCAATTTTTGACTGATATGTTATTTAACAACGCGGATCAGAACAAGGACGATTACTTAGTACCATCAATTTATAATGATAATTTTGTTTATGAGTGAAAAACATAACACATCATTTATCAAATAAATTAAAGTTTTTAGAAAAAAGTTAATTTTCTTTGAATTATTATTAGGTACTAGTTAAAAAAAGCCGTGATGGCCTAGCGGTTTGACTTATGGCCTCTCAAGCCTCTGCTTCCTTCTCCTCCTCTCCTCCTCTCTCCTCCTCCTCGTCTGATTCTCTGATCGTGGGTTCAAATCCCGACTCGCGCGTCTGAGTTTTTCGGAGATTATGTGCGAAATTAAATATATTTCAAATTTACCATGAGCTTTACGGTAAAGGAAAACATCGTGAGGAAACCTGCATATACCTGCGAAGAAATTCAATGGTGTGTGTGAAGTTCCCAATGCCCAACTGGGTCCGCGTGGGAACTATGACTTAAGCCCTCTCATTCTGAGAGGAGGCCTGTACCCTGCAGTGGGACGTACATTATATGGGCTGGGATGATAAACTAATAGCAAATAGATATAACTGGACATACTAAAAACTTTCCATTAAGCCCCCAAATATCATCAACAGTTGATAAACATTTACAAAAAAATAGAATGTAGTAAAAAAGAATGAAGCTAGAAGTTACGGGTTTAAATCCCGGTAGAGGCAGACATTTATTGTAATCAAGCCATGGACGTTATGTTATGTGTTATGTATTTAACTTGTATATTTCTCATTAAATCCCATGATATTTGTTCATTATTATTTATTTAATATAATAAGTTGAATTGGACATCAAAAATAGTACCGAACTAAGCACATAAAAAGTATTTTTTGAAGAAGCTTCACAAATACTGATAATGAATATCTATTCATGTCATATCATAGTGAGAAGTCCTTTTTTCTAACAACTCGTTATCATAGCAACTTGTTTTTACTTCCCAAAGAAGCATAAGTCAGCATTACTCTTAAAATTACTTCAGTACCGTAAAAGCAAAATTATTCAAGCAAATAGGTACCTACTTCTAAAACTTCTTTCAACAGGTTAAAAAACACAAGTGTGTAATAATGCACATTATTGCTATTTTACGCGGTTTTCTGTCATTATTATTGGAAATGTTCCAAATATTCTTCAACGCCGTTATGCTTTCCCTATTTTCATCTTTGAAAATTTAAAAACCATCGCTCACTACTGTGACACGAGCTCAAATACAAATAGAAATACATTTACAGTCGATTACAAGGTTTCGGTAAAGTAGTGAAATATTTTTGACGGTTTATTATTATAAGTTATTGTAAAGTGTGAAGTAGTGTCGCAACACAGGAAACAGTTTACAATGATACCAGAAGAAAGATACCAGATATTTAATTTATTCTTTAAATTTTATTTAGCAGTATTTTACTATGTAAAACAGAGCGTCCAATGAGTACTAATTCTCAACCAAACCAACATGCGAACTCCCTTGTTTATTTTAGTATTTTTTCTCCGCCGTGGTTTAGCTCGGCATTATCATCCATCATAAATCAATTAATACACAAAACAAACACTTTAACATTATACAAACTGTTGCCCGCGAATCCATCTACGAAAAATAGGGATAGGTAAGTATAAAAATTGCCTACGACCTATTCTCAGACCTACTTGAAAAAAAAAGCTCATAAAAATCAGTCAAGCCGTTTCGGAGGAGTTCGGTAACAATTAAACACCGTGACATGAGATTTTTACATAGGTACTAGATAAAACTGAATAATTTCAAGATATATGTACAATGTTGAACTTATCCCTTATACTTTTATTTAATTAGGTTTTGAGAAAGTATATAGGTATGTAATGCAGCTACTATAAGAAGAAAATGTGCTGTTTGAATTGTCTCGTCCCCAAATGTTGAAAATAACGAAGTTTTCCAATTTATATTTTGTGATGGAATAATATTTTAGACATCTATAAAAGTAAATATAAAATGTATTGAATTAAAACTTTACGAGATGTTGTTATAATAAAACTTTGTTTATATTTACACATGTCAAGTTTCATCTGAATCATAATTCCTCGTGTAGATTGTAGTTTATTGCTTAAGTCATAAATCATTGTTAAATTTACTGCACATCTGCCAAAAGCAAGAAAATCTAAAGCAATTATATAATCTTGCGTGAAATCTGGTATGGCGGCCAATTGGTCATGATTAAGGACAGTTTATATTTAAAATTTGTTGTTAATCTTACAAAGCAATGATTATCAAATCACCGTCACAGTGGTTTAATATTCGACATTTACTTAATCATCATTGCAGCCAGCAAGGAAAACGGTCGGTTCCGTGCCAGAATGAAGTTATATTTCCACACCATTGACACCGATGATTCAGGGTCCAGCACCAATGCTGCGAGCGGGCTAAACATTGCTTTTGGCTATGATAGCCAATTATTTTTGGTCAGGAAATTTAAATCACTGTAAATTGCCCACGCGTCAGTTACGGATCGACTAGCAAATTAATGAGAACCCGTTAGTGCTCGAAATTGCTGCTATATTAACAAAATTTGAACAGACGAGTCTATTTCACAGGATCGTACCTAGATAAAACTTTATTCTTAGAAGATATTTTTAGGGTAAAGACGGGACTCTATTACTGAGGCTCCGCTGTCCGTCCGTCCGTCCGTCCGTCTGTCACCAGGCTGTATCTCATGAACCGTGATAGCTAGACAGTTGAAATTTTCACAAATGATGTATTTCGGTTTCCGCTATAACAACAAATACTAAAAACCAGAATAAAATAAATATTTAAGGGGGCTTCCATACAACAAACGTGATTTTTTTTGCTCGTTTTTGCTCGATATTGATAACGGCAACAGGTAGACATTTGAAATATTCATAGAATATTTAGTTCTATATTCACTTTAAAAATAAACAATTCAATTAAAATAAAACAAATATTTAACGGGGGCTACCATACAACAAACGTGATTTTTTGCCGTTTTTATAGATAATGGCACGGAACCCTTCGTGCGCGAGTCAGACTCGCACTTGGCCGGTTTTTTGAAAGTTAATGTAATCAATAGCGAAGTCAAATAAATTGGTTGGTTTACAGATGTTTAAATTAAGACTACTTTAACTCAAGTAATCTCGACCTAATTTCTCTCCGAATCCTCGTCATCCATTCTTACACTAAACGACTCGAGCATCAAGCGAGGAATGCTGAAATGCCAACAAGCCGGCACGTGGAATACTAAACAGCTCCAAGCCTACAGTGTCGGAGATGATACAGCCAATAAAAATAGACAATTACACCGATTGAATGATCCCGCAACTATGCCGAGTTCATTCAGGAAGCGAGGTAATTTGGCTTTTGTCTGATCTCTCGAGCATTTTTATTACCACTCAACTACGGCAACTATGTAAATAATTTAATTAAATAACCAAGCCAATAACATAGTCGACAAGTCGTCGATAATTTTATCGGCAAAATTCTACTTACTGTGTTTATTATTTACTAATATTAGTCCTGCCCATACATAAAATACGCATTTTTTTGCAGCAAAGCTCAGAAAATAATAGCGGAAATACGCATTTAATTATTACTCAGTCATTAATTCAAACTCTGACCTAATTTCTATTTGCGTATCACACTGACGAATTCAGGCTGATTTAGTTTTTCTTGTTGTGGCATTCAGGAGAGAATACAAAAATTATAGTCGATCACCGACATTCTATATCTGCGCGGGCGCCGCGCGCCGCCGTATAACCCGTTTCACGCGCCAGTGGTAGCCAATCGATGACGTATTTGTCTCATTGTATAAAATAAGAATTATAGCTCAGAAGTTTAATTGAATTTATTATTTTTATTGTCACTGAAAAAGGTTTAAAATAAGTGTTTTTTAATAATTTTTAAAGACGGCATTATATTATCGTTTAGACTAAAAAAAATATCTTTATCCTGGACATAAGCAAAGCTAGTTACTAATCTCAAACTCGAAAGCAAAAATATTAACATCAATATATTATGATATTTATACAGGTTATCGATTTCAAGCAAAGGTTTAAAATTTCTGGAAATAAACAGCATCGTCCCTTTCAGCAAGTCATGACGTTGCGACGCGTAATATTTTCTCTGGGCTTGTTTTGTATCGCCGTTCGCATCAAAGGAATTTTCTGTTAACTAAGGAAATGTTCGAATATATTGGCGCACGTTACCGACTCTGGAATGTCTTACGCGTGGCGTGTTGAGCATGCTTCGATCTGTTACGATCAAGGACTGGGCAGTTTACGTTCGGAATGATTGTGTTGATACAGTAAACATTTATTTTGACTTTACTTGTACTTCATTATGGTTGGTGTTAGTGTTATGTTCTTTTTTTTGTAGCTTGTTAATAGGTAACTATGATTCATTTATTCACAACTTAAAATCAAGTGGCCGATTACCTTTCTTGCAATGTACATTATGTTCATACTTCATAATTACCAAGTCAGTATTGAAGAGCCTTCAGACTCACTTGAGTTCAGTTGAGTGTAAACGCAATTCTTTCCATAAGTAGTAAACAACGTGTATTTATTAGTAACATTTTAATCAGATACAACCGCTTTCCGTAGTTAAAGTAATATGACTATTTAAGTCGGTTTTAAGTGTTCTTATATGGATTACACTGCGAATTTTCAGTATCAGCATCGGAAAAAAAATGCAAGGGTTTTGAAAACATTCGGTGTTGGCAATTTGTTTTGATTCTAATTTGCATTAATCAATGGCGCCAAGTCATAAATTGGTGCCAGTTTCTTAACGGGCTGAAAAACAGGGTATATATATACTCCAATCTATGGTAGGTATTGTCCATATTTATGAACATGAAGTACATTCCTTACAGTCCTTAATTATTTATAGCCCAGCATAAATTTACACTGCAACAAGTCAATAAACACGTCATAATCCCACGTTCGATAGAGACAGAAGCAGATGAGTTTTTGCTTATTTTCGTATTCCAGAGTTTCTACGTTTGAGGGGATTTTCTATAAATAGGGGTGCCTCACGAGCGAGAAATCCAGTGTAACAACACTCGCACTCGGATTCGGTTCTTGTTACAAAAAGCTATCAACCCTAGTCTACCATGGTGAGACCATAGGCTTTTTATTTATTTTACAAGTGCTGTGCTGTTAGTGACAATGGTGATGTAATATAGGGTGTTAAGTGTTAATTTACAGTTTGAAAATGTGGATGCAAAGGATTCAGATAAGCTTTTGCGCTGTTTTGAAGTACCGCCTATTTTAGATAGTACCTTCTCCAAACTTTGTGTAGAAGCATCCGATAATATCACAACAAAGCACAATGGACACAATGTTCTTCAACACTGCCTCTTTTATTTCTTTAGTTGTAAACCTTATTGTATTTTTAATAGGACACCGACGACGACCAGAAGATGGCGATGCTTCGCAAAGCCTTTCAGATGTTTGACACCACAAAATCAGGCTACATTGACGTCCTCAAGGTGTCCACAATCCTGAACACCATGGGCCAGCTCTTTGATGATGCTGAGCTGAAGACCCTCATCGATGAAAATGATCCAGAAAGTAAGTAATTACACCACAATTGTTCGGTCACCACCAGTGAGCCCATCTGTGAGCGGTCTAATGGAGTGAAAGATTAGATCCACGAGGATTCAGACAGGTCTTATCGATTCAAATCAGTTTAACGTTTCGTATTTACGCCACAATTTGAATTTCTGGCAGCAATTTGTTAAATAAAAACCAGATAATCATACAGCTTCAACACAAGTCAACTAGGCTTTCTACAAGTTCAATTATATAGGTTCTATTCATGATAATCGATACCTACTCAACAATTTATTGTAAGTATTATGTTAATGTTGCACGTGGGTGCTTGTAATTTAGGTACGAGTTTCGGATGAATTAGTAATCAATAATATCGGAATGAAGAAGTACTATAGCCAAAATAACCGGCAGTGACATTTTTATTGTTTTGGTATACCCTCGCTTTTTAAAAGTAATGTCGTATAATATATTTTACCTACTTTAATAGTATGCATTTGCACGATCCACGGAAGAAATTGATTCGAAATGCATACTAATTATTATAAATGCGAAAGTGTGTCTATCTGTCTTACTGTTACCTACCTATTCACGATTAAATCGCTTAACCATTTAGATAAAATTTGGTATGGTAGTTTAAGACCCTGGGAAGAATAAAGAATAGTTTTTATTCCAGAAAATTGCATAGTTCCTGAGGGATAGCGAAAACGAATTCTTTGCAAACGAAGTCGCGGATAGCATCTAATTAGAAATAAAATTAGATTTGGGGTATGTTCATGTTCCAGAAAAACAATATATATTTTGTTGACTTATTAAACTGTTTATCATTTGTACTGCACCCAAAAACTGGCCATATAAGAATATTTCTGTAAACGAAAAAAAAGTTGTGCTAAAACCTTAACTGCCAGTATTTTTAACCGCGTTATAAAGCAGTTCTTAAGCATATTTGTGACGCTGCGTCGCACCTCCACAAACGTTACGAAATATTTTTACACGTCGCGGGAACTCCAACGATGCTATTTCCGTACGACTCTCTTTAAGATCTCCGTTCCTTTGAATAATCACTCGTGTTGGTTTACTTTTTTCAGTCGTTAAGTGACGAACGAAATAATTAGGGTTAGTTATTTATCGGCCTCAGATTCAACACTTTCCCTCCCAAGTCAACATAGAAAACAAATTTATACGCCTTACTAATCAAATCATATTGTTAGGAATTCTAATGTAAGTAAATGAAAAAGCTAAAAAAAAACATTATTTATTGTTAAATAAAATCAAAATTCAAGATAAAAATTGTATAAATAAGTAATTTAAGTAGGTATTAAGAATAAAAAGTACGATGCAATTCGTATAATGCCATCTCGAAATAGATAACAAATAAATCAGTATTGAGTTTGCTCGCCCTTGTGACACGATGTTTGAGTTAATAGTTTTTGAGTTTTGGTCGGTACTTATAAACCACTAGAATTAATCTTAATTTTTTTATGTTTTAAATTGACAGACTCTGGCAAAATCAACTTCGATGGTTTCTGCAACATCGCGTCTCACTTCTTAGAAGAAGAAGACGCTGAAGCTATGCAACAGGAACTGAAGGAAGCTTTCAGGTTGGTAACAAATACAAACGATTTTACTAATAAAAATGAACCACTCATATCTTAATTTCGTAATTCAGAACAAACTGAAGGCTTTATCAGACTTCACTGTGAACAATTTGAGTATTTTTCTCCTAAGAGACTCATTTCATGACTAGTGTAACGTATAGATGAAAGAAAATGCATGCAAGTTTTTTTTTTAAATATTTGTTTTGTAGGTAGTGCAATTTTAAAGTAAGAGAAAACTGGGTGCTTACTGTTTTTGTAAAAAGAATAAAAAGACTGCGCATGCAAGAAAGATTATTTTAAATATACTAGTAAATATGTAGATACGGTATATTACTGTCCACCTTTAAGCAATACTAGCTTACACGTTTACTTAAGGAAAGCTTAACGTACTATCGAACCATTTGATCCGCACCCGCCGTAGAATGTTTTCACATTAAGTTTCATAATGACCTTCCCTTGTCAAGTAAGGGCCGGCGCTCACTGACGGCATGGCACGGCGTGGCATTTTATTACTATCAAGTTATTTTGAATCTTATTTCAATGAGTTTAGAATTCATGTTACTTTATTTCGATACCACGATGCCGCGACGTGCCGAGGGATGACGCAACGCATAACCAATAAAGTAACATTAATTCTAAACTCATTGAAATAAGATTCAAAATAACTTGATAGTAATAAAATGCCATGCCGTGCCATGCCGTCAGTGGGCGCCGGCCCTAATGAGATGTCACATGCACATGACTTTTTCTCAGGTTATAGTAGGTATAGTGCACTTCTTTACATGTTTACTTCATAGTGGTATACGTAGACATAAACATGGATGTTTATGTCCAGATTTAAGGCTTTTCCATTTTAAACTTGGTGAAAAAAAGAATTGTGCAGTAGTATTAGTAGCATACGTGTAAGATAGCACTGGTAAAACTCATTTAACTTCTCCAAAATTTACATTTTAATATCAGAATTACTTTCGGCATTCACATTTATTGATATTTTCTTCTGTTCGATTCCAGATTGTACGATCGCGAAGGCAACGGCTACATCACCACCTCCACGCTCAAAGAAATCTTGGCTGCTCTTGATGACAAGCTCAGCGGCTCCGACCTTGATGGCATCATCGCCGAAATTGACACTGACGGATCCGGAACCGTCGACTTCGATGGTAATTGTTTTTATAATTTTTTACTTAACTTGCAATGTACGTTTGTTTGGGTGGAATGTTACAACTGGATTTGATTGAGATGAAACTTTGCTTACATATGTAAGTCAGGTGACAATACTATATGATAGTACCATGGTACTGATCTGGTGATGGAGACAGAAGGTGCCCATCCATAGGAACTCCTCGACAATTCAACATGATTCCACCGTTTGGGCTCGTTTGATCTGTCTTGGTGAGTAGTTTAAGACAGGACAATGTATACTCAGCAATAAAATCTTGTCACAGAAATTAAAATATTTGAAAAAAAAAACTTTTTAATTGATGATTCTTTGCTATGTTAGCTGTTCTGGGGATTTGATCAAGATCAATCCTAACCAACTCAGACAATTATAGACTAGAACTTTGTAGCAGTAACTAGTGAGATTAGTGTTATTTTGTTTTCAGATTTTTGTTAGTAGTACTTACTCCAGTAATTTTCATTAAAAAAATGAAAAAATTGAAGTAAACGACTTTTATATAATATTTACTGAGTTGTGTAAGGTTGATCTTGATATTTTATGTTATTATATATATAAAAGTATTATTTTAATGGCATCTTTTTACCATATATTTTTTTTATTACTTTTCCTTCGTGTAATCATGTTACCAACTGTTACTATGAAGATTCGATAACCGACTAGAATTGTCCTGGCACTTTCCAGGAGGACACGATGCAAACCATTTCTCCATATAAACGCAGTCCCCTGTGTCCTACCTGGATAATGAAATGACATTAGAGTCATTATTTTTTTACTCTAAAATCTACCACAGCCTTGCACCTATGTTTTTTTCCATATTACCATTATCATAAGAAGTCTTCAAAAACTATGAAAATTGCCCAACCTCACCGTTATTCTTGGAAACTAATAAAAAAATAAAAAAAGTCTCTGTATTTTTGAAAATAATATTATTATTGTTCAAAGTTTTGAGGAGAAAATAATGGACTACAAAATGATGTTTGATTAATTTTATGCACCTATTAACGGTCTGAGCTCCATTTGTCCCTTTCTTGCTGTACCTACATAGGTATACGGAGGGGTTGCAGCGAGACAGCGACATTTACTTAAAATACCTATTTATCAAAAGTCTCTCAGGCATCGTATCCTCTCCAATTAAAAAAAAAAGAAAACATGTGAGCAAGGAAAATATCTAGAGAATCTTTTATCAGTGATAATAAAATGACTGAATGTGGAGAAAAATCATGTTTCAAGAGTAACAAAGGTTTCACCACTAATTTTATTACGAGAAACTTCTTTTAAAATTCAATTTTCTTTTCTTCCTCAGAATTCATGGAGATGATGACCGGAGACTAAGCGAATCAGCAGTATTTCCATAGTATTATTACGTTTAGTTGATATTTATAAATTATTTGGAAGTCACAAGGACTTCGGTATTAGTACAAAACCAAATAATGCGGTATTAGCATGGTTCTTGACAAATATTAAGTTATATACATCATCTATCTTATAGATAGTAAGTTTAATTATTGTTACAGTCTACTTTAAGTAGGCCAGGCAGCTAAGAGCGTTCTCAGAAATTATTTCCGGAATAATTTACAAGAAACATTCTTAGTACTATCAAGAGACATTTTATATTTTATGGTAATATTTGCACGATTTCGACTTAAGGAGACTATTAGCCAATAAATATCTGGTACTTTTATAAATAAATTAGTTTTTGAAAAATATTTGTGTTATTTCTAACAATCTTGTTTGCCGAAAGAACACGTAATAACCTTCTAACGTACTACATAAATGTATTGGTATAATTTCGTAAATTTATCACATCCTTTTTATCTCATTTTATTCCTGTACCCAAAGCTTTAACCTTCAATTGGCAGGTGATACATACGGTACATTAGCGTATAAAATGTTCCACTCACTGCGTCTGTGGGGCAGTTCAAAGTGGAATTGTCCCTTGTTTGACTAAAATTAGCCATCTTCTCACTGGCGCAATTGAACAATTTTTCAATTGCACTTAGTTTCCTGAGATGCGTGTACAGTGAGATTCAACCGTTTGAAATATTATTCTCACCTGTATCAGTATTTCAAGAAACTAAAACTTAATTTCAGTAACAAATAAAGATGAGAACCCGTTCGTCATCACTACATAGTGTAAAACAAAGTCGCTTCCCGCTGTCTGCCCCTATGTATGCTTAGATCTTTAAAACTACGCAACGGATTTTGATGCGTTTTTTTTTAATAAATAGAGAGTGATTCAAGAGGAATGTTTATATGTATAATACATACAGAGTTGGGTCCTGAAGGCCTTACTTGCATTTAGCCTTGGCATTCAAAACGTCTCAGTAGTACACTGACCAAGTATGCAAAATGACTTGTTTATCTAATGTCATGATTACAAAATTGTCTAAGTTTCAAGAAGACTTTCTTAGAAAAACGTCTAGAACGTGAAATGCAAAAGTAGGCAGAATGACTCAATATTGTATAAGGTCTTGATTGTATTATATTGGTAGTGAAGGTTATCCAGACCAGACCATTTACCTATTGAAACATTATGACACTAAGTCGTTTACAGCCAAGTCATTCAGTCTATTATGTCATATAGCATTGAGGGCGATTTACAGACCAAGACATTGAGCAACGCGGACAAATATACAGGTGTTCTGCTCGCCAAGGCTAAATGCAAGTAAGGCCTTCAGGACCCAACCCTACATACATGCATTATATCAGCATTGCACCCGTGCGAAGCCGGGGCGGGTTGCTAGTTTTTATAAAAGTTTTATTTCATTCAATGCAATATTGACCACATTACCTACTTACTCATTAGCGTCTTGATTTGTCCAAGCAATTGGCATTGATCACTTTTTTACAATGTGGTCTAATTCCAAAACCATTTCGAGGAATAGGTTTATTAAATCATTTTATAACATTGTAGTAAAAAAATATTAAATGATCGTGTGTATTTTTGCAAAATAATGTTTGACCTTTGTTTGACCTTTCTGTGGGCATTATAACTTTGAAATTCTTTGCAACAAGAAAAAAAAAGCCGTCCGTCTAGTTTCTCTATACTATTCTCTGTCACTTCGACGTAGTTATCACCTGTCAGTTTAAGGATACTATTTTGAAAAACATTCTTCACGTTTTTTATATTTTAATAATGGATTTATACAGGAAGTGTTTCATTCCTACTTGTGGAAATGATTCTGTCAATACCCCAAACAAATTAATTGTTCGCATTAGAGAAGATTTATAAGAGAAGAGGTGCCGCAATGTTAATTCAAAGTTTACAAGATGTACTTATTGTTGCGAGGATCATTTTAATGTAAGTATGGATTAAATCCGCCAAAGAACTTTCAAGGAAACACTCCTGACCATTTTATTTTATACGTACAAAAAATACTATAGCCGTAAATCGTTGTTTTACCTATTCTCTTGGAAGAATCGGCAACTCTAGTGTTATTGTTATTGTAAAGTGACCATGGAAAGTGACATTGTCAGATGACAACTAGGTAACCATCGATTGTGACACATTTTTTTGTCATTATGTCTGTGGTTTATACACAGATTCAGCCACAGCATGTAATTTACGAGAAGTCGTATCTCAAATTTTCAATAAATTATAAAAAAATATTGGAGTGATGAATTGCTGAAATATTCAAATTAGTTTCTTAAAATGCTCTATATTTTCGATAAAAAAAATAAAAAGGGGTGGTTACAAAAAATGAACAATCCCAATTGCACGGGTAGGTACTTTATTTTATAGTCGTTATTCATTTATTTGTCTGTTATTTGTTCATTTGTACATCGGTGGACGCGTAACGTAAATAAATTAATTTCAAACAATTGTCTTTAAACAATTGTCTGTAATTAATTGTCTATACTAAATTAAATAAGACAAATTTAAACAATAACATAAAAAAATCCTACAAGGGAAATACGTCGTCGAAAGACGTCGTAGGCATCGACCCCAGAACGCTGGCCGCATTACCCCTTTGCACCGCTATGCCTAGCCTTTGAGCGAATTGCAATTGAATTTCTAATGCTGAAACATGAGTGCATGATGAACTTTTATTAATTTTATATACATATTTAGAAAAATACGCTAACTTTCCCATGTTGTCTCGCTTTTTGTAATTTTACTTTCCATTTAGTCAATAATACTGTTTTGATTACGTAATTGTATTTTTTCATTGACTGTACTACGAAAATTATGCCTATTAAAATGACCGTAAGGATCTCAATTGGATCGGCTGAAAGACCAGTTACCCATTCCAGCTACATATATGCCATGTTTAGTATTGAAGTGCTTAGTTGGAGTCAATAGTTCAAAGTGGATTGGTCAAACTGGCGCAAACAATGATCCTCTGGATTTTATTCCTCGTTTCTGCTGCCGTCTCGGCACCAGCAGATGAGTATCGAGCTATTATTAACGAAGGAGGTGCGTTAAGTAAGCATTTTGTGCCATATTGTTTATTCTACTTCTCTTTTATGTTTCGAGTTACTGTTCAATTGGGTATGTATTACAATACCGAAGTACGAAAGACCGAATGTATTAAAACATCGAATGGGTCAAAAGACGGACACGATTTTTTTCTGAAACCGTTAACTTTTTAAGATTGTTATAAAACAAACCTAACCTAACCTAATGGGTTCTGTATGATGCCGTTTTAATAAATTCTGAAAAGTTTACGGTTTCAGAAAAAAATCGTGTCGGTCTTTTGATCCATTCGATGTTTCAATACATTCGGTCTTTCGTACTTCGGTATTGTAATACATACCCGTTCAATTTGAGGTTGCGTCCTGGACACGACTATTTCGTAATTATTCTATTTTGATTCTTTACTATTTTGACTATGAACGTTAGGTATTATTTAGTGTTACGTATCTGCATACTTAATACTATTTTCATTCATGGGTTACCAAATTGAAACAATTAAAAGCAAAAATAAAAATTAACCGTTTAAATGAAAAAGTGTATATGCATATTGTATTTATTGAATCAGGCGTTACTTTGCGGAGGTCCATATTAATGAACTAAAACAATTACTACGAAACGACCTTAAGACCTTAAGGTCGCGGGTGAGCAAAGTAATTGTTTTAGTTCATGCATATTGTATTACATCTTACCTGGTGGTAAACAACAGCAGTATTCGATAATCACTTGTGTAATCGAAAATATCTTGAATAATATTTTAATTGCTTGTCAACCTACCCATCAACGCTTTAGTGTACCTACCCTGTTATATAGCATTGTATTGTATTAAGATGATTTTGACGTTACAGAATTCCTCGATGAATCTTCCCTTATGCACATTGTACCTTCTGGGTACTCACCAACAAAAACTGAGTATTTCATCAAACCTGCATTATCAGAAGTTATGGATAAGGTAACATGTTTATGTGATTTTTGATTGTAATTTTTCCTCAAATATTTCAGTTTGTTTAGGCTTAAAGTTAATCACAATTATTTTTCAATTTTCAATATCTTTCAAATACCGTACTTTACAGAATAAACCGAGTTATAAGAAGATGCTCGAAATTTTAGAAAAAGGACATACAGCTCTAGGATTGAATTTCAACATTTATGATGACAAAATGAGAGAAGCTGCAATCGCAGTCTTTCGAATGTTGTTAGATGTAGATGATAATAAGCTCGAACCAATGACAAGATGGGCAGCGGTTAACATTAATAAGGACATGTTTGAATACGCCATTCGATTAGCATCTCTGTATGGTAACAAATTCAAAGAAGAACAAATACTACCACCTTTTGTACGAAAACCGAATCACTTTGTGAATGGTGAGGCTTTATGGAAAGCGATGCACTTGAAAATCGGTCAAGGAATGATAAACGAGGAAGACTCCAATCTAAATCAGTATTACAAAAACGATAATGTAATCACAATTAATACCAATTATTCCGGTTGGAATTTGCCTCTAAATGGATGCGAGCGGGAAATAAATTACTTTAAAGAAGATATCGGGTTAAATAGCTATTACTATGGAGTGCATTTATTGCACCCATTTTGGATGACTAATGATGAGTTAGACCAATTCAATCCACGACACGCGGAACATTACTACTTTACTCATAAACAATTGATGACCCGATATAAATTAGAAATAGAACATCTAAAAAACGCATCTGAGAACGCAACTGAATGTGTCAAGTGCGATATTAATATGCACAACTACAATTCGTACCTCATGCACGACTACGGTCTTCCTTTCCCAATCAAATCACCTCTCAAATCAGAATGGAATGATGAAAGAGCTAAACTAAAATCAATAGACATCGCAATTAAGGAGTGTTTATCTCGGGGACTTCTAGTGGTAAGCATTCGTATCTTTTGTGTTTATTTTCTACATTAGTGTTAAATATGTCATGTTTTATTAATTATTATTTTGTACAGGACAATGGTACAGCAGTAAACATGACAGGAGAATATAATATAGATTTAGTATCAAAACTAATACGAGCAAACCTAGATTCACCCAAAGTTGCCAAAATCGTAAGATCTCTTTATGGTTACGGCGCAAACGGATTTCCGATGGACAAGTAAGCTATTTTAAGCAAGATATGAATTATCTGTATTTGGTTACTAAGGAAATCAATTAAAATATTAATTCATATTTTTCTATTTAGGTACAACCCAGCACCATCGGTTTTGCACTATCCTGAAACATCATTGAGAGATCATACTTACTGGCGCCTCCTCAAAAATTTACTTGAATATTTTACAGAATACAGAAATACATTAGAACCATTTGACTTAGCTAGCTACGAAAACAATAACTTCGCTATAGTCGACAGTAAGTTTACCGATCTAAGAACATATTTTGATTACTATCAATTTAAGTTAAATAATGGTTTAGGTGGTGGTCTAATTGATTTCGTATTGACAGCTAGACAAAGACGTCTTCAACATATTCCTTTCAAGCTTAACTTTACTGTAAAATCAAACGTAGAGACGGACGCTGTCATAAGACTATTCATGGCTCCACAATGTGATTTTAATGATTGTTGGAAGAATTATCATAAATTTTTTGAGCTTGATGTTTTCAAAAGCTCCCTTAAGTATGGAGTAAATACAATAAGCTGGTCATCGGACGAATCAGAGAGATTTTCCTCGGACGAGTTTTACAATATGGAAACTTCTAAAAAGCAAAGTAATAAATACAACCTCTTTAAATTTCCCAATAATTTAGCTATTCCCAGAGGTACTAAAGATGGCCTTAACCTTACATTATTCATTATGATAACTGAATCTGATAATTTGTCACAAGCCACTGTTACACCAAATAGTGATTCTTACAATCATGTCGTCAATGAAATCGATAAGAAACCTTTAGGTTTTCCCTTCCATAGGCAAGCAAATATTCAGGACGAATGTGGGACCAACTGCAAGTTTTATAATATCACTATTTACCACGAAGCCCGTCCGATTGATGCTAGTGGTCAGTTTTCGCCTAATTTATATTAAGACTATAGCAAAAAAACAAATAATAACATGCAATCAGATTTTCGATAATACGTTGCAATGTTTTTCTTAATTATCTTGCCTACTCCTAACAATTGTTAAAACTAAAATTTATTTAATTGTTAATGCCGTTTTCTTTTACCTAAATCCATAAAAAATATGTAACAAATGCAAATAGCATCAATTTCAAAACACATGCTTTCATTTTGGTTTAAATTTTATTGATTACCTGGGGCTAAATTCAGGAACGGCCCAACACGGTTTGCGAGCGGTAATTCGATCGTTTGCGAGAGGATAGGGATGAACTGCTATTCAGGAACGCCAAAAATCACTAGTCTGCGAGAGGTTTGGGCTGAGATTGGGATGAGCTCTCGCAAACTAGTGATTTTTGGCGTTCCTGAAAAGCAGTTCATCCCTATCCTCTCGCAAACGATCGAATTACCGCTCGCAAACCGTGTTCGGCCGTTCCTGTATTTTGCCCCAGGTTCATGTTTTGTCGGCTAAACGCTTGTTTTACCGCTCTCTGTGAACTTCCTGGCCATATCAAATAAATATCAAAATTAGCGTAGAAAAACATACATGATATCGGGAACTTACCAGAGAACGAAGAAATAACTCTATAGCTTTGATATCATTAACACGAACTTATATAGACGACCAAGTAAGTGCTTTATTACCATGATTTATGTTCTGATGTAGGAACTGTCATCAGAATAAAAACAAAAGGGGTGATTGTCGCATTGATATGTAAGTGAAAATAGCCTTTGATGTTTAAGCCATACAACTGACATTGAACCTTAGGGTGGTAAAAGAATTTCTTGATCAACAACACATTGTTATGTAAAGTATTGTATTTTATTATTTACAAATAAACTTTATTCGGGGTAATGTACGTACAGTCAAGGAAACTGAATTACGTACTAGGGTGAACCCTTTTTATTGAAAATGTCTTGCTGACATTCCATAAATCTGCCAAATCTGCCAAAGAAATCGTCGTGAAATTGCTTGTGAAAAGTTTCCACCCTGTTACGCGATTCAGTTTCCTTGACTGTATAGGTACGCGATGGAATTGACAGAATAAGTTATTCGGGTATGTATTACAATACCGAAGTAGGAAAGACCGAATGTATTAAAACAGCGAATGGGTCAAAAGACCGACACGATTTTTTTCTGAAACCGTTAACTTTTTAAGATTGTTATAAAACAAACCTAACCTAACCTAATGGGTTCTGTATGATGCCGTTTTAATAAATTCTGAAAAGTTTACGGTTTCAGAAAAAAATCGTGTCGGTCTTTTGACCCATTCGATGTTTTAATACATTCGGTCTTTCGTACTTCGGTATTGTAATACATACCCAGTTATTCAATCAAGCCTTACTTTGCAGAGGGCTATAGCCCAATTATGGTTTTCAGACAAGATTATCGCTCTAATGTGATAGTTTGACATTTTTTTACATTTTGGTTTTGTTTATAATTAACTAGGCTTTGCCCGCGGCTTCCCTCGCGTAAACCATTAGATCTGGCAGTCAAATTCAAATTCCGAGAAACATCTTACAGTAACAACTGAAGGAGGATGGGCATATTAGCTTATATGACCAATAGGAACAAGCGATTTGTCACTGGATAGCTTATTCTAAGTTCTAACACTTTTACTGTGGCAGGTAGTCCCAAATCTTTGTGCGAAAAAATTATCGCTGCATAAAAGTAGTTTGAGTTAAAAGCAATTATGTAGGTTTTTCAACCGACGAAAAAAAACGGAGGAGGTTCTCAAGTCAACGCGTATATTTGTTTTGTTTTTTTTTTATTTTTTTTACAGAATAGTCCGATTTTGAAGACTTTTTTTATTGGAAAGCGTATGACCGAGGGTGGTCCCATTTAAATTTGGAAATAATATTCCTACCCTGAGGGTAGGAAAACAGGGGATGATTGATTGTTCAGTCACTGATTGTACTGTATGACCACGTATAACTTTTTACAGAGTAGTCCGATTTTGATGATTCTTTTTTATTGGAAAGCATATACCCCGAAGGTGGTCCCATTTAAATTTGGAAATAATATTCCTACCTTAAGGGTAGGAAAACAGGGGATGATTAAATGTTCAGTCAATGATTGTACTGTATGACCTGGCATTTTTTATTGGATAGGGTATACCTTGAAGTTTGTATTATATAAGTTAAGAAAAAAAAATTACCCCAAGGATGGGAAAAAAGTATACAATAAAAACTTTTTTACAAAAAAATTAAATCGCCGAAAAAACTGAAAAGCAAAAAATAATACCTTTTTTGTTTGACCTTAATCTAGGAACCAGTTTGAAGTCGGTGCCTCAGCACTAGCCAGGAGGAGTGGACCTATAATCGTCTACCTGATTGGCCACTCCTCCTGGCTCGTGCTGAAGCACCGACTTCGAACTGGTACCTAGATTAAGGTCAAACAAAAAAGGTATTATTTTTAGGGTTCCGTACCCAAAGGGTAAAAACGGAAACCCTATTACTGAGGCTCCGCTGTCCGTCCGTCCGTCCGTCCGTCCGTCTGTCACCAGGCTGTACCTATCTCGAGAACCGTGCTAGCTAGAGAGTTGAAATTTTCACAAATGATGTATTTCGGTTGCCGCTACAACAACAAATACTAAAAAATGGAATTAAATAAATAATTACGGGGGGTTCCATACAACAAACATGATTTTTTTGCTCGTTTTTGCTCGATATTGATAACGGCAACAGGTAGACACTTGAAATATTCACAAAATATTTAATTATATATTGACTTTAAAAATAAATCATAAAATTAAAATAAAAAATATTTAAGGGGGGCTCCCATACAACAAGCGTGATTTTTATAGATAATTGTACGGAACCCTTCGTGCGCGAGTCCGACTCGCACTTGGCCGGTTTTTTGCTTTTCAGTTTTTTCGGCGGTTTAATTTTTTTGTTAAAACGTTTTTCGATACTATGTTTCTAAGGTTTTGTAACTGTCGATGATTTTGTGTCATAATTTTATTTGATATATGCGTTTTCATATGTTTTTTATCTTGCCATTCCGATTTTTTACTCAGCGATTCGAGATTTCTCGCCATCATTTCTGTAGTTGCAGAATATGAAAACCTTTCCAATGATATATGGCTTGTCGTTATTGGTCCTAAGCCAGAGTCCATACAAATCTGCCCATCCTCCTTTCCATGAGAATTCCTAAAAATAACACCCTTGTCTTCATAAACGTTGTATGAAGAAAGGTCCTACTGAATGTCATGATCTCATTATCCCGTGGGAATATCGGGATAAAAATTACACTATGTGTTATTCCAGATGTCTCTACTTATCAAATGTCATGACGACCGTTGCCTAGTGGTTTGAGAACCTAATACGAAGCTTGAGGTCTCGCGTTCGATCCCCAGCTGGGGCAAATATTTGTAGGAAAAATACGAATGTTTGTGCTCGAATCTTGGTTGTTTAATATGTATCGTATCTTCTAATATATGTATAAAAATCTCGTGTCACGGTGTTTGTTATCGAACTCCTCCGAAACGGCTTGATCGATTTTTAGAAAAAGTGTTGGTAGGTCTGAGAATAGGTCGTAGGCAATTTTTATTTTTTTCGCGGGGGAGTCGCGGGTAACAGCTAGTTTATCTATATAATTATGTTTAACCGTTCCATAGTACAAATATACAATCATTGCTTAGTTTTTGAATGTAAATTTTTGTCTATTGCCTCAATGATTGATTTATTTTTTATGTAATTTCAATATTTCTTATTCATATCTTATTAGTAGGATGAGTCAATCTCATTCAAGACTGTAACGTCATCTAGCGATATTGTGTTTCTTAGAAAACTCTTAATAACTAACATCCCCGCGAACGCACGCGCATGTGACCAAGGTACAATCATCAAAACGCAGGCCTGCCCAGTTTCAAAATAAATTTGCTTGCAACCGTCGAAGTTGCCTAACCCCGCCCTTAATTTTGTTGACCAATGAGGAACAGAATATTTTTTTGCTAATTACTTGCACATGTTTTGTCTAGTAGCTTGACCAATGAAGAACGGGTCATACTTCAAAAAAAATGACACAAAAATCTTTCTTTCTGTTATTTGCTTGCACATGTTTTGTCTAGTTGCTTAACCAAAGAGGAATGAATCTAACTTCAAAAAAAATGACACAAAAAATTTTTGTGGCCCCGCGCACAAATTTCATTGCACCCAAAATGGACATTTAAGGCGTCAAGGCGACCTTTTTGACGATTGTACGTCTACCGTTGGAACAAAGGTCCATTATACTGTGCGTTTAGTACTAAGTAGTTACTAGTATAACTTGAATTTTATTATTTTAAGGCAGTTTTTATAATAAATGTATTTTTATACATAACGAATTATGTAGTTTTTTTTCTACTTTTGCTTTACAGGGGACTTTGCCATAATTCATCATCATAATCTCAGCCTATATATACGTCCAATTGCAGGGCACGGGTTTCCTCTGCGCGGGCCCAGTGTGGATTGGGACTTCACACACGCCATTCAATTTCCTCACAGGTGTGTGCAAGTTTCCTCACGATGTATTCCTTGACCATAAAGTTCACAGTAAATTTTTTCCTTTTCTCTTTTTATTATTGTTTAAGTAGTTTTTGTTATATTTCTGTAAGCATTTGTTCCACTTTAACATCATAGCAATTATGAAGAGGTAGAGCACTGTTTATCCTAAAACACAGGTCTACCTATTTAGGAAACAGAGTTTCTAAAAAAAACAAAAGAAAAAAAATATAATTATAAATGTAAATTTACCACGTAAATTTTATTTCGAAAACTTTAAAAATGCAAGCCCGGGTTTGAACCCATAACCCTGTACTTGAGAGGCCATAGGTCAAACCGCTGAGCTTATTCATTCGAATCGAAATTCCGGGATTTCCCGAAAATTCTCTAAGAATTCCCAAAAATTACATAGTGGATCGTTAATTGGGATTGTTCATTTTTTCTAACCCCCCCTTTTTATTTTTTTTATCGAAAATATAGAGCATTTTAAGAAACTAATTTGAATATTTCAGCAATTCATCACTCCAATGTTTTTTTATAATTTATTAAAAATTTGAGATACGACTTCTCGTAAATTACATGCCGCGGCTGAATCTGTGTATAAACCACAGACATAATGACAAAAAAATGTGTCATAATCGATGGTTAGTTGTCATCTGACAATGTCACTTTACATTACAATAACAATAACACTACAGTTGCCGAACCTTCCAAGAGAATAGGTAAAAAACGATTTACGGCTATCGTATTTTTTGTACGTATAAAATAAAATGTTCCCTTGAAAGTTCTTTGGCGGATTTAATCCATACTTACATTAAAATGATCCTCGCAACAATAAGTACATCTTGTAAACTTTGAATTAACTTTGCAGCACCACTTCTCTTGTAAATCTTCTCTAATGCGAAAAATTAATTTGTTTGGGCTATTGACAGAATCATTTCCACAAGTAGGAATGAAACACTTCCTGTATAAATCCATTATTAAAATACGAAAAACGCGAAGAATGTTTTTCAAAATAGTATCCTTTTTTTTTTTTTTTTTTTTTTTTTATTAAATGGCGTCTGTCCAATTGGACAATTTTGCCAGAATAGTATCCTTAAACTGACAGATGATAACTCCGTCGAAGTGACAGATAATAACTATAGAGAAACTAGACGGACGGCTTTTTTTTTCTTGTTGCAAAGAATTTCAAAGTTAATGCCCACAGAAAGGTCAAACAAAGGTCAAACGTTATTTTGCAAAAATACATATGATCATTTAATATTTTTTTACTACAATGTTATAAAATGATTTAATAAACCTATTCCTCGAAATGGTTTTGGAATTAGACCACATTGCAAAAAAGTGATCAATGCCAATTAGTATGAACGAACGTTAATACGTTGCATAAAAACACTCGAGCCAAATTTCACCACTCGAAACCTAGCTGTTGTCGTTTCGGGATTAAAAGTAGCCTATGTGTTACCCCAGACGGCTAGCTATCTACATACCAAGGGTCAGGCAATAGAAGTGAAATTCGAGGATTTCTCGAAAATTTCCATAGGGATTCCCATAACTTCCTGTTCTTCATTGATTTTGCATAAAAACACCCATAGCAGTTGAGATATGAGGATAATTTTATCCTGATCCTGTGGGGATTCGGGATAAAAAGTAGCCTATAGTTATTCCAGACGTCCAGCTACGTACTTACCAAATTTCATTCAAATCTTTGCAATAATACTAAATTTGCAATAATACTAGGATTTTTTAACAATTAATAAAAGATAAAATTAATTGGGTATTAAACTTTATTATTTCATATATAACTAATATAGTACATACCTACATACAAACATAACAAAAAGGAAATAAAACATTTTTTTAAGAATTGTACCTCGAGATATCAAGCTTACACTTGTTTCGGCCATTCATATCCGGGGTAGTTGTAATAGTTGGGGTATTCTTCACCCTCGTGGTAGATGAATACGTCTTTGTAGTAGAAGTTCGGCTGCTTGAAGAACACTTCGTAAGCGGGACGGTCGAACGGATAGCCGAGAGGCTTAGCGTCGACAAAGTATTTGCTGTAAGGTACCCATTTCTCAGGTAGAGGAGTGTACGGGTACACCACTACGTAGAGCTGGAAGGGGAAACCGCCACTTGTGCCTCTCGGCAGCATCATTCTGTTGGGGATTTCATATTCATGTTCAGCCATGTCAACTGGCACTTTTCCAGTCTCCAGAACCTTGTAAAGCTCAGTAACAGGAACCGAGTCCTCCTTGTAGAAGAAGAAATCGTTAGAGCTGCGTTCAATTTTGTTTTCACCAGGAACAAGCTTGTATTTGAACCAGTCCAATTTAACAAAGTTCATCCAGTTATCCTCAATGCTAAGAGGATAGCCATTGCTGTCATACTTAGGACCCAAGAAGAACTTGACCACGGCGTCGGTAGCGACCTCAGACTTCACGTTGACGGTCACTGTGAAGGGCTTGTGGTTGAGACGAGGTTGACGCACTTTGAAGAATTCTGGTGAACCTTGAAGTTCCTTTTGAGTGTAGATGATGTCGTTGCTGATATCAAAGTCATACAGATCAAAGTAGGTGACTAGTTTATCAACCTTAACGTCCTTGACTTTGACACCCTCGAAGTGCAACTCGGTGCTGTAGGGCTCCAAGTGATCTTTGTATTCAGTAATGTAGTTCAGGATGCGCTTGTAGAATTGGAAGAAGACGGGGTCACGCAGGGAAGTCTGTGTCTGCTCAAGTGCAGCAGGCCACACAGTGTATCTGTAAAGAATTAATAAGGGTAAAGTCGTCTTAAAGACTTCTTACAAAAACTACGAGTATTTTTCCAATACTTACCTAACTAAAGACTTATCAAATTATAACTAAAAAGTATATGCAAAAGAGTTAAAGACAGTAAACATATAAACAAGAACAGGAGAAACCTTTTTTCTCTTTCGAAAAAGCGATAGGATTGAAGTTATAATTCTCACCTCATCATCCCATCCCCAGCCTATATACGTATCACTGCAGGGCGCAGGCCTCCTCTCAGAATGAGAGGGATTGGGCTGTAGTTCCCACGCGGGCCCAGTGCGGATTGGGAACTTCACACACACCATTGAATTTCATCGCAGGTGTATGCAGATTTCCTCACGATGTTTTCCTTCACCGTAAAGCTCATGGTAAATTACAAATGTATTTTCGCACATAAATTCCGAAAAACTCAGAGGTGCGAGCCGGGATTTGAACCCATGACCCTCTGCTTCAGAGACCATAGGTCAAGCCACTAGGCCACCACGGCTTCAAATCTCACATAAATTTATTTAAAAACGGTTTTTCAAAGTGGAAGAATTTTTTTATAAGGAGCAGATTATTTCTTTATTAATAAAAAAAAACTTACTTGTCCACTGGCTCAGGAGTGCCAGATAGCACACGACGTCCGACGATCTCGTAGTAGCGTTCGTAATTCCTAGGACCGCTGTGGTCGTACAGGTTAGGGTTTGCAAACCAGTAACTGCCCACGAAGTTCATGGACTTAGGGTCGGACAAATCGATCTTTTGTTTGTACTGAAAATGATGGTTATATATTTCGTTATTATTTGAAATCGGTGGCAATCGAAAAAGAAAGAAGACAAATAAGGTTTACTTACTGCCTCAAAGTGACCTTGATCTAAGAAGTTCAAGAAAGCTTGTTCATAAGACTTAAGGAAGTTCAAATATTCTTCGTTTTCTATTTTGTCAATAGCGTAATAGTCGTTTCTCTGGAAGAATGGATAGTAGGTAGAGAGCTGGCAAGTGTAGCCGGTCTTCAGTGGCTTGGTCCAGGAGAACACGGGGATTTCACCCAGTCCATTGGTAAGACGTTCCAAGTAATAGCGGGCAATTAGTTGCTGGTAAAAGTAATACGATATTCCACCGCGTAATTCTTCAATTGGTTCGAAATGGAAACCTTTCATCCAGAAGGGGAGAATGACACTGAAGTAGTAGTAGAAAGAGTTCATGCCAATGTCTTCAGTGAAGTAAGATATCTTCTGTTCCTCGCTGCCAGTAAACCACGGACTTGAGTAGTTGGAGTAAATGACGTAGTAGTTATTTTCTTTGACAACACCAAATTTTTCAGCGGAGGCAGGGGTACCTTCTTGCATCTTAATGCGGTAAGCCTTACCAAAGGCATAGGAGTCAGCAAAGTACTGGGGGTACATTTCGTAAGGTGCAGGAAGAGCAAAGTTCTGGGTATCCTTTCGTTGGTTAATGGCGACGTAGTAGGAGTAGAGGAAAAGCCCATCGTTTAAGTGCACGCGCGCCCAGGCGGCGGTGTTGTAGAAAGTTTCGAAGTCCTTGGCGTAGTAGAACAACTTAGCAAGCACGATAGCTTCTTCCCTCATACGGTCGTAAAAAATGGAGAAGGTCTTGTGCTTAGGGAGGAATCCACTCTTGTAGTACACCATGAATTCTACGAAGGTCTTTTTGTTCTGAAATATAGTAATTAAGTATTAGGAATGAGTAAAAATAATTGACACAGTCTCGGCCTTTATAATAATATAATAGACATTATTCACTTTACAGCCTAATTACGCTAAGGAACAGAAGAAGAAAAGACACACACACATCATACACATTTTTTTGTTTGCGTCTGTCCTGTGGACATGGCAAAAGTCAAAAGTCTGTAGCCAATATTTTTAGTCAAGTCTGCATTGGCGTATGGGACGCCTGGACACCTTTTGGCCCATTTAAATAGATTTTAAGCTAGAAGTCATTGATTTCATGCTCACAAGAGATACAACTTTTGCCAATCCTGATGTTTGTAAATTTGTACGCCAAATTTTTGATCTAAATCTGTTCAGCCATTATTGCGTGACTTAGTATCAAACATCCAAAAATCTTAACATCCCAACATCTTCACCAACTTTTTTTTATATTAAATTTTGCCCGCGACTCCGTCCGCGTGGAATTAGTAATTTGAGCAGGTTATTTTTTTTATCCAATTTGCTTTTTCATCAATTATGACTCTCCTTAGTTCCTCGATATAAATAGTAGGTACATTGTGCATCAAGGGCCATAAGTAGGGGATTTCTAACGAGAGTCTATTAGACTTTTTAATGACTCGAGTTTGTAATCCCCTTACTGCCCGTGATACACACAATAATTTTCATCACACTGCCAGGAAAAAAATCCAAAAATAAAATTATTTTGTCTCTAAACTCTTAAATTTAATAAATAATGGCTACCCGCCAATACAGATTGTTACTTTGTTCAAGTCATCTACCATAGATAATGTAAACTGTGTTTAGAATTCGAATGGCAATACGGCCAGATTCTGCCAACATGTTAAAAAATACTTACTAAAATGATTGCAAAACTATTTGATATAAATTTAAAATATAAAAATAACGAAGTTTCATGAAGCGTAGATAAGTTTTGTGTTGTAAAATTGGATTATAGCTATGTTTTAAAGATATAAATAAAACATTGGCTGACTTGAAACCTCCTTAGTCTGAAATGACTTGTTTGCAAATTTTAAAAATAAAGTTAGAACTCCCTCGGGTAGAAAAACTGTACGTAAATCTATAACTCTCTTAAGAACAATTTAGGCCTTTGACATTTAGTATACAGGCATGGAATAACACCATTGACAAGCAAGTGTGATGAAAAAAAAATTACCCCCCGCACCCTCCAACCCGCTCCCCCCCACACAGCAACCCCCCCCGCACCCCCCCCCCCCCCCCCCCACAGCACCCCCCGCACGTTCGCGTGCGTCCCAAGTCAAGCGTGCCTATAGAAGTTTTATTTCTAAAACCCCCGCACCTCCCCCTCACCCCTCATCCCCACCCCCCGGTGTTTTTGTCAAATATCTTGAAAACGGTGCATCCTACTGCAAAATCAATGAAATTTTCATACCCCCGTCGCAAGGTTTTGCGACGAGCCAATGTTGGTGGCATTGAAGCCTATTTAATGCGTCGTCAGCTTCGGTGGTGCGGTCACATATCTCGCATGGCGGAGGAAAGAGTGGCTAAGCACATCTTCTAAACACGGCGGACAGTTCCTTCGGTTCAAGGATGTGCAGATGCGACATATGAAAAGGTGTCGCATCGAGTCATCGCGATGGGAAGATTTGGCAACACAGCGGCTTGAATGGCGCAGGACTGTGCAGAGGCAAGTTCGCTAGTTTGAGGAGCAGCGTTAAGCCGACCTCGATGCTAAACGCGACGAGCGTAAGTCTCAGCCACCTGCTGCCGGGTGAATATTCGAGCGTTTTGACCGCGCGGTTAAACGTCATTACCATTCGACGATTATTACCACAACCGAAGGACGAATCGCGCGAAATTTCATCAAACTGGATTCAGCATCGGTACTGTCTTAAGTTTTCATAAAAAGTTAACCCTAAGCATCATCCATTTTAATAATTTCTGCTCAAAGGGTAATACAAAAAAAACCACCGTAAAAACGCTGAATATTTACCCTGCCATTTATTATAATTACGTGGACAGCTGCCATTTATTTATTACACGTGATATTAATAAATTAATAATTATTATCAATTATATAAAAGTGAACCGCCAGAACGGGATAAAAAAAACGAGACAGAGCAGGATGACGCTCTACAACACCATTTTGACACGTTTTTCCCAAACAACGCATTATTTCTCTGGAATTTTAAAGCAATTTGATTTTATGACCTTGGGAATCGCGAAAAACTTGAGAAAATATGATATTGGGTGTGTACATTTTGTATATTAAGCAAAATAAAATCACAAGTTTGAATTTCGAGCCAAAAGCATGCGATCTATTATCTATGCCAGTGTTGCCATTCAGGGAAAAATAAATCCATTCATTATCCTGCATTGCAGTCTGTAAAGCTGACCACTGACCTACATATTAAGCACTGACCTACATATTAAGTACCTGGACAGGGTACTGTCGAGTTGTATCTGTACCTATAATTGCTATTCCCAGATATTTCAAAAGGTGTGTCCAGATCGCTATAGTTATTGTATACACGTGTGCAGCGGGCATGCAGCGCAGGAGCATTTCGCGAATAGTGTGCCAGGGGCGCATTCGCCAGATCTGGACAGACCTTTACAAAATATCCAACTTGCTTAATACCTATACCTATTCTATGCGGGCGGAGCCGCGGGCGGTCGCTAGTTGAATAATACTCACCGTGTAGTTTTCCTTGTTAGCTTCTATATCGTATTCAACTCCCACTTTGTACCATTCTGCATCTTTCCTGTCTTGCCCGATAGTCTCTAAGAGAACTAAGACTTTTTTTTGGCGCGCGACAAACTCAGCGTCAACTGAAAATAAAAACAAAATGATTAGGGAGTAGGTATTTATTCATGTTTGAATGTTTTATAGTGATATTATTTTAAAACACATTTAAAATTAAGGGTTTCAGTGTTTCCCAACATTTCTACAATATCTAAGAGAAATTATGTCTATTCAACATTAAATTTTATAATAAAGATTTTACTAGAAAAAAACCGGTCAGGAGCATGTCGGGCCATGCTCAGTGTAGGGTTCCGTAGTTCTCAACCGTCACAATACACTTTTTTCGGCGGTTAAATTACAATCTTAATTTAGAAATATTTTTGTACAAAAACTTAAAAACTGCTCAACTGATTAAGTTAAAAATAATTTTCCAAGAAAGTTTTTATTAAGTTTAACCTACGTGATTTTTTTTCATATTTTTTAGGCGTGCGGTTCAAAAGGTAGAGGGGGACACATTATTTTGAACTTTTGGAGTGAATATCTCCGAAAATATTCACTTTATCAAAAAACGGTTTTAGCAAACCCCTATTTATTTTCAAATACCTATCCAATGATACCCCACACTATAAAGTTAGTCGAGAAAAAAAAATCACCCCCAATTTACGTTAATGGGAGGTACCCTAAAAAAATTTTTTTAGTTTTTTTATTTTACCACTTTGTTGGCGTGACTGATATATATATTCATGCCAAATTACAGATTTTTAGTACTAACAGTCTCTGAGCTTAGCCGCGGACGGACAGACAGACAGATAGACGGACAGACATGGCGAAACTATAAGGGTTCCTAGTTGGCTGCGGAACCCTAAAAAGCTGCACATGGAAAAATAAAACTTTACCTTAGGTATGCAATAAAATAATTAAGAATAGAAAATTCTTACCAGGCTTGGTCTGATAGTTATATTTAGGCGGGACGGTTCCGGCAACGGCCAGAGCCACCAGGGCAGCGAGGAACACCGCAGTCTTCATCGTGCTACGACAAAACCTCCACTGTACCCGATCTATGCCTTCCTCGCCTTTTATATTGCCTGTGGTATCAGTAAAAATGCAAAAATATTTCTTTTGGATGCACTATCACTAGGTTACGAGTGGGCGATCGTCGATAACCTCTGCACCTATGGGTGAATGTATCTGCAATACAAGTTCTTGGTTATTTCGACATTTTTGTGGATACATTGTCGGCTTATGGGAATGCAACTCGAAGGGCTTAAAGGGCTCTTCGGATTCTCCTCACTGCTAAAACATATAAGTACATTTCTTTTGCCTAGCCGGGGTCTCCACTCCAAAATGCGCTTACTCCACCGTTCGTCGTGTCGTCGGCACACGTGGCCGGCCCAAGCCCATTTCATCTTCGAGACTCTATGTCCCACAACGACCACTCTCGTGTGTTTCCTAATAAGCTCGTTCCGGACTCGATCGCGTAGCGTTATGCCGAGCATGACTCGCTCCATGTTACGCTGCGTCACTTTCAGCGCATGGATTATCCCAGCAGTCAACGTCCATGTCCCATAAGCATACGTCATAGCCGGTAGCAAGCACTAATCAAATACCTTCGTTTTCAATGATTGGGGAATTTTGGACTTCAGCACATAGCTCAGCTTTCCGAAGGCTGCCCATCCTAACTGTTTCCTTCTTTTATCCCTGCCATCATCGAGTCCCGACCTAACTTTATCACCTGTCCTAGGTACGTTTACTCTTGCACCTGCTCCAGCGGACGTCCATTCAATGAAATGGGATTCGGTGTGAGATCAGATTTCGCCATAACCTTTTTCTTGTTCATGTTCATCTTCAAACCCGTTCGCAAGGACGCTTGATAAAGTTGCCCTAACATGAATTGCAGGTCTTCGTCACTTTCAGCAATTATAACTATATCATCAGCATAGCGTAGGTGGTTAAGATACACGCCGTCAACGTTGATTCCCTTGCCATTCCAGTCCAATGTCTTGAATATATCCTCCATAGCGTTGGTGAATATCTTAGGGGATATAACGTCTCCTTGTCGGACACCTCTTTGGACTGGTATGAGGTCTGTTGGCTCTTTCAATTGTACGGTCACTGTCGTCGCCTTGTACAAGCTCTTCAGGATCTGAATATACCGGTAATCTATGTGACATCGATGTAGCGAGTCGGTGACTGCCAAGTGTTCTATGGAGTCGATAGCTTTCTCATAATTGACGTAGGTTAGATAGAGAGGCCTGTTGTATTCTTCGGACTTTTGGATAATCTGCCGAAGAGTGAAAATGTGGTCGATCGTACCAAAACCCCTTCGAAAGCCACCCAGGGAACACCCTGGGTTGGTGTGCTGGTTTGTGTCAAGCGAATGGTCAGGATTTTGGAGAACTCTTTGTACACCTGGCTTAAAAGTGAAATGGGACGATAATTTTTAAGCAGGGTCTTGTCACCCTTCTTGTGAAAGAGTATGACAATACTGTTAGTCCAATCCTTCGATACTTCACCAGTGAACAGGACCTCGTTGAACAAAAGAGTCAACTCCTTTACGACAGCTCTGCCCCCCGCTTTCAGTAATTCCACAGTGATGCCATCCTCCCCTGGAGCTTTGAATTTCTTGATCTGCTTCAGTGCTCGCTTCCCTTCATACGTACTGATTTCTGGAATATCTTCCGTGTAGTGTCACTTGATAGGAGCACGTCTGTAGTTTAGATCAACGGAAGTAGGCCGTGGTGGAGAGGTAGATCACTGTAAAATTTATCTATGATTGTATGTATGTATGTATGTAAAACTCTTTATTGTACATAAAACATGAAAATTACCAGTTAACAAGAGAGACAAATGTACAAAGGCGAACTTATCCCTTAAAGGGATCTCTTCCAGTTAACCTTAGAACGATTGACAGGACATCAGAGACAAGAGTAGGCATACAAAGCAGAGTAAAAAAAACGAAATCAAAAATAAACCCAAACTAACAAAACATAAACAATACCCATACATACAAAAAAATACACACAAGTACACACTTATAATATATAATGAATACAATAGACTAATACATATCAAATCTACAAAAATAGACTACATAAAAACTACATATACATTAATATATACGCATATACACTAAACAGAGAACACCACAGAGGTAGACAGAGGTAGTCACTATTTAAGAAGAACTGTCAAGCCAGTACGCCCCTAAGCGATTCCGGAAAATGGCTATCGACTGCGACTTCCTGATGTCACTCGGCAACCGATTCCACAGACTAACAGCGTGCACGGAGAAGGATTTGGAATAGGATCTGGATTTAGTTACAGGAAAGGCTAGCAAAAGATTGTCACTTGACCGCAACCGGTTCCCAGACCCAGAAGCCAAGTAATTAAATCTTTCGGAGAGGTAAGACGGGGACTGTGGTTTAAAAAGGACATTAAAAAGCAACGACAGGATGTGAACATTCCGACGTAGACGAATTGGGAGCCACTTCAGCTGAGCGCGAAAACAGGACACGTGATCGTATTTTCGGAGACCGAAAATAAAGCGTATGCATACGTTCTGAAGACGCTCAAGCTTGTCAAGCAGCTGCTCAGAAAGATCGAGATACGCTATGTCCCCGTAGTCAAGGAGAGGGAGAAGGAGCGAACGTGCCAAAGTAATCTTGGTGTGAAGAGGAAGGAAACTTTGCAGACGTCTAAGAGAATGGACCGAAGCAAAAAGCTTGCGGCTGACCTCAGAAACATGAGCCGACCAGGACAGAGTCTGATCCATGATGATACCCAAATTCTTGACCGTGGGTGAGAAAGGAATAGGAGTACCGTCAAAAATTAATTCGGGTAATACCTGGTCAGACATCCTTGAGACAAAGTGAGGGCTTCCAACAACAATCGCCTGCGACTTCATGCACCTTCAAACCAAATTCAGCTGCCCAAACCCGAATGGCCTCGAGATCGATGTTGACGCGATTAATCAAGTCAGGGAAGTCATCAAAATCTGCCGCCGCATATATCTGAAGGTCATCAGCATAAAGGTGGTAGGAAGAGTGAAGCGACGCCGTTATACCATTTATGAAAATCGAGAAGAGGAGAGGAGAAAGCACTGCCCCCTGAGGGACACCAGACGCAAGATTGCACCAGCCAGAATACGCCTCATCCAATCTTACTCGCTGGCGCCTTCCCGTGAGATAGGACTGAAACCAGGACAAAGCAGAGTCTTGATCTCTTGATCGCCTGGAGGTTACTTGTCAAGTTGCCGCTGTTATCTCTAAGGGTATTTAAACGTTTCCTCCGTTCTTTCACTGGAACACTTTCAAACCTCAATTTTTCTCTATGAGCTCTTGGATTTTTAGAGTGTTCTTTTTACGGATTTCACGCTTGAGAGTTTTATGGATTTTTCTATTTAGCTCACGGTGTACATCGCTATTGAAGTTATTGGCTGTTATCGCACGGCGCTCCTTCATTATGTCCCTCACGTTATCCGGAAACCAAGATGATGAGGGTTTTGTTACTCGCTCGAACTGTTCTTTTGCTATATCCGTCAAGATCTTTGTAAATCGATTGTATTTCTGTTCTAGGTTATCTTCAAAATGTTCGATCGCTGTTCTCTTCATGGATTCTTCGAGAGATTTCTCAAACCTTTCGTTGAGCCATCTGGAATATACAGCATATAAATAAATATCGTGAGATAATTTACACTAATTAACCTGGCTTGAAATCAAACGTAGCTTATCTATATGTGCTTGACAAAAACAAATATAATTAAGCAAGGTGTTTTTAAATTAACAGGAATAAAAGGTCAGGGAATAAAAATGCGAAGGTCGCGGGTGAGCAAAGTAATTGTTTTAGTTCATTAATATGGACCTCCGCAAAGTAACGCCTGATTCAATAAATTAATATCTGGAAACATTTTATAGCCCTTGATGTGACAACATGTAACTACAACGTTTATTAGTACATGTTGTTATGTGCTATCACATCCAGTTTATAGCGTTTATGGCAATGTTTACTAAAAATAAAGTTATGTGTTATCACAAATAAGAGGACGATTTATCAAAAACATAAATAATTACACAAATGTTTGCCCCTACCGAGATTCGAACTTGGGACCCCTAACTCTATAGTCAAGGCCACTGTTTCGTTCTTAACGTTTTGTTCCCCAATGATTCTTCTACTATTCGCGCACCCTACACTGCATTGTCAAAACGCTGCACCAAGCGGCTTAACGTTGAAATTCTAACCAATGGGAGCGCTCGAAACGACCGGCGCGCATGCGCAGTACAAACCGCCAACGACACTAGCGCCAGCAGCGGCAAGAAGGCAAGAGAGACATAACGAGACCGCTCTTGCGCCGCGACGCGTACGCACCCGTTTAGCAACCGGCCGAAGCTAGTGCTAATATCTAACCATTAGACGCGAAGATTGGGAGAAGTACCGCTCATCCCGAACTACGGAACAACCCAGAGTGCTGATTGCTGACCCTTTGGTGAGTACTGCTGCATTGTTTCCTTTTGGTGGATGATCTTCGTTTTACCGTTTTTAATCGGCGAGTATTTGGTTATACTCGATCCAGATTGGCGAATTGACGTGCAGTGTTATCCTACTTAATTTAAGTTAATTTGCTACAGCCACTAACCACTCGGTTATCTGGTCGAAGATAGCGGTAAGAAATAACTCTATAGCTTTGATATCATTTACACGAATTTTTATTTAACGACCGCTTTAGCCTAGTTGGTAGTGACCCTGCCTACGAAGCAAGAGGTCCTGGGTTCGAATCCCGGTAAGGGCATTTATTTGTGTGATGAGCACGAATATTTTGTTCCCGAGTTATGGATGTTTTCTATAAAATAAAAATAAATATCACGGGACAATTCACACCAATTGACCTAGTCCCAAAGTAAGCTAGGCAAAGCTTGTGTTATGGGTACTAGGCAACGGATAAACATACTTATATAGATAGATACATACTTAAATACATATTAAACACCCAAGACCCGAGAACAAACATTCGTATTTTTCATACAAATATCTGCCCCGACACGGGAATCGAACCCGGGACCTCAAGCTTCATAGTCAGGGTCTCTAACCACTAGGCCATCTGGTCTGGTATCTGGTTGTCTATGTATTTAAGTATTTATTTATCTATATAACTATGTTTATCGTCGTCTAGTACCCATAGTACAAGTGTTCGGTTTTCAACCTTGATAGGAAAATACACCTCTCTGTGTATTCCTTCAGAAATACTCTTCTGACCTGTCAAGGTGACAGATCTAAAGCTCTCGAGATTCGGTCGGCACGCGCTGAGTTCTCCTGCGCATATTAAAATACTAAAAGTACGGTTTTCGGGCTATATCGGATTTATAAACATACATACACACACCCATACACCAACTCAAAAGTGGATCGAGCTGAAGAGCGCCGTGGAAGCAAGCAGGACCCTGCGAGAAGCGACGCAGTGAAATCCAGGTACACTTTCTTCACAGTATTATATCTATGTATTTATCCCTGTCCAACTCTGCCTAGCGCAGATCCATACATATTTGGTAGCAGAGCGTGGTTGTTTCGGGTTTATTTCGGTTTATTTTGGTTATTTCGGTCGGATTGACCTTATTTCATCTTCGAACAAAGGATTTTATACCTACCTTCGAATTTCAATTCGGTTTATATTTTTAATAGTGGGTTGGTAACTTGGGTGTATTCGGGCTTGTGTTAATAAACGCTGTCATATATGACAGTTCGGATTTAATTTAATCTATGATGTCACTTGAATTTGACGTTTGACGTTTGACAGCTCCTTATCACTCACTTGTCTTTGTTATCTACTGGTTATTTGTTTGAATTGTTTTGATCGGTTGTTGGTGTTTATTTTATGGTTTAAATAAGTGTTCAAGTGAAATAGTGAAGTGAATAAGTGAATTTCGGCTTGCGTAGTACGTACAACATTCGGTGTTTTCTGTTTGATAAGGAATATACGGATTTAATTACTTATTTTCGGTGAGTGAATTGATAAACTAATACAATGTCGTTTAAACATAGTTTCTCGGTATTTAAAGTTAAATTACAATGGTTGATCGATAGTGCGGACCTTATTACGCGATCGGAGCATGCGGGTCGATTGAAAATGCGCCTATTAACGGTAAATACGGAACTAAAAATGAACTAAAACAATTACTTTGCTCACCCGCGAACTTACAATAGTTACGCTTATGCAAGAAATGAATGTTCATGCAGTTCCTCCACCTCCACACTGTACGAACACACAGAAATCACATAAACACAACCATCACCACCACCAAGCTACACTGACGCGTTTCGAACTCAACCAGAGCTCATCTTCAGAGTTACCACAACCGTAAATTGTTTTAGTTCATTAATATGGACCTCCGCAAAGTAACGCCTGATTCAATAAATTATTTAAAATCGGCATGCGTAGCCGTACAGGCACGTTTATATCATAAATTAACTAAACAGCATCAAAAAAAAAAATTGTTTTAGTTCATTAATATGGACCTCCGCAAAGTAACGCCTGATTCAATAAAAGGTAAATACGGAATTTTTAAAATTTGAAGAGGCGTTTCAACGTGTAATCGAACTTTCGGATTCGGACGTACCAGCCCAAGCAGAAATTCTTTCTGCGTGTCGACTGGGATACACACGCGGTTTGGAGGCTTTCGATAAGCTAATGGAGGCGAATTTCCAATATAAACAAACTATTGATAGGTCGGATAGTAAGTCAGATTCAAGTCGAACGGAGTCGGATGGACTGTTATCTCGGTTGCCTACATTACAATTACCGTCCTTTGCTGGGGCAATGGACCAATGGGTGGGATTCAATAATTTGTTTGATAGTTTGGTGGATTCACGTTCGGACTTATCGGGGGCTCAAAAGTTAGCCTATCTCATGTTGTGCCTCTCCGGTGAAGCTCGGGGTTTGATCTGTGTCTCCCAAACTTATCGGTCTACGGGCACAGTTTCTTAATCCAATCATTATGGCTGTCAACTCACTGGAGCGTCTCGGTTTTCCTGTAATGGAGTGGTCGTTCCTACATCTCCATATTTGTCTGGCAAAATTGCCTACTAATTTAAAGACACGGTTTGAGCAAAAGTGTGAGAATGAAGCGGAGACCATCCCAACATTTTCGGATTTACAGGAATTTCTCGAGGTAGAATGTCGGTTATTGGAGTGTGCCAGGGCTGACACTGTGCATCCCGTACAGGAGCCTGTTGCGAGTCCATCTAGGCCACGTTGTAGGACACCGCAGTTCACAGGAGTGACACTCATCCTGCCTTGTGGCTTTTGTGGAGATCGTGACCATCGGGATCTTCCACACTGTTCGGAGTTCAAAGCGATGTCCCCATATGCTCTGAAGGAAAATCGCAGAAAAATCGGTTTTGTTTCTTTTGCCTCGGACCACATGGATATAAATATTGTAATCGGGTTCCTAACTGTGCATCGTGTGGGAGTAGGAAACATCATCCCTTATTGTGTTTCAATCGGTCGGGCTCTCATCAGGGCCACCCTACCAGTGACGTTCGGCTGAGCGGTCACCGGCCCACACGGGCGGGGGTCATATTGATTCGGATCCACCACGGTCACACCGTGGCTCTCCTTCTCGGTCACATCGTGGCTCGCCTTCTCGGTCTGGACGAAGAGTGAATCCGTCTCGCCCTCAACCTCGGTCTCCTCATCAGACTCAACAGCGGAGAGAGTATGACCAAGGTCAGGGTCAGGTTCGTGATGGTCATGACCAACGTCGTCATGGCGAAAGGGATACTGCTCGTCGTCACAACCAGCAGTATACTAGACCATAGGATACGGTTTCTCTCGGTCATAGTGCCCAGGGGCTACTTCCAGTAACAGTGTTACTGCCCACGGCTTTAGCAAAAGTTTATTTTAATTCGGATTTGGATAAGGGTATTGAAGTTCGGGCGTTACTGGACGTAGGCTCGCAGGGGTCTTTAATAACTTCGGATTTAGCTTGCAGGCTAGGATTACGGCTAGAGCCATCGGACAACCATATTCGGGGTACTGGTAATACAAAGGCTATTGGTATTTGTGGGAAAGGTTCGTTGACCTTCTCTCCGGTTACTAAGCGGTTTCCTATGGTTACCACTCCGGTGGTTAGTATGAAAAATATAATCGGTCACATGCCTGCACTTAATTTAAATAATTCGGTTCTTCGGCTTACAGAGGGTTTAACTCTGGCAGATCCACATTTCGGTTCACCGGCACCCATCGATTTATTACTAGGTTCGGATGTTTTCGGCTCTCTAGTAGGAGGAGATAAAATAGTATTACAGCCTGACGGGCTGACGGCTTATAATTCGGTTTTCGGTTACGTTTTGTTAGGCCCGGTGCTAGTGCAGCCGGTTGCCTCAACTACTATAGATAATTCGGAGTTTTTTGGTGCGTCAATTTCAGATACTTTAGAGAAGTTTTGGAAGGTGGAAGAGCCACCCCAAGCGTGCCAGTCTATTCCATTAGACCAGGAGTCTGAGCTTCATTATAGAAATAATACGGTACGGTTGAATGACGGACGGTTTATGACTAAATTGCCATTTATATCATCGCGACCGGTTTTAGGGGACTCCCGCGCCATTGCGGAGAAACGGTTTCTGGCGTTAGAGCGCAGACTTAAGGCGAAGCCTGCCTTACGCGAAAAGTACGTCAACTTTATGCGGGAGTATTAGAATCTCGGTCATATGTCACTTTCAAAGTTTGACTTTCAATCGGGTCAGGAGTTTTACATCATTCCTCATCATGCTGTATGTAAAGATGAACAATCGAAACTGTGGGTCGTATTTGACGGGAGCTGCGCTACGTAGTCGGGCGCATCCCTTAATAATTGTCTACATGCGGGTCCTAAACTTCATAGGGACATCACGGAGATTTTGATGCACTTTCGGAAGCATCAGATAGTTTTCGTGACGGATATTAAAATGATGTTTCGTCAAACTTGGATTGATCCTTCGGACAGGCGGTTTCAATTGATTCTATGGCGTGAGTCGCCTCATGAGCCGCTGCTCGTTTACGAATTGAACACAAATACTTATGGTTTAAAATCTAGCCCCTTCGTGGCTATTCGGACTTTACTAGAACTCGCAAATAGAGAACGCGAACGGTTTCCTAAGGCTGCGGCCACACTAGAGCAACATATCTATGTCGATGACATTTTGACAGGAGCGGATACGGAAGAGGAGGCTCTCTTACTCCAACAGGAATTAATCCAAATAATGGATTCGGATTAATAATGGATACGAGTTGCGTAAATGGATATCCAATTGTCTTGCACTTCTGAAGGACTTACTAGAAGATCACTTGCAAGTTCCACATTTGTTTGATAATCCCGAAGTGGATAATTCGGTCTCTGTGTTAGGTGTTCAATATAATCCGATTTCGATAATTTCTCATATCGGACGACTTTAACTTCGGATAATTTGATTACGAAAAGACAAATCTTGTCTACCGTTGCACGGATGTATGATCCTACAGGTTGGATTTGCCCGGTTACCCTCTGGGCAAAGTGTTTACTCCAGCGTTTGTGGCTTGAAAAGTTAACGTGGGACGAAGAAATCGGTGGGAGTCTAGCGAGAGACTGGATTCGGTTTAAAATGGATTTATGTAACCTCAATCGGATAGAGGTTCTGCGATGTATGTTTCCCAAGTCAACGTGCCAAGTTTCGGTTCACGGATTTTGAGACGCGTCGGAATTAGGATACGCAGCAGTGGTCTACTTACGTACCATCACTGAGGACGGTTCTTCTTCGGTTCACCTGATCATGGCAAAGAGTAAGGTCGCTCCCATCAGATCTCGGCTACCATTCCAAAGTTGGAATTGTATCGAGCCGTGCTCTTAGCTAAGCTCCTGCATCATGTTTGTCTTTGTTTGCAAAGAACCATGGATGTCTCGGAGGTTTACGGATGGACGGACAGCTCCATTGTCCTATCGTGGCTTAAAACGCCACCTCATACTCTACAGGTATTTGAAGCGAATCGCGTGTCACAGTTACAGAATTCTGCGGTACACATTTCGTGGCGGCACGTTCCAGGCCAGATGAATCCGGCTGACTGTGCATCCCGAGGTTGTCAGTCATCAGACTTGGTTTCCCATCCTTTATAGTGGGGTCCGAAATGACTCCAGGGGCCTGAATCCCATTGGCCTGTTTCGGTAGTACAGGCGCCAGCTGTGCTACCTGGTTTGCGTTGCTTAGTAGCAACCAGCGGTAAAGATCAAACGGTTTCGGATTTTGATGTTTTAAATCGGTATAGTTCTCTCGACAAATTAATCGGTGTCGTCGGTTGGTTACGGAGATTTTCTCATAACTGTCGGAATAAAGATAACAAAATCAAATCGGAATATATGACACCTGAAGAGAGGGAAGAATCTTTGTTGGTTTGTGTAGCTTTAATTCAAAACCAGAACTTCGGCGAGGAAATTGATACTCTGCGGAATAATCGAAGGCTTAAGGGCCACTGGAAACGTCTAACCCCCTTCCTAGACTCGATTTGATTCGCGACATCCGTTAGTGCTTCCTAAATCGGGTCACTTTGTAACTATTTTGATTCGGGATTTACATTTAAAAAATGCACATGTCGGTCCAAATACGTTGTTAGGTATTCTGCAACGCAAATATTGGGTATTATCGGCTCGACGAGCGGTTAATAAGGTCACCACTAACTGCATACCGTGTTACAAACTGAAGGGATCTACCACTCAACCGTTAATGGGTAATTTGCCTCGCGATCGGGTTGTAGCAGCCAGACCTTTTGAAGGTGTTGGCACAGATTTTGCAGGGCCGTTCCTTGTGAAATCACATAAATTGCGGAAACCGAAAATCACAAAGGTCTATCTATGCGTTTTGGTTTGTTTGGCCACTAAGAGTGTCCATCTGGAAGTAGTCTCGGAACTTTCCACAGAAGCTTTTATAGCAGCTCTTTCTCAGTTTGGGTCTAGGCGTGGGCTGCCTACTATCATTCGGTCGAATTGCGGTACCAACTTCAAGGGTGCTAACAATTATTTACGAGAACATCAAAGTTTTTTGACTGAGAATCAAAGAACAATCGGTCATGAGTTAGCTTGTCGTGGAATTTCATGGATATTTGACCCCCCAGCATGTCCGTCATGGGGAGGTTTGTTCGAGTCAGCTGTGAAGTCAGCTAAGACTCATCTCAAACGGGTAATCGGAGAGACCATTCTCACTTTCGAGGAGTTAAGTACCGTATTTTGCAAAATAGAGGCCGTTTTAAACTCGCGACCTCTGTGTCCCCTTTCTTCGGATCCTAACGACCCAGAGGTGCTGACCCCGGGTCATTTTCTAATCGGTCAGCCTTTAAATGGCGTTCCTGAATTCCCCCTCCAAGATGAAAAACTGCATCGGTTAACTCGGTTCCAGCTGTTACAGCAAATTTCACAAAGATTTTGGCATCGTTGGCATTTGGAGTATCTCCATACTCTACAACAGAGAGTCAAGTGGAATGACCCTGCTGCCCCTCCCAAGGTGGGAGATTTGGTTCTATTAAAGGAGGAAAACGCCCCTCCTCTACATTGGCGTCGTGGACGTATCGTCCAGTTGTACCCAGGCAAAGATGGTACGGTTCGGGTTGCTGACGTTAAGTTGGCTCAAGGCACGGTCTTACAACGAGCGATTGCCAAGTTTTCTCGGCTGCCTGTGGATTAGGCTTTGGTTTCTTCTATTCGGATTGTTTCGGGATTAAGCCATTGGAAATGGCTTGGGCGGGGGAATGTTCGGTTTCAACCTTGATAGGAAAATACACCTCTCTGTGTATTCCTTCAGAAATACTCTTCGGACCTGTCAATGTGACAGTTCTAAAGCTCTCAAGATTCGGTCGGCACGCGCTGAGTTCTCCTGCGCATAATAAAATACTAAAAGTACGGTTTTCGGGCTATATCGGATTTAGAAACATACATACACACACCCATACACCAACTCAAAAGTGGTTCGAGCTGAAGAGCACCGTGGAAGCAAGCAGGGCCCTGCGAGAAGCGACGCAGTGAAAGCCAGGTACACTTTCTTCACAGTATTATATCTAATAAAGCAGTATCATTTATCCCTGTCCAACTCTGCCTAGCGCAGATCCATATAACAAGCTTTGCTTTGTTTGGGATTAGGATTAGGTCGATTTGTGTAAGATTGTCCCCTAATATTTATTTATATAGTCGACCAAGTAAGTGCTTTATTACCATGATTTATATTCTGATGTAGGAACTGTCATCAGAATGAAAACAAAAGGGGTGATTGTCACATTGATATGTAAGTGAAAATAGCCTTTGATGTTTAAGCCATACAACTGACATTGAACCTTAGGGTGGTAAAAGAAGTTCTTGATCGACAACACATTTGTTATAGTATAGTATTGCATTTTATTATTTACAAATAAACTTTTTTCGGGGTAATGTATACAGTCAAGGAAACTGAATTACGTACCAGGGTGAACCCTTTTTGTTAAAAATGTCTCGCTGACATTCCATAAATCTGCCAAATCTGCCAAAGAAATCATCGTGAAATTGCTTGTGAAAAGTTTCCACCCTGTTACGCGATTCAGTTTCCTTGACTGTAGGTACGCGATGGAATTGACAGAATAAGTTATTCAATCAGGCCTTACTTTGCAGAGGGCTATAGCCCAATTATGGTTTTCAGACAAGATTATCGCTATAATGTGTTAGTTTGACATTTTTTTACATTTTGGTTTTGTTTATAATTAACTAGGCTTTGCCCGCGGCTTCCCTCGCGTAAACCATTAGATCTGGCAGTCAAATTCAAATTCCGAGAAACATCTTACAGTAACAACTGAAGGAGGGTTGGCATATGACCAATAAGAACAAGCGATTTGTCACTGGATAGCTTATTCTAAGTTCTAATACTTTTACTGTGGCAGGTAGTCCCAAATCTTTGTGCGAAAAAAATATCGCTGCATAAAAGTAGTTTGAGTTGAAACTATTATGTAGGTTTTTTCGATACTATGTTTCTAAGGTTTTGTAACTGTCGATGATTTTGTGTCATAATTTTTTTGTGTCATTTTTTTTTTCTGTGTTTAGTTTTTAAATGGGTTCCGCTGAAAAACAGCGTTGCGGCTTGCCGCAACATTATGCTGAGTGGGGCCCAATTTATACTATTCGATAATTTATATTTGTATCTTTTCCTGTCAACTGTATTTCCTGTGTATCGAATATGTGTAAATAAACATCTCTCTCTCTCTCTCTCTCATAATTTTATTTCATATGCGTTTTCATATGTTTTTTATCTTGCCAGTCCGATTTTTTACTCAGCGATTCGAGATTTCCCGCCATACAAAAAGTTGTAGAATATGAATACCTTTCCAATGATATATGGCTTGTCGTTATTGGTCCTAGGCCAGAGTCAATACAAATCTGCCCATCCTCCTTTCCATGAGAATTCCTAAAAATAACACCCTTGTATTCATAAACGTTGTATAAAGAATGGTCCTACTGAATGTCATGATCTCATTATCCCGTGGGAATATCGGGATAAAAATTACACTATGTGTTATTCCAGATGTCTCTACTTATTAAATGTCATGACGACCGTTGCCTAGTGGTTAGAGAACCTAAATACGAAGCTTGAGGACTCGCGTTCGATCCCCAGCTGGGGCAAATATCTGTAGGAAAAAAAATACGAATGTTGGTGCTCGAATTTGGTGTTTTAATATGTATAAAATCTCGTGTCACGGTGTTAACTCCTCCTAAACGGATTGATCGATTTTTAGGAAAAAAAATCTCCACATATGGCAGGTCTGAGAATAGGTCGTAGGCAATTTTTAGACCCCTATTCTTCGCAGGCGGAGTCGCGGGCAACAGCTAGTTTATCTATATAAATATTTTTAACCGTTCCATAGAACAAATACTTAGTACAATCATTGCTTAGTTTTTGAATGTAAATTTTTGTCTATTGTCTCAATGATTGATTTGTTTTTTTATGTTATTTCAAAATTAGTAGGATGAGTCAATCTCATTCAAGACTGTAACGTCATCTAGCGATATTGTATCTCTCAGAAAACTCTTAATAAGAGAACGCATGCGCTGGTGACCAAGGTACGTCTACCGTTGGAGCAAAGGTCCATCATACTGTGCATTTGGTACTAAGTTAAGTAGTTACTAGTACAACTTAAACTTTATTATTTTAAGGGAGTTTTTATAATAAATGTATTTTTATTCATAACGAATTAGGTAGTTTTTTTTCTACTTTTGCTTTACAGGGGACTTTGCCACAATTCATCATCATAATCTTAGCCTATATACGTCCAATTGCAGGGCACGGGCTTCCTCTGCGCGGGCCCAGTGTGGATTGGGAACTTCACGCACGCCATTTAATTTCCTCACAGGTGTGTGCAGGTTTCCTCACGATGTTTTCCTTGGCCGCAAAGTTCACAGTAAATTATAAATGTAAATTTACCACGTAAATTTTATTTCGAAAAGTTTAAAAATGCGGGCCCGGGTTTGAACACATAACCCTGTACTAGAAAGGCCATAGGTCAAACCGTTGAGCTCATTCATTCGAATTGAAATTCCAGGATTTCCCGAAAATTCTCTAGGAATTCCCAAAAATTACATAGTGGATCGTTCATTAGTATGAACGATCGTTAATACGTTGCATAAAAACACTCGAGCCAAATTTCACCACTCGAAACCTAGCTCTTGTCGTTCCGGGATAAAAAGTAGCCTATGTGTTACCCCAGACGTCTAGCTATCTACATACCAAGGGTCAGGCAATAGAAGTGTTATTCGGGGATTTCTCGAAAATTTCCATAAGGATTCCCATAAATAACATCCTGTTCTTCATTGATTTTGCATAAAAACACCCATAGCAGTTGAGATTTGAGGATAATTTTATCCTGATCCTGTGGGGATTCGGAATAAAAAGTAGCCTATACTTGTTCCAGACGTCCAGCTACATACTTACCAAATTTCATTCAAATCTGTCCAGCCGTTTTGGCGGGAGGTAGTAAAATACACACACGCAGGCGCGCATATACTCACAAACTGTCACATTTGCAATAATACTAGAATTTTTACAATTAATAAAAAACAAAGTTAATTGGGTATTAAACTTTATTATTTTATAAATAACTAATATAGTACTTACAAACATACATAACAAAAAGGAAACAAAACATTTTTTTTAAGAATTGTACCTTGAGATATCAAGCTTACACTTGTTTCGGCCATTCATATCCGGGGTAATTGTAATAGTTGGGGTATTCTTCACCCTCGTGGTAGATGAATACGTCTTTGTAGTAGAAGTTCGGCTGCTTGAAGAACACTTCGTAAGCGGGACGGTCGAACGGATAGCCGAGAGGCTTTGCGTCGACTAAGTATTTGCTATAAGGTACCCATTTCTCAGGTAGAGGAGTGTACGGGTACACCACTACGTAGAGCTGGAAGGGGAAACCGCCACTTGTGCCTCTCGGCAGCATCATTCTGTTGGGGATTTCATATTCATGTTCAGCCATGTCAACTGGCACTTTTCCAGTCTCCAGAACCTTGTAAAGCTCAGTAACAGGAACTGAGTCCTCCTTGTAGAAGAAGAAATCGTTAGAGCTGCGTTCAATTTTGTTTTCACCAGGAACAAGCTTGTATTTGAACCAATCCAATTTAATAAAGTTCATCCAGTTATCCTCAATGCTAAGAGGATAGCCATTGCTGTCATACTTAGGACCCAAGAAGAACTTGACCACGGCGTCGGTAGCGACCTCAGACTTGACGTCGACGGTCACTGTGAAGGGCTTGTGGTTGAGACGAGGTTGACGCACTTTGAAGAATTCTGGTGTACCTTGAAGTTCCTTTTCAGTGTAGAAGATGTCGTTGCTGATATCAAAGTCATACATATCGAAGTAGGTGACTAGTTTATCAACCTTGACGTCCTTGACTTTGACACCTTCAAAGTGCAGCTCAGTGCTGTAGGGCTCCAAGTGATCTTTGTATTCAATAATGTAGTTCAGGATGCGCTTGTAGAATTGGAAGAAGACGGGGTCACGCAGGGAAGTTTGAATCTGCTCAAGTGCAGCGGGCCACACAGTGTATCTGTAAACAATTAATAATAAGGGTTGACGATCTCAGCATAAATTCTTATATACTGACTTTAATGTATTATATAATGTAATTATTATGTCTGAGTGAATAAATAAACTAAACTAACTAAACTAAACTAAAGTCGTTCCAAAGACTGCTTACAAAAACTATTTATCCAATACCTACTTTACTAAAGACTTAACAAATTATTACTTAAAAGTATATGCAAAAGAGTTACAGAGAGTAAACATAATATATAAACAAGAACAGGAGAAAACTTTTTAGGGTTCCGTAGCCAAATGGCAAAAAACGGAACCCTTATGGATTCGTCATGTCTGTCTGTCTGTCTGTCTGTCCGTCCGTATGTCACAGCCACTTTTTTCCGAAACTATAAGAACTATGCTGTTGAAACTTGGTAAGTAGATGTATTCTGTGAACCGCATTAAGATTTTAACACAAAAATAGAAAAAAAAAACAATAAATTTTGGGAGTTCCCCATACTTAAAACTGAAACTCGAAAATTTTTTTTTTAATCCAACCCATGCGTGTGGTGTTGTAGTTGTATAGGTCTTCAAAAATGATATTTTTAAGGTTTCTAATATAATTTTTTTTAAACTGAATAGTTAGCGCGAGAGACACTTCCGAGTTCCGAAGTGGTAAAATGTGTGTCACCCCCTGGTAACTTCTAAAATAAGAGAATGATAAAACTAAAAAAAATATATGATGTACATGACCATGTAAACTTCCACCGAAAATTAGTTTGAACGAGATCGAGTTAGTTTTTTTAAATACATCATAAATGAAGACGTGAGTGGTTGAAGGGGGTATGTCGCATTTTTTTTCATTTTCGGTTTTATGCCATAAATGAAGGTTCTAAGTCATAATGCAACATCGAACGCTATCAGTTCTCATGTTTTTAAACTATAACAGCTTTAAACCCAGTTTATGCAGGACCTATGTACAAGAATAAGTTACGATCTTCGTGAATGAACGTGCTAAGGGCGCATGACTCTAGAAGTGGTTACCAGTTTGCGAGTGAATGTAACAGAAGAAAGTGTCATGTACGCACTTAGCTCCTTATTCTCTTATTCTGACATATCCGATACCCAAGAAAAAAAAGAAAACATTAGGGAGCAGCTAAAATTTATATACTCTGAATGCAGGTTTTTTACGAAGAAATTCTACTAAATCAATAAATTTTGTTACAATAAACGTTTTGTTTATACACTTTCATTTATTTAAGCTCTTTTCTTTGCAGAACAGCTTAAAGGACAAAGAAGGGGTTATGTGCTTTTTTTATATAAAAAAAAAACGTTTTTTAAATGCATTTATTACAAAAATCAATAGATCAGTCTATTTGGTTGATTTTTATTACAGTAACAATACCCTGTTCAACTTAAAAACAAAATTACAACGTAAAAACCTTTAACTGCGATTATATCGAAATAATGTTTTTGTGACACACCCCCTTCATCCACTCATGTCTTCAAATCGTAAACTGCAATTTTTATAGATAATGGTACGGAACCCTTCGTGCGTGAGTCCGACTCGCACTTGGCCAGTTTTTTTCTCTTTCGATACACGTAAAGCGTTAGGGTTGAAGTTATAATTCTCACATAAATTTATTTAAAAACGGTTTATCAACGTGAAAGAAATTTTTTATAAGAAGCAGATTATTTTTTAATTAATAAAATAAACTTACTTGTCCACTGGCTCAGGAGTGCTAGATAGCACACGACGTCCAACGACCTCGTAGTAGCGTTCGTAATTCCTAGGACCACTGTGGTCGTACAGGTTAGGGTTTGCAAACCAATAACTGCCAACGAAGCTCATGGACTTAGGGTCGGACAAATCGATCTTTTGTTTGAACTGAAAATGATGGAAATATATTTCGTTATTATTTGAAATCGGTGACAATCGAAAAAGAAAGAAGAAAAAAAAGGTTTACTTACTGCCTCAAAGTGACCTTGATCTAAGAAGTTCAGGAAAGCTTGTTCATAATACTTAAGGAAGTTCAAATATTCTTCGTTTTCTATTTTGTCAATAGCGTAATAGTCGTTTCTTTGGAAGAATGGATAGTAGGTAGAGAGCTGGCAAGTGTAGCCGGTCTTCAGTGGCTTGGTCCAGGAGAACACGGGGATTTCACCCAGTCCATTGGTAAGACGTTCCAAGTAATAGCGGGCAATTAGTTGCTGGTAAAAGTAATACGATATTCCACCGCGTAATTCTTCAATTGGTTCGAAATGGAAACCTTTCATCCAGAAGGGGAGAAAGACACTGAAGTAGTAGTAGAAAGAGTTCATGCCAATGTCTTCAGTGAAGTAAGATATTTTCTGTTCCTTGCTGCCAGTAAACCACGGACTTGAGTAGTTGGAGTAAATGACGTAGTAGTTATTTTCTTTGACAATACCAGCTTTTTCAGCGGTGACAAGGTCAAAAATATCTTCTTGCATCTTAACGCGGTAAGCCTTAGCAAAGACATTGGAGTCAGCAAAGTACAAGGGGTACATTTCGTAAGGTGCAGGAAGAGCAAAGTTCTGGGTGTCCTTGCGTTGGTAAATGGCGACGTAGTAGGAGTAGAGGAAAAGCCCATCGTTTAAGTGCACGCGCGCCCAGGCGGCGGTGTTGTAGAAAGTTTCGAAGTCCTTGGCGTAGTAGAACAACTTAGCAAGCACGATGGCTTCTTCCCTCATACGGTCGTAAAAAATAGAGAAGGTCTTGTGCTTAGGAAGGAATCCACTCTTGTAGTAGCCCATGAATTCTTCGAAGGTCTTTTTGTTCTGAAATATTAGTAATTATTAGGAATGAGTAAAAATTATTTTACGCAGTCTCAGTCTTTATAATATTATAATAGACACTATTCACCTTTAAATCCTAATTATGCTGAGGAAAAGAAGAAAAAAAGATGTTTAAGTTTCATACACATTTTTTTGTTTGCGTCTCTCCTGTGGACGTGGCAAAAGTTAAGAGTCTGTGTAGCCAATATTTTTAGTCAAGTCTGCATCGGCGTGTGGGACGCCTGACCACCTTTTGGCCCATTTAAATAGATCTTAAGCTTGCTGACTCGGAGTCATTAATTTCATGCCCACAAGAGATACAACTGTTGTGTTTGTTTTATCCTGATGTTTGAAAATTGTACGCTAAGTTTTGATCGAAATCCGTTCAGCCATTATTGCGTGACTTAGTATCAGACATCCAAAAATCTTAACATCCCAACATCTTCATCAACTTTCTTAATTATAATATTAGTAACATAGGGTAGGATACAAATTGTGTAATGGAATAAGTTGATAGGTTTAATTCGACTTAAAGTTAATTTATATACACTGACGAGTAGAAATAAAGGGTCGGTTAAAGAAATGACGATAACTAAAAAACCCACTGTGATAGCTTCTTCGAGTAAAATGAGTTTAGTTAAGAGTTTTATTCTTAACAAGAAAATTTAATTGAGAATAAAACTCTTTTCTAAACTCATTTTACTCGAAGAAGCTATCACAGCGGGTTTTGTTAGTTATCGTCATTTTTGTAACCGACCCTTTATTTTTGCTCGTCAGTGTATATTATAAGATTATTTGGTAATTGGCATATTGTTTAGAGTATTTGGTAAAATTTTAAAATATTTTCCCTTTAAATTTATTTTTGACTTCTATACCTATAAAACAATACCGTGTCTGACTGACTGGCAGACAACGCACATCCTAAGCTACTGGTGCTAGAAACTTCAAATTTGGCATACATGTACATACCTAGAGTATCATAATAGAGGTGCACTAAGGAAGTATTTTTTGAAATTTTCTTGGGATAGGGAAATAAGTATCTAAACTTTGTCAGTATACATAATTATACTGACGAGTTTCCTCCTACTACTAAATTAATATATCATCGCTGAATTTACATAGGTACCTACTTAGTATGCCAAATTTTAGAACAATCGGATCAATCACCGAGAGGTATTTGCTATTTGTAGTGTAACTGCAGGGCCACAAATCACCAAAAAAACATATCTGGTTTGAGTTTGATGCATACCTACGTATTAACAATTGATACTAAAACGGAACCGCGCTTGAAATAATTAACTAAATTTTTTGCTCCAAGGCAGCTCTCTAATGGTTAAACTTCACTATTGCACACATAAATGCTATTACACGTGATGTTAATAATATTATTGTATATACTCACCGTGTAGTTTTCCTTGTTAGCTTCTACATCGTATTCAACTCCCACTTTGTACCATTCTGCATCTTTCCTGACTTGCCCGATGGTCTCTAAGAGAACTAAGACTTTCTTTTGGCGCGCGACAAAATCAGCGTCAACTAAAAATAAAAACAAAATGATAAGGGAGTAGGGTAGGTATTTATACATAATTGAATGTTTAATAGTGATAGATATTATTTTAAAACACATTTAAAATTAAGGGTTTTCAGTGTTTCCCAACATTTCTCCAATATCTAGGAGAAATAATGACTATTCAACATTAAATACTTTTCTCAAAGAGAGAAGGTTTTTTTCTAGATAAAAGTTGCATATGAAAAAATATTTTGACGAAAATTGTAAATTAATCTTAGTGACCTAAAACTAAATATTTGTACGCTTGCTTAAACTTATTTTAAGATTTTTTTACCTACAAATAAATGTTTTTGAATTTTTTTTTTAAATAAAGTTTTACCTTAGGTATGCAGTAAAATGAATACAAATTAGGAAAATAGGTCAAGAATGTAGGAAAAATTTAACGCATAAAGATATCAGTCACTATTAATGTATATTAATACTAGTCGTGAAATAAAATATAATTTTGATTTTAATTGCATAAAATAATTAAGAATAGAAAATTCTTACCAGGCTTAGTCTGATAGCTATATTTAGGCGGGACGTTTCCGCCAACGGCCAGGGCCGCCAGGGCAGCGAGGAACACCGCAGTCTTCATCGTGCTACGACAAAACCTCCACTGTACCCGATCTATGCCTTCCTCGCCTCTTATATTGCCTATGGTGTCAGTAAAAATGCAAAAATATTTGTTTTGGATGCATTACCACTAGGTTACGAGTGGACGATCGTCGATAACCTCTGCACCCATGCGTGATTGTATCTGCAATACAAGTTCTTGGTTATTTCGGCATTTTTGTGGATAAATTGTCGGCTTATTGGAATGAAACTCGGAAGGGCTTAAAGGGCTCTTCGGAAACTCGTCACTGCTAAAAAAATGTAAATAAATATCGTGAGATAATTTACACCAGTTAACCTGGCTTCAAACTAAACGTAGCTTAAATGTATATGTGCTTGACAACCTTGACAACAACAAATATAACTATTTAAGCAGATATTTACAGTTTCATAGAACACGAAGAGGTTTTTCATCGGAATTTTTGATTCAAGATGAATTCATCCTCTTGACGCCATACACTTTCAACATCGACCAATGTCTGGAAGCATTTTATAGCCCTTGATGTGACAACATGTAACTATAACGTTTATTAGTACATGCTGTTATGTGCTATCACATCTAGTTTATAGCGTTTATGGCAGCGTTTACTAAAACTAAAGTTATGTGTTATCACAAATAAGAGGACGATTTATCAAAAACAAAAAATCCTAAAAGACCTTTACAGAAGAGTTCAGTCAGATTTATAAAAATATTCCGGATTCATTTGAAGACTCAGTGTAACGATAAACATATACCCAAATATATATAGGTAACTCATGGGGAGTATAAAATTCATAAATGATCACACAAATGTTTGCCCGTACCGAGATTCGAACTTGGGGCCTACCCACTAAAACCCACACGGATTCCCTCGTTGCCATTGTGAACGCCACGGGAGCAAAATGTGTCACCGCAACGCCCACTGGCCGCCCCGGGATGGGGCTCCTCTGTCGACACCGTGCAATGCGGGCTCGGCACTCCCCGGCCTCCCCCGCTGGTGAAGGATTGTTTAAAGAGGTTAACTCCTCGTGGCTCCGCAGATGCCCACGTTCCCGGCAAGCCGGGGTTACGTGTCCTGCTCTGAAAGCAGAGTGGACCGAAGGTACAGTCGCTTCCGGCCACTAGGCTCCCCCTCACCTTTCCCTGTCCGCCAGGACAGAGCAGGTACTTAGCTTGGGTTCGCCTCCGTCAAAGGCGTCCGCCCAAGGGCAAGACGCCGTCCTCTCTGCGGACCCACGAGTGGGCCCGCTGGCTCGGATCCCCCGCAACTAGTTGCGGGTTCACCTCACCACCCCTACCCCCCAGTATGTCAGTCAATTGCCACAGGTCATGGACCCATCCGCTAGAAACGTCTTCCTACACTAAGAGCTTGCTGCACATTGACACATCTGTTACTTTATTATGGTAAGTTTTCTGGTTTAGCGAGGGTACAGAAGAAAGAGGCAGGCGTAGTTAGCTGCGTTTTAGTCATGTATTGTAGAATAGCCCCCTTTTAGTTATGCAAACAATAAAATAAAATATGTCGTTTACTTTGCGCACGGACCAATGCCGCTTTCAACTGGAAATGTGGCATGAATACAGGACTAAAAGGCGGCAATGTGATTTTAACTGCTTTTTAGTGATGCATTGTCGTATAATCGCCTTGTAGTCAGGTATCAGCGAAGTATTTTATTTAATTAAACTTAGTTAAATAGCGGTTAAAGACGTTTAGCCGCCTTTTAGTGTACCCAAAAATAATAACCGCTTTTAAGCTTGGCATTTATAATAAAAATGGAAATACAATCCAAACGTTAAACTACTTTAGTAGCTTTTTAGTTAAGTAAAGTGGTTTAGTCGCCTTTAAGCATAGCAAAGTCCATTTTTTATGTATTTAACCGCTTTTTATGAAAAATTATTTTCGAAACGGTAAAAGATAGAAAAACCATTCCTAGACAGATCGATAGAGATTTTTTTTCTAAGCAGAATGGCATTGAAAAGTCGAAATTGACCAAATGTCACTTAGCCGCCTTTTAGCTTGAGCACGGCAGTGCTGCTCACAAGCTTCCTCTTTATGTGATGTAAACAGTGTTCTTTTAGTGTTCAAATACAAAATACAAATACAAATACGTTTATTGCCAGAACATAGTAAATACAATAGATCTTAGTGGCACAGGATGTTCTTATGTTCTACCCTATCTAGGCGTGCAACATTGAATTAATATTATTTAGTATTAACAATATGGGAATGATTAAGCCATATGCATAAAAAGGCATTTAATTATTACTTATTGCAAATTATTAATATATTATTATGAAGTCAGTTAATTATTATGTCAGAGTATACTAGCATTGTATCAGTTTTATAATTATTATTATTAAATTCATTATATAAAAGTATTATTATTCATTCATATTATTATCCTGATCATTAAAAAAGTCTTGAATAGAGTAATAGCATTTATCCAGAAGCCATCTTGTCAGTACTTTGCTAGATTGACTTCGTGTGCAATTTTGTATAGAAACAGGCAAATTATTATAAATTTTTATGGCCATAAGGAATGAGTTCCTTTTGTATACATTTGACTTTGCAAGAGGCTGGTACAATTTCTTCTTACACCTAGTTGACCTTGTATAGACTAGAGCATGTGAAGTAAAGTAATGTTGATGTTCTTTGACAAATAATGTCATTTGCTTAATGTACATGCATGGCAGGGGCAAGATTCTGGTGGATTTGAATAAAGGTCTGCAGGGGGCCAGAAAGTGGCTATTACATACTGCTCTTATGCACTTTTTTTGCGCGCGAAATGCCTTCTCTATATCGACGGAATTGCCCCACATCAACAACCCATAATTTAGTACAGAAGATACGTAGCCGTAGTAAGCTGTAAGTGCAACGTCTCTAGAGCAAGTAACACTTACCCTTCTTAACGCAAAGACAAATTTATGCAGTTTACCACCTACCTCAGAAACGTGCGATTTCCAATCACAAAACTGGTCGATATGTATGCCTAAAAACTTTGCGATTCCTACTTCTTCAACTTTCTTATTAGTATATTGTACATTTAAGTTATAAGTTTGGCCCTTGTAGGTTTTAAATTGCATTAAGTGTGTTTTATTTACATTAATTTTTAATTTATTATTATGTAACCAGTCAATTGCATCTGCCAAGGCCTTATTAATTTCCACATTATAACTTTCAAGATTTTTGGATTTGATTATTAAAGTTGTATCATCGGCAAACATTATACATTTATGATTCAAGCATTCAGGTAAATCATTAATGTACAATAAGAAAAATAAGGGACCTAATATACTCCCCTGCGGTTAGGGCTTGCAATTCGAATATTCGAATAATTCGAATATTCGGCGAATTTTCATATTCGAATATTTGGGGGGCATGGTATTCGAATATTCGATATTCGATTTTATGTTCATCAAAGACGTCCACTGCTGAACATAGACCTCCCCAAGGCTCGCCAAACAGATCAGTCCCGTGCCTTCCGCATCCAACGCGATCCCGCAACCTTAACCAGGTCGCTCCATCTTGTTGGAGGCCTACCTACACTGCGTCTTCCGGTCCGTGAACGCCACTCGAGAACCTTTTTGCCCCATCGGCCATCGAGCCGAGCGATGTGCCCTGCCCACTGTCACTTAAGTCTGGCGATTCTTCGAGCTATGTCAGTGACTTTAGATCTTGCGCGGATTTCATCATTTCTAATGCGATCCCGCAGAGAAACTCCGAGCATAGCCCTGTCCATTGCCCTCTGAGTTACTTTGAGCTTCCTTATGAGGCCCATCCAAAGGGCCCATCGTTAGCGGCCACGTCTCAGTGCCATAAGTCATCACTGGCAACACACACTGGTCAAAGACTTCAGACTTGAGACACAGCGGTATATTAGATGACAAGATATTGCGGAGCTTCCTGAACGCTGCCCAGCCGAGCCGGATTCTTCGATTGACCTCTTTCTCGAAGTTGAACCTACCTAATTGGATTGTGTGTCCCAGGTAGATATAGTCATCAACAACTTCGAGAGGAGAGTCTCCAATAGGGTAGTGTCCTGGGTAAAAAAAACACTATTACAATTAGTCCGACATTTAAATTATCAAAAAATATTGAACATATTTTTTTTCTTTTGTCAATTGAACAAAAAACGACAAAGATAAAGCGCGACAAAGTTCGGGAGTGGGGGTTCGTGACGTCACGGTTCGCTAAAAAGTGTAGCGAATCGTGACGTCACGCGGAACTTCAACATACAATATCTCCGTCATTTTTTCTTCAATTGACAAAAGAAAAAATACGTGTCCAATATTTTTTGATAATTTAAATGACGAACTAATTAGATTTTTTTAGGAAACTAGCCTATTATGATAGGAGATGGTACAACATGGGCATTCGACATGACCTTCGTCTTGTCCATGTTCAATTTAAGACCAACTCGCTCAGAGACAGTCCCGAGGTCAGCGAGCACCTTTTTGATAACTTCTGAAGTCAGACGGACATTGCGGCGTTATTATACTTCAACACTTCGATGTACCGGTAGTCCACTTGGCACCGTTTTAGAGAGACTGCAGTACAGCCCAAGTCTCGATCGAATCGGAGGCTTTCTCGTAGTCCACAAATGCCAGGCAAAGGGGACGGTTATACTCCTCGGTTTTCTGTATAACCTTCCGCAACGCATATATTATGTGGTCTACAGTGCTAAAGCGCTAAAGTGATCGTAATATTTAGACGATTAGGTGAATTAGGTAGGTTGTTAAAGTAGAAAGTTGGCTTTTAACGACGTACAGTACCTACAGTCCACTGTTAATTAAACAATTATTTCATACTTAAAGCCACGCATACGTTAAAAACTTAAAACTGATTGTTAGATGTGTGTGGTAATGATAAAATGTATGGTTTGTTATTCATATTAAACTAATACATGTTTCCTATGTTTGCATTGATATCTTTGTTGATTTTTTTATGAAAATTATAATTACTGTTTTGTTTTTTATTGCCATGTGATTTTTCAGACTGATTACGTAATTACTACTAATTAGACAGCTGATTCTGTAGTTTTCTGTGTTTTATTAAACCTTTCTAAAATATTCGAATATTATTCGAATAATTCGAATACTTCCGAATTTACGAATCGAATATTCGAATAATTAAAATGGTCGAATATTGCAAGCCCTACCTGCGGTACACCACAGCGATTATATTTGCATACTGATCTCGTAATTTCCAGTTCGCCATTCTTTATACTGTGTATTTCAGTCTTATTTCAGTGCATTGTTCGTCTGAATTCATTATTTTCAAGCGCTTTTATTTGGTCAGGTTTGTGATAAGCTTTTATTGCTGACTGTACTTTTAATTGTACAGTCTTAAACTACTCATCAAGACAGAACAAACGAGCTCAAACACGATGGGATCATGTTGAGTTGTCGAGGAGTTCCTGTGGACACCTTCCGTCTTCATCATCAGATCAGTATCATGGTACTACAATATTGTACTATCGCCTGATTTACATATTACAATTTCATCCCAATCGGTTGAGGATAACTGCTTTCAAATTCAGTTGCAAGATTCCACCCGAAGAATACGTTGCAAGTTAAACAAAAGCTTGTAAAAAAGTTTTTTTTTTTAATATAGTGATAGCCGGATGTGCACTGATTTCAAGTAACCGGTCAGACAATTAGGATTGCATTTGCGTCTTCGAAGATTGGGGAACCGAGTAGGCTAAGGCTTTACTTGTTGACAATTTTGATATTTGAAAAAAAGTATATTAAAATTTTGAACAAGGTCTGAGGTGTTAATAATGTTATCTATGTAAAATTCACATTTACTGAAATTTAAATCTAAACTAATGACCTTAAATTTAATTAAAATTTCCGAAAGATCTGAAAGTACTGTATTTGCGTCACCTCCGAGAGTCCCATCATCAAGATACCATTCATTAAATTTAGATTTTAAATTAAAGGGTTAATAGCTAAACTGAAAATGGCAGGTCCGAGAAAGAATGATCCTGTTGGCTACCGACTTCTGAAGATAACTCGTGGCTTTTGTACATTAATTTTGAAAGTTCGTTATAGCAGTTAAGCAGGTAGTTATAAATTTCCAGTATATTATTTCTAATTTCATCAACAGTGTGTCCCTGTTTGCGAAATTAAAAGAGTTTTTTATATCAATTTTGAGTAAAACGTAAAACCTCACACTGATTATTATTAAGTTAGGTGCGCAAAGCGTGACCTGCCGCTGAGCACCACCTTTCATGCCAAATCCTAATTGTATTGGTTCGAATGAAATTCGGACTGAATAAATATGGACGATACCGTTTTTGTATTTTAAGGTTAACATATTTTACTTATCTATAAGTCTCATTTGTTGGTAAAAACTAGAGAATTTAAATGTTAAATTTTAATTTATCCTAAGTCCCTATAATTTCTTCTTCGGACAACGTATTGGCATTGCCATACAACGAGTAAACGCAGCCAACGTTATGGGCACCCTGTTCAATATAAGCGATCTGTGCGACATTAAAATTAAGGTTATTATAACTTAGATTTAGTTTTCCTTTCGTAAGATATTTGCTTTATCTTATCAGAAATATATTATACAGAACGTTTTGATGGGATATTTTATAACAAACTTTGAAGTTTTGTGAATGATGACAATTGAGACATGTAAATCAAAGGCAGACTATTTTACAAAAAAAATAACTGTATTTCATAAATAAAAAAATATTATAAATGTAACTCTTTAAAACAAATTAGTACATAAATATAATACACAACCACTTTTCTATCTTTGCCGTTCCAAGTTTTGACATCTGTGCTTATTGCTTAGGCACTTGATTGGTGTGCGAAAATTGGGTGTTGTAGGTGTTGGGGTATTGTTCTCCCTCGTGGTAGATGAACACATCTTTGTAGAAGAAGTTCGGCTGCTTGAAGAACAATTCGTAAGCGGGACGGTCGAATGGATAGCCGGGAGGCTTGGCGTCGACAAAATATTTGCTGAATTCTACCCATTTCTCAGGCAGAGGAGTGTACGGGTACACCACAACGTAGAGCTGGAAGGGGAAACCGCCATTTGTGCCTCTCGGCAGCATCATTCTGTTGGGAATTTCGTACTCATGTTCAGCCATGTCAACTGGCACTTTTCCAGCATTTAGAAGCTTGTAGAGCTCAGCAACAGGCATAGAGTCCTCCTTGTAGTAGAAGAATTCGTCAGAGCTGCGTACGATTTTGTTTTCACCAGGAATAAGCTTGTATTTGAACCAGTCCAACTCAACGAAGTTCATCCAGTTGTCCTCAAGGCTAATAGGATAGCCATTGCTGTCGTACTTGGGACCCAAGAAGAACTTAACGACGGCGTCGGTAGTGACCTCAGACTTTACATCAATGGTCACTGTGAAGGGTTTGTGGTTGAGACGAGGTTGACGTACTTTGAAGGATGCTGGCGAACCTTTAAGTTCCTGTTCAGTGTAAAATAGGTCGTTACTGATCTCAAAGTCATACAGGTCAAAGAAGGTGACCAGTTTGTCGACCGTGACGTCCTTGACCTTGACACCTTCGAAATGCAACTCAGTGCTGTAGGGCTCCAAGTAATCTTTGTATTCAACAATGTAGTTCAGGATGCGCTTGTAGAATTGGAAGAAAACAGGGTCACGCAGGGAAGTCTGAATCTGCTCGAGCGCAGCCGGGTAGACGGTGTACCTGCAATTAAATAAGATATAAGGAAAAATTATTGAAAAGTACAATGAGTTTAACAAGCCGCTATATCTGGCCTTCGTGGATTATCACAAGGCATTCGATAGTCTTCACCATCCAGCCAACCAGCCATACTTTCAGCCTTACGTAGTCAAGGTATAAACAGTACCTATGTTGAACTCATTGGTACTATATATAACATCAGTACAGCCAGTGTCAAGTTGCATGCTCCGGGCCCTATTTTTGACATTGAGAAAGGCGTGAAACACCAGTTGCCTCGAGGAAATATTCAAAAAGCTGGCGGTCTCTTGGGAAAATACAATGGGCATCGATGTCGGAGGTAAAAGACTATCAAACCTGTGTTTCGCCGATGACATCGTTTTATTTTCCCAAACACCACTACAACTACAGAAAATGCTCCAAGATCTGAGCACGGTGAGCCTTGAGGTTGGACTCACAATGAACAGAGCAAAGACACAGGTAATGACCAACAGCGTGAAACGTAGAGTTACGGTGGATTTGCAAGACATACAGTACGTCGACGAGTATATTTACTTGGGCCAGATAGCATCCTTCGAGAACAGGCAGTCAAGAGAAATCGATAATGCCTGGAAGAGCTTCTGGTCCATGAAGACGCTAATGAAGGGCAACCTTCCTCTGTCACTTAAGCGCAAACTCGTCGACATGTGTATTCTTCCCATCTTAACCTACGGCGCCCAGACTTGGTCATTAACTGAAGCTCAAAAGTCCAGGCTTAAGGTTTGCCAACGAGCAATGGAGCGCAGTATCCTGGGTGTTCGAAGAACTGATCCAATCAGAAATACGACACTGCGCTCCAAAACTCGTATTACAGATGTGGGTGTCAAAACCGCCAAGGTGAAGTGGGACTGGGCCGGACATGTCTGCCGAATGCATCCGGACCGATAAACGAAACGAAATGGATTCCGAGGGATGGCCAAAGGAGCAGAGGCAGACCCAAGAGGAGATGGCGGGACGACCTGAGCTCTTTTCAGCTCAGGATAGGGAAGAATGGTGGAGGAAAGGGGAAGCCTTTGCCCAGCAGTGGGACATATTATAGGCTATATAAAAAAAAAATTAGGAAAAAGTCGAATTTTCTACAGGTTTTTCATTCTAAGAAAACTTTAAAGCATTTTAACATAATGTTTGTTTTACGTTATTGTTATTTTTAAAAAAGTTAATAAATTAACCCAATAAAAATGCCTTTTAAGCTAACCATTGCTGTGTTCTTAGGGAAAGGCTAACCAATTTATTGTTATATTGTTTGCATAATTTTCTTGGATTGACATTATAATAATTGTATTTATACTAACTTCAAGCGCAACGCCCAACTCAAAAAAAGATAATAAGTAAATTAAAGCATTTACTTGTCAACTGGCTCGGGAGTGCCAGACAGGACACGACGGCCGATGATCTCGTAGTAACGTTCGTAGTTCCTGGGCCCGGTGTGATCATACAGGTTTGCGTTTGTGAACCAGTAATTGCCCACAAAGTTCATAGCCTTGGGGTCTGACAGATCAATCTTTTGCTTGTACTGAAAATGTAAAAATATGTTTTAGTACTACATCGCCATGGGGCAATACAAAAAATCACTGATTTTTTTTAACTTACGGCCTCAAAGTGACCTTGATCTAAGAAGTTCAGGAAAGCTTGTTCGTAATGCTTGAGGAAGTTCAAATATTCCTCATTTTCAACTTTGTCAATAGCGTAGTAGTCGTTCCTCTGGAAGAATGGATAGTACGTAGAGAGCTGGCAAGTGTAGCCGGTCTTCAGTGGCTTAGTCCAGGAGAACACGGGGATTTCACCCAGTCCATTGGTAAGACGTTCCAAATAGTAGCGGGCAACCAGTTGTTGGTAGAGGAAATAGAACACTCCACCACGTATTTCTTCGAGTGGTTCGAAAGAGAAGCCTTTCATCCAGAAGGGGTAGATAACATTCAAGTAGTAGTAGTAAGCGTTCATGCCAATGTCTTCAGTGAAGTAAGATATTTTCTGTTCCTCGCTGCCAGTAAACCAAGGGCTTGAGTAGTTGGAGTAGATCACATAGAAGTCGTTTTCCTTGGCAACACCAAATTCAATAGCGGAGACAGGGTCAAAAATACCTTCTTGCATTTTAATGCGGTAGGCTTTAAGGAAGGCATCAGAGTTAACAAAGTACTGAGGATACATCTCATAAGGCGCGGGGAGAACAAAGTTCTTGGTGTCTTGGCGTTGGTAAATGGCGAAGTAGTAAGAGTAGAGGAAAAGACCATCGTTTAAGTGCACGCGCGCCCAGGCGGCGGTGCTGTAGAAGGTTTCAAAGTCTTTGGCGTAGTAGAACAGCTTAGCGAGCACGATAGCTTCTTCCCTCATACGGTCGTAAAAGATGGAGAAGGTCTTGTGTTTAGGGAGGAATCCACTCTTGTAGTACACCATGAATTCTTCAAAGGCCTTCTTGTTCTGAAATATTTAAATAACCGTTTATTTTGATTCCTTTTTAATGATGAAATATACATTTTTGCTATCAGGCTGATTCTGAGTAGGAACAAATATGTTTTCATTTAAGAAATAAATTGTACCAGTCGTAAAATTAAAAAAAAAATTAATTATGGGAATAATAATCGTGATAAAATTTTCTGAGAAGACTATGTTTGACTTACGGAGTAGTTCTCCTTATTAGCTTCGATGTCGAATTCAAATCCCAATTTGTACCATTCCTCATCTTTCCTGGTTTGGCCAACGGTCTCTAAGAGAGCTATCAATTGCTTTTGGACCACGACATAATCGGCATCGACTGAAAAAAAGATAAAATATTAAATTCTGAAAGTCTCATACTTAATATTAAATTCTAAAATACTAATTTTTCTACTTTATCTTCAGTCTCTCAAAATATTTACAAAATTTTGGATTTCACAAATTTAAAGTTTTCGAAAGGCTGGTGTTAAATCACTTTTAATTTAGGTACCTACTTAAAATCCATTTTCACGGTCCAGGCTTAAAAAATTAAATCCCTAAACCTAGATTTGGGTTGACAGTTTCATACATTGTACACTGGGTTAGCAGTTAACTCGGAGTTAAAAGTTAACTTTGATCTACGCAAGTTCGCCTAATACAATTAGTATGTATAGCTTTATTCTAAGGCCGTCTGTTTTTCAGGCAAACATCTACAAAATCGGACACACCAAAAAAATTAAACTTAGCTAATATAGCGGACAGGCCATTGTAACATCAGTTATTTTATTTGAAAAAATCACCATTATTGTAAAGTCGAAATAGGTACAAAACAGGCATTTATGAAATTCGTGGAAACAGTTAGATCAAAAAATACCGAATGTACGGTTATTATCATACATGTCCGTATATTTTGTCTGCCGTAATTTATGTCGTACTTAATATCCTTAGAATAAATATTTAGGTGATATTTTTCTTGATCTAAATCTGTCGCAAATTATGTCCAAGCATAATGCAGCAAGGATGATAGCATGATCTTTTCATTAAAAAAAGTTTCAAATTCTTATTTGAATATAACATTCGATTTTAAAATTAATTTAATACTCGTACGTCTTTATATAAGTATTATAAAGTTAGAAAAATCAAAGAAAAAGACCTAACCTTGAAAAACTTTGTTTGTCTTGTCTTAAGTAAAATTCAGGGTACAAAATGGCAAGTATCTTAAAATTTATAAGTACATTACGACGAGAAAAAACGGTAATATCAATTACAAACTATAATTTACGACAGATTTCGGCTAGGGTGTAGCAAAGGGTACCCAGGACTTAGAAAATAAATATAAATAAATATCACGGGACAATTCACACCACTTGACCTAGCCCCAAAGTAAACAAAGCTTGTGCTATGGATACAAGGCATCGGATAAACATACTTATATATATGTTGCCTGCGACTCCGTCTGCGAAGAACAGAGGTATGGAAAATAGCCTACGACCTATTCCCAGACCTACTGAATATAGAGAAAAAAGTTAGGGTAAAATGTACTGGTTGAGAGAGGTTAACAGTTAATTCTTACCTTCCTTGGTCTTGTAGTCGTATTTAGGCGGGACGGTACCGGCGACGGCCAGAGCCACCAGGGCAGCGAGGAACACCACAGTCTTCATCGTTCTACGACAGAACCTGCACTGTGCCCGATCTTGGCTTCCTATGGCTTATATTGCCCATCTTATCAGCTTCATAGCTGAAAATAATAAAAAAAACTTTTGTTTGATCGCGTCAGCGTTGTTTTCAGTGACTGATCGGCGATAACCCATGACCTAAAGTGATAGTAGGTGAAATAATCTCTCGACTTTTTTAGGCTCTGTTGTTAATCAGCGACAATACTTTACCTACTCAACTCACATGGGCAATTAATAGTACATTACTGCAGCGGCCGCGATACGAGGCCGGCAATCCCTGTTCGTGGCCAAGGCTTGTATAGAGTTTTTCTCAAACATGCATCATCATCATCACACCATCATCATCATCACCACCATAACCATCGTCATCACCGCCATCATCAACACCATCACCACCATCAACATCACCATCTTCATCATCATCTTACCTTACCTTAAATAAGCGTAGTGGCAGAATGTCATAATGAACCAAAACGCAAATATTGCTTATAGTTTTTTTTTAATCGCTAAATGCTATGATGCCATAGACTTATAAACGTCATGGTACATGAAACAATAGATGATCACTTTGCTGGCCAAGACCAGCAATGTTGTATGGAATTCCATTATTGACCTCTCGTCTAGCCGCACACCACGCCGCGCCTGCATTGTGACACTTCGTGGCGTATTATAAGGAACATAACGTCAATATTTCATAGCATGTTTGAGAAAATATTATTTTCATTTCAAAGTGTACAATTTTTAGGGTTCCGTACCTCAAAAGGAAAAAACGGAACCCTTATAGGATCACTTTGTTGTCCGTCCGTCCGTCCGTCTGTCTGTCAAAACCCTTTTTCTCAGAAACACGTGGAGGTATCAAGCTGAAATTTATATCAAATACTCAGGTCTACTGTCCCTTGCAGCTGTGAAAAAATTAAACTTCTAAACCAACGCAATCAAAAGATACAGCCGTTTATGACGCAAATTTGCGCATATTTTCGAAACTCGCAAAGGAATCAAAACCTACAGGGTACTTCCCGTGAACTCAGAATCTTGAAATTTGGTACGAAGCAAGATCTTATAGCACAAATAAAGGAAAAATTGCGAAAAGCAAAACTTTTTGTCTGTCTGTCTATACCAGTAACCAATATATTTATGCCGAAAATTTTCGACACTCGCAAGGGAAACAAAACCTACAGGGTACTTCCCGTGAACTCAGAATCTTGAAATTTGGTACGAAGCAACGTCTCATAGCACAGATAAAGGAAAAGTTACGAAAACCGTAAATTTTCAGTTACAGCATACAATAAAAATATTTTTAATAATTTTAAAGTTACTACCCCTTTCCTCATCAACGCGTAGAGGTATTAAATTGAAATTCATATCAAATACTCAGGTCTATAATACCTTTAAGCTATAACAAAATCAAACTTCTATGTCAACGTAATCAAAAGAAACAGCAATTTAAGCCGCATATTTTCAAACGCGCAACTACTCGCAAGGGAATCAAAACCTACAGGGTACTTCCCGTGAACTCAGAATCTTGAAATTTGGTACGAAGCAAAGTCTTATAGCACAGATAAAGGAAAAATTGCGTAAAACATTTTTTTTTCTCTTTCTGTCAATATCAGTTACCAATCTATACCTAATGATCCCATACTGCGCACATTTTGCTTAGGAGCAGGGTCTGCTAAGACTGGATGTTCATAGATACATATAAATTTGTACGGAACCCTCGGTGCGCGAGTCCGACTCGCACTTGGCCGGTTTTTTTACTAAAAATTTAGAATTCTGTTTTTTTTGTTCAAAATTACTATTAAAGTACGACATAAAGCAATAAATAAATTAAACGGGGGCATTTTTATTGTAACTGCGCCATTTTTGACGTAAATTACTCTAACACGGCAACAATTTTTGGATGAAAAATTTTAGTTGCTTTTTCATGTTTTTCTTTCCTTTTGTAGTATTCTACTATGATTTTGACTGTGAAGAAAAGTGAAAATGTCCTATTAAGAGCCGTACCGTGCGTATTTTGTATTCAAAATAATCTTATATCGTAGATGCTTGGTACTTATTAAGCCTAAACGGGGCAAAGCTTGTACCATGGGTACTAGATGACGATAAACATACTTATATAGATAAATAAATACTTAAATACATAGAAAACATCCATGACTCAGGAACAAATATTCGTGCTCATCACACAAATGAATGCCTTTACCGGGATAAAGCTAAAGCGGTCGTCTAAATTCATTCGTCGTCATTTTTTGATAAAGTGAATTTTTTCGGAGATATTCACTCCGAAAGTTTAAAATAATGTGTCCCCCCCCCCCCTAACTTTTGAACCGCACGTCTAAAAATATGAATAAAAACATGTAGGTTAAACTTAATAAAAACTTTCTAGGAAAATTATTTTCAACTCAATCTTAATCTACCAATTGATGCCTAAATTGAATAAAGAATTTTGACTTTGACTTGACTTTGTTGAGCAGTTTTAAGTTTTTGTAAAAAAAATATTTCTAAACTAAGATTGTAATTTAACCGCCACTGCAAGCATTTTCTTTTCTTTAAGTACTATAAGATCACGCTAACAGTATTTTCTTTGAAATAAAAAAAATTGAAATCGGTTCATATAATAAAGAATTACATCTGAGAAACCATCAACATACATACTAGTTCTAGTAGACTGCAGATTAGATTAGTTACCCAATTCGCCGATAGATGGCGCTGTACCACCAACGTTGAAATTCTAGGTAGTTAACCCTAGCGCGCGGTGGGAGTTGGGACCAAAACAACCACATTAATAAAGTACCTATGCAAAGATTTTTTCGTACCTGCTACGGAACCCTATCTTGGGCGTGTCCGACACGGTCTTGGCCGGTTTTTACAGCTATGATCAGTTCGGGCTGGAGTTGTTCTCTCCGGAGGGGTTTGAGGGAGGTAATAATCACCCTTCTAACCTAATATATAAAAATCTCGTGTCACGGTGTTTGTTATCGAACTCCTCCAAAACGGCTAGACCGATTTTTATGAAACTTTCTTCTCTGTATTCGTTAGGTCTGAGAATAGGTCGTAGGCTAGGTACTAATTATCGCGGACGGAGTCGCGGGCAACAACTAGTATTTTATACAAATATCTATTTGGCTCATTGATTGTAAAACCTTTCAAAGTCTGATAATCGACCAGACGCACTGTAATATAATATCAATAGGTAGGTATATCGCACACCTAGGTCGAAAGTGTATCAAATGAAAATAATACACCATTATAATTTACTTCATTCAATTTCTGGAAGGTCGGTTTATTGTTTCGCTTTCGATCTAAATGTGCGTGTAGGATCGGATGTTTTCAACTGCAGAGTTAACTCGTTCACGGACACAAGACCTCATCCAAAAATTTGTGCTGTGGCACAGATTTTTTCCATACAGATTGATATTACGTCTGGGAACGGATTGTCACATTGTACAGTTTTGGAAGTACATGTTGCGGCAGTAACGGCCTAAGACGATGCCCATGTATGGACATTGTGCGCCTACAAACGTAGTGCCACAACGCGAGGTCTTTTTTTGTATGTGTGACGGAGACAAACTTGTGTGCACCATTATGAGTGCTTGCTGTGGCACTGGCGGGTTTTTGTTACATCCAAAAACGGCACAGAGCCCTCCCCTCCCTATAAATACTATGACAAATATTCGGCTGTGGACGGAGCGCCACTTTTAATGAAAATTAAATTCCCGTCTTCAGACGTAGTGCCATATTACGAGGGTTTTAGTTTACGTCTCTCGACGTACTGTCCGTGAACGTGTTAAGTTTGATTTCAGTCCAACTGAAATTTTCATTTGGTACAGCGATTATGTTTGGTGCTTCCATTGACTGACGTATAACTATTAGTCACGGAACTCTCGGTGCGCGCAAGTCTGACTCGCACTTGGACAGTTTCTTCTAACAATTAAGATTTATTTAATAGGGAGGTAAGAGTTTTAGGTAATGAATCTCATTGGTAGATATGGTCAACGTTTGTCAACTATGTTTGTTTCTTTATTTTTGTACAATAAAGGGTTTACGAGTACATACCTACATACATACAAATCTCTTTAACGTTTTTAATAGGTATTTTTACCAAATTTCTCGTCTCAGATTACCTCACGTAAGTTATTATCGCATTCACACAGTTTTAAAAGGTTATCTCGATAAACATGAGACCATGCTTAAAACAAACAACTTGCTTTACCTATTATCAACTACAGTACATAGGTACTTAGTGTAATATTAAATGGTTACTTACAAAATAAACGTTTTGATTTGTTCGTTTTAAGATGAACAAGGGACGGAAAAATGCACGTGCGACGATGTAACGACGACAATTTTGGACCCATTTAAGAGTCGAAGAAGTTCGTTCATAGTGTGCGGATGCCATTGAAGCCTATTGTAACAATGTAAGGAAGTCTTTACTGCACAAAACAGGGTTAGGTTTACAACATGACGGGCGTTTTTCCTTGTAGATGAATTAGCATGACTTAGCTATTCTGTCATCAACAAATACTTAGTAAATAATTGGGCTGAATTAATGATAACATCTTATCAGTACCTATAACAATGATTGTGATTTTTTGGAGTCATTCAAATTTTTATTTTATAGTTTTTAAACATTTATATTTTTAATCTACAGTTTCACTTAAGGTTATTGAATAATGGTCGGTTCCATTCCTAATCTCATTACGGATTAATTATAAATGCACTCAAGTAGAACAGTCAATACAACTGGGCCGCTGGGGTAACATCTACGGTCCATGACCGTTGAGGGGTGATTTTTGGCATCAAGGTAACAGGTAATTTTACTACAAATATACAATGGTTCAAAATGTCTCAATATCAAAATGTAAAACAGTCAAAATGTATGTAAATGTCAACATGTTATAATGAACAAAAGACAAAACAATTAGATGCCACAAAAACCTAAGAGCGTAATTGTATGTTAGAAAAAACGAACAGAATATATTTAAATAGTCAAGATCCCAAAATATTGAATGGGTTCGAAAATCCCTTTGTCAAATTGTACAAAAGTCAAAAATATATTAATGTCAATGAGTACATTCAATCAATTGCATTTTGTACATTTCGGCCCCAGAGTGTTCTGTCCTGAAAACTTCCAGACCCATAGGATGCTGCCTTGGGAACATTTGGACTAAACGAACATGTTGTCCAAAATCCCTAAATATTCAAACAAAATGACCTGGTGTCACAAACATTTTTGACAATGTTACATCTCAACATTTTATGCATTTTGGCATTTTTACCAAAATGATCTGTTACCATGGGTGTACTATGAGAAACACACAGACGATCGTTTTCCTAACCTTCGTATGTATATCTACAGCTACATAAATAAATAAATAAATAAATATCACGGGACAATTCACACCAATTGACCTAGTCCCAAAGTAAGCTTAGCAAAGCTTGTGTTATGGGTACTTTAGGCAACGGATAAACATACTTATATAGATAGATACATACTTAAATACATATTAAACACCCAAGACCCGAGAACAAACATTCGTATTTTTCATACAAATATCTGCCCCGACACGGGAATCGAACCCGGGACCTTAAGCTTCATAGTCAGGGTCTCTAACCACTAGGCCATCTGGTCGTCTAAACATAAATTAACATGAATTTTAAAATGAAGTACCAAGTTAAAGTAAGTCGAGTAACTCACTCGCTCTAAGAATTAAAAGCCAGTTCTAGAGAAAACCAAACTATCTTTGTACCCATACTAGCTTCTTATACCTATAAAAGAGATTTTTTTTTAATGTTAATCCTCTTTGCCTGTCAGTGGCTGATTGGCGCTATTCTTTTGCCTCTTTGCAAGGAAAAGAAGACTGTCAGCAAGACAGTTTCAAATTTTGTTGATTTTCGCTCAGTTAAGTATTTAATTTTGCTCGGGACGCGTCATATTGTTCTATACTTACAATTGGGATGCACCAAAAAAAATAACCTATAGTTTTTATATTTTTTTTGGAAAGAATAGGATATTTTAAGACACCATTTTCATCGATTTTGAATTTGGTTGAGTATTTAATTTTATATATTTTTTTTTAGAAATACGTTGGATGACGTCACAGTGAGAGAGCCACGTTCCATAGCCTAGAAAAATTCAAGTCGTACATAACATAATCTGTGGCACTACCACGGCGCTACTGAGACCCTACTACGAAGTGCTTAATTCGAACTTCGTTTCATGCCGTCCCGCTCACGCTAATATGATTTGACACGAGAGTGAGAGGGATGATACGATACGAACTTCGAATTTTGTAGTAGTGCCCCTGATTTGTCTTGTCACTGTCAATATTACAAGCACGGCTTAGGGTCCTAAATGAACCATGACAAAATAGTTTTATTTATTTCTCTTCTTTTAGCTTCGATTATTCCTGTTTGTTTAATGGTGTGATAGTAAATAGATATTTTTTATTAAAATCTGATATTTAAATTCTTTCATATTTATTTGTAACGTAGTAATTTAATAATTAAATTTGTAAAAATACATTGCGAGTATTGTATACATTTCGGACTTTATGATAAATGACAACTGTTTAAAGCCAGGTGTGCATCATGTGATTAAAGTTCTGTCTTTGTCAATCTTTGCTATTATAAGCAGGACAGCAACATTTCAAACTGTCAATTTGCTTTAGAGTGTAGACCTGCTTTATATCTGCCTTTGTGACGATTCACTGCAGGGGTCAAATGAAGGTCATTACTTAAATTTTCTTTATTTAATTCAGATTATCATATTTTTGGAATCTGATTTCTGAAAACGCTTCACAAAGCCTATTTCTCCAAACGGTTTTCGATTTATTATACGTTGCCAAAAATTGGGACATCCCAATTGCTTATGAGGCCGAAAATCCGCCATGTTTAGCGCACCAAATCAGTCAGTTCAGCCGGTACTTGTAGGGATGTTCCTATACCATCAAAGTATCGATACCTACTCATTTCGATAGTACTCAATAATTTACATTATAATTAGCAAGGTTCTTATGTGCAGTTATAGGTCATGACATGAATGGATTTGACTTATTTAACTATATTTTTACGCTTAAATAATGTTAATTTCTTAGCTGGGGTTGTACATTATTTATCGACTTTGATATCGATTTAATATGATTGCTTATAACACGTACTCTTATTTTGATATCCAAAACAGCATAGCTAGCATGCTTACGTTTTATCGCCGACATAAAGCTTTCATCCCTTTCCGGCATATACGCAAGTGCGAACGAGACGGCAACATACGAAACGACGATAAAATTTAGCATGCTAGAGATGGGCAGATGGCACTGTACTACGCCATATGTTTATGTTTTGCGGTCACTGAGTTGTCAAACGACCACTTTATAAAATCAGTGTAGCAACTTTTAAAAATCGTCATATCGTTTACTTGGCAAATTTGAAGCACGAACTTGTCTTAGATTTCACACATCTAAATCAAAGTATCTTTGCACATAACAATATACATACTTACTTCCTACTAAAGTATAAATTCTACAAATAATTAATTAATTTTTAATATTTAAAATAAAATGAGCCAAGAACGTTTATCGATAAAACCTAATAACATTAAAATCTTCTGTGCAGCACTAAAACCGCCATGTTTAGCGGCCAGATGACGTCACAGTGGCACGCATTTTTTGTTGACGTTTAATTTCCATAGGTTTCCTAGTTCAGTGATTTTGCTCGGTTTTGTATAAAAGAAGCTAATTAAACTGTTGCACTTGACTGTAGACTGTAAATAGTGTTTAATGTGTTTATATGACATTTTTCCCTATGTGTACAACTATCTAATCTAGAGGTGTGGTGGTACTGTCACGGACTTTGCGAACCCTGCGAGCGCCATGTCACACGGCGGACACGACGCACAAAATATGCGTTCTTGAATCTACATAAGCACGACGACGTCTGTACACGCGTCAATGTGTGCGTAAGATGCACAGGGCTGACTATCGCAAAAAGAGATAGAAAGAGATAGCTGCGGAAAGTGAACACCGCGCCGTTCGTTGAGTTCGTTGGTAATCTAATTATCGTACTTATAATTAAACTTATCGTTTGTCTAAATTAAGTGTTTAAAAATAAGTGAATGAGTGTATACCTAATTCATTTTGTAAAGATAATTAGAGAATGTAATTGTAGATATTGATCTATTGATAGGAAATAATTAACACGTTAATTAATTGTGTTAAATTAAGACGTCTATTTATACATTTTTTTTTTATACATTATGGGTAACAAACTTTTAAACCTAGTTACCTACACTGTTCATGTTGCTAATTAAAGTTGGTTATCTACCTTCTTTCGTCCTTCGGAAATCGAAAAAAACTCCTTTCCTTATCTTTGGCTGTTGCCAAACACCCATACAATGCACAATATATTACCATTTCGCAAAAGTTTAGTGCCGTGTGGCCGACATGCATTGCGTTGCGCACCCGACTGGTGAACAGCGGCGTCAAGCAATCGGCGCCTGGGGGGTGGGGTAACTCGAATCTGTGCGGGGCGCAGCGTGGCCATTCTGTACGTTAGTACTAAGTATTATATATTCTGTGGCCATGTTGAAGTCGGCTTCCTTGAGGTTTGTTTATCAAATTGCTTTAGACTTAATGCTGCACAGAAAACAAATAAATCACTGCTTTAGTGATGGCCACTATCTATAATCGAAGGATTCACCTACTTTATTTAATCTTGGAGTATTGTAGAGGTGCATTACAAATAGTCTAATATCCGAACCTACATCGACCTTCACCGAGCTGATAATAGAATGAAACATATATTTAAAAATGGGTTGAGTTAAAAAAAATCCAGGACAAACTAGTATTAATTATTAAAAAAAAGATTTTTAATTGAAATAATGTTGCAACATCAAGATAATAAGAAAATTTTGTTCTGACTTAAAGTATACTTAAAACATATAGAATGTGCAGCAGTTGGGTTGCCTTGCCTATTTACCTGGACAAACTATTGGGTTGCCAGGTATAAACAGGTATGTCGATGCCAGTTACTTTCACTTGATTGGATAATAGAAAAAAATATATATCATCAATATATATATATATATATATATATATTTCTTATTATCTTGATGTTGCAACATTTAATTAAAATCATTTTTTTTAAATAATTAAAAATAGTCTGTCCAGGATTTTTTTAGCCAACCCATTTTTAATATATTTTCTAATATACTAAATTTATTATAAAATATGTTTCATTCTTTTATCAGCTCGGTGAAGGTCGATGTAGTTTCGGATCTTCTACTAAAAGGGATTTTTGGAAATTTCCACGATATAGGGAGCTAGCTTTTCATTTCACTTGCTTGCTACTTTACACGTGTGCAAAATAGCAAGCAAGGGGTGTGTAGTGTAATGATCGATATAACAACATTTGATATAATCAACTTTTCATATAACAACATTTGATATATTTTCAAATGGTATAATCACTCATTTGATATAAATAACGTGTGCTATAATTTTAAAATATATAATTTTATATGGTATAACGTTATTATATATTTTGTTGTTACATCTCGTGAGACGCAACCATTTGTTTTGTGTAGGGGGTTGCAGTTCTAACCTAACCTACTTTTCTGGCATTAAATACAATCATATTATACAAACATCATTATACCTTATGAACGTTATATGAAAAGTTGATTATATGAAATGATAATATATTAAGTGTTGTTATAAGATTCAATAATTATATCAAATGAGCGTTATAGCGACTGAAGTTATACCAAAAGTTTTTATACCCATCGTTGCGCTCCCCAAGCAAGTCGAGATTTTAGCACTGGTTTTCACTCTGCTGTAGCCAGCCAGCAGCTGCGCCAGTAGCTTGACTTTATGGCTTTCGATCGACCACTTCTAACTCGTTAGATATGCCTACTAAGTTTATGAAATTCTATAAAATGGTGATAACGAAAATCACGGATTTTTTCAGAAATAATACATTACATGAAACATACATAAATAATCCTTCGGCAGTCGGGTAAAAACATACCCTCGCTCGACAGTCGGGTGAAAATAGCAGCCTGACCTATAAAACATTACTTGTTTAATACGGACTGTATAATTAATAGTAATAAAATAAGTAGGTATGCAAGGATTTTTTCGTAACGGCTGCGGAACCCTATCCTGGGCGTGTCCGACACGCTTTTGGCCGGTTTTTTTCTTATTCATCGCTCTTTGCGAAGTATTAAAAGCTGTTATTTTATAAAACTTTATGAATTTTGTACCCCCATACAAAGTTAGTATATTTTGTGATATCATTTTTTGTATTTAATTTTAATGTCGCCACTATAAACAACGGACTGATCTGTCTAAGTGCTTAAGAATATCTGAACACGCACTTTCTGAGCGATTCAAAATTAGGTAGGTATTGTATAGTTTTTTTTTTAAATAGAAGGCCTCAATATTTATGATAGTGACACTTGGATCTGCATAGCTCTTATTTACAGCTCGAATCTAAGGAATAAATGCCTATTTTAATTGTAACACTCACATGTGTAGTGAGCTGAAAAGTAGAAATAAGAACACAATCATAATTAAATAAATATACGGTTTTATTTTTATTATTTATCTTTGACTAACTAAATCTCCAGTTCAATCTCATGTTATCATAGCATTATTTGATTTATTTATTCTAATTGTTTTTCTCTATCCATTTAGTGTTTAGGCATTACTTTTCCAAAGTTGTAATAACCTTTGAAGTTGTAATCATTGGCGGATTGCTCTCCTTCATGGTAGATGAAGACATCCTTGTAATAGATGTTGGGCTGGACGAAGTAAGTCTCGAAGATAGGACGGTCAAACGGATACGACAGCGGCTTGGTATCAGGGAGGTGTTTGCTGTAGATTTCTAGTTCTTTAGGTAAAGCGGTGTGAGGGTACACCACAACGTAAATTTGGAAGGGTAATCCGCCCACAGCACCTTTAGGCAACATCATTCTGTTAGGCTGTACCAGAAATTCTCAGACATGTTAAGAGGAACCTCTCCTTTCACAAGCATCTTGAAAATATCAGGCACATGAACAGAATCTTCCTTATAATATACGAAGTCATGTGATTTGCGTTCAATCTTGTTTTGTCCGGGTGTCAGTTTTTGCACAAACCAGTCTAGTTCAACGAAGTTCATCCAATTTATCGTCAATGCTGACAGGAAAATCCTTACTGTCTTACTTGGGACCTAAGAAAATTTTGAATACAGCGTCAGTTTCAGCGTCAGGATTTGACATCAACGGTCACAGTGAATGGCTTGTGGGTGAGACGTGGTTAGCGAACCTTGTAACCAGAGCTCTTCTGGGATTTAAATTCTTCTTTGCTGAAGAAAATACCAATGGTGATGTCGAAGTCAAAGTATTCGAAGAAACCAACCAACTTCTCGACCTTAACGTCACTGATCTTCACTCCCTCAAAATGAAGCTAGTTATAGCTGTAGGGTTCCAAGTGTATTGAATGATGTAGTTAAGAACGCGTTTGTAGAACTGGTAGAATACAGGATCACGCAGGGAAATCTGATACAGCTCCAGAGCACTTGGGTAAACGGCGTATCTGTAAAATTGATCCAGTCAAACAATTGATTGATTCAGGCTCTACTTTAAGGAGGTCCTCAATAATTAACCACAACCTTTTTTCCTTGCTCAAAAGCAAGTAAAGTAAAAAGGTTCATTAAACCACTTATTGTCAACACAATAATAAATATTCAAACGTGAAATGAGTGTAATATTTGATTTCAAAATTGTTCATTTTAGTTACAAAATACTTACTTGTCTACTGGATCGGGAGTACTAGCTAGAAGATGCAGTGCAATGATTTCATAGTAACATTCGTAGTTCCTGGGTCCAGATTTCTTATACAAGTCAACATTAGTAAACCAGTAGTTGCTGACAAAGCTAATGGATTTCGTGTTTCGGAAATCCACCTCCTGGTTGTACTAAAATATAAAACAAATTGATTATTAGGTGACTGATATTTGGTCCTTTATAAAAAAGAAACAAAAACGCATTTAACATCCAACAATGAGAGGAAATTGCGCTCGTGATTCTTTATCCATTGCAAGTATTCATAATTTTCCACTTTTTCGACCTGACAGTAATCGTTTCTCTAGAAAAAAGAATAGAATGGCGGCCAGTTGGCAAGTGTAACCGGTTTCGATTGGTTTGTCCCAAGAGAATTCAGGGATTTCGCCCAAACCATTTGAGAGACGTTCCAGATAGTAGTGGGCAATTAGCTGTTGGTACTTAAAATAGAGCACTTCACCGCGGATTTCCTTAAAACTTTCAAAAACACCTCTATTGAACCAGAAAGGATAAACAATCTGGAAGACGTAGTAGAACGAGTTCATGCCGATATCTTCAGAAAAATAAGACAAATTTTGTTCTTCGCTTCCAGTGAACCAAGAGCTAGAGTAACTGGAATAGAACACATAATAGTCATTTTCGTAGGTTATGCCATACTGGGCAGCAAAGGCTGGGTCTATAATGCCATTTTGCATCTTAACTTTATAGGCTTTCCGCATGCTTCCAGAGTTCACGAAGTACTGAGGGAAAATCTCATATGGCGCGGGAAGAACAAAATACTGAGTGTCTTGGCGTTGGTACACGGCAATATAGAAGGCATAAAGGAATTGACCTTTGTCCCTTGAATTATAGCTGGGCAAATTTTAAATTTTTCGTCCATTTCTTTTTCTCACCATCTTAAACCGTTTGACATAAAGAAATAGTGAATGTCATAGCAAGCGACAATACCTACGGCCTTTGGTGGTAGTGATCCCAGGTGCTAGCTATGGTGCTAGGTCTTGGGTTTGCGCGAAATGTGTCAAAACTGCTTTGACCAACACTGCAGTCCAATACCAATTCGAGCACTAAACTATCTTGCACAATGCACGAGACGGCCAACAGAATCTTTGTCATAATAATTAAGTAATTAAGTAGGTATGTGACTTCAATAGAATCGCGTTTTAACAAACCGCTCACAGTTTTTTTTCCTTTTTATTCTTGTCTAGTTATGAATAAATACGGCTAGGACAATACTGCTTAACTGTGTTTAAACTGACTATTTTCAATGTTTGCAAACACTATTTAAAGATTAATGAATGATGCAATATCACAGAATATTGCTGTGTACTCAAAGAGATCAGTGTTCCATTAAATTGTTTACATTATATAGACAAATGGGGCAAGGCCGTACACGACACACCCCTAAAAAACCTTCCGTCAACAATCTGCACTCAGGGGCCCGCGAATCGAATCCACAATGAAATAAATCAAATTTACGCCATTACATTGACGTACTTTACACTTCAAACTGCCAGCTAATTTTTTTGGAACCAAAAATCTCAGAATGAATAAACCAAAATCGCAGAACGAAGAGCATAAAAAGTAGGCGCGCGTTTGTTAAAAACTGAGAACACATTGGTACTATTTGGTACACACACATCAATGTTTGTTAATTAAGTATATCGTTAAGGATCACTTAATTTACATTTTTACCTCCTATATCATGCTGTACTATAGATACTAGCTATGTACAAGGATTAAGTATACGTTCAATCAAAACAAATAAGTTTTTTTAAAATTTGATTTTCGATGCAAGCTTTTTCGCTGACTGCACTTTATGTTGACTGTATTTGCATTGTCATCCAACCTACAACATAAGTATACCAAATTTTAAGTGAATCTGACCACTGGAAGTGGGGCAAATTCAACTTCCAAGATTTGACCCGTACATATTCATAGGTAGGTATATACATTCATTGCAAGTTAATAAAAAGCTTTTAAAATCAAAACAATCGAAACAAAAAAAAAATATTTTTGATTTCGTAGATTAGGTAGTACAGCTCTCATTAACAATCTATCAATTCTGCCTACATTAACCTGCATTTCTACAGAAAAGCGTAACCAATATTTGGCCGACCAAAACGAGTCCTCACTAAATTGTACCTATATTTAATAATGCAGAAGGCACTATTTGTCTAAAAGAGTACTTTAACATCGATTATCGAAATCTTACTCAGCAAAAAAGGACTTTCAGCCAGATTATTGTGTATGTATGTATACAAAACCTTCCTCATTGAAGGTCTAAACAAACTGCCGAAATTACGCGACCGAATTTCGCCGTAATTACGCCTGTGCTATTTCAATTAGTAGCAACACATTTACCGAAATTACACACGTCGTGGTAGCCTAGTGGTTTGATCCGTGGTTTAAACCCGAGCTCCCATCTCTGAGTTTTCGGAATTCATGTCCAAAATTAAATTTGAAATTTACCACGAATATCGTTATATTACCATGAGCTATAAGCGAAAGAAAACATCGTGAGGAAAATGCATTCACCTGCGATGCAATTCAATAGTGTTTGTGATCTTCTCAATTACAATGGCCGCTTGGGACATAAAGCCAAAGTCCTCTCATTGTGAGAGGAAGCCCAACAGTGAGACGTGTAGGTATAGGCCGGGATGAAGAATTTCCACGCTGTGTCATTGTCATGTCAGCCAAATACTTCGACACGTAAAATCAGCAGTGGAACTTCGGTTATTCTTCGGCATAGTGTGTTTAACTTACACGCAATATGTGTAGTAAAAAACTTCTCCAAAAGTACTAGGTAGGTACCTACTTAGAACAGTTAATTATATTTAATTTAAAGTTACGCAAGTAATAAAAATGCATTCGACCTATAAAAGATTAACATTATCAAAAGGTCGATAATTGTAGTAACATGCAATAAATACCTATTGAAGCCTAATTAGCAGAGGACAAACGAAGTTCGGCCTTGGACTTGCTCTTAGATAAACATTATCACTCTCTTTTGGGTTGCATCAGTCAGAATTTGAACAAAAATCCCTGAGTCCCTTTTACGTAAAAAGTCAAAGCTTTTACAAAAAATCGGTCAAGTGCGAGTCGGACTCGTACATGAAGAGTTCCGTACGTACGTACAATGTTTTAAAAACAGTTCAGTAAAAAATCGCTGAAATGTAAGCACTAAAATCGCAAACGTATAGGTAGGTATACATACAAAATCACCACCACCACCACCGATACAAAACAGAGGGGTTTTTTAAGTTTTAACGTATTTATTGTAACTCTATTTCTGTCTGTAGCTTCGTTTCCTTCAAACAGATGAATTGATTGTGACCGCTTTTTTATTATAAAACTAAAACTCATATACTTGCGCACAATAGTTTATAAGTTGCTATGTTTTTCGGCTTTTTCCATGCTATAGTTTTACAGCGTAGATGGGAGTTTTCAGAAAAAAATGTACCCGTTTTCCTTAATTATCCTTAATTTTTCCATACAAAATTTATTAGTCAGTTTTGTGATGGTCCATACAACATGTATGGTTAACTGCGTCACAAAACTGACAATAGGGTAGTGTCCTGGGTAAAAAAAACACTATTACAATTAGTCCGACATTTAAATTATCAAAAAATATTGAACACGTTTTTTTTTATTTTGTCAATTGAACAAAAAACGACAAAGATAAAGCGCGACAAAGTTCGGGAGTGGGGGCTCGTGACGTCACGGTTCGCTAAAAAGTATAGCGAATCGTGACGTCACGCGGAACTTCAACATACAATATCTCCGTCATTTTTTGTTCAATTGACAAAAGAAAAAATACGTGTCCAATATTTTTTGATAATTTAAATGACGAACTAATTAGATTTTTTTAGGAAACTAGCCTATTAAAGGAGGGACACTTTTTTTATCGCTTAAATCGATAGTGTTTGTGATTCTGAGTAGAAATAACTCAAAATTTGTTAGGTTTTTAAAAAAAGTACAGGGTACACTTTTTTCTGAAAATGCCCAGATACCAACTTCATGTTTTTATAGGTACTGAACTGCGGAACCTTTCTTAAGAAAAATAAATGTTATTATATTTATTTCACAATAATATCGCGATTTATAATAATATGTTCAGATAAGTGCCGGAGCATCATCATCCCGCCAGGTCATCGAAGGTGCTCGCGAGGTGTTTTACTGATAAAAAATGTGAATTGTATACGTAATTATCTAGTATTGAACGTTTCGCAATTACTTTATATGTACTCCCGGACGTAAATTGGGCCACTTTGCTTTTTTACTCTTTTTATTTAACTTGCAATGTTTGTATGTTTGTTTGCAAAGGACAGATCTGGGAAGTCGAATATCACCCACTTCTAATGATCGGATTGAGTTGAATTTTTTTTTGGTACGTATGTCGTATTAGGTACCTATAGTATGTAAATACGAAATGCGGGTCTCTCACGTATTAAGCCAGTCAAGGTATGCTCGGCATATTTCGAACCGAACTGTGGTTCTTTTTAGGGTTCCGTACCAAAACGGTGCGTACGGGAGCCTATTACTGAGACTCCGCTGTCTGTCTGTCTGTATGTCCGCCCGTCTGACACAGTCGATCTCTTGAATCGTAACAGCTAGACACTTGAAATTCTTACCGATTATATATTATTATTATTTTTACTCTGGCCGCTATAACAACAAATACTAAAATAAAACAAAGTTAAAAATGAAAGGGGGTCGTCACACAAGAAACGTTTCAGCGTTTTTAATTGCGGCGTTGCTTGCTAGGCAAAATATTACAGTTGCTAGGCAACGATTAACAACCATAGGGCAGCCATGGCCGCGCCCATACGAGCGAGCGACCCTATGCTGTTTGGATGTTTTTCGAAAACCTACCTAAGTATAAGTTTGCATTGCTAGTGCTTACATTTTGGCGATTTATTACTCTATTTTTAAAAAATTGTACGGAGGTACGGAACCCTCCATGTACGAGTCCTACTCGCACTTGACCAGTTTTTAAAGTTGATTCGAACTTAAAGCCAACCGTTTGTGTGTTTTGAATTGATGGTTGGCCCTCCGTTTGCACCAACTTTGAAAAGGAACCACGGTTTACGAAACATGTCGGGCATACTTCGACTACTAATACGTGAGTAACCCATGTGTCTTATTTTAGTAGTTATGTTTGTGTGTCACGGATATATATATGCAGTTTCTATGACAATGTACGTAGGTACAGTAAGCAAAAAGAAATTCATTTTCTTATATTAGGTACATGAATTTCCATGGAACTTTAAATACATAATTTTAACTAAAAATAACCGGCCAAGAGCGTGTCGGACACGCCCAGGATAGGGTTCCGCAGCTATTACGAAAAAATCCTTGCATATCTTATTAATTATACTATTCGTATTAAACAAGTAAAATTTTTCTAAGGATAATATTTCTTTTTGTATTTTGTACAAAATTTTCTATGTAGGTATTTTTTATGAGTTAGGCTGCTATTCACTCTTAAACTGCTAGCTGCTGCTGCTGCTGCTGCTGCTTTTAGAGGTCGCTCGATTTTAACAAAAAAAATGCACTTTAAAGTTGAATATTTGGCAAACGAATCACTGTATCGAAAAATCGTCTTCTTAACCCTGTAATAATTTTAAAAGACACCATAAGTTTAGATGAGAAAAAAAAATCAATCCACTTTACGTTTATGGGAGGTACCCTTAAAATTTTTTTTACATATTTTTGATCACTTTTTCGGGGTAATCTAAAGCCTTCGACACACAGCGGGCGGGGCGGGACCTCGACGGGACGCCGACGGGACGGTACAATTTGTAATGTCTATTTAAAGTAGTACATTACAGATATGTACCGTCCCGTCGGCATCCCGTCGAGGTCCCGCCCCGCCCGCTGTGTGTCGAAGGCTTTATATATAAAAATCTCGTGTCACGGTGTTTGTTATCGAACTCCTCCGAAACGGCTTGACCGATTTTTATGAAACTTTTTTTCTGTATTCTGTAGGTCTGAGAATAGGTCGTAGGCTATTTTTTTATACCCCTATTCAGACGGAGTCGCGGGCAACAGCTAGTTGCTACATATGTCTATGCAAATTTATAACTTTCTAGCACCAGTCTCTGAGCTAAGCCGTGGACGGACGGACGGACGGGCGGATAGATTACATGGCGAAACTATAAGGGATCCGTTTTTGCCTTTTTGGCTTCGGAACCCTAAAAATCTGATTTCAAAGAACTTCCTTTAAGAGTAATATTTGTCTTCTTTAAATGGTACCAAAACGGAAAGTACTTACCTACACTTACCTTTCTTAACGACGGAATTCAGAGGTAAGGAACATTAAAAAATATAAGTAACTGAGTTTTTCAATCATTGAGGTTTTTCTGACGAATGAAATTCGCTAAATATCGTCATTTATGAGAGGTGCGTTTGACTTTAGGAACAGTTTTGCTGAGAGCCGGATCAACAATGGCAGTGCAATTTTCGGAGCCCCTTTTCAACCTTTCAAAAATTCAAATCAAATCAACTGGCCATGTATCAAAGAATAGCAAGAATACTTACTTATTACCATCGAGAATATATGTTTTCCAATTCAATTGTCACTCCGAAAGCTTTATAATTTCTTTATTGCGCGTGCGGGGCTCTTTAGCAATGCGGGGCTCCAAGGCAGTTGCCTACTCTGCTTAAAGCGGGGTTTACACGGGTGACTAAAGCCGCACGATTTTTGCCCCGCGGCAAAAATCGACCTAAAATCGACCGTCTAAATGCCTGAGGTTTAAGGTTGGCTTATTTAGTTACAATCCCATCCTAAACGTAACACGAATGTCAAATAGACTTCACCATACTAACGCCATCTAGCGATATCGTACCTGTCAGAAGCTAATTTTTTTTTGTCGGACGATCCGACACTGATTTATGGATAACCAACTACTCGCCTCTCTGTGACCCATGACGCAATCCAGGACGTAGAGTTTATTTAACTGTTACTTCACGTAGGTATACTTAGTAGCTCCTTAACTTATTTCAACGCCATCTATGGTCGAGTAGCAATATTAAAACTACATATACCGTCATTGTGAACCACGCGTTACGCTATACATTCATACTCACAGCGAATTCCTGACATACCCTGCCATCTGTTACTAATTTTAGTAACTTTTTTTGTTAGCAGTTCCAGCTGAAAGATGGCGTTGATGGTTAGACTCTTTTTGATCAATGTTTATGGAGATGAAAACAAAACGTAATTTTTGGAGAAAATAATGTTTGCCGATCACAATAAAAACTATTTTAGTAACTACCAAACTATCTTAAAGTTTACCTAAGTTTTCTTTTCAGTAATTAACTTAACGCAACTGAAATAAAACTGAACTGACCTGAATTATGTAGGTAATCAAATTAAACTGGATTATTTTTTGTAGAATGAGCCAAAAAATAAGTCTGGCTTAATTCGTTGAGTAAACCTGGTTTTAAGTCTAGTAGTCCGGTCAGGAAATTTTGGGGTTTTCTTATTTGAAATCACGAGTACCATTCATTTTCACAATCATAAACATCATTTTCAAAAGCGCTGCTAGACTCAAAAATATATTTGAAGAGCCTTTTGCTACTTAACAATAAACTTTGTTTAAATATACTTTTGATTGGAAGAAGCTTATTATATATTTTCCCAAGGGGGAAATCGTTTCAATTATCTTTTGCCTGGGTACAATCTTTATCAGACCTTATATCAAAATATCGTTGCACTGGTTACAAAATTCAGGGACGAAAATGTAGAATAACAATAAGCTTTTATTATTGTGTTGTGGTCATAAATCCTCTTAAAGGGACTCTGTATGTAGTCCCAAAAAGATTTAGCTTAATGTGTCCTTTTGCCTAATGCACAGTCAAGGTCATAAATATACAGGGTTATTTGTAATTCACTAGCATCCTTTCAACCCTAAACTCCTACCACTTAAAGAAACGTTTTTTGTTTTACGGCTTTTGTCATAACTTAATATTTTTGGTGTAATAACGTTTTGAAAATTTGAGATTTCCTCTTATTTTTACGATACTCTGTGTATTTGTATGGGGAAAAAAGTGCTTCATTTTAAAAAGTCGTAGAACAAAAAACATTTGTTTGAGTGATAGGAATTCAGGGTTAAGAGGATGTCAGTGAATTACAAATAACCCTGTATATACGTACCGTCACCAAGGAGTCAAAAATATCTATACAACTCTATGTCATTACATTAACCATAACATTGATGTTTACATATTTTGACGCGATGACTGCATAGATATTTATGCCTTCGACTACACCTAATTGTTTGCTGAAATTATAAATTTCCAGATATTAATAATAAGTATATTTTACACTCTTCAGCGGTTTAAATGAAAATAAACTAAGTAAAGCTTGTACTATGGGTACTAGACAACGGATAAACATAATCATATAGATAAATACATTTTATATACATCCAAGACTCGAGTATAAACATTCGTATTTTTCCCACAAACATGTGCCCTAACCGGGAATCGAAACCGGGACCTCAAGCTACAACTAGGCTATCCGATCGTTCGGTCGTCCGGCTGTCCGGTAATAATATCAGATAATAATTACCTACATATACAACTACATATACCCTTAATAAGGTAGAGACGATTTAGCGACCACATGAATTGACTTACAAATTCAACCTTATTGTTTTAGTAATAAGTTACGATATCCATTGTAATTATTGAAAATACTACTAGCTTTAAAAATTTCCTTTTTCAGACATGTAATAATAATAATAATAAAGGCGTAGGGATGTGACGACCTCATCGCCCGCTGGTGTTGTCGTGTCACCAGTACAGTCAGTCATCGCAGCGCGGCTTGTGGCGAGCTGTTGGTGCGTAGCGACACCACGAACCCGAGACCTCCAGGGGTACACATACACACATGCGCTTATACATACACTCACACACAGTTACACACCCACCCCGCCTAGAGTGGAGCGCAAGAGCTAAGTGCTCGAAGGATGGATGTGTTAGACCGTAAGTGGCGAGTTGGCATTTTGAAGTTTAAAGTCCAGGAACACCTCTCCATCCTTAGCCGTTCACACCAATGTTGTCGCCTCGTTGCCCCGAGCGGGCAATAGTTTGAGGGGCCCATTTAGTGAATGGCGAGTCACCGCCTACCAAAAGTTCAGTTTATGAGATATTGAAATGGTAGGTGTCCGTTATCTCACTCCATAGCCCGGTAATCCTGTCCACAACATCCCAACCCCATAGCCAATTCCATGTCGCTTCCTACCTGGCAATAGATAGGCAACTGTGGAGGACTGTCCGCTAGCACATCCTCATGGTGTATTAGGGGATAGACCTCCATAGTTGCGCCCATCTCATTTATAATATATGGTACCAAAGGCCTCTTCATGTTGGCTTCGGCTCCATGAATGCCTTTCAAATAACCGGGTCCCCATGGGCCCGTGATCGGAAATCCGTACCAACATAATAATAATAATAATAATATATTTATTTGTTTGTATTCGATAGCTGCTTTTAATTCTGTGGTAGTATGCTCTAATAAATGGGGCCTTATTACCTATGCATAAAAATGTTTATGCCAAACCAAGGAAATCCTAAACAAAAGAATCGTCTTCTTTCTAGTTTAACGACCGCTTTAGCCTAGTTGGTAGTGACCCTGCCTACGAAGCAAGAGGTCCTGGGTTCAAATCCCGGTAAGGGCATCTATTTGTGTGATGAGCACGAATATTTGTTCCTGAGTTATGGATGTTTTCTATGTATTTAAGTATGTATTTATCTGTATAAGTATGTTTATCGTCGTCTAGTACCCATAGTACAAGCTTTGCTTGGTTTGGGACTAGGTCGATTTGTGTAAGATTGTCCCCTAATATTTATTTATTTATTTATTATTTATTATTAAAAGTTTTACAAACAGAATATTACTCTATCCGCACTCGTATGTAAACATTGTTTAATCCGCAAGTGTAAAGAGTTTTTTGAAAAGTCTTGGAAAATTAATTAAATAATATCTATCTGAAAGGTAGCAATCAATAATGTGTTCAAAACTGATACCTAAATACTGTGTAGGTATTTATTTTGAGTAAGCTACATTTTAAAACAAGAGTTAATAACCAAGTGGGCCTCGTGGTCCTAGTGAAAGTGTTAAATACTATTATTTAATTACAAGCTGCTACCAGCGACTCCGTCTGCGAAGAATAGGGATATAAAAAATAGCCTATGACCTATTCTCAGACCTATCGAATATAGAGAAAAAAGTTTCATAAAAATCGGTCAAGCCGTTTCGGAGGAGTTCGATAGCAAACACCGTGACACGAGATTTTTATATAATAGGCATTGATTTTTAATCCTTGCAATAAATATCCATTCTCATGAATGATGATTGTTCACCAATATACGTTTATATTATATCATCGGGTGACAAGCAAAAGTCACTAAGTACCAAATACCTACTTAAAACAAAGCTCGTATCTCAGTATGAAATTACTATCAAGATACGACTTTTGAACGTTTAGGTTCATTTCGTCCACATTCCCATTTCATCCACATTCCCATTTCGTCATTTTCCCACTTCATCCACATTCCCATTTCGTCCACATTCCCATTTCGTCCACATTCACACCTAGTCAACATTCCTAGAAGATTTTAATGCGGTTTTCGCTATCATGTAGCATAATTCTCAGGGAAGATTATATTTTGTGATTTAGGTAGGTATTCATGTTAAGAAAAATACTTGCTAAGCACGGTACGGGTCAATACTATTCAGATACACTACCAATTTCGTTACTTTTTTTGCTACGAAATGGGAATGTGGACGAAATGGGAATGTTGACGAAGTGGGAATGTGGACGAAATGGGAATGAGAACGAAATGGGAATGTGGACGAAATGGGAATGTGGACGAAATGGGAATGTGGACGAATTGGGAATTGATTGTGGACAAAATGGGATTGCTGACGAAATGGGAATGTGGACGAAGTGGTAATGTGGACGAAATTAACCTAAACGTTTTTGAAGAGCAGCGACAGAAATTTTAGTGAGTTTTGCTTACCATCCAGCGACTTATATGTATGCCTATCTTAACAATATAAATCCAATAAGTAAGCAAGTATTTCATTATCTTCAGCGAAGGGATAATAAACAAGTTTTCAATGAACTGTCTTCAGCAAACTTCAACTCAACTTTATCAAGAATTATAAGAGAATTATACTGAAAAGATATTGTTAGATGTAGATATAAAAGAAAATAGTCATGTGAAATTACTTCTTTATTAGGTACAAAATCATTACAGTGCAATGTGATTTATACTCGTTTGAGAGATCGTCTTAGTTAGCTGATAGATACATATTTTTTGTTACTATTTAGAATATGTCGGCATGGTGGGTTTACTGGATGTTATGTTATGTTAGTTATTTTATAACATTATATATAGTATACATACATAAATAGTATTTAAATACTTACTCATTAATTAATATAATATTATGGCACATATTATATATTGCATTGTATCTACAGTCATACAATTAACGGCTACTACATAAATACATACATACAATAAAACATATACAATGGAATATATACAATACAATAAATACCTAGTCACACGCGCACTTGAACATCAGGAATATGACGTAACAATAATGTATCATCGTAAACCGTCATTTACAAGTTAGTATAAATATTAGGTAGTGCGGTGAGAGCACTTAATGGCTTTACATATTAATAATAATCCGTAAGAATCAAGCTACAATATTCACAATCTTATTTTTTAAGGAATTAAATTGTTTTAAAACAATTGACATAAAGCGTAGGTCGTTTATGCGGTGAAGGGCACGTAGATTTCGGGGGTTGGTTTGTGGAAGATCTTGACTTCTTCCAGCCAAAGGTTGTGGAGACCATGGATCTGCCACTTGAAGAGAGGACGGTTGACAGGGAAGCCGAGAGGGTCGTCTGTCACGCGGCGAGCTCCAGAGCCGAGACCAAGGGAGACAACGCTGTCGAAACCAGTTCCGAATGGCACCTTAGGCGCGCGGTACTCCGAGATGTAAGCCATCAGGATGAAAGGCATACCACTCTCGTGACCTATAAATTAAAGTTTATTTAAGGTACTAAAACAATAAATAATAACATTAACCGGCCAAGTGCAATTACGATACGTGTACTGAGGATTCATTTTGAGGGACGGAAGCTTAAAAGTTGGATAAGTCTAAAGACCTCTCTTTAAAATTTCACAAAACCTTTATAGTTTCCAAGTTTTTACTCTGACATACTTATATACAGATAGGACGAAACTATAAGGGTTGGTTCCGTTTTTTTGTTATTTTGGAAACAAAATCCCATGAAATGAAGATCTGATGGCATACAAACCTTTAGGAAGGATAAGGCGTTCAGGGAAACCTTCGATGTTCTGCGACTGGTCAAAGTTGAACTGGCCCTTGCCGTGAAGAGCGTTTTCTGCCTTAACGTAGACGTCATGCCCACTGACCCAGTCTTCAATTGTGTACACGTTCTCAGTAGAGTCACGCTTGATAACATGTTCTCCTTGAGGCACTGCAAAAAAAAGCAATTTAATATCGAAATGTCAAACAAGTCAATGCTTGTTAATTATATGATGACTAAACCACTTACAATCATAAGTGAACTGGTCAAGAAGGAAGAAGTTCTCTGTGTTTAGGTGCAGAGGAATTTCATAGCCGTGGCTGTCGTATTTAGGTGCCAAGAAGAACCTGACTACTACAGTCTTGGCGACTTCGCTCTTCACGTGGACGCGGATCTTAAACACTTTGTGGTTCAAACGAGGGTATTGGACAAGGACACTGACGTCATCAGCCACAACCTTCCCTATAAAAAAATAATGTCGTTAGTAAAATTCATTGCTTCATTTCTTCAGTTATTATTTAAAGAAGAGTATGCATTCAAAACTTACTTTCGAAATCATTCATGTGCAAGTGGTTCGTAACGTTCATGTAGGTGTGTTCAAAGTAAGTCACTAGCTTGTCGGTATCAACGCTCTGGATGACAACAGAAGGCAAAGCCAACTCTTCAGGCTTGTAGGGAGGAAGTTGCTCCTGCCATAAAGTGAATAGGTGCAGCACACGCTTCCAGATCATGTAGAAAGCTGGATCGCGGAGAGCAGTCTGGTAGTGCTCCAGAACAGAGGGAACAACCAGAGGCAAGTAGCTGTAAATATTATCCAGTGCTAATTATCTTTATGGGAAAAAATACTTAGGTGAATATGTACTGTTTTATACGAGGCTTACCCATTGTGGTAACTGTGGTCGTGGACAATAGAGTTTCCGAGAAGAGATTTCCAGATGCTAATGAAGTCCTTGTAGTACTGAGTGTTAGGAGAGTCTTCATTTGCTTGAATAAGACGTCCAAGAACATCAATGGATTCAGGTTCGCGCAGGCTAACGTGTTCGCCAAGGTGCTAAAATAAAATCATTAAATTATAACTATGTTTTTATATACAAATGCTTGCTCTAATGCTTTATCATAGCAACAACAAACTATATAGCCATTTAGGAAAGTATGATACCAAATCATTAATATTTCAGTTTTAATCGTTAATAGGACACAATTATAATATTTAGATGTCAATAAAATACAATAAAAATAAAACTTACGTTGATAAAGTAGCCAAGCTCGATAGCATCACGAATACGACGTTCAAAATCGCTGATGGACGTAATCTCGTGAACGAACGCTTCTTGTGTCAGGTCAAAATTGTCGGGCCTGACCGGGAACGGGATCCCGTTGTGATACAAAAGACCAGATGTGTACCCATGCTCCACAGTGCTGTGGAAGTCAAGCTCGGGAATCTCACCGAGACCGTTCGACAGTCTCTCCATGTAGTAACGAGCTACGAGCTGCTTGTGTGCGAACCAGAACCATTCACCACGTTTGTCCTTTACCAAGGGGCAGGTCTCGCTTCCGAGCCAAGTCGGGTAAGCAACGTGCCAGTTGTAATACAAAGCGTTTAGAGCGTAATCATGAGTGTAGTAGAACACAGGGGCTAACTCTGAGTAGTAAGCACTGACCGTTTGGTTCCATCTAATCACCACGTTGTCGTCCCAAACGTAAGTGGACGGATAATACTCAACCAGGTGATTGCCATGGGTATTAATCCTCTGGGCAGTGGTCATAACTTCTCCGTTGTTGAAGAAGGAGGGGAAGATTTCGTAGATGGGTGGAACAACAAATCCTTGAGTGTCGTGACGGTGGACGATAGCAGTGGTGAGTACGTAAACGTACAGGCCCTCGTTGACTCGATCTCTCAGATACACAGCGGTTTTGTAGAACGTATCGTAATCCTTTGCAGACCACAGCACGTTGAACAGGGTCTCAGCCTCAAATTGATGGTGCTCATCAAGAATAGAGAAAGGCACTGCACGTGGCAGCAGACCGAGTTCCATCAGCTCAACGTAAATTTTGACGGCAGTGACATTCTGAAGTACAAAATGTAAAATATACCATCAAAAAATTTTAACAGTGGGAACTTATCCGATATTTTATCTTATACTAATTGTATATCATACTAAATACAAACTGAAACATGGATGCACAGAAAAACCCACAAAAAAGACCAGCGCTGGGAATCGAACCCAGGTCCTCAGCATTCCGTGCTGCGTGCTAAACCCCTACACCACCAGTTGTCGAGACTTAGACTCAAATTTTTCCTATGCATCACACATCTCAGCTTGCTTAATCACCTATTGCAGCGATATTAAAAAAAAATTGGAGTTGAATAATAAAAATACAAAAAGACTCCAAAACATTGATTAATCTTGGTTATACTAATTGGGTTTTCTTACGCTGTAATGTTCAATATTTTTCTCAATTTCCCAACTGCTGGCAATGGTCTTCTGTTCCTGGAAGTGAAGAGGCTCGTGGATGTGGAAGAACAGCGAGGACAGGTCTACTTGTTTCTTCAGGAAGACCGGGTCAGCTGTAAAAAATAAATAACTACTACTAGTAATACTTTTGAGGCAAGTATTACAAAATTCAAATTTTTCACTCCTTTTTATTGCCATTATTTTTTATTAAAAAGAGCAAAAAACCGTCCAAAATCGTATCCAAACGTAATGTAGGGTTCCGTACTAATCTTAAATATATAAAAGAAGAAATTGACTGACTGACATATCAACGCACAGGCCAAACCACTGGGCCTAGAGATTCCAAATTTGACACGTAAGTTCGTTATAAGGTCTAGGGGTGCTAACTAGTAAATGATTTTTCAAAATTCACTCTCTAATGGGGTGAATCGGAGGTCCAAAGTTTGTATAGGGAAACAAGATTAGTTACACTATTTTATTCGAAACTTCACAGAAGTACCTACTTTTAATAATAAATGAGTAAACACGTGTTTCAGGTTTTTTTGAGAATTCAACCCCTATAAAAGGGGGAAAAGGGATGACAAAGTTACATGGGTATTGTTTCTATGGTTTATCGGGTCGCCGATTACGAAAACAACAACGATTTAAAATCCAACGTGGCGGACGTGAAATTCCATATCACTACATCATCACTACATAGTATAAAACAAAGTCGCTTCCCACTGTCTGTCTGTCTGTCCCTATGTATGCTTAGATCTTTAAAACTACGCAACGGATTTTGATGCGATTTTTTTAATAGATAGAGATTCAAGAGGATGGTTTATATTATATAATACATGCATAATTGCACCCGTGCGAAGTCGGCGCGGGTCGCTAGTCCCCTATATTTTTTCATACTAAATACAAACTGAAACATGGATACGCAGAAAAAAACCCAGAAAAAGAGACCAGCGCTGGGAATCGAACCCAGGTCCTCAGCAATCCGTGCTGCGTGCCAAACCCCTACACCACCATTGGTCACAGTGGTCACTGGGCTGGCTATCAAGCTTCATTTTAGACGATGTGACAAATCCGTTCAATGTCGCTACATTACTGGCCCGTGCGACTATGAAGTAAAAGTGCTCAATTATGACAGCAATAGCACGATTTTTCTCACCACCTAAATGATGCTTTACCCGTTTATTTGAAAAACTTTTTTAACTGTAACAGTTTTTCTTTCCAATTGGTTATATACACTGCTGTCTCGTATTTCTCCAGCTCCACGTTACCAAAACAACCATCTAACTGGAAGGATGAGCGAATACTTGGCTCTAAAAAAAATTGTACTTCAAAGCATATTATTTCTCAAACGAGTCCTTGAATTGAATAATGCCTTTCACAAACCTGCAATATTTTTGAAAGACCAATCTAATTACTTCCACATCACGAAAAAATAATTTCCACTTTACCTTGCCATCTATTTTACAACATGAACATCTGTGCCAAATCATAGTTTTCTGTTACTAAAAATCTCTGAGTTAAGACGCGGACAACGGATAGAGAAACATGGCAAAACTAAAAGGGTTAATTTGCTATTTTAACTACGGAACCTTAAAACGAGGTGACTTACCTGGTTTCTGTGGCCAGGTCTTCTTCGGGGGATCGCAGGCCACACCGGCCACGAGAAGCGCCAAGGCACACAACACTAGACGAGCCATGTTTGCCAGTGATCAATGCACCATCTGCATCCCCTTATATACTACGCTGATAACGGAGAAATGAACTTTATTAAAAACATTTTATTATCGTAGGTCATGTCCCACCTTGTGTCATCGTGATTGATAAAACGTGTAAAAGTCAATAATCGATTGAGTAATGCAGGACTTGCTTGTTTAGTAACAGTGGCAATTTTTATCAAATAAACCAAACACATTTTAACTAGAAATCCGGCCAACTGGATTACACTAGATTGGTTGTTCTGTAGACTGCAGACATAGGGAGAAAGCATCACTCAAAAGACAATACTAAACTAATAGAAAAATAATTTTCGATGCGAAAAGCAGGGCTTCAAATATTGTTAAAAATTTGGTAACAGATTTAACGTTAAATCGTAATTAACGTTAAACAACACACTTATACCGGTATAAAAATGGTAACGTTATAAGCTGTTCATAAAATTAACGTTAGTTCAGAAGTATTGTGTAGATCATTTTAACGTTATTTATACATGAGTTAGCTATGAATGAAGTATCTTTTTGTATTTTTTTTTTCAACTTCATTTTTTATTACTTTTACGGTCATCCCGTGAAATCAGTATGTCGTGTAATCATATTTCAGTTTGTATTTAGTATGAAATATTTATTTATACATATCACTATTTACCGGTAACTTTAGGTAACTTTCAAGTTTAACCTCGGCTTTAGTATCTTTGTTGTTAGTAATTGGTAATCCTACCACATTTACATCGCTATGGTTGTGTGTGTGTCTTTCAGTGCATTGTCGTAAATCAAAATTTTGCAATATAGTTTGATCAAATTGTCCCTGGCTTTTCTCTGTTGATCTTGTAGTACGATTGAATCATCAGCGCGGTATGGCAATGTAGCAAACATTTCAGATTAAAAAAGTGTTACTTTGGTAACGTTATAATAATATGAATTGGGTAACGTTTAACAAGTTCTACAATGTAAAGTAAAATAACCGATATATGAAAGTAAGTGTAACGTTAATTGGGTGGGTATCGTTACCATAACGTTAAGTTATCAAGTAACGTTATAATTTAATACCGGTACTGAGATATTTTTATGATTTTACCGTTGCATAACGTTACTTATAATGTGAATTTGATAATGTTAACAAACCCTGACGAAAAGAAATGTTCTTGCGAACATGTTTATGACGAATTATGGTGTAAGTGACAAATTATCCATTTAGATTAATACTTCGTTTTTCATGTCTCCATTTTGCAGCATTTCTACGAAAAAGTTACGTTGTGGGAAAACCTACAAACTTTTACTTGCTTTATATCTAATATATAAAAATCTCGTCTCACGGTGTTTGTTATTGAACTCCTCCGAAATGGCCTGACCGATTTTTATGAAACTTTTTTCTTATGAACCTTTTTCTCTTTATTCGGTAGGTCTGAGAATAGGTCGTAGGCTATATTATTCGCGGGCAACAGCTAGTCTGGGTATAAAAATCTAAAGGACACCAAAGGCTAATCTGGTTCATATCCGGGACTACTAAAACGATTCTAAAAAAATCATTGACTAATAGGTAACAGAGAGCTGATTAAGACCATCTCTTGAACAGATCTTACTAAGTTACCCTGCATGTTACGTTTTTAAAAATATGTAGAGCATGGTTGATTAGAGAACAAACCTGTTCAAGAAAAAAATAGCTTCCTATCTAGCACAATGTTAAATCCGAAGCATACAAAGCTAGCTTAAACTAGATATTCAAAGTTGAGATATCAAAGTCCATGTGGGTAGACTGCATTGCAAAGATACTGATATCGTCGTATCAGTCCTGGCTTGCTAAACTACACTGACAAGCTAAAATGGAGGTTCACTTTGTTTGAAGATTTCACAGAAATAAAACAAGATTCATATATTTCTTTGGGAGGATTTAGTATAAAACGACCCTTTGATTTTGCTCGTCAGTGTAGATAGGCTCGTCACTGTCTTCGGTCCTTCCCTGCTCTTTTTTGCTTATATTATTTCTATAAATTTGAATTCCTTTTCTCACGCGCGGCCTTTTGAGATTTTCTCAATGGTATTCTGTATAAGTAGTACGTAAAAAGATGAAGAGGTTGAATGCATTTCTTATTTATACAACATGTCTCTATTCTCTGGACACAGACCGAAATCCCGAGTAGATTTCATTCACAGGAATATTCTACTGTTGTAAAATTATTAGATTATATAAAAAAATATATAATTAACTAGCTTTTGCCCGCGGCTTCGCTCGCGTGTACCATGAGTATTCCAAAGAACCAAGATATCAAGCAAGCAAGCATACAGGCAAGCAAGCAAGCATGCAAGCAAGCATGCATGCATGGAAGCAAGCAAGCATGCATGCACGGAAGCAAGCAAGCGTGCAAGAAAGCGTGCAAGTAAGCGTGCAAGCAAGCGTGCAAGCAAGCCCGACTAAACTTTCTTTATATACAATAATATAAAACCTATTATTACTTTCCCCTGTCCTGCATTAGGTATAATTCAATGTTTTCTTACCTTCTACGGAAACTTAAGTAACTGGAAGCGCTGTGTACCTACTTAGCATTGATATTATACATATTATAGTATCTTGTTAAGGTGTTGTGTGACCTAACCGTTAAGGAGTTATACCTTCCATCATCAGCTCATCTGAATAACCAGAAAGAATACAACTAAAGGTCTATACGTGCATATGATATTTAAAGAAACTTCCTGCAACTCCTAACCGTTAAGGAGTTTAACCTTCCATCATCAGCTCACCTGGATAACCTGAAAGAATACAACTATCGGTATATACTTACCTATAATATTTGAAAAAATATCCTCAACTCCTAACCGTTAAGGAGTTTTACCTTCCATCATCAGCTCATCAACATAAGATGATGTCTACCAGACGCAAACACTTAAATAGCTTGAGAAAATATATGAAAAACGTAATGCGTGCCTACAAAATTTGAGGGTTGCCCTCGATTTTCCTGAGATCCCGTCATCAGATCCTGATTTTGTGACAATGGGACCATCTCAGGAGTATATTGTATTCTTTCGAATAAAAAAATAATTTTTATAATCGGTCCACAATTGATCGAGAAATCGGTGAACATACACCTACATAAAAAAATACATAAAGTGGAATGCATAACCTCCTCCTTTTTTTGAAGTCGGTTAAGGAACCCTTTGCGGCCTACTTACAGTATAAACTTATGAATTTTGAAATTTTAGCTTTGTACAACCAGTAAAACGCAAAATCCCGTTTTTCCCCGTTCCCGTAAGAATTTCGGGAAATGCTTGCTTAATGCTCCTCTACACTCCCCAAGGAACCCACTTGCCAAATTTCAGCTTTCTATGACCAGTAAAACGAAAAATCCCGTTTTTCCCGTTCCCGTGGGAATTTTGGAAAGTTCTCTTTCAAAGCTTCCTTACACTCCCCAAGCAATCTACATGCCGAATTTTAGCTTTCTACGACCAGTAAAACGAAAAATCCCGTTTTTTCCCGTTCCCGTGGGAATTTTGGAAAGTCCTCTCTCAATGCTCCTCTACCCTCTCCAAACAACCTACATGCTGAATTTCAGCTTTCTACGACCAGTAAAACGAAACATCCCCTTTTTTCCGTTCCCGTGGGAATTTTGGAAAGCCCTCTCTCAATCCTTCTCTACTCTACACTCCCCAAGCAACCTACATGCCGAATTTCAGTCTTCTATGACCAGTAAAACGAAAAATCTCGTTTTTTCCTTATCCCGTGGGAATTTCCGAAAATCCTTAAAACTATTTTTTAATATTATAATTACCTACTTCTATGCCAAATTTGAAGAGTCTAATAATTATAGTTCATAGGATCCCGTTGAACTGAATATATAAATCCCGTTTTCTCCTTATCCCGTGGGAATTTTGAGAAATCCTGATATTAATGTTTAAACTAATGTAATACCTACTTGTGTATCAAATTTGAAGAGTCTAGTTATTATAGTTACTGAGATAGGGTCACTCGGAATCGAATATATAAATCCCGTTTTTTCCCGTTCCCGTGGGAATTCCCAAAAATCCTTCCTTAGTGGATGTCTACATAAATTAATTTATTATACTAAATTAATAAAAACATATACTTAAAGGTGTAAATATAAGACTAAAACTACTATTAAATTAAAATAACTAAAACTAAACTTAATTAAAAAAGAGAGGTGGGCCTCTTGGCATGGTGCCCATCACGCAGGCAGCATTCCCGCGCTGAACAGCGATTGCGATTCTTTGCGCGAGAAAGCTGCCGGCGCGAGGGTTGCCTGTTGCCTCCCTCAACCTATTGCTGAGCTCCCTGTGTAGCTCCAGTGCACCCTTACCCCAAGGACCTAGAGTCTCGACGCCGAAAGGAAAGAAATGATATTGGGCGCCGAGACAGCTATATTTGGTGACCTTGAGGCGTTCCCGGGCGTCTGCCGCTGCCCCAGCACGTTTGGTAGTTGCTGGAAGGTAGGACGCCGCCAGGGTGTCTGTACAGGTGGCGTCCCACACCAGCGCACGGCCAGTCTTCCAAGGTATCAACGACATTCCATCAGGGCGCTTGCCATCGCTCCGCACAATCTGGGGCTCCAGAGCAGCGGGAACGTTGGCACTAACGAGCGCCCGTCTGAGAATGTCGTTGAGAGCGGCGTGGCGGGACAGGCGGCCGGCGCCCGAGGAGCAGGAGAGGCCATGGTGGCCGAGTCGGTCCACTGGAGCCCCACAAGAAGCACAGTTGTGACTTGCGCAGATCCCAACTCCCAGCCGGAGACCAGCAGCTATGCGTAGAGTGTCTGGGTCGATAAAAGTTCCAGTGTTAGGCGAGGGGTATGCATGGAGCCAGTAACCAGATTCTGGCTTGGCCACAGCTAACAGTAATGTCTACATTGCATAAGGTATCTATGTGCAAAATTTCAAGTCTCTAGGTCCAGTGGTTTGGGCTGTGCGTTGATATATCAACAGTCATTTAGTTTATTTAGACATTTCAACCCTATCGCACCCCATCCAGGGAGATGGTATTTTACGTCCGCCACGTCGGATTTTAAAACCGTTGTTGTTTTCGTAACCAGTGACCCGATAAACCATAGAAACAATACCCATGTTAATTTTCAGACTTTGTCCCCCCATTTCCCCCTTTTAGGGGTTGAATTCCCAAAAAACCTGAAACACGTGTTTAATCATTTATCGTTAGGAGTACTTTTGTTAAGTTTCGAATAAAATAGTCGAACTAATCTTGTTTCCCCATACAAACTTTGGACCCCCGTTTCACCCCCTTAGGGAATGAATTTTGAAAAACCCTTTCTTAGTGCACCCCTAGACCTTATAAGGAACCTACGTGCCAAATTTGGAATCTCTAGGCCCAGCGGTTTGGGCTGTGCGTTGATATGTCAGTCAGTCAGTCAGTCAGTCAGTTTCTTCTTTTATATATTAAGATACCCACAAACAAATCAACAATAAGTAGGAACATACTGTATCAGTTATTCGCAATGAGTTTTGCGGTTCAGAGGTTGATCAAGTTAAAATACTATTTAATTACCATGTAGGTATACAGGTTTCTCTAAAGCTGCAATTCCCAAAGTGGTCCACGTGGACCCCCAGGGGTCCACGGGAGACACAACGGGATTTAGATTTAAATTCAATCTTCACATTTTTGTCGAGTTTTTGGGAATATGGTACAAATGTAGCTGCAAGGGGTCCACCGGAACCAGCTAAATTTTGAAAGTGGTCTATGAGAAATAAAAGTTTGGGAACTAATGCTCTAAAGTAAATAAGTAATTTCTCCGTTAATACGGCGGCGTCTGCAATCGATAGATGGGGTGGTCCATGCGAACGTTGTGCTTTAAAAATGTCACCATAAACTTTTTTCAGGCAAATTTCTAAGATTGAAAATGTTTCTAATGATGAAGTTTTTTTTTAAATTTGGGCAGCGGCACGGGGTAAATCTTATATTTTGTTGCGGGATGTAGACCGATAGGCTTATTGTCTAACGCTTCTGATGCTTGCCTTCGCAATCACTATTTCTTTCTGTCAGACGATATTTATAAAATGATGACAGTAAGAGATGGTGAAAGCGAAGGCAAGCGTCAGAAGCGTTAGACATTACAGTCTCTGATTACTTTTGTTTACTGCCGATACTCTACCCCTGACCATGATGCATGCACCTGCGTCGAAATATTGGGAACTCATTAAAGGTAATCTGTGCATTAAGTATATATGTAAATTAATTAACCGTAAATCATTAATACCTGTCGATCAATAATTATTGTTTTTTTTTTCACTATGAAATGTCATTTCTATAGATATACTATACGTACGTTGTGGGTTTTTAAGTAAAAAACTTAATTTTTATGCAATTATTTTATAAATTAAACTTAAATAATACTCTTAGGTGGCTAACTCTGGTTCTTCATACTTTTGACTTTTTTGGAGTTTAGGTGCGAAATTACATTTGAAATTTGTCATGCGCTTTCCTTTCCGCTCAACCCGCACTGGGCCCGCGCGGGCAGTACAACCCAAGCTCTCTCATTCCGAGAGGAGGCCTGTGCCCAGCAATGGAACGTAAACAGGTAGGAGATAAATGATTGACTACTTAAAATATTACATAGTTCTATATATTATTGTATAATTAGGCCGCGCGAAGTTTAAATAACAATTAATAAGAGCCGAAAAATATGCAAATTAAAATGAAAGCTTACTAATAAATTTAAACTGTTTCTAACACAACTTATACACGCCTTTTCTAATTTTTTAATTTGGTATAAACCGGCCAAGAACCTCCGACTCATTAGGTTAAACGGCACCTATCCGAAAAACCAAGCGATTAATTAAATTGAACACCGAAATCAGTAGGAAAGCACAATGGTATGACAAGCTCAATATTTCACTGGACTCCGCGCCTCGCCGAGCGTCCAAAGTTTTGACATATGAGTAATTTATAGGGTAAAAAAACAAATTACCGGAATGCCCACACATTTGTTGTGCTCAAGGTGGTTGATTTGGGTAACGCAAAAAATGATGTGCCCCCGAGGTCGGTGTTATTGTACCGCTACTTGCATTTAAAAACAATATCGATCTCAGCTCAGGGCACTGCCTTGAACCCTTGTTTTATTACTCTAAATTACCCTTAGGCGTCGTTTACGCCAAAGATGCGCAAATGTTGTTTAAAAAAGAGATAATTGACGTCTGGCATTGTGGCAATTATGCAAGGCAAAACTCAACATGAAAAATTTTATCACATTGAATGCTACTTGATTTCTAAGCTACCTAGTAATTTTTGCTAACTAAAACCTATCTAGATTGATCAATAGAAATTTAAAAAAGAAAAAATATGTATTTATGTTTCTCGATCCGATCTCTCCACAGCCTTGCATTCATGACATAAACAATCGACTACACTAAAGCCTAGAAAAGTCGTGCAAGTAACTAGCATGATATTACGAGGTCAAAGATATAACAAGGTGTAAATGATCGACTGAGCACCGCAAGGTACGTATGTGTATGTATGTGTGTATGTTACTATTACTTCATCATCATCATCATCATTCCAGCCGAAAGACGTCCATTGCTGAATATAGGCCTCCCCCAAGGCTCGCCAAACAGATCGATCCTGCGCCATCCGCATCCAACGCGATCCCGCAACCTTAACCAGGTCGTCGCTCCATCGTTCAAAGGTTAACTGGAAGAGATCCCTTTATGGAATAAGTTCGCCTTTGTACATCTGTTTTTCTTGTTAACTGTTATTTTTCATGTTTTACGTACAATAAAGAGTTTTACATCTTGTTGGAGGCCTACCTACACTGCGTCTTCCGGTCCGTAGACGCCACTCGACTTACTATTTACTTACCTTACTTAAAGCTTACTATTACTTACAGCTAAACTAGAGTCCTCGCCTCGTGTGCCTGCCGCCCGCACCTCTCTCGGCCCCCTTTGTCGTCTACCCCCGCGCCTCTGTACCACGCGAACGAGGACTCATTTAAACGGTTAATAGCTACAGTACTGTTTTTTTTGGAGTGCAAAACTGAGTTTAACATCTGATAAAATACGATTTTATAATCATTAAAGTACAAAATACAAGATGTTAATGAACTCTGTATCAACAACACAAGTACACTTAGCAACACATGACTCATATCATAACAAGGATATGGCTCCGTTCCTAACGATGAACAAAAAACCCACGTGAATCATTTAAATATCAATCTGTTACATTCGAATCTAACACCAACCTTCACGGCAGAACTGATAACTTGAATTCATGACGAAAGTTTTTCATATGTAGGCACTTTAAGTATTTACCTACTGATCATGATCATACACTGACGAGCAAAAATAAAGGGTCGGTTACATAAATGACGATAACTACAAAACCCGCTGTGATAGCTTCTTCGAGTAAAATGAGTTTAGTAAAGAGTTTTATTCTCAATTAAACTTTTCCTTGTTACGAATTGAACTCTTTACTAAACTCATTTTAATCGAAGAAGCTATCACAGCGGGTACCTATTGTAGTTATCGTCATTTTTGTAACTGACCCTTTATTTTTGCTCGTCAGTGTACTTATATTTTTCATGGCGTACAATCGCGAACATTTTCAGGAGTCAATACCAAAGGAAAAAGAAAAACCTTGTAGAGACAATTCATTGTCCTCTGTTTATCTGATTCTTTTTCTCAGGAACTTAAGGAGGAGGTATCAAATTGAAATAAATGTGATCCGCATCGAAATGGGTATGAATTACATAACCACAAAAATAAGTTTATTTTTCAGAGAATACTGTTTTACACATTTTATTTATGTCTAACCTTTTTTTACATGGAACCTTCAGTGCGAGATTCCGACTAGCGTTTTTCCGAGTTTTTTTCACAGGTTACCAAGGTGACAATGTACCCATGAAAAGCAATTAATAGATGACTAATGTTTAATGACCCTTGCTATTTTTACATTGCTAATTGGGTAGATCTACCAGCGATGTGCCCTAACCAGTGGCACTTTTAAGCTTTTCAACGCCAAGCCTAGCCAAAAGGTAAAGCTACTTTGAACCTTATGACATTGCGTGAATATCACTTTGTAGTTGTATTTTGTGACGCATATAATATCCGTCGTTGGTGGTAAAAAGGTTAAGTGTGACGATTATACGAGCTATATCAGTGGCTTTAGTCAATGGCTCGCAGAACTGATGGCCGATAGGGCCAAAAAGGTTCTCGAGTGGTGTCCATGGACCGGAAGACGCAGTGTAGGTAGGCATCGAACAAGATGAAGCGACGACCTGGTTAAGGTTGCGGGAATACATTGGATCCAGATGGCGAGGGAGCGGTCTATCTGGCGAACTTGGGGGAGGGTTATGTATTTCCAGCAGTAGACGTTTTTCAGCTGAAATTATGATGATGATGATGGATTACGTAGATCGACCGGTGTAGTAAGTACTTACCACACTAAACTTATACATAGTAGTAACAATGAAAAACAGACCTATTGCGTTTCATTCATTCATGCATGATGGTGCCGGAACTTTTGATTTTCCGTTTCCTTCAAATAAAGCCAGCAGCAGCAACACATCTGAGATTCTACAGATATTTGAGTACCCATGAGTAGTAGTATCCATAATCATTTCATATCTATCCTAATTTGACCTTTACAACATATTACACACAACAAAAAAAGTATGAATATTCGTATTTGTTTGTCCTTTTTGAGCATTGTATTTGAGAAAGTAGATAAGCTATTTAATACTTAGGTAATGACAGGATTATTCTGCGATAGTGAACCTAGAATAGAAGTGAATTAGGTTAAATAAATGTATAATGTCCTCGAGAAAATGAAAGATTGCAAATCATACAAGGAACACACTGTATGCGTCAGATAAAGGAATGATGGATTACAATTGTAGATTAAAAGCGTTTTCTCCAGCTATGCTGACGGCGTTGGATCGTTGATCAAAATATAGGGATGTAAAATATATGCCCAACACGTTAGTACCCTGTCGCTTTAACATCATTAATTTACATCGTAGAAAATCGCCGAAGGGAGTTAAAGCGGTGATATGAACATTTTATTCTGCCATGCTCGTTATATAGTTATTTAACCGACTTCAAAAAAGAAGAGGTCCTATTCTGATCTCATATAAATTTTAAAAACAAATAACACCCTTAAAAAACCTTTGAAGCCGGTTTTATTTGTTAAAATTATTTAAATAACAGGCTCATAACAAGATTTGTACTAACCGGTATCATGTTAACCCTAATATTGTCCTTATATGTATACTTTTTCGTTTGCCGCTTTGACATTTACCTTTACCAGTCAAAGACAAAACATTGGTATTGCTAATGATTGTGATTTGAACGGAACGATCATTATTATGATTTCTACATAGCCAAGATAACAACCATAAATCAATTTCTAATTTTTCATCGTGAAGCGCAAAAATATAATAAAAATTATTCAGAGTTCTAAAGGGTAAGCCCTTTGATAAACAACTCCTTTAAATTTACTCGCGCTGTTTGCGTTTCAGCACAGATTCTGTAGGTAGATTACCTACTATACTACTACAGATTTTCCTCCGAGTAATGTCTTGTTTAATATTCATATATTTGTTTTCGACGCTGTTTCGCTCTGACACTTTACCGATGGCTGTGTATTAATTATTCCATGCATGAGCACGCATTCATTGAACTCTGCACTCTTCGACATTGTTTTCGTTTTCTAAATAACGAGATCCTTTTACATACTTTCAGATTTACGCCACTGCGAAGCTTATCGAAAGTATTTCAAGATTTTCTCATACTACCTCGCAAAGCTAAACATTATTGTATTATTTTTTTTTTAATATTTTCTTATTTATATTTTGACTACATAAACTGTCTAGGCTCCATTGTTTTCCAAGCTTTTATTTAACTTTCAATGTTTGCTTGTTGGTTGAGTTAGTTCATATCTTGTTAACTAATTTCGCCAATTTATTGTAGCTAGGATGATGTACATTTGCAGATTACACGATTATACAAATAAAAGTTCGACACAACTCAAACAGTCAACACAAAGTTGTGTGTACCTAGTGTGTACCTACCTACTGCCAAAATAAAATATTTCACAAAAATTTAAACGCAATCAAAACATACATGTCGGACTTACAACGCTTTTAAATCCTTAATAAATAATAAATAACATCGCTGACATCCTCCAAGCGATATCTTCTTTCAAACGCAAGAAAGTAATCCCTTGAAATCTATCACTCCGCCGTTATTAACACTACAAACAACAATAACTGTTTTTATCCAATAAAGAAACAAACAAACATTTGAGAACAATCGCTTGTTAATCTTCTTAGAAATAAGATTAGTGAAGGTGACAATTGGATAGAATCTGCAAAATATTTTGTCAAAATCATGTCACAATTGGTGGTCGTATCTTACTTTAACATGTTTTTGTCATTGTTGCGTTTCGTCACTTTCTTTTTCAAAAGCTTGTTTGGGGGTGGCGGGCTTAGCGAAAATTAGAATGTCAACATGACGCTCTCAAAACGGATTATCGATATACGACAAAAGAATAACGTTATGTTTTCGATCGCCCATTGCGGATGATGAAGAAAAAAATTAGTCCTTTTTTGACAGCATCCATATTTTTGGGTATCCGCCATTTAGTAACCGGTCATAATTGTATAATTAATGTTGCAGAGAACTGATTTTGGTTCTTCTGTATGTATGTAAGCTCATTTGATTTCTGGCTCCGATCCAAATGACTTCATTTTACTTCGAAACAGATTCAAAAAAATAAACATGTTCTTAAAAAGTTTGTTTCTTAAACGTGGGGGAATAAACTAGTGAGCAAAAATAATAACCTTGCATTGCTTCATCTTCTAGTAGGTTGGTAATAACTGTAACATTTTATAATTTTAGTCTATTTTCTTTATTTAGCTTTTTGCACAATTCAAACTGGAGTCTTCGCAATAAAATCTTTCAATTAGAATCGTGTCGGCCACACATAAAGATCTCCTATAAAAATAACGGGAACGCGTTCAAATTGCTCCAAGTTCGTGCTATATGACCATAATACTTTGAAATCGTTTACAACCCAAATCAAGTATTATAAAGAAAATAATCGCATATCCTACTATTGAACAAAAATAATCGTTTTGGTTAATTATCTACAGCGGTCACCTCCGGTGAAGATCATTGAAACAAAAACATTTGTCGAAAGTTCGAGTCACAATATAAGATGATAACGAGTACCTATTAATTTGTTAACAATCAGTTTACGTATCGACTTAACTACGCTGCAATAATGATCAGTATTATAATTAACTGACCTGGTGAACCAGACGGCCCGGTTGAACTTAGTCCGATTAACTTGAACGACTTGACTGGAAAGTTTCGTAGAGCTTGGCTTTATCATAGGACTGCAATTTAAGTAAGTACTGGCAAATGTGTCATATCTACCTGCCTTCAAGTAACCAGACATAGTTTAGTTCACCACACTACAGTTAACTGTCAGTTAACAATAACCACAGGGGCTGTGTTGTCTAAACCCGCGGCTAAACTTGCAGGACTCGTCAAGTGCCGAGCAGATTATTCGCCTAATAGCGGGTAGTGTGGATAGGGCTTGACAATCGGTAAATAAAAAACCTGCCAAGTGCGAGTCGGACTCACGCACGAAGGGTTCCGTACAATTATCTATAAAAATCACGTTTGTTGTATGGGAGCCCCCCTTAAATATTTTATCATTTTAATTTAATGATTTATTTTTAAAGTCAATGTAATAATTAAATATTCTGTGAATATTTCAAGTGTCTACATATTGCCGTTATCAATATCGAGCAAAAACGAGCAAAAAATCATGTTTGTTGAATGGGAGCCCCCTTAAATATTTATTTTATTCCATTTTTTAGTATTACTAGGAACCCTTATAGTTTCGCCATGTCTGTCCGTCTGTCTGTCTGTCCGCGGCTAAGCTCAGAGACTGTTAGTACTAGAAAACTGTAATTTGGCATGAATATATTTATTAGTCACGCCGACAAAGTGGTTAAATAAAAAAAACTAAAAAAAAATTTTTTAGGGTACCTCCCATAGACGTAAAGTGGGGGTGATTTTTTTTTCTCGACTAATCCTATAGTGTGGGGTATCGTTGGATAGGTATTTTAAAACCATTGGGGGGTTGCTATCATGATTTTTGTATTCAGTGATTTGTTTGCGAAATATTCAACTTTAAAGTGAAAAATTTCATTAAAATCGACCGTCCCCCCCCCCTCTAAAATCTAAACTGTTGGGTGGAAAAGTTTGAAAAAATTCAAAATGGTAGTAAATATATAAAATTTACAAGGAAAATTATAGCGGCTAAGATTGCTTGGGAATTATTTGTAGTTTAAGAGTAAATAGTAGCCTAAGGTATTAAACATACCGTCACTACTTTGAAAAACTCGTATCTCAAATCAGCATGTAAACAAAACTAAACCTTGACATGCGCGTAATAAAGTTCACTTTGCCAGATTAACGATTTTGAGATACGAGCTTTTTTCAAAGTATTGACGATACCTAACTTGGAAGATTCCGTACACATACGAAATCCTTAGAAAAATATTACTTGATTTTTTCGTAATGGCTACGGAACCCTATCTTGGGCGTGTCCGACACGCTCTTGGCCGGTTTTTTATTTACCAGATGCCAAGCCATAAATATACCAACGACTTTCACAATTCGCTTATTTTGCCAACATATTGACAAACAAATATTTTTTTGCAGAGATACGAGTATTTTAGTGGTTTGCCTCTCAAGCAGAGGGTCGTGGGTTCAAATCCCGGCTCGCATCTCAAGGAAATTTATCATGAGCTTTACGGTGAAGTAAAACATCGTGAGGAAACCTGCATACACATACGAAGAAATTCAATGGTGTCTGTGAAGTTCCCAATCTGCACTGGACTCCCGTGGGAATTATGGCCCAACGCGTCTTATTATGAGAGGAGGCTTTTGCCCTGCAGTGGGACGTATATAGGCTGGGACGATGACGAGTATTTTAATATTACAGTAAAATTACATAAAGTTTACCACTGACAGATGGTTTACCTTCATTTCATATTCAACTTTAACGACCTACAAATAAAGCCAATTTTGGAATACTGTTACCCATGTTTGCAGATTTTGTAATAGCTACTTTATTTGTATGGTGTTAAAGTTGGAAATGAAATGAAGGCAAGCCATCTGTCAGTGGTAAACTAAAAGTAAACGTATTGTGATGATGATGATGTATGGGGACGCCTCGCTGAGCCAGGCGGGCTGTCGACCGTTTTGCACAGTCATTCAGCCCAGTTCCCCGTGGTTGGAGCCAAACGTATTGTACACTGCGCTATACGTGAGTACTTATCATACACGGAGACAAGACATTATTGATCAAATAGCTTTGTCTTGCGGTGTACTTCCGTGAAAGAGCAAAAAATTTGCTAGTCTCTATGCCGTTTCGAAAAATCTCTTCTTTGTACCTCTATGATCACCAAAGTCAGTTAATTATAGTCAGTTAATCAGTCATGTACTCTTTTATAGATATAGATTAGGTGTTCCTTCTACACCTTTATCGTTTCTTTACTGTCTCACCTACTGTAACTAACTAACAGTTTACCCATTTCGTATAACCGGCCCTCATCTGACCGCAACGGACGTATCACACCTATGCCGGCGGCATCAAACGCACCGCGACCCCCACCCCTCACTTCTTTCACTCCCCTCACTTCTCTATCCCCACCATCTGCATCACACGGGCCGCCTCGGATGATACTCCCATGAGAACTAAAAACGCGACCAAAATATCGTAAAGAAATGCTAGATGTGCCTTGAGCGCGGTTGTTGAGTTTCCAACTCCGAAAATTCGACAGGTGTTTATTATTCAAACTATTCTATTTCAAGTAAGTATAAGGTTCATTAAACAGATCATAATCTAAGTTTTACTTAGAAACATAGTTAATTTTAAAGGATAAGATTACGATTAAGTAAGTCTTATTTTAAATCTCCAAATATGTTCCCATTCAAATAAAAATAATCAGTGATCGTACATTTTGTAGCATTTTTGGTGCAGTGCTAGGGTTGTCAGTAGTGCCCAATATTAAATTGTTTGAACCAAGGATCAAATAAAATCAAAGGCATTTAGAACTAAGTAATAACTTAAAAATTAATAATGTAGAGATGGTTGGTAATTAAATAAAAAATAATAATAAAAACGATTCAAATCTCGTCTTGAAGAACGCCTGTTATCTACCTCTATTTTTATTAAGTTTTATGTTCTGTATTCTTTATTGTTTGTGTTTTTTGAGGTGTGCAGTAGAAATCGTAAGTACAGAAAATTTTCTTAGAACATGTAAAGCCTAACCCAATATGCATAATGAAATGAAGAGTTAATTTACTATTATGAGAAAATGTGTTGCAATATATCCTTATCTGAGGTTATAGCTATTAACTTATTATTTATGATTAGAAATTGATATACTAACTTCTCTGCTGTATATTTGCATTGACAGTATAATGCGTAATGGCAGTCCATAAATACATATAGAAGTCATTTGATTTCTTCAATGACGTTCCGTCAAGTGATAAAAAACAGTTGCGTTGATTTTGTGTGTGAAAATTAGCAATAATTATTAACTGATTAAACACAATGGAGAAACTGTTAAGTAAGCACAGTTTTTTATTACGGAAAATTCTTCGATATTTATTGTGCTAAAAAAATTACACGATTGAAACATGTTTTGACGAGAAACATTAAAAGTATTAAAACATATATAATAAAAACGAAATGTTGTTAATCAAAAGATTAAGTAAAAAATTTAGCGTTTTATTTTCAACGACAACATAATATTACATTATTTTAAACGTCAATCATATTATACACGTCGAAAACCCTAGGTCGCTGTCGTGTGTCATTTGACGTCATCGCACCAAAAATGCTACTAAATCTACGATCACTGAAAATAATACATAACGACGCCCCCGCGCAATAAGTCGGTAATCGCAAAATGTAAATTTTACAAGAAAAATGAATAACTGTTTTGTTGAATATCTTAGCAACCGATTGGAATACTGAAGGTATTGATATATGAAATGAAAGCTAATTTTTTATGTGATATTTTAGAAACATTAATACTTAAAAATAAGCACATAGCATTATGCAATTAAAGAAAATTTATTTTACAGATAATAAGTTGAAATTAATTTCCAGCAATAGTAACTTACCGGATTATTATGGTGAAAATGCTAAAATTGTAGATTGGTAACAGCATACTGCTGACTTTTATAATGTATTTTTTCTTTGAAGAGCTAAACTGAGTTTTTGTTAAACTGAGTTTAACATTTGGTAGCATAGCATCGGTTGTGGTGCTCCGAGGATGAGCACTGGTTGAGTTCGAAACGCGTCAGTGTAGTTTGGTGGTGGTGATGGTTGGGTTTGTGTGATTTGTGTGTGTTCGTACAGTGTGGAGGTGGAGGAACTGCATGAACACGCATTTATAGGTCGGTTCAAACGTATTATGCAAATAAATCTATCCACTGAAGATGGAACTTCCAATAGCTAAGAAAATATTACGTATATTTACTCACTAACCTATAAAACTTTGTTAGTCACTATTGCCGTATAAAGTTTATTCAATAAATTACAGTATTATCGCTTACCAAAAATTTGACAAAGATTATTTACGACAATAAACCGGTAACAGCATAGTACCAAATATCAAAATAATAAAAGTATGTGTATTGGTGTGTAGCGACACTTTTGCCGTGGTATTTGACTTTGCAGATTTCCGTACAATAAACCCGTCATTCTAAATATCTTCGTTAGTTGCATTAAAAAAATCATAAAAAAATATATATGATGTATTCCAACCTGTAGATTCAGAATTTAGCATAACAATAAAAAGTCCATAACATAACATTACCGACTTATTGCTCGGGGGCGTCGATAACTTCTTCAGATGTTAGAGCCTTTTGCCGGAGTCATGGGGTGACAGTTGGAAAAGCTTCTGTGGAATTTATTAAGTTTACCATAACACGTAATTTTTTACGACATACTAAAAAAATCAAGTAAACCATACACTACTGGATTGCGGTAGAAATTCCGAGTTGTATACGCCAGGATTTGAGATGGAATAATAAATCAAAATCAAATCAAATCAAATTTATCGCCTAATTTTTTTATGTTTGTTGTGAAAATAAAATAAAAATAAGTCAATAAGGAGTGCTCTAATCGCCTTACGTATCTTCTGATCATGCACGGGTTTTGAGCCATACTTTATTTTACCTTTTTAATTAATGTTTGAATCGGTTTCAAATTCACAAGTCACTTCCAGCGCGCATATTTTGTGTATAGCGAACTAATACGGCCTTTTTGAGATTTTTATTGATTCGAAATACCTAATGGGTTGATTGATTTCTTTATTGCCGGCCGATGCGCCTGCGCGGCTCTTGTTGATCCTATTGACGCTTGTCTAAGCATTAATTGAGATAATTGCCCGTATTAATGATGTTCACGCATTGTCCAGGACTTGTTTTGACACCTGGTTAAGTGCTATGAGAACATTATTATGTTGTTAGATGGGACTCGTGAGATTTTTTGGCTGATTGTTTTTGATTTTGTTGAAGTTTTATTGTTTGTGGTTAATTGGACAATTTAAGTAATATTTTGTAAAATATGTCCCGGGGCTAGACTAACAACATGGCCCTTGATATTTTTAGTTAGTAATTTGTCTGATATCGGATCCAAAAGCGACAATAGTGTTTTGTCGATTGGGTATTTTATGGTTTCGTCTGAGTATATAAAAATTAACAGAACCTGTTTTTTAATCTTCTGTGAATTCAATAACTTGCTTGTACTTTAAAATTTTAAATCAAGGAATCCATCACTAGCTCGCATACTTATGCTTTTTCAGCTTGTGTTCCAATATGATTAGTATTACCTATATACTTGCGTGTACGTAGTTTATTTACTAATAGAAAATATAAATTAAGAAATAACAACAAAGCCCAACAAACATTATATACACTGACGAGCAAAAATAAAGGGTCGGTTACCGCTGTGATAGCTTCTTCGAGTAAAAAAAGTTTAGTAAAGAGTTTTATTCTTAACAAGAAAAATTTTATTTGAAAATAAAACTCTTTACTAAACTCTTTTTACTCGAAGAAGCTATCACAGCGGGTTTTGTAGTTATCGTCATTTTTGTAACCGACCCTTTATTTTTGCTCGTCAGTGTAGATTAAATAAATACTTTGTTGCTGTTTAACTTTAATATGCTTCAAGTTATTGGTAATATTAGAAAACTTTAAAACGACTTATTTATCGGTAAATTATTTATTTTTATATGTTGCCTGTTAGTAAAGTAGCAATCGAGTCGTTTCCTGTCTGTTTAATTTAAACCATAAAGTTCCGTTGTAATAAAATGAAATAATTCACCCATTCGATTCCGACATTGCACACTATAAATAATAATTTCCTTAAATGCACTTATCTCTCAAATTAAAAGCTCATTTGCCCATAATAATGTCGTTAACTGCTCTCTCAATTTACCCTTTACCATGATGAAAAGTCTGTAATGATTGTGCGTAGCACTAAATGAACGCTTGATAACTTCATCCAAAGTATCCAAACCGCCAATGAAAACTGAACGAATAAAACTAAAAATGCTAATAAAACTTGTACTTTACGTCATTAAAAGAGCTGGGAAATTGCTGGGTTCGATTAAGCACCGTTCCAGAGGGGATTAACTCACATTAAGCAGTTTTAAGACAACGGATAAGTTAGGTGGGTTTAGGGTATTGAATATCTATAGATACTTACATAATAATATCTTTACCCATTACCGTTTATAAATGTCTAAATATATCTTAATAGTTTAGGATTTCTGTATCCAAAAGTTGCCGATGAAACTATTACTGTATCTTCTGAATAATAATTGGTATCGTAACATATTTTAGGTATCCTAAGATCATTTTTCGCTTTAAAGGATATTTGCAAAATATTAGGATTTTAGGTGTAAATTTTTGTTAGAGCAAATTTCCCCCACTTGATTTTAACAAAAAATTGGACTTTAAAGTTAAATATTTAGCAAACAAATTACTATATCGAAAAATCCTCTACGCAACCTTGAAATGATTTTAAAAGACTTATCTAACAATACTATAAGGTTAGACGAGAAAAAAAATCACCCCCTCTCTCTCTTTATGTCTTTTAACTTTGTCCGGATAATTGCTGCACATGTCCATGCAAAATTATAGTTTTCTAGCCCTAATAGTCTCTGAGCTAAGCCGCGGATGGACGGACGGACAGACAGACATGGCAAAACTTTAAGGGTTCAGTTTTTACCATTTTGGCTCGGAAACACTAAAAAGCACTTTGGTCGACTGTCCATTTTGGAATATGATCGAAGAAAATTTTGGGCTGCGTCGTGATATTAATTATAGTAAAATTGCAAAAGATTAAGACTATGTCGTTGTACAGTTCGGGAGGGTGCAATGGGTACAATGTAAGTCGCATCTTCGAGTCAGCAGCCTTCGGCAGACTATAAAATGTTGCCGAACTTGAACAAAGACATCAATTGGTTCACAATAGTTCACATTTCATCTCAAATTACACGTATACCCGTAACCTGTCCTCGTGTACTGAGTCAAAGCTCTCGCGAAGTGTATTCCGAAAGGAATTGGTTATTCAAAATGCTTCTTTCCTTGAATTTTGCTTTGGGCCGAACTCTAAAGTGCCAACAAATAGCCTGTGCTCGTGAAGGCTGGGCCGATTTCTTTAAATTTATTTGTCCGTATCTTGGTATTGGTATCATGTTTTAAAAATTGTTATGTATGAGATGTAAAGCCATAATAACAATATAAATTAACAGTGCCCTTGCTTGAATGATGCCAACTGAATAATAACTACTACTTAAGTTTAACTCCTTGTATTAGTTATGTTCGACTTTGTCAGAAACTCGGGAAACATTATTTGGAGTGGTACGAGATAAGAATCGCTTTTAAAAGTTTGATGGATGAAGTATTGGCACACTTTTCATGAACACGATTTTTCCATTTCCCCAGAACAGTAAAGGTAAGTACTTCAAAAACTTTCTTTTTCTGTAATATCTTACAAATAACAAAATAAATAAAAACGGTTAGTGACAGATTTCACATCAAATGAAAGTAGGCAGATTTGATTATTTTCGCGGTAATGCTAATTTACGGAAACTATATTTTCTCCGTTTGTTTTCTAGAAAAAAATACTTTCTTGATGTGAAAGAAAGTGAGGGAAATGGCTATTTTTGTCACGATTTGTCTATGGATGTTAACACCTGATCCCGCCACCAGCTGGACTGGATTCGCCGCACCGGTCCGGAGACAACCGATTCTCCGAGCATTGCCGAGGTCAGCCGAGGTCGGTGGTTTACCGTTGCAGCTTTCAGGTGCTTCAGTTTTCTTTTAGAACTGAAGCGTAGCTAACAACCGGATGAATTTACAATTTTGATTAGATGAACTGTACAATTTTCGACTTCAGAGGGTTCTATGCGTATTGATGTCTTATATTTCACTGATACAAACAATGAATAATAAGTATTTAACTTTTCAAAATAAGTAATGAGTTTTTTCCTAAATTATGCTAAGAGCTATCAATGTTTCTATTCGCTAAGTCTATTGTTAGTTAGTAATTATCAAAAAAATCCCGGATAATAATCATCGAGGTCTGTAGAGGTCTGTATAAATCTGTATCTAAAGCTGCCGACGCTAAAACCTGCTTTAGGTACCATATTATCTTTAGGTATAGGTACAAATGTAAATGTAGTTTTATTTTTTGCGTTCTATTTTTTACTGTGCATTTTTTCCTGTGTTGTCATTGTCAACATGAGCAGATCATCTAAATGCTTCCAAATTTGCACAATGTAAATAGGCAAAAACTATACCTACTCTGTAACATCGCATAAATCTCTCGTATCAGTCCTTGTAGAGACAGCAAAGCAAACTTACTCATTCAATGAAAGCCACACCTTACCCAACAGACATTTATCACGATGAATTAACAAAACTGTAACACAATCAGTAATTAATAGCCCATATTTATCGGGCTCAGCATAAATACCATCATCGTGTTCTATCACATCGAGACAACAACTCAAAATAAAATACTCGCCAGAGCGGTAGACCTCCAGGTGCGAGTGCATAAATATACTAGCCGACGACCCGCTGGCTCGCTCATGCCTGCTGTCATATTAACTGTTACATTAAATTACGGCCACGAAACTGATCGACCTTTCATACTTATTATCAAATCCCTAATCGAAACAAAACACGCTCTAACACAAAACAAAACAGACGAGATTTAATCGCCTCGTTCGAAAACCTTAAGCCGTTTCAAGCGCGAAGTGTTGAAGCCGGCAATGTAGCGCGGCTCGCACATTGATTTCGGCTCTTTCGAAAAGCCTTTTTTGTCGATTTGTTTGTTTTAATAATATTTTATCCGATGTGATGGAGCGGACGCATTTGTCAAAAGTGTGTGAAATATAGTGGGTCCTAAACTACGCCCTGGACGAAGGCACTCCTGGCTAATTAATTAGTGGGTATGTTAATGAGGGGATGCTTATACAAACTAATGAGTTTTCACTATGCATATTTAATTCTGTGTATATTGACGATGATAAATAATAACTTATTGACTATGCAGCTCACAGTAATCGGAGCCATTTCTTACTCTGCCTCGGAGACAAATATGCATACCTAACTCAGTATCGCCAAGTTTTTATCTGATGCACCATATTTAAAATTTCACATAGTTAAATCACATTTTTGTAATCTTCTAAATTGTCCTCGTAACTAATTCATTATTTACATTTGAGCAACAATAAACCCACAATACCGGAATCGGAGAAGTAGAGCAGAATACAAAAGAAAAACTGCAACACAATCGCTCAACACCAAAAGTATATTAGCGTCACAGTAGAAATAACGTAAAAGCAGCGTGTCGAATACGTTTCGGTGTCGCTTCGTTACGTGTCGTTTGGCTAACGACTGTAATAGGCGAGTGTCATTAACTGTATTAACCCTAGTGTCGCCCGTAATTCCGATGGTGAATATTGCAAGTCACTCTCGACTCACGCGCTGGGTTTGGGACAATCGCCCCTATTATGAATCTTCTCGAGATTAAGAGGCGCAGATGAGCAACATGCTTGTAAACACTTGTAAGGAAGAAAAATACTAGCTATCTATGAAACAGAAATAATGCCATTTTTAGGTTCGTTAAAAATCCACTGGGATAAAATGTTTTTATTACGAAGAATAAAGTGGCTCTAATAAATAGTTATAGAATGGTGGTATAAAACAAATAAAGTAAAATAAATCATCGACCTATTGAAAATTTTATTTATTGAATTGCAATCGTCCGTTCAAAATTTCAATTTGATAATACGATTGTTGCCTCCATATTTAATTTTGACTAATGCAATAAGATAGCTTGAAATCTAGGTGCCAACAATATAATGTGCTGAAATTTGCCGGATAGTATTGTACAATAACTTTCAAATCAAAATTATTAAATTATTGAAATGATTGCTTAAGAGGCATTATTACCTAGTAAAAAATCTTATTTACCAGTGTTAGGTAGAAATTATCTCGACAATCACCCGACATTCCAATCTAGATATTTATTCTGGCAACACCACTTCCCGATTATGAGATACGATACAGCCGTCGGCGCCTCTGATGTCTTTTTTGACAACAAAGGACTTAGTGAAATTAGTGATTTCTATTGTTTATTTAAAATAACTACGAATAAAATGTAATCTGATAGTCGTTTGTTTGAAATAGAAAGAAAGAAAAAGTTTGCCGAGTACCATCGCAACACTTAGGCATAAGCTGTAGCAAAATTTGCTAAGCATAAGTTTCGCAAATAGACTTTCTATGGTTAAACTAAACATGCATTAAACGTGAAACTAATATCGAAAGGGTTAGGCTCAACCCAGATGGCACGTCACGTAATTCCGATAAGGCTGTTGGGGCCAAATAACCGTTCATTAAATTCAATTAGGGACATTATTATATTCACTTAACTCTGTCACGAGGATGTGACGCTAAAACCCGTAAGTGAATGTTTTGTGATAGCCTGGCGGTTCGCATGTGGGCAACAGTTTTGTCTGGTTTATGAAGCTTACTGAACCGTGGTAGTCGTTTAGGACTTACTGCGAACTGGGTAAGGAGATAGGACCTAATTCTTAGTTAGTAGCATCGCTTTTTGGTAGCAAATAGATTTGACGCGTTCACTGTCCCCATACAAAAAGATTTCACAAAGTCACACGTCCAAGTACGCTTCCACTTGAAGTTGTGAACCCAGAGTGGAATCACGAGCTTCTGAAAAAGCTTCATGACCCCACATTGGGGGCACTCGGACAGGGAAGGTGTTAAGTTCACGACTCGACCTGTGAACACGGGAAAATTGTGGGTACACAAAGTAATTTTAAATTAATCCGGAATATTTCAGCAGATGGTTGAGTAAGTTTGACTGAAAGGTTTTTAAATTGGTTTTAATCAAAACGTAGTCACACCCTTAACACGTCATACTTTAAAATTTGATCACGGAAACTTTTGTCAACCATAATTTTACCAAATTAAAAACTCCTAAAAACATTTACAGGGGTGCTCAATCAAATTAACCCAACCACATGCTGCAATATCCGGACTATTTTTAAAACGCCTTGTACAGCCAATATTTATTACTTAATTATGTCATCATCATCCCACTGCAGGGCACAGGCCTCCTCTCAGAATGAGAAGGCTTGGGCCGTAGTTCCCACACGTGCCCAGTGCGGATTGGGAAGTTCACACACACGATTGAATTTCTTCACAGGTTTATACAGGTTTCCTCACGATGTTTTCCTTCACCGTAAAGCTCATGGTAAATTTCAAATGTAATTTCGCACTTAAATTCTGAAAAACTCAGAGGTGTGAAACGGGATTTGAACCCACGACCCTCTTCTTGAGAGGCCATAGGTCAAACCGCTAGGCCACCACGGCTTTTTTTTAATTATATATTTAATTATAATTATACGCCTAGTACGATCTGGGACGGCTTATTTGACTGACTGTTTTTTTCTAATTGTATTTTGTGTATACCTGGCTCTATGTATTAGTTAAATTATTAGACTGATTACATTATATATCATGCAGAATCTATGATACCTTGCTTTGATACACGAGCCCCAAAAAGTTAACTTTTGTCGTCAGGAAGAACACCTTTTGTTTTTTAGGTAAGTCCACTTGCTTGAAGAAAACAAATCCCCATTTTAGTTGTTAACCCTAAGCTAAACAGTTTCATAAATTTCGATGCTGCTAAACCGCTCTTAACCCTAAATCGAGATAAATAAAAACCAGTAAGTGTTGCAAATATTGAGTTGACCTCGTACGACAACTATATCAGCCGCAATTTAGTCCTACCAATAAGGACCGACATGGTGCCGCCAAAAAATCTTTCAACATATTTGAGCGCTTTTATTCCCTACTTGGCCAATGTTATTGTTATTACGATAACACGAAGAACACGACGACCTTTTCTCAGATTTAGTACCCACAGCACAAGTTTAGTGTAATTTTACACATAAAGCTCAACATTCTTACAGTGCCTGTAGAACATGCGATAAGTTTTATCGGCGTATTGTTGGCAGTTGTTCAGCTTTGCAAGGAACAGAGCTCAATAAAGTATGAAGAAACTGCTTCAGAATTTGTTTCACCTATTTGACGCTTCTTTGGACAGATTTCAAGGGACCCATCGACAGTTCAGACCACCGGGACAACTCGGAGAGTCGTAAACTCGCCAATATATTAATGGTAAATGTCAGCCTGGAGACGCCGACGGGCGTTTTGCATATGATTAGTAAGATGATGCTAAGAAATCTGACAAGTTTGTGGAACCACTTTGCCACGTACGTGGGAATGCACTTGCCGACTTGCTCAGCATACTTTTTAACTGTCATCATTATCCCAGCCTATATACTTCGCACTGGGGGACACAAGCCTCCTCTCAGAATAAGAGGGCTTGGGCCGTAGTTCCCACGCGGGCCCAGTGGAGATTGGGAACTTCTCACACACTATCGAATTTCTTCTCGGGTGTGTGTTCCCTTACGTTGTTTCTTTCACCGCACAGTAAAGCTCAAAGTAAATCTCTAGCCTGAGCTACTCACGACCCTCTGCTTGAGAGACCATACGTAAAACTAGGTACTAGGCCACCATGGTTTTTTAACTTTACGACTTTTGTATCTTTTTGGCCTAACTTTATTTCATTAAGAAATTCCACGGAACGTTTCCACAGGAAAAACTAATTATCGTATCAGCGCCGTCGAAGGTCGTCGTATGTCACAAAGTAAACGGTTTGACAAACAATAAGAGCTATTTTTGGAACAGAGAGAGAAAAGCTAAAGGTTCGTCGTAAGTTCACGTAATGTTTTAATCTACGAGTATTTTGAAGGCAAGCGTGATAAGGACAATGTTTACTTTGAGAGACGACAGAAGTTAAAGCATTTTAGAAAACTTTGTTTTAGATTTGTTGAAATTCAAATTATTGATTGTATGCTTAGAGACTTCCCAGTTTGGCGTCATTGATCAATTAATTAATTTCTTACCTGAGATTTAATTTTGATTCCTAGTTTACAAGTAAAACAAAGGTTTCTTATAATGTAGACTTATTAAGGAAAATCTAATATATAAAATTCTCGTGTCGCGGTGTTTGTTACCAAACTCCTCCGAAATGGCTCGACCGATTCTCATGTAATTTTGTATGCATACCTATCGGGTAGGTCTGGGAATCGGTCAACATCTATTTTTTATACCCCTATTATTCTTTGCAAACGGAGTCGCGGGCAACAGTTAGTAAACATATAAATATTATTATTATTTTTTCTCTTTTCCTTTTTATATCAAAAATATACTTACTTTAAATTAAACTGTTATCTCCAGGAATCCAAATGTAATTTCAAGAAATTAGTTAATTTTAATTAATTTTGGAGTCATATCTAAAATGTTGCGAACAATGACGACCGGATAACTCAGTGGTTAGAAAACCAGACTACGATGCTTGAGGTCCCGGGTTCGATTCCCGGTCGGGGCAGATAGGTATTTGTGTGAAAATAGGAATATCTGTGCTCGAGTCTTGGAAGTTTAATATGTATTTATCTAAATAATTATGTTTATCCGTTGTCTAGTACCCATAGTACCTAAAAGCTTTGCTTAGTTTGGGACTAGGTCAATTGGTGTTAATCGTCCCATAATTTGTTTATTTATTTAATTAGCGTCATTAATCTACCCGATCCCTGCTTATATTTTTATGATACTACTACTACCGAGCCTTAATCACAGAAAATAACCTTGTTCAAAATGGCCTCAGCTGTATTTTCGAAATGATGACAGTTCAGTCTACTTGTGACCAGGGACTGTGCCATACAGCCAAAACGTCAAGGTAATTTTAAACAATTGTTTGCGCTATTTAGTCTAAGGAGTTGTATTAGCAGAGTAAAAATAGCGAATGTTTAGTAAAAATGTCGTATGTTACAACATATTTGTTTTTTTTTTTGTTTCTTTTGCTCATTCCATAAAATGTATTAAATAGCTGTAAGTTCTCATGTAAGTGAGTTGTAAAATTCTTAATGGGAATAAAGAATCTTAAACCTTAAACCTATTTAAAGGTATCGTATCGCAGTTTAAAACTTACCTCAGTTTTCATGGCATCGTCAATCAAAAAGTAACTCAATATCAAGGAAATACTACTGCAGGCGGCGACATAAATCATTGCTGGTACACCTATACAATAGGCAAGTCGTCAATTTATAGGAATGAATTATTTCAACTGGTTTAGTATTAGTGCTAGTTTCTAACATCCATTTGAGCGAGAATCGACAAAATGACTAACAAACTTAAACGAGACAAACGGCAAACGGCTTTATGTATTTGTTTAAAAAAATCTTCTTTGGGTACTATTCGAGTATGAATGGATAGCAGTCAGTGACAAGCGAGCATAAAGCAAATATACTCGCGATACATTCATTATCCTTCTTATACCTTTGCACATCAAGCCAATTAAATTGTTAACCAACCAAGAATAATAAAATAAAGGATTTTCTAGCAAGTACCAAAGAAAAAAACACATTTATTTACTGTACAGTTCGTTTTTGTGGTTTTTATAGTTATTCGATCTACTTTTGTTATACACCGGGTTTTTTTTTCGTTCATTTCGATGCATTTCTTTGGTACGCTCCCAGAAACTACCAACCAGTAGTAAATAGTTCGAATAATAAGCAGTCTGAAAGTGTCAGTCACGATTTCACATAGCACATACATACAATTGCTTTCCCCTGAATTTAAACTTTTTTATTTTTTATATAAAACTTTGTGGATTTGAGTAGTTTCTGTGTGGTTTTCGTAACTTTTTTTAATTACACAAATATAAGAAATATAAGGGTAAAAGAGTCAATATTTGTACTTAGTGCTTAAAAATAATAAATTCCGCTCAACTTTTAGTGATTAATAGTTTGTCTAAATTGAAATCCATGTATCGTGTAAAACGTACATTGAATGAATTCACATGGGTATTCGATAAAACGGTACCAAATACCGGCGTTCATACGGTACTTGACCGATAATTGTCGTTTCAAATTACCCCGATCGTGGATCGCACAGCACAATCGATTGCATGCCCATTGCCCCGGCGGACAATTAAAAAAACTCAATCATAAATTCACAGAAACTGACCAAAATATTATTTCCCACGGCTTCCAAAATCACTATCATATTGTACTATTCATTATTATGGTCAACGATTATATCGTACAGCGATCCGTCTTTAATTTTTATCGGTCAATTTTAACAATTCTGTGATTTCCTTGAGAAAAATGCGTGATGAATTTATATACCTAACCTACCACTCAATAATTAAACGGCAAAATAATAGCCAGTGAAATTATAATTAATGTTAAAAAAAAAACATAATGAAATGAATCTCGAACTTGGTAATATTAGGAGTTACCACAGAGCGCCGGCAGCTAGGAAACTAATTTCATGGTTCACACAACTGTAAAAACCTGATCGATCAAATGAGAACATCTGCTGAAAATTGTTTAAAATTATAAAAAAGGCACTCATCGTGTAACTTAAATAGGAGCTATCCATTCAAAGCGGCAACAATAGAGCTTCCTTCATTGGCACACTGACGGTTGATTACGACTTTAGTACGTACCGTTTGCATAGAAAATTTTTCAAATTGATTTATTTTGACATATTTTGCATATATTGGTGAATCGTAGATAGAGACTTAGAGAGATAGAAGTTATTAAGCATGTCATTGTGTTTTATTTTTATGAGTATGAAGACAATGGTTAAGAATTAACTAATTCTGAGTTAGTAGTGAGTTTATTTTATTGGTTTTGCTATCTTTACTTTCCCGTGACTTATAGAGGCTCCATTTGCATTGACAATATTTTTGAACCCAGTCATGAGGACGAGTATGCGAATAGCTTTAAATAGGTTAAAGATACCGCAAAAATCACAACTTTATTTTGTAGGCGCTATCCAAATCGATCGGTCACACACTAAAATTTTACTTCAAACAGTAGCCAAGTACATATATCAGTGGAACAAATTTTATTTTCTATCCTTACAAACCTCACCCATACACACCACGTATATGACGAGCATAACTAGTTAATTTCCTTTGTGACAAAGGCCGTCTCGGCGGGATGGATGCGTGAAAATCGCAATGCGTTACGGTGTGCCACGCACCCGACCGGGTGCATGTAGCCTCACTGTCTAGGGCCTAAAAAGCATCTTAGCTGGCCGTAATTGACCTTAGGAATTAAACCTTTGCGCAGTATTTCCTATAACTGGTGTGAGGCGGCCTAGACGCAATCAGGCACTGGTTTACTTGTTTGAAAAGAGAATTTGTTGGTCTTCTTTAACTTGCTGCTTCATTATACACCTATTACGTAATCGCAACCTTGTTACCAGCTTATTCAAGTGAATGTAAGATAACCCTTTGGCGATTGGTATGGAATAGTATTAGAGGTGATGTAAGTCGAAGTTGTGTGCTTCATGTCTTTAACCCTTTTTAAGTATTAGGGTTATTACTGGGACACCGCTGTCTGTCCGTCGGTCCGTTTTAGAGACACTTTAAATTCAACTAGAAATTAAGATTATGTATTACTTAATGTGGCCGCTATAACAACAAATACTAAAAATAACATACAATTAAAGGGGGTTGTCATACAAGAAACGTGCTTTTTTTCAGCGTTTATAACCCGATCTTTATACTTAATGGCATTAATTTAACTAAATATTTATCTATCTTGTTTTTTACTGAATTATTTTTAAAACATAGTCCCTACAAAGATCCACAACCCTTTATGGAATTACGGTCCGACTCGTAGACTGATTTTTTTAACATCTTCACGAAGGTCTAGGTCTTTTTACAAGTCTCGGAGAAGCCGCCGCAATGTCTGCGTGTGGACCTCCGGCCGGCGCATGCGTTCCCGGAATACAGCCACAATTAATAGCGACACAAACTATTTCCGGTAAACCGAAACAAATCATAATTACTCCTCCGGGTTTGCTCTTACGCGTCCCCCTTTGATGTTTTTATTTAAAATCCCGGTTACGGCCAACTTAAAACAAATAGGACGGCTCACGACCGATTATACGTTTGCGTTAAAACGATTCGAAACGGTGATAGCTTTCTTGAATTTTGCGTGTGACCGTTTCTTTCTGTGTGGTCTAGCCGCTTGTTTGTTTTAGGAATTACAGTTTTTATTGTTTACGTTGGGGTGTCAAAATAGCATAATTCGGAAGGAAGTGAGGATTAGTAATTATCTACCGTATTATGAAACGTATACCACAAGTTTTACTCGTTAATCTACATAACAATCACAGTGTAATTTTGAACATAATAGTGTACTAGTACAAGTTTAACCAGATTTTTATTTAACTCTTTGTTTTATTCTTTGTCATAGGTAGTTACAGAGCATATTAGTTTACCTACTTAATAAGCTAAAATATACTAATGGCTACTTGTTAGAAAAGAAAAGTATAGATTTAGTCATTAAACCCGGTTTGAGCTAAACAGTTACATACATTTTTGACACCACTAAACTGAACTTAACTGACCATGAGTATCAAAAAGTGCACATTATATGTATTATGGAACCGATGTATTGTTAGGTATCCAAATTATAGTCCATTATTTCCCTCCATAGGTGGCTGGCGCGTATTTTGGGTGCAGACAGCCGCGTACAGTCGGGCGCAGATGCGACATCCGTCGGTCCCACGTGGAAATCGATTTTCCACGGTACGGCAGCTGGCGCGAGCGACAACTATAAACCAAACGCCTAATTCACCTTAATTAAATACCCGCACACCTTGAGATCGGGGAGTAAGGTTGATAATTGAATGAGTTTTTACGAAAGGGTGTGTTGTATTAAAATTTGCTGCGGCATTATGTACTATGAACGTCAAAAGTTCCTTTGTTGATACTTTTAATGTTTCGCACATTGTTGGTCGGAGACGCGGACCCACCGCGTTTGATCCGATTGCTGAGGTTATTTATGATTATTAGAATAGCGTGCCGATGGCGAGTAATTAATTTTTAACGTTCAATTCTTTATTGTAATGTCCCGAAATTGATGATCGTAATGTATTAGATATTAATGCTTCGACTTTGGATTTTGCTTTGGATTTATTTGTACCGGTTGTATTAATTGATTGGTGTTATGTTTCAAAAGTAATTGAATCTGTGTATATTATGTTTAAACTATGTATGTGGGCTATATAAATCTCTTACTCTCTTTTTTAACGTGACTGTGATAAAATGGCATCCAAGATTCTTTTCGATAATTCAGACCTGAAAAAAATAAAGATAAATAAATTTAAAAATTCGTATTCAAGGCAGTTATTTATTAGTAACTCCAGACTCTGATCAATTTGAGTAACTAAGACACACTATCCCTACTCCGCAGACACCTGATATGAAAACCAAAGCAAAAGTCAAAAGGAATGTGTTTGCATTCTCAAGTAAATTACTTATCTTTCGACTGAGATAGCAAGTTTTAGATGATTTTCTTGATAATTTGAAAGAAAATGTATTTAATAAAATCAGATTATTCGTATTAAGAGCATGCTGATACACTTTGAAACCTTTTCATTGTCAAAATTAACCACATAATAGTTAAAATTACATTCTTATATTGTTATGGATGTTCATTTAATGTTTAATTACATTGTACAACTTCACAGGTTGTTCACAACTCTGTTTAAGTACCTAGGTACTTTTACTTATATAGTATGTGTACTAGTACATATTGCTCTTTAGTAACCGACTGCTGTATAATTCCTTAAAGCTTTAAGTTCTTTGTTGTATTGGACAACAAAGCGGAAATAATGTATAAATGTCACGAGCTTCTTACTATCTTTAGCTAAGCCCATTACACCCGCGCTAAAATACGCGGAACATCTACTTTTCCCTTTCGCATCCAGTGCTTGGAATCTCTTTATCAACAGATAGTAAAAATCCTTCTTCATCAAAAGCCGGAGATTCGTGACGCTATACAGAAGGTATCTTTTGATATTACGGTAAAACAACAACATCACACAACTTTTACGCTCACCGTAAATATTTCGTCGACAGTAATATTGAATTGGTTCTTTTTTTTGCTTATAATATAGGTATTTGTCAAATTTGTTTTGGTGTAGGTATAAAACGTGAGAGTGCCATTTCATTCAAGGCCGGCAACGCACCAACAGTTCCAGTAGGTAGTGCTGTAGGAGTCTATGGCACTTAATATCAGGGAAACCATAAAATCAAAATCATTTTAAAAAAATATACTTAAATGCCTTCTCTGCCAGTAAACTTTTACTTACCTACTTATTCTTTTTGAAATATGTGTGGCTAATTGTATGATATTTTTAATCGTAAGGTGTTTAGTGGAAATTATATATTTAATGTTATATTATGACGAAAATGAACCTGGGATAAACGGAACAGATACGTATCTCCTGTGTACTTTACAGACTAATTGTTATTTAACTGCAATCGCTCGAACTACGCCAATATCGACGATATAAAACTTTTAATAGTTCCGCAAATTTATGTCTCCGGCTTTGTGTCGAAGTTTTATGATTAATCATGCATTGTAGCGAGAAGAATTTTAATTAAACTTCGATATTCTTCAAAGTTGAAAAAAAGATAAGCAAGTTTATGGAACATCGCTTGATTGACGAGCGGCCGGCGCTGCGCGGAAAGACGGATTGCAACCGTTCGTCTCCGAAACGTCCAGCTTTGATTGGTTATTCCCATGTGTAATACTAGTAGCCTCTTTAACAAAGATCTCAGCATAATGGCTTGCTTGCTCAAGTGCTCTTTTCCAAACGTCAATTTTAGTTGAAATGAGAACGGCACAGCGCTCGCGATCCATCATTGTCCAGGCAAGGTCGCCCATAGAAAACAAAACAAAGGCTTATTCGACGAAATGAATAGGAAACTAGTAAAAATGCCATTTACCGTTTATTATTTGAGTTTCTTTGACGTACACACTTGAAATAATAACCGAATCGATTGTGAATATAATGCCTGCCTAATATTTAAATAATACCTACTTATTAAAAAAAAACTATTTTATACCTAAGATTTTATGTTGAAGAGGTCCTTACTTACTATTATCGTCCCTACCCTATATACGTCTAGCTGCAGGGCAATTTCAAATGTAATTTCGCACGTAAAATTCAAAAACTCAGATGTGCGAGCCCGGGATCGATCAAACCCACGACCCTGTTTGAGAGGCCATAATTCAAACCACTAGGCTTGTTTATTTACAGACTTAAAATAAACAAATGACAATTATTTTAGATTATTAATCCTATCTACTTGGAAAAACAGTTTTACAAACCATAAAAGTAGCTACTACTTAAAAATAAATAAAGATCGTGCTCCTAACAACCGAAGCTTTCTTACACCCGCATAACCCACGTTTCGTTCTAATCCTATTAAAGGCGAGACTATTGATTGTGCACGAAAAATTAGACTTGACATAATTAGGCATATGACATGAATTCACCGGCTATCACAATGGAACAAACGAAGCATAGAATTATGATATGACGCGCGTTAGCTGCGTGTCGGTGCTCTATGCCACATGATGTGACCGCTCAATCCGCGGCAGCCACTGAATACCTGGAGCTAATCAGCATTTCTACACCCATTTTTAACACTTAATTTTACACGTATCTTACCATTATGCGTCTGATTTTACGGGTGGTCGGTACGTTCAATCTTGTGAGGGAAATTGTAGCGTGCTGCCGTGCTTAATTGAATTAACGCTTTGCGACATTGTTGGGTTTTTAATCACGTTTATAATGTGTTTTGTGCTTTAATCATGGTAAATTATTTTGATCAACAAACTCTTTAATTTGAAATTTGCAACGCAAACTTTAGCATTCTGCCTTGTATTTTGCTGCTAACTCACTTACTCGGAGTTCCCAATTACGTAAGTATTTAATTAGCGTTTCAGATAGCTTAGTTTGTCATGTAGTCATGATTGATTCATTATACAAGCCTAAAAGCTTATACAGTTAGTATTTAGACACATTTACACTTTCTTTTATAATTATGGCCATTTTACTGTTTAATAATTCCAGGGATCATAATGGCCGACCCTTATATTAAAAGGCTTTAAAATTAAGTGCTCTGTATGTGGGCACGTAGGTACCTATGTAGCCCTTTTATGTCCTTTGCTACTTAAGTCAAAGTACTTATAAAACGATAAGTCGATCGTCAAAATACTTTCGTACTTGAGGGGAAATGGAGGGAAATAATTACTGAATTCTGTTACGTTTAACTTTTATTGTTACCTGTAACAAACCTTTCAGCGTAACATTGTTGTATTGGACAAATTTTGGCCCCGTGACTAGTTCTGTAAAAAAAGATGACGAAAATGATATTTTGAAAAACAACATCTTTATCATATTTAAACTATGACTATGAATAAGCCAATTCAAGCAAGACTGTATTTTAACCCTTTCAACGCCGCGCCGCGACAAAACGTAAACCTGCTTTGAATCTTATGTCATTGTGTCAAGATCACTTTGACACTGTACTTTGTGACCTATACGTGTCGTTAGCGTTGAAAAGGTTAAAATGGTTATTTCATTAATGGTGTAATCTAGCGACATTTTTGGCTGTCTGAAAACCCTTATTGTCTCAAATAATTTCAAAAATTAAAACCTAAAAGAAAGAGACACAGTGAAACTGCTAGTTTAATCCAACCGGCCACCGCATCTATTTACCGTCTATCCTTACACATCATATCATCTACAAGTATGGCATAGATTCTAAGCAATTCATCTTATTAGGGCTTTGCAATAAGTGGTATAAAAGAGATTTAAAGTTCCAGCAAAACGATGGAACATCCCATTAATCAAGCCGGATAAACAGACAAAGTCTTTATAAAGAATACACTCTCTACCCGGCCGCCGGACTGACGACCCGCATATCTCATTCACGTAGCCCCTAACAATCTTTTACTCGTTGTTAGTAACATTGTTTCAAAACAAGCATATCTTTCTGACAAAATATCGAATATGTTTCTACAGAAAAATGATGCAGTGTATGATGCACTTCAAATTTCTAATATATATATATATATATATATTCTCTAATATATATATATATACATGGTTGGTTTCAGTCAAATACGTGTATCTTCTCGAGGATGTCAATTAGTGTCGTGAGAGAGCTTTGGTGAGCTTTTGTGGCCTACTTTGTAACTATGTAATATTTTCAAATTCTAAAAACGATTAAAATTATTCTCTGAAATATGACAATATTGCTTATTATCAAATCACATAGATGCAATGGCGACGAAAACCAGACAACGAATAAGCATAATGATACGCAACGATTGTTTCCCACAATCACGCCACGCTATCGAGGTTTGGCAATATTCATATCCATAATAAAACAATAATGGCCACTACGTAATTCCACACGTGAATCTTCATGCTCGTAAGTCGTATGTTAAACGACGCGTGAAATCATAAGAGCCCGAATATTCTGGATAAGTAGTACAATAAATGCCGAATGTGAATTGCTCAACTGCATGAATGATCATTAAGGTAAATGCTGAAGAGAATGCAATATATAGATTAATGCATGAAAAACAATTACAACCATGAAATAGGCATGAGCAGTGAAGTCATTGAATACATCATCTGGCTGTGTTTATGGATATGCAGTGCTACAAGTGTGATGTGAAAAGTATTACAAAATAAGTGAAAACACAGCTAGGATGTGTCCTAAAGCCTGGCTTATACCTACATGAGGCTTGAGATGTTTTTTTAATATTATTATGCATTAAAATCCTTGCCCAGAATAAACCGATCTGTAATATCATACTTCAGCACAGTCTTTGCTTGATACGAAAGTAAGAAAGTCCTTGAAAGAAAACATTTTCCTGCTCAAAGCATGGTCTGCAAAGGCTACCTCTGATCCGGGAAGCTTCAGATTCTTTATAGAAATTGTGCATTGTCGTACGAAGGAAATTGAAAATAGGAAGTGAACAAGTTAGCTATGAAGTATCTTTTTGTAATTATTTTTTCAACTTCATTTTTTATTACTTTTACGGTCATCCCGTGAAATCATATATTTCATACTAAATACAAACTGAAATATAGATGCACAGAAAAAAACCCAGAAAAAAGTGGAACGGAATGCTGAAGACCTGGGTTCGATTCCCAGCATTGGTCTTTTTTTCTGGGGTTTTTTCTGTGCATCTATATTTCAGTTTGTATTTAGTATGAAATATATGATTTCACGGGATGACCGTAAAAGTAATAAAAAATGAAGTTGAAAAATAATTACAAAAAGATACTTCATAGCTAACTTGTTTAAAGTTGCACAGTAGCGCCATCTCTTGTCCAGGTGAGCGGTTAGTTCCGAAGGAGTGTTAAAATCTCTCGATAGAGGGTGTAACATAGACGTGCGCTTGTCACTGCATAAAGTGATGATTTAGCAGACTGAAATGTATGATGTATAGGAAAGATTCGTGTCTAATCTCTAGACCAGTGGTGGTGTAGGGGTATGGCACACGACACGGAATGCTGAGGACCTGGGTTCGATTCCCAGCATTGGTCTTTTTTTCTGGGGTTTTTTCTGTGCATCTATATTTCAGTTTGTATTTAGTATGAAAAATAGGAAGTGACTCTCGTGCTAACAATATGTAGGTACTCCCAAAGAGTACAATATGACTGAACTAAATGCAAGTAAATTGAAAAAAGCTATAGAACAGTGATGTGACTGTATGGCTGACTGACATCGCACTACCTAAACCATTGGAGTCTTGAAATTTGACAGGATTAGGTTACCTGGAATGAATATCATAGAGGTGTACTAAATTAAAGTTTTTTTTAATTAATTAAGATCTGATTGGGATCTGGCATATTTTTTAATTCCCCACGGGACAAAAGTCGTGGGTATAAGTTAGTTATTCATAAAATCAAAGAAAATATCATACATTACTAATGTTCTTCCACGTGAATTTTTAGCAAAGTATCTCTACCTTACACTCGTAAACACATATATCCTGCTGCAATTTTTTTTTACCACAAATTCACTGTTTTTGGGAGTAGGAAAGTGGACAGTTTTCAAAATTTACTCTTTGACTAAACAACTCTCATTAGTCACATATTCCAACGTGTTTCGCTCTAACAATTCATTATTAAGTTTTAATTTGTCTCTTATAATATCTTTTTAATTAGCTGCTACTTCTTTGTAACAAATATGTATACAGAGATCAACTACGCTACGTGCCGTGTTTAATATTAATGTAAGACCTCGACTCTAAATATTTTGCCCTTATTAACCCGAATTAAAATTACATAGGTACACAACTTGATTAAACATCTGCCGTAACATTTTCGTGGAATCCAATTAACTAACACAAATCTATTTTGAGTTAGGAATTCTAATACCAATATTTACCCCCGTCATAATTAAATTACTAAAGTGGAATGATATTCCCGCCATTTAATATAAGTTTCACGAACCGTATAAAAATATCACCCCTGCCAACAAGCCATGGCGGAATCGCCATCACCCTACAACTAGTAACCCCATGACAAACATAAATAGTGAAAAGTAAATAAATGAGCATCAGTGCCCTGATTATTTCGTTCCCCTGCGTTCACGCGGCCATTTTGAATTTCTATTTTTTTTTATATCCATAAACGTTATGGATATAATAAATGAGATATGCACTTATTACAAAGATAAAAAGTATTTATTTACATGGGGGACTTTTATTGGTTGAACAGCGTTACAACGAATCGCAAGTTGTCATATATTTTTTCCTAGTCTGTTTTAAATTTTAATTTTATATTATTACAGTTACTTACTTACTATTTAAAATTTTGCCCCAATATCCGACTTTCCGCAATTCACACGACCTTACCCAATTTAGGCTATTATAGGTAGGTATCTATGCAATGCACCCTTCTTCGACATTGACATTGAAAAGGGAAGGTCGGTTGCCGATCCAACAGGATCAATGGCATTTCCGGCGATTCCTTTTCCAATAAATACATAACGGAAGTTTGTATGATTTTTACAGCTCTGATTCAAAAAAAATAGTTTTAGTCGATTCCCATTTTTATATCGAGACAGTTCGATTTTGTTTATTTGTACATGTTTTGTACCTAGTACTCGTATTGTGTTACATAGATGTTGAGTATAGATACTTAATAATAAGCATTTTTTAATTGAATAATGATCAATTTTAGTTTCAGTGTATCTTATCAGAAATGGAAAAATCCTAGAACCTGGGCAATTAAAATGATCGCTACCAGCATAACGCTCTTAAAGGTAGCCATTACCTCCTCACCATTCATCAGAAGCTTAACAACCGTCATTAATTTTTCAATTTCTACACATTAAGCGACCGTTTGAACAATAATTTTCCACAATCTACCAAGCAAAGGCATACTCAAGACGCGAGGCTCGTTTCATTTCCGCTGCAGACCGCCCTGTAATAACTGAAATGCTTACCGTTTAAAGCTTAGAGCTTGGCTAACGACTTACTTACACTCTCCCTCTAAATTTTATTTTCTTGAGAGTTTAATGAGCGCGGAGCCGCTGTAAAACGGTGCTTAGATAACATTATTTGAACATAGATTTGTTTTCCTGATATTAGTAGCCCCTACTAGCTAAAATTTAACTTAGTTTGCTTATTGCCCGATCGATAAAAATCAATTTTAGGAAATTTAAATATGGTATAGTTCGAACTAAAAGGATTCTAACCTAAACTTAAAATTTACGGTTAAGTCAATTTTGCATGAAGTTTTAATACAAATATAATAAAATAAACACTTTTCTTCTGTTATAATGAAGGACGATTTAATTGACTTATAGTTAAATTTCATTAAAATTATATGTACTTTCAGAAAAACACGGACACTTTTTGAAATTCAAGAACTCCTTGTCTTTTTCACTTAGCAATTTATTTAATTAAATTAAGTTACTTCAGTTACCAAGATTTTTTCGACTTGCCGTACATTTGGACGTTTACTGTTATCACTAAGTAGGGACATAGTATAAAACAAAGTCGCTTCCCGCTGTCTGCCTGTCCCTATGTATGCTTAGATCTTTAAAACTACGCAACGTATTTTGATGCGGTTTTTTTAATAGATAAAGTGATTCAAGAGGAAAGTTTATATGTATAATACAAGCATAATTGCACCCGTGCGAAGCCGGGGCAGGTCGCTAGTAATTTATATTCGTAAAATATCCAAACATCTTCACATACTTTTTCATACACATACAAATTACGGGCTGCATAACTACGCAAGAAATTCACATTTAAATACAAATAAAACAAATCAAATGCTGCTCCTCCTGTCTCACGCCACAGTGACGTGGTATTATCACAATCTGTGGTATAATATTGTAGGTAGAGTTCACACAGACTAGAAAAACTAAAAAAAACCGGCCAAGTGCGAATTGGACTCGCGCACCGAGGGTTCCGTACAAATTTATTTGTATCTATGAACATCCAGTCTTAGAAGACCCCTATAAATGGCTGTATCTTTTGATTGCGTTGGCTTAGAAGTTTGAATTTTTCACAGCTCCAAGGGACAGTAGACCTGAGTATTTGATATAAATTTCACCTCCACGCGTTCCTGAGAAAAAGGGTCTTGACAGACGGACGGATGGACAACAAAGTGATCCTATAAGGGTTCCGTTTTTTCCTTTTGAGGTACGGAACCCTAAAAAACTAGGTTACGAGCAACTTTATGAAGAATAAGTAATAATAATAAGTACCTAAACTACTTAAAACCAATGAAAGCAGTCTTAGATATTTTCTTAATTTATGGTCTAATTATACATTTTCTCTCAATTTACATCCCCTTGTATACGAGCTATAGGTACTTTATTGTCACATGTCGTATATTATTGGCAGATCCTTTAAACTTCTAATAGTATTACCTGTCTTGAGAAACAGCTCACAATGGCCGAGCACTTCACAGCTATTACGATACACCCCGCTTCCATTCATAAATGTGACGCCACACACAAAGACTCGAACATAAACGTCACGGCGATGTTTTTTCAAAAATCGAACGGTCTTCATTTTATTTCTTCTCTGCCAGTATTTGATGCATTAGGCTCGAATTAGTCGGCCAGTTCTTTCATATAATGTACAGTTCTTTTGATGGTATCTGTTGCATTCACAAGGTGACAAAGTAGTAACGCCCATTGCTTGTGTGTGGCGGAGCTTGGGTGGCTCTGAGAAAACTTGGAGAACGTCTGTCGAACAATTTCATAACCTAGTTTGAAAAAAAAATGAGCTCGTTCCTCTTTACAGAAAATTCTTCCCATTTCTTCAGATCTGAGCATCAACAAATTTGCGTCTATTATGTAGAATTTTAATTTAGTCACTATCAAAGTCAGGAACTTGATGATCCCATGTTAGTGTTAAGTAATACAAAGCGGACCTTGTTATCAACAAAATTAATTCTAAGTTATCTTTAATCTAAGTAACTTGGAATTTGTATTAATTTATATTAAATAGTGAAATTTTTATAAGGTGGTAAATTACTGAATGTTTAAATCATCGTCCCAGCCTATATACGTCCCACTGTAGAGCACAGGCCTCCTCTCAGAATAAGAGGGGTTTGGCCGTAGTTCTCACGCGGGCCCAGTGCGGATTGGGAACTTCACACACACCATTGAATTTCTCCGCAGGTGTAAGCAGGATTCCTCACTATGTTTTCCTGCACCATAAAGCTCATGGTAAATTTCAAATTTATTTGTAAAAAAACTCCGAAGTCCGAGCGCGGATTTGAACCCACGACACTGAGAGGGCATAGGAGGTTGTTACTGTAAAATACAACCCTGTTTACTACTTTCACGGAATCTTGCAACCGTTCCACCGATACTTAGGTTCAATTGATATCTCAAATACGTGACATAATTTAACACAAATACTTACCAAGAAACACCCTTCACGCTTAAAACAGAAAATTCCAAAACTCAATTACTCGGCCACAGAAATGGCTTCAAATTGTTACCTCTTCATTTACTGAGCGTGAAATATTATTCGTTAATGTGAGGCTAACCACACAATTTGGGACCTCATGCAGTCTGTAGAACAAAAGTCATGGTTACTGTTCAGTAGCAAGTAAACCCCCGTGATGCCAGTGCGTTGTATCAAAACCACAAACAAGGCTATTGAGACCAGTGTCCTTTGGATCGCATTGTTTTGTTGACCATAGAAACTTGTACTCTGCATTGTTGAAAACCAAACTATGATGTTACCCGTGGGTGGCTTAGTTCGATATGTAAAGGCTTCACCCAAACGATGACAGATTTGCAACCTGTTATTGATTGCTTCCTCAACACAATGAATGTAAATGATGGAGATGTCTGCTACTGTGGAGACCGGACTTAGAATATGTAGCTGTGAGGAGTTAAAATATTTATTTACAAAGTATTGGAAAATTTTGTACGCTTACTTGAAAATGAAGAAATACCACCGCGTGCGTTAAATGGACTTACTTTCAGAGATACGAACTTTCCAACCTAGAAAAGTTTCACACGTTTAACACGACTTGGCAAAACAAATAAATTATGATAATCTTAGACTTATACATACATTATACTTAGATATTACCGAAATGTAGATGACACAATAAAAACAATGCTTCTCTCTCTCTCTTTCTCTCTCTCTCTCTCTTTAAAATTAGTCAGTGTGAAACGATCTTAGAAAAAAAAATTAAATCTTTGTAATTCATTTGTCTGTGAATTTATATGTTTGGCTGTCTTGTCTAATTAGGAGCTTAAACATATTGTAGTTAATTTGATTGACTTTGATTTTCGATATTCTGTAGTGTATTTTTTTTTCCTTGACTACGGAATCTTTGGTACGCAAGTCCGACTTCCACATAGCCGGCTTTTTTTAAACTATGTACCTATACTTGATGAAAACACAAATGAATGAGCAAATTAACTTCGACATTTTAGAATCTGAATGTTGCAAAAACTCTTCGTAAATAGGACCAGACATAATTTGCAATTGCTAACATTTTTAATGCTGTTCGTTAATTTGTGTGGTAAATATTTGCACTTATTTAATGAGTAATCATGACTTCCTACCCTATGGTGCTGAAGAAATAAGCGCAGTACGCATCTTTTGTGACGACCACAATGAACGTTTATTGTTTATTTAACGACATCAACAGTGGGTTTATTAAGGCCAGCGTTTATGTTTCGAAAATTTACTCTGGAAACAGGGCGCAGACATTTTAAGTCTGTCTTCAACAGTCAGCCATTAAATTCCCGAGATACTGTTTTCCTTCACAAATAATTTATATCACAGCTCAAGTTTAAAAATCACAAAAATATTACCTCACCCTATTGACATTATATATAAGAAAAAAATAGACTAGATCATGTACAATACAACACAATGCAATAGATTAAATACAATAACTCTTTATTGTATCCCACATAATAAACAGTTTAATGCAATTACATTAATCCGTTGCACGATCGACGACTTTTTTGGGTCATTTTGTGTAAGTAGTGAACGAAACTAGTAACTAAAATTGGCAATTGGGTCTGTTTGTCTATCTGTCGGTCTGTCTGTTACCTTTTCACGTTTAGTCTGCAGAACCAACTTAGAAGAAGAAGGGACATAGGATAGTTTTATTTTAGTATTAAATTGAAATCCGTAAATTTTATAAAATGGAATGCAATGTTACACCGTTATTATTTAAACATATTATTTTTCACAATTGAATACTCAGGATCCTCTTGTTTTGTCTATTAAATTATTTAAAGTCTGTGAAATTTTAAAGGACAATAATCACAAGAAATTTAATAATTGTAAAGGCAATAGCTACTCGTAAGTAGACTTTTGTGAATGTTCCGGGAACGTTGACGGTTGTAAATCTACTTAATTGCCTGTAATTTCGTTCAAACACTTTAAGGGTTCCGTATGGACAAATTAACCCTCCCAGTTACATTTGTTCTAAATTAATTATGATTTCTAAAACTACTTTTCATTCATGGTCTTGGGTGTTTAATATGTATTTAAGTATGTATCTATCTATATAAGTATGTTTATCCGTTGCCTAGTACCCATAACACAAGCTTTGCTAAGCTTACTTTGGGACTAGGTCAATTGGTGTGAATTGTCCTGTGATATTTATTTATTTTATTTATTTATTTATTTATTCATATTATTTTTATGAGTACCTAAATAGACCTAAAACTGCGCTGTAGGGTTTGTAGGCATTCCAGTAATCAACAATTAGACGTTGTAGATTGTCAATTAAATTCCCTATTTTTGCTTTTCTTTACGGTTTTCTTGTTACGTGAAACACGTGTTACGGAATGGTGAGGCACTGGTTTATTTTCCCACTCTTAGCTATAAATCTAGTTTTGGTTTACTTTAGAAAAAATAATGTTATATTTGTCCGTTAAATAACTAAATTGAGATGCGTTTGATGGCAAGCCGTAACCAAAATACTGGTTTTTTTCCTTCAAAAAGTGACGCAGTCACCAGTAAAAGTTTGCAACATGATTAACTCACGTAAACTCAAAGTTGTAGCCACTCAGATACTCATTTTGCATTTAATTTTATTGGGATTTATTGACAAGTGATATCAAATTATGTAATAGTTTATTATTACTAAATTTAGACATTATTTAATTTATGTTTTAAGGAATAGATTGGATTTAAAAAATATGTATACATGGGAACCATACTTCCAAAAAGCACACGAGCTGTTATTAATACCAAACTGAACCCACCTCCCAAACATAAGCACTGGCTTGACACTCTTGCTCAAAATTTTAGGGTGCTACCTCCTGCGGCTTCGGGAGCCCAGTCAGTAAAACAATAAAATCGCCTGCCATACTGTTACTTGCATTGTATGCCCAACGATCCGCCCTAACTGCTAGCCTTTTGTTTCACCATGACAAACGAAGACATTGGATAATGGTGTCTGCTTGTTGGCAGCCTTTTTAAAAAACAATTGATTAGCGTTGATGGATATTCTAATCCGAAAAAGCAGTATCGGAGGTACGGTTGCATTATCCATAATTTATTGAATCCGTGGTCTAGCATCAGGTAGCATAACTAGTGAACGGTTACGATACTCTGAGGATGAGCTCTAATTGAGTTCGAAACGCATATCAGTGAAGTTTGGTGGTAGTGATAGTTGAATTTGTGCTTCTTCGTACAGTGTGGTGGTGTAGTATCTGCATAAATGTAGCTATCATACTCGTAATTTCAATTGTTTCAGTTCATTGCATTATCCTGCACACTTAATATACTCGCACAGTATCTACCGCTTATTCTAGAGTTGCTATACATAAATATGGCTAGTTCGACCGGGGCAACTGAGAGTGTAATTAAAGATCAAGAAGAAATTTTCATTACACAAATCCTTGATACCTACTGTGTTTTATGTACCTCTACTTAAAAACATTGACAATGTCAAAATCAACAGAAACATAAAATATGACAAGAAACAAGCAATCGACAAGTTTCTTTATGCTCTTCTGTACCAATCGCACTTTACCGGAGTTCTAGCTTTTAGCAGCAACTCTTTTTCAGATTACATGTATAGTATACTTACTTTGTTATAAAAACCAATACATCTCACATTATATTTTCCGGCTCTTACTTTATTCCAAACCTTGTACTGGTCTCAACTGACCAAAAGGTTTGTAAACCTGGACAATGCCATTAACGGGACATGTTCCAACGTGCCGGGATGTATAGCAATCCTCTTGACGTGTCTATGTGTATGAAAATTTGCATGGGTGCTTTTCACGCAATATAAATGAAAAGCACAATATAATTTTTTGAAATTTTATTTCAACTGTCAGACCCAATGGTTCATGCGAGCGAAGCCGCGGCCAAAGTCTAGTTTGCTATAAACTCGAACTTTTTGCGAACTTTGCAATGTAGCTATTATACTTGATTGCTTGGTGTCGGTTATACGGTTATACAAAAAGCGCCAGTTTCGTAGTACCATAGAAATGTTTTGCAAAAAAAATATTACTTAAAATCATACCTGAAATTGACGAAACCAATGAAATGTCAGGAACTTTTTACTGCGCGTCTCTCAGGAAATTAACAAAATTTTATTTTTACAATTCGTTAGATGCCGTTAAATATTAGTATGAGGCAGCTTCTGAATTTTACAAAAACTCTCGAGCAGTGTTGTGGAGTTCGAGTTAGAACTCTTACCTCGGAACTTTGTTATTTAAATATAGGTAGGGTAAGCGTACCAGTGAATGAACAAACCGATAATTTTTTGAAATAATAAGAATTTGGTACGTTTCTACCACGCCTCGTATTTTTTTTTCGACTAGCACCTTTACTTGTCAGGTTCTGGTAAATTTGCTTCGTCTCCTAAGCAACAGTTTTGAAATGGCGACGATGTAAAGTGGACGTACGTCTGTTGTACATTTTTTCTATGGAGCAGTATTAAGGAAGAACGAAAGCTACTATACTTCTGATGTGTTACTGCATTTGTCCCCGCCACCTATCATTCATTGGGTATGGTTTTTTTAAGCTTTAAAGACCTGTTAGTGCTATTCATATATAGTTTAATGTAATTTATTTACAAACAATACCTTTTAATCCAGTGTTTTTATACTGGAACCCAAAATCGCCTAAATCCAGCAAATGAACGGGGGTGTTCATTCACTGGGACTGCAGGGTTTTCTATTTGCGCAATATCTTTCCTTCTAGTAGTCATATTAAGATTTCGTTTTCAGTGACATTGATCCAAATATATTATCTACCGAATGGCCAGTATTGGAACAAACGTAAAATATAGGTTCATTAACTGGTTCAAGTTTTCCAGTGAATGAACTATGTCACTTATAGCTAGTTCATTTACTAGTTTCCAAGATCTAGTGAATGAACAATACTCTTATTTTTGTATTTTAATTGTTTTAGAACATGGAATCGACCAAATAAGTATATTGAATGTAGTTGTATTAATATAACTTCGCTTTTGTATATTTATAGTATAACAAAACATCATATTCAAAGTTGTTCATTCACTGGTTTCATTTGTTCATTCACTAGAATTTTGCGTTCATTCACTGGTGATTTTCCATTTTTTCACTTAAATAGTGATATATCTTCAAACTGTGCAGTAATACTGTTGAATAATGATGATTTTAGCCAACTAGAGTAGTTGGTTGTGCTATACAAACAGTAATATTTTAAGTAAACCGTGCCCAACTGCCTAAAATTAATTTTAAAGTCGAAAATTTCCTTAGGTGTTCATTCACTGGTACACTTACCCTACCATGTGCTTTATAATATAACATACTAGCTGTTGGCCGCGACTCCGTCCGCGAAGAATGGGGGGGGGGATAAAAAATAGCCTACAACCTATTCTCAGACCTACCGAGTGTAGAGAAAAAAGTTTCATAACAATCGGCCAAGCCGTTTCGGAGGAGTTCGGTAGCAAACACCGTGACACGAGATTTTTATATATTAGATTATTATGTAGGTAAGGATCAGGGCGACCAGGCTTTACTTGATGTTAGTAAAATTGAAAAACACGTTTTCTAAGAGATGAGACTTATTTACTCCTAAATCGATTTTTCACTCCCAAAAAACTCCTGCATAACAAATTTCATTTAAATAGTATATGCCTATGTAGACACATTCAACAATCAAAGAATATTAGAATATTACTCGTTTAATAGTAGAGTAGGTATAGAATAAAAATACTAAGTAGGTACAGGATAAGATAAATACTATGCCAAATACATTAAAGAAGTAAAATTTTAAAAAGTAATATTGTTATTACAATTTATTACATGGCACACACTAAAATTTACTGCCATCTAATATCATATCTACGCCAAAGCAGACAATAATATCTCGACATTAATTCAATTACGCTCCAACAAAGACATAAATCATTCATCTCCTATTGGTGTCTGCACCTACACTCAATCATTGTCAGTGCAACACTATAGTCCACCTTCCAAAGAAGCCATTAGACATAACACCTCAATAAAATGTTTGTAAACAAGCAAAGCCCTCCAGCTGCGCAGGCGCTGCTCGCGGACGCGCCGTAAGACAATAATGCACGACTAATAGCTACCGATGACTCACACACCATAAATAAATCATTGTTTTCATCAGCACTAAGAACCTACTAACAAGAATCACGAGCAATTGTTCCCCGCTCTATGCTAAACCAGACTAATAATTCGTTCAGAACAACACACGCTACGCTTTCGTTTAAAGGGTCGCAGCGAGAGGTCCAGACGTCAAAAGAAATTGTCATGTCCATTGTTAATTAAAAAACAAAACACCGTGTCGACACCCTCTTTCCCTTTGTTACGAATAAAATGAACAATTCCTAAAAGACCGCCAGGGGTAAACAAAAAGTCGTAACGAACGGCACGTCACTTGATTCCGCTCAACTCAAGTAACAAGATAACGTCGCTTTCGAATCTAAATTACACATTCAGCTAAATTTCATTAATGAATTCTTTGGTTGGAAACGACGAGTACTTGGGCATCTTTTTCCATCAGCGATTGTCAATAAGCTTACAAAAAGCAGAAACCGATCTGTTGAACTTAATACTTTTTTGGTCGAGCGATCGGTGGACATGCACGACTTTCGCGTTTGATCGAGAATTCTGTGGACATTTGTCCGGAATGCCACCGGATGATTTCTCGTGAGAACCGATAATGGCGGCGCGGACGGCGCGACAAGTGCCGCGCTCCGAATTATTGTTGGGTGATTGTGGATTTTCGCTAAGCAAATGGTTTCGTTACGCCTCCGAACAGCTTTCTTAGGAAGCAATTTTGAACAGGTGAATTTTAATAGAATATGAAAGTTAAATTTCCAGTCCTGAGAATGGTGTCAAAATTGGTTCCAATAAATTTTCATGTTAAAGATTTGCGCGTGTAGGTAAAATCTGAAATTGATGCGAATAACAACAGTATTTTCGGGCCTAAAGCAGCCATTAAAAATGTAGGTAACTATATTTCTAAGAATAAAACCGTATTAAGTACTATATTATCAGTATTATCACCATAATTTTCGCCGCTTTTAAATCTTGAAATCAGACCTAACAATGAACTTAAGTATTTAATATTATTTATCCAACAAACACCTGCCATACCTTAGTGTCACTGTCCACGTCTCAATCGCGGCGCGGTCGCAGACGCATCGAATCGCCGCGACACGTGCGTGCACTATCCGCTGGAAAATCGATCAGGCACCGGACTTTTCCCGAAAAACTCCGAGCCGACGACCGATTACTGATGATTTTTGACGCCCGAAATCCGAGAATCACGATACACCTGTGATCACCCCGATTAAAAAAAACCTCTTAACCGCAAATCACGTTCGGTATTGCTAGCCTTTACTCACCTAGAAGATAAAAGTAGGATGGAGATATCGATGCAGAGACTACTTAAGTGATGTAAAGTGGAGATGTTCAGTCGGTATAACTGTCGCTCCAACCGAATGTTTAATTGCCGAACAGTTAGCCGTAACTTTATTTTACTGTGATTTTTTTCTCACGCACTGATGTGTGAGAACAATCATGATTCATATGTTTGGTTATTTTTAGTATTCCATCGCTGTTAACTCGTAAACTAACCGTAACAAAGCTTTGTTAGTCTGAATTAGCTTCAAAAGTCGCATAGTAAAAAATATATCAATCAGATACGGTACGTTTATCGAAAGTAAGAAGATATATTACCTATTCATTGACTTTTCTGTTACTTTAACTTTATCGTTATCTTCATCATTATTGTTAGTCGAAAGACATTCACTGGACATTGATCTCCCGCTAAGAACGCCACAATGACCGGTCCTTCGACACCCGCATACATCGGGCGCCTGCAACCTTCATCAGGTCATGAGTTCATTTTGTAAAAGGCCTATCCACGCTGCATCTTGGTCACTATTCAAGAACAGTATTTTCTCCAATGGCCTTAAACAACAACGGACATTGTTCTTCGAGGAATAAACCCCGCCCACTGCCACTTAAGTTTGGCATTTCTTCGGGCTATGTCGCTTACTTTGGTTCCTCTGCAGATCTATTCATTTCTGATTCGCTCTCGCCGAGAAACTCCGTGCATAGCCCTTGCTTCTTTGAGTGACTTTATTATATTTCAGATGTTTTCTCGTTTCCTATTTTTTTATTTATGGGGAGTAACTTGTTAAGAATGATGATGCTTAAGAATGATAAGCCAAAATCGAGTCTGAACTAAATATTAGTATCCACTTCCACTGCCACTGCCTTTTCGGCGAATTATTTTTCGCAAACTGATTCATTTGGCAAATGTTTCATTTCCCAAATGTTATTTTTTTCTGAAACTGCTATTCAGGATATATTTCAGGACGTTCCTGTAGGTAAGGTTAGGTTAGGTTTGTTTTATAACAATCCTGAAAAGTTTACAGTTTCAGAAAAAATAAACATTTGGGAAATGAAACATTTGCCAAATGAATCATTTTGCGAAAAGTTTTTCGCCGAAACATTTAGTAAACCATCAACTTCACCTTTGGAAAAAAAGATACAGTCGACCAAGGGAGTACTTTACAATTTTTTATGATAATTCAAAATATAAACAACAATGCCGATTGTCACATTGACTTGTAAGTGAAAATAGCCTTTGATATTTTACGCCACACAACTGATGTAAAACCTTATAATGGTAAAGGAATTTCTTGGTCAACTATACATAATTAATAAAAATAATTGAAGTGTATAACAGACAAAAATCATTTATTATGCTTATGTTAATACTTGTTGTACTATAATATCTTGAGTAAGGCTGTTGTTTTAAACTTATACCAGGTCATAAGAAAATGGAAATCGTGTGGAACGACACTTGTGTAAGTTATTCACGCAAACCATTTTCCACTTGAACATTTTTAGGATTTTCAGAGTCAGAAAGAATTTGATGAACTGTGATACCATATTATATCCTAAAAACAGTGCACAACTGCCTTTGATCAATTATAACTGTAGATCCACAGTCGCGCGCCCGAAAATGTCCGAGCCAAATGAGCGCCACTTTGATAAAAGTGGCCTTCTTTTTCTCAGTACGTTGCGTGAAATTGTCAAGTTTAGCTGTCAAGTGTCAACCGAAATTCGACTGTAATGAAGTAAAGACTACGTTCAAATTTCTGTGTAGGTGATGATTTTAATTGTTATGCAAACAAATAAAAAAGTTCCGACATTTTTTGAAGGGGATTTTGTTCGGCAATGTGTATCTTCAGTTATAATTGATCAAAGACAACTGCTATGCTTTGGTTTTACCTAAATAAATGGGATAGGTATGTGGTAGCATACGCTGAAAGGTTAAAACCAAAGTTATGATTACTTCAGCAGATAGAAAAGTAGTGTTTCAACTGAGCGACTTGCATATGCATGCAAAATCACAGCCAAAATCTTATTTTGTTTTGGATAGTAAATCTAAAAAGTTTTGAAGCCTCTATGTCAAACAACCAACTTAGCAGTCACGCAATCGATCCTGTTATATAACACGACAGTTTTCCATGTGACAAAGGGTAAACTTGTAGGCTACATTTTATTCCGGAAACAATGCACAGTCACCGTGGGATTCTAAAGAATTCTACAAACGAGCAATTAATATAAACTGGTTGAAATCGTCGTATTCCGCCTCCACAAACAGTCTACGCCCAGTTTTTCCAATAAACTTGATTCGTCATGTCCAATTAAAATAGAAGCACGACTTCACTGTTACTGGCCTACGGCTGGCCACCTGGTCAGATATCACATAAACCGAATATAATAAGAAAATCGTCTAAATGTACCTATACCCCATAGATCAGGATAATGGAATGTTTTGTTTATTTAATTTAGCAAAAGTTACATGAAATATACTTGAGAAAAGCAGTTTTTTTAATACTGCATTCTGTATTTGACTTTCTACATGGTTCATTTACCTGATTAACTTAATCTTTCTTGTGCTTCATTGTATGATAGCATATAAATACATATAAATGTATTAGCATACGCTAGTATGTCTCTTGAAACCTCTCAACTTTTCAAAAAGTAAAGCTCTCTCAGAGAGTTCTTCTGTATCTTTTACCATATTCAGATAGTAACTACGAGTATATTGACGCTTAAAATTCTAGGATTATCTTTGCAGCCAGCAGCCTTATCGCCGGGGCTCGAGCCAAGTCCGTGGTTCCCACGCGTGTGCCTTACCGGCGACTTTTTGCGTTCAGCTCCGTTTATAGGAAAAAAGATGGCCCCGATCACGTTTTCCATTGAGGAGTTTTTCTGTTTACGCCTCCGTCGACGATTGGATCGCTGTGATACAATATGACGGCATCCGGGCCGCCATGACAATTGTATAATACCTAAAATAACAGTTCTGTGCTGTAACTTTAGTCAATGGTAGCAAGGGCAAAACTTCTCGACGTGCGAAGTCTACGGGAAAATAAGCATCTTATGTATTAGTCTTAACCTGCAGCTTCGTTCGCGTGAACCATTGGATCCAGGAGTTGAAATTGAAATTCCGCGATCTTACTTAATTCCCACGGGGAGTTCAAAACTTTACGTCGTAGTCTTTATTTACGCTATAATATGAAGAACACTGTGGAAAATTTCATGTTTGATGTGACTCTATATTTAGCGGTCGAAATGAAAAGCGTACCATCCCGATTCGGTATTCCATATTCCTGATTCTCGTCCGGGAATATTAGTATAAAACATAGCCTACATAAGTATTATTTCAAAGATCCAACTATTTAGGTACATATTAAATTTCATTCAAAAATCGCACATCATAAACTTTCACATTAAAAAATATTAAAATAAAATACATAACCGCAAAATAACTATATAACGATATAACTTTAATTTCAATACTAGATGAAAAAAAAACCGGCTGTATAATTCAGTTCCCATCAGAATTCCGAGAAAATATATACCCTATGTCACTCTCGGAACTGAGACAAATCTAATGACACCTTAAACTTCAAAAGCCATTGAGTCGCTTAGGCTACAGAGCGTGCCAAAGAATGATACATACATACATACAATACGCTCGAAAAACATAATCCTCCTTCGACAGTGGGGTGAAAACAACTTCGAACGTAGAAGTTACCCGCCTTGACTATTTTGAATTTTTAAGTAAGTCTACTTATAAACGTTACGAAATCACATAATTATTTTCTGCCCCATCAGTCCCTGTTTGGATTGGTTCCCTGGAGGAGCACGTGTTAGTGTAGCAAAATGTTACTTAACTGGAAACGTGTTACCTTATTTGTTCTCAAGCCGTATAACTGTCGCGCATACATGAAAGTGCCTTACGTAAATACTGTAGGTATACATCTAAGAGCATACACCAAGGTGACCTTGCAAGTATTTTAGCTGCTAACAGTATACCACTAGAGTAATTTCTTACATCGTTGGATACTGTGGTTTACACTCAGGGCCTCCGCCTTACAGTAACCCTAAGAAAAATGACATAGCTTTTGCAATGTATTGTCTCCTGCTGGTAAATAACTTCAGATCATTATTGAATTACTGTATTAGATTTTTGAAGACAGTCAACTTTTAATATTTTCGTAAGTTTGAGCAGGATTGGGGGGGAGGGAATCGTGGCTACCTTGATCTTCTCCTTTCGGGCCTCCACTGATTTATTGGCTACATAAAAGCTCGTCCTACAAGGCGAGCAACGCGCTGGTGATCATTTTGATGATGCAAGTGACAAGGTACGTTGTTGAATACAAACGTTTAGTACTTATTGTTCTGCATACGATACCCCTCAGTACTTAAATATAAAAAAAACTAGCCTTCCGTCCGCAGCTTCGCTCGCGATAAATTAATTTTCCCATAGGAAAAGGTACTTTCCCGCGGTAAAAAGTAGCCTATGTCACTCAATGATAATTAGACATCGGTAACTCGTGGCAATTAGGTGGCACTAGTGATGAGACACGTTTTTCAAGTGTCTTTTCAGATAAGATAAAATAATTCTTTAAAATTGAAAGGTCACATTTATTACCGAGACTACATCCAAAAGGTAAACTTATTTATCAAAAGCTAAAAGTAGCATTATCAAAAAATCCAGGATATCTTACAATAGTAATTTTTAATAGCTTATTACAAAATAAAGAAGTTGAAATCAAAGAGAACACCAACACACTTACGCAAGAATGCTTTTATTTAACTTGCAATGTATGTTGTACGGGTCAAATTTTGGATGTCGATTTTGACCCACTTCCAGTGGTCGGATTGGCTTGAAATTTGGTATACTTATGTAGGTTGGATGACAATGCAAGTACAGTCAACAAAAAAGCTTACAATAAAAATGAATTTTTTAACAAAAACTTTTTTTTAACCAACTCACTCAAATAGGAGACGTAGGATAACTTCTAAAAAATTTTAACAAATATTTACTGTCTAGTCTATCACAAAAGTCAAATATTAAATGGTTGAAAATATTTCTTGTAATTGGTTTCTTTGCTCGAGTCGTACAGAGAAACATAGTCACTTCACTAGTCTGTCAGAAACGTCAAATGCTACCTAAATGCCACGAGTTACCGATGTCTAATGATAATGTAGCTTTCTAACGGAAAAAGAATTTTTGATATCGGTCCAGTAGTTTCGGAGCCTATTCAATGCAAACAAACAAACAAACAAACAATCAAATCTTTCCTCTTTATAATATTATTATAGATGAAAAGTTGTCAATTCATAAGCTAGCTAGTACTAACATAGAAATAAGATTTTGTAACTAACAAACTATGGATTTTTAATCAGAAATAAATGATACTATTATTATTATTATAAAAAACAAAAAAGAAATCAAAACGTTATTCTGCAAGTAGGCCGCAAAGGGTTGTTTTACATGTCACTTTTTTAAACTACCAGCGCTTTCGGAATGACTATCAGTGCCAAGTAGAATGCGCCGCAAGAAACGTAGGTATAGGTTATTCCGGCAGCGTTATCCTGTATCCAAATTGCAGTACAGTTGGTGAAAATCTACTTTTCCTGGTTGGACAACGACGACGGAGCAGGTTTTCGAGCATATTTTGGGAGACAGCTCGTGGTTGGTGACAGGATCCGAGTTGTTTATCGATCCGCCCGAATCTAACAGTGCTAACAATGTCTACTCCTCCTCATGTCTATGTCAGGCACCAGCAGATGTCTGAGACATCATGTCTCTGCGCTCCAACTTCTAAACAACCACTGGAGGGAGTGGTGTTCCGTCGTTTAAGATACGAGAAGTTGAAATTCCTTAAATAGTTTCGCGCATCTTTAGTTTTTGAATTTTACAACGCATTGTAACTTTTATGGATGAACTAGCTTTTGCTCGCAACTTCGTTCGCGCAGAATTAAAGTTTGTGGTAAAGCTTCTACATGTCTCTTATTGAATAAAACAAAAATCCTAAAATTCATCGTCATCATCGTCGATATCAGTAATAAATTCCCAAAATTCTTGAAATTTGTTTTTTAATGTTATAACCACCTATTGCATGCCAAATTTGAAGTCTCTAATTATTGTAGTTAAGGAGATAGGGCCACTTTGAAAGAAAAATATAAATCCCATTTATCCCGTGGAAATTTGGAAAAATCCCTTCTTAGGTATCTATGTGGCAATATTTTGTACAATCCGTTCAGCAGTTTGAGCTGTGCGTTGATGATCAGTCAGTAACGCTTGCCTTTTATATATACAGATGAATGAACGGTATGTACGATTACATAAGTAAATGGATAACTCAACTCACGAAATATCCCCTAACATTGTATGCGTGCAAACGTCGACTGCAGACTATCGGGGACATTAGCGTAAGAACACTCCTATTAACAACATTGTGTTTGCTGCTTATCGCATGTGAGCGAAAATTGATTGCAATGAAAACGGTTGCTACTACTATATTATGAGGAGGACGAAGTCTCTATTTTCTTCAAACATTGTTTCATGAGTTTTATCACTTTTGGGGTTCCGTAGTCAAAATGGCAAAAATGGATCCCTTATTATTTCGACCCGTCCATTTGTCTGCCTGTCAGCACTTTAGCTCAGATACTCTTACTTGTTTTTGGATTCTTGAAAAACTACACAGCATTATTATTTGCACGCCACTGAATCATACCAGGGCTAAGTAGATTTTACAAATAAATGAGTAAAATCAAAACTTTATGCTGGACATAATTTATTACATTTTTTTATACATTGTATTGAACATTTACATAAGCTGTGGTGGCCTAGTAGTTTGAGCTATGGTATCTCAAGCAGAGGGTCGTGGGTTCGAGTCCGGGCTTGCACCTCTTAGTTTTTCGGAATTTATGTACGAAATTACACTTGTAATTTACCATGAGCTTTACGGTGAAGGAAAAATCGTGAGAAAAGCTGCTTACACCTGAGAAAAAATTCAATGGTGTATGTGAAGTTCCCAATTCGCACTGGGCCCTCGTGGGAACTACGGCCCAAGCCCTCTCATTCTGAGAGGAGGCCTGTGCCCTGCAGTGGGACGTATATAAGCTGGGATGATGATTGAACATTCCTGCGCGTCATCCGCCAGTTTTTTTAGATGTCCGTTTCCAAAGGATTGAAAGCCCTACTTTGCGCCCTCTTTGTGTTCGGCGGTCTGTCCTCTGTCATTGGAGTCCAGCAACTGAACCGTTGAAGCTTTAATATACATACTATATAAATCTCCGATTATAGTGAAGTTACCACGTATCTTCAGCAAAAAGAGTGTTATAAAAATTATAAAAGTTTCCACAAAAACTGAAACGTAATTTCGAGAACGGAATACAACGGAATACAAAGTCACGAGAGGCCGTCAAAATGAACTTTTTCTTGCAATGCTTTTTGTGAATTTTTGACCTAGTAGAAAAATTGTAAATAAAAATATATATTACTTATCCTGCGTCCTTCATGTGCAAGGCCGACGCACACTTGACTAGGTTTCTTCGTCGGCTGTGACAAGACATCTTTATTGCAATGGCTTTTGAAGCGGCTTACGACATCTTGTAAGCACCAAGTGTAAAACATGTTTTTATTTGTTATAATTTTAGATAACATTTAAAATATATACATTCATTCAATCAATCCAGTGCCGTGAAATTTTGTCATTTAGGTCAGTTTCCGTGCGTTGTACGACTTGTGCGTAAGAAATACTTCGTTATCGTATCGTTTGATGGTTTCGTTTTTCATTTTTGACGTCAGAACTTATTAAACGAACGCATCTATATTTTTTTATTAAATACCAATAGCTATAAATGCCTAAAGTATCTAAGGCAGAAAAATAAACCACTTACCAACAGCCCAACTGCATTTTCGTTATGCAGGCCATTTTAGTCGCCTACATTTTGCTGACCTATTCGGCATCGTCAATCAGAAGTCTAATAATAATTTCAAAATTAAACCAATATTTGAAAAGAAGAACGTCCGTTTTAAGAGGTAGGTAGGTACTTACCTATATCGATTTCTCCCCCATGAAAGAACCATAATCGCTTTGTGCCTTTTAAAACTATCCTTCATCCGTCTTATTGATGTAAAAATTTAATTAAATACTTACCTAAATCCGACTTCAATCGTTTCTGAAAATGTATCAACCTCACTAGCCATCATAGAAGTTTACCTATGTAGAATTCATCTACCCGTTTCGACAATAGCTGTCTTTCACCGCCGCCTGGCAATTAACGTCAAATGCAATTTACCTGAGAGAGCCGTAACACGAGAACGTACGGAGCCGCAATGTATACAAATTTCAGAGAGTAGGTATGTGGGTAAATTGTATTACATGTGTGAGGTAACTCAGTTACCTACTGTGGTTGGAATTATTTTACATTAAAATGTACAGGTATAAAGTTATTAAGACATAAAAAGCATGATATTATAACGCGAAGTCGAACATATTATAAAACAAAATCCCCAGCCATGTCTGTTTGTCTGTATTTTCACGATGATCTCAAAAATTACTTAACGGATTTTCATGAAGTTTTTGTCATCATTCAAATAACTTTTCGAGGAAGGTTTATATTTAAACCTACCTTCCTACTTACCTTACGCGCGAGTGTAGTTTTGGGAAAAGGGTGGTGAACAAATGTGAAATTTCTTTCTTTAATTATTTCAAAATTAGGAATCAAATAATCAGCAAATAAATAAAAGTTTTCTCTGCATTAGGATCCATTTATTTCAGGTAAATTATTATTACAAAGGTGCTTATTATCTACGTCATAAAATTCCTATAAAATAAATACATCCATTATAATAAAATGTCTAATCACAATTTATAGTAAGGCATTTTGTGGGAACAACCGTGTTTGTCAAAGCGTGATTTCATTTAGTTAGTTAAATATCAATTTAATATTTATTAATATACATTTTACAAAATACTCACTTGTAAATTACATGCTTATCTAATATTCAACAACTTATTCATACATTTAACAATTTAATTAAACTACTTATAAGCTCGCCATCCATAGAGAAAAAGAGCGAGTTTAGCGATGGCGTAAAACAATTATAAACAACAAAGTCTGTGCGTGATGGACAACGGCCCTTGGTTCTATTTACAACCTCAGTAGAATCTTGGTGCGAATTTAAACTTGAGGAACCGCAAAAGCTCCTAACCTAAATGAGAAAATTAATTTATTAAATCTATGAATCGTAACTAACTAAAGCTGTAAATATAATACAAACAGTAAGGCTAATTTAGTCTTACAAATTCTCGATCAAACAACACATTTTGACTTTAGTTTTTACAAAGGCACTGCCGATATGTTACTCGCCAAAATAAAGTCGTAGTTATCAGCAATAGAGAACCGAGCTAGTTTTTTCTATAGCTTAGAACTCGTTTAATGTCAATGAAACCATCATATTATTTTTTATTGCCACAAATATTTTGCAAATAGGTTAATGAACTCTGCCCATGTCCATACCGCCAAGTTGCCCCAAGTACGGGTACCCGGACTTCGCCTCGCCGGGCGAATGTGCGTGCGACGCGTAGTGCGGATTTGTACCGAAGAAGGAACTGCAACAAAGGAAAATAATTCACATAAGTACTAATATTTTTAACTTGGTTTGCCGCTGCAGTTTTAGTAAAGCCTAAAAAAAAAAAAAATAAATTAGGGGACAATCTTACACAAATCGACCTAGTCCCAAACTAAGCAAAGCTTGTACTATGGGTACTAGACGACGATAAACATACTTATATAAATAAATAAATACTTAAAGACATAGAAAACATCCATAACTCAGGAACAAATATTCGTGCTCATCACACAAATAAAATGCCCTTACCGGGATTTGAACCCAGGACCTCTTGCTTCGTAGGCAGGGTCACTACCAACTAGGCTAAAGCGGTCGTTAAAGCCTTAAGCTATTTGTTTAGAATTGACATGTGTCTGTTCCTAAATTCAAAGCCACCTGTTGATGTGCCCCAATTGGGAATGTCTAAAAAAAATTACCAGTGGTTTTTATATTTTTTTTGTATAGAAAAGTCAATTATAAGAAACTAATTTCAATATTTTGTCATTTAGTTTTCTACTTTTTTCAAAATTATTTTTTTGAAACTATTTTAGTTGATGACGTCAGATTATAATTGAGGGCTCCCACAATGCCAAATTTCTAAATCTATCTAAATGCTTACGATAAGGCAACCCCTTTAATTATTTTTTGCGTAGTGGTACACTATACACTATGTCACTTTACTGGCACTGACAAAGTGCTAGATGTCAGACAGCGGGTCCAAATCAAACTCCACGCGGAAATTGTGAAGAATTCTAACCACACAGAATAAAGTACGACTTGAACCGGTCACGCAATTTACACCAATGTCAAATGAAGTTCATTGCTTATTTGTTATATAATAAATTCATTACATAATATTTAAATTAAATAACTACAGAAAACGATTTAAAAAGCATTTATCTCGAAATGGTTTTCGATTTTCTATACATTGCAAAAAAATAGTCATCCCCAATTGGATATTAACACGTTGACTGCTCACCGTACTTCACCTAAAGTGTTGCTCCCACTCCCCATACAAATTTAGTCATCTCACCGGTGATGCTCACAGCTTCGCCAAATTACTGAGGTGCTATTAGCTAGGTATCTAAAAATTCGAAATACTTATTTTTTTTAAATAACTATAATAGTATCCTCGACGAAATAGCAAACACAGTTTGTCTCTGGCTCCCAAAATAATCCCCAAAACAATACCCTGAAAAATGAGCTCTTGATGCCACCGGTGATGCTGATGGCCACTCAGAGAAGGTTACGTACTAATCTACTTTAACACGTTGGATGCTCATGGCAGCCAACGTGTTAAAGTAGATTACAATTATATGTGTGACTTTAACACATTCGCTGCTGGCTGTTAAACCCGAGATTTCTTCAGGTTTCTTCAGGTGAGATTTATTCCTTAGGACTATCTATACTACAGGTAAAGTAAGGGTGAGGCCACACGAGCGTAATTTTGTGAGTCGTGAGCGGCAGAATTTCGGTTCGCGCCATACATTGTGCGGGCCATCACGTGACACTCACGTGACACAATGTATGGCGCAACCGAAATTCTGCCGCTCTTAACTCACAAAATTACGCTCGTGTGGCCTCACCCTAAGAGTAAATATGTCATTATGGGTGAGGCCACACGAGCGTAATTTTGTGAATCGTGAGCGGCAGAATTTCGGTTCGCGCCATACAATATGCGGGCCATCCCGTGACACTCACATGACACAATGTATGGCGCAACCGAAATTCTGCCGCTCACAACTCACAAAGTTACGCTCGTGTGGCCTCACCCTATTGCTGTAAAATACATATGTACCACAATGAAACTTTTTTTATAACTTTATCTTGGTACTAGAAATGAGGATCTGCCGAGTCCTACAAAAATTTAAGTGAGGTGTCATTTTCTGTGTATTTTTTGTGCTGAATCGAATTGACACCAATTTGATCTAGTCCTAAACTAAGCAACGGTTGTACTATGGATACTAGACAACGGATAAACATACTTATATAGATAAATAGATACTTAAATACGTATTAAACATCCAAGACTCGAGCACAAACATTCGTATTTTTCACACAAATATCTGCCCCGACCGGGAATCGAACCCAAGACCTCAAGCTTCGTAGTCAGGTTCTCTAACAACCAGGCTATCCAGGTTCATTGTGGTACATAGTTAGCCGCCAAAATATGGTATTTTTCCTGTAGTACTATAATATTAACGACATTGTTTGTCTTGTCATTAAATGACAGTAAATGCAGAAAAAGCAAGTGAGTGAATAAGGGTATTATTAATTATTATGTTATGTAAGACTGTCGAAGTGCGTAACACTAAATATGACATTCGGTGAGGAAACTTAATGATCTCTTCTAATCCCTGGTTAAAAGTATTCGTATGCAGATAACGCGTATTATTCTTTAGAAACAGTTGCTGTGTAAACAAATTTTAGGAAATCTACCGAGTTAATGTTAATCCTTTTAATAAGAACAATTACGTTTCAAAAATCAAAGCGTGGGAGCTAAACATGAATGAATGTATTAACAAATGCACAATGTAATTGACATACATAGACCTGGTATCGATCAATGAAGACCGCTGAGAACTATCGACCACCGAATTATTATGAACGTGTAATAACACGGTAGAGGCTCTAATACCCGTCTATAAATGGTGCTTAGTATTGGCCTACCGAAGTGCGTAATTTAAGTAAGGTCGGAATGATATGCAAGAGTTGTATTTGACCGAACCAAATGGCATTTTTGGAAAGAACTCGTGACTAGAGCGCGCAATAAAATTCTTTTTTTATTTAATACAGTGGTTAATACGTTATTAACGGTCATTAGTGTTGGCTAATTCTTGTCGTAGGAGGTCGAATGTGTTCCTTAATATCTTTAGACTTAGTATCTTGTACAATGTTCGTGAACGGTCTACTTAGGTAGAGTATGCAGTAAACAGAATTATATAATTTTTTGTCTTAATTGAGCTGAAGACCACCGAGCTCGAGACCCATGAGCGGAAGCCGTGGTGGTCTACTGGCTTGACCCCTAGCTGTTTTTGGATTCTTGAAAAACTACACAGCATTAGTATTTGCACGCCACTGAATAATATCAGGGCTAAGTAGATTTTACAAATAAATGAGTAAAATCAAAACTTTATACTGAACATTTATTGCATTATATTGAACATTTTTTGCATTGTATTGAACATTTACATAAGCCGTGGTGGCCTAGTAGTTTGACCTATGGTCTCTCAAGCAGACGGTCGTGGATTTGAGCCCGGGCTCATACCTCTGAGTTTTTCGGAATCTATGTGCGAAATTACGTTTGAAATTTACCATGAGCTGAAGGAAGAATCTTGAGAAAACCTGCACATCCTGCGAAGAAATTCAATGGTGTGTATGAAGTTCCCAATCCACACTGGGCTCGCATGGGAACTACGACCCAAGCCCTCTCATTTTGAGAGAACGCCTGTGCCCTGCAGTGGGACCTACATACATAATACAAAACAGTTCAAAATTTTGTACTCAAGTTGTTCGAATTGACGTCCTGTTGTCCTTACTCGCTAAGAAATAAATGATATTGATTTCATTCACTTAAAAGATAGTTTTATTACTTCGGTAGGTTAACAGCAGTTTCCTTAAATATCAGTAACCTTTTAAAATAAGGGAACTAAAATATTTAATGTCAAAATTTTGGATTTATTTCTCGTGTTATTTTTAACAAGTTATTGATGACATTTTATTTATTAGGTAAACTTTCGATATCAGTTGAAAGTTTTTTGATATCTGTAATAGTTACGGATTAATTGCCTGTGCACACTTAACGATTTAACCCTTCATAGGCTGGGATGATAATGATGATGAATTGAGCTGATATACTTTCTGTCTATAATAGTTACAAAATTGAATAAGGCACATTTACTAGTACAATAAAGGAAATGAAGCAATGTAAAATTCTATCCGCGTCACAAGCGCTGCTCATATTGTTACAAATGACCGTTTCTATATTATTTTACTTACTATCCAATTTAGGAAATTCTATTTCATATTGGAGGAAAAGTTTCTCAATAATGCGAATAGAGGTTTATGTGATTCAATCATTGAACCGTCTAATGATGCCTTTTGACTTTATTAGTACGGGTCACTCGCAACTCGATATTTTAGTTCTCACTGACTTTGCTCGTTCGTGGCTCTATTTAGACTAAGCGATTAAGATTTTTAGGATTTTACATGGTTCTTGTAAAAATACTGGAATAAAACTAACCTATGTGTTCTTTCAGACCTCCAGCTATCAAAATACCTACCGTCCAGCCGGTTAAGTGTGCAGGTGTAACATACACACAGACAGACACACACACACACGCACGCACGCACCCACATACTGACAAACTAGCATTTATAATATTAATAACTGTTGTCCGCGACTCCGTCTGCGAAGAATAGGAGTATAAAAAATAGTCCACGACCTATTCTCTACCAAATTAAGAGAAAAAAAATCATAAATATCGGTCACAGGCCGATTCGGAGGAGTTTGATAACAAACACCGTGACACAAGATTTCTATACATTAAAAAAGATTAGATTGTAGGATTCATAGTTTTTGTTTAATTACATAACTGTAAATTCAATTGTATTTAATTAAACGAAAGAACTAGGCTCTAATAACAGCATTAACGTCGATTGAACACAAACATAGCCGCTTAACAGAAACAGTGACGCAGTAAATACAATAAAATAGGTAGGTTTTGATTTTTTTGTAAAACACGCTATGACAAATATCAACTGCACAATATTGTTCTGTATTGGCACCGTTGGCTTAGTGAATTTGAATCCCAGCACTGAAATCGAAACAGTGTTCATACATAATGAATTCATGCGGCAATTAAGCTAATAGTAAGATCCTGAGATGTTGCCCTTTACCTACTAACTATTTGCTCTGATTTTCTGTCGCTCACTGTCGTTTCTAATAAGGCATCGCATGCTAATTACGACAGATAGAGAGAGGGACAATATTTAATACGATTAAGTTTTATATTTTTTTCCTAAAAATTGACAGGTGTCTATAGCTTGCAAGAGAAATTTAGCCCGTGTAATTTGCTGTTAGCGATTATCGCGTGAGTTGTGAGCTCGATATCAAAATCGCATCGAACGTTCGAACTGTGAATGTGAACACGCGAGCCGTGCCGCGGTTAGGAAGTCGAATGTAAATAGCTGCAGATAAGTTTTAATACTAGGCTCGCCTTAGTTTAATGCTCGGGTTCACTGCACTAATGTCACGTTCGGCCTCCCATTAATTGCCGCTATGCTCTCTACAAAGGAACGTGTGTTTATCCATGTTTTCCGCAATGAATTGCGGTTGCGAACATTGTTGTCGAACAAGTTCACGAATTTATGCAGATGGTTTTAGCTATTTATGCCCAGAATACATCGAAATCTCAGCAGTCGTTATTTAAAATTATAAACTTCCTTGATTGTCTTACATCACATTTGCTTCTGGTTTAACCTTACCCATTACCTTGTCTTCACAAAAGTGATATAATTGCGGAACAACCTTAAATTGGCATTTAATTTGAATTGTGGTTTAGAGGGATAATGAAATACTGGCCAAGCAGCCGCTGCACCCAGACTCAAACTGGCAATCACAATCGCTGTTTACGACCAATGACTGTGTATTTAATTACAAGTTGCCAACGTATTACAGTACAGATGACTAAGTAACTAGAATGCACATGCTCCTAACGTAAGTCTACGTTATAAAATCATAAAATACGTCGACTTAATACGAAATAAGTTGCTGTAAAACTCCAGAAACATTTATAAAACTGTTTGTGAATTTAAATTGTAAATGCATCGGGAACGTGTACCGCACGGAGCCGCGTCGCGCCATATGGACGCGGAATAATTAGTTCTCCATATTCTCTACTTTGCATTATATTTTTGGCAAGCGGAGTAATAAGTACAATACGCGAGCACAATGGAGTTGCGTCAATCAAGCCGCGTAAAGGACTAGATAAGACAGACCGCCGAATAAACGTGGCTAACCTATATATTATTAGTTTGTCCGTCATTGTGCACGACGAGATATTGTGTGTGGTCCAATGCGAGGTTTATAGTCGTGCTTTGTCTCGATAACACAGATAAATGTCGTCGCCGTATAGAGTACAAAGCGACAATGAGTTTGTCACATTCTCTTTCGACAAATTCACTCTGGTAGTAACACATTCTACAGCGTACCTACAGAATGCGTCCATGACAACTAAACTGTTTTAACGCTGCGCCGCTTTTGCATTTTTAAATTAATGTCCGAGAGCAATATTTCAAAATTCCATGAGAAATGAAAATAAGTAAGCAAAATTTTAATTAAAATTTGATCCAAAATCTCTATAAAATTCACAGCCCTATTGCATTCACGATCGGATCGGCGTATTACGAAGCACGGGCTGTAATAACCACCCGCGCGGCGGATAATGGCCGACTTCTTACACTCTTAATTGATTAGCGGCCGCTCCGACTAATGATAAAGGAAGGTGAAAAGAAATAAAATGAATGCACCCCGATTTGCGATCGAGCTCCACGCCTGCCGATAGCCACCGGACGCTACACGCTACCATCGCTATGAGCCACAACTATGCATCACCCTAGATGTACCTGTAACTTCTCGCCAAGTGCTATGACTAAAGAACAAATGATGTCATTGCTAAGTACAATCCCAAACCTACTTATTACAAAAACAATAGTCCTATCTGGGATTAGCCTAATGGTTAGCTATTTGTATCTTCAGATACAAAGGTCAGTTTTTATCCACGTAATTGTATATTCATCCGTACAATCGCAGTTGGAATATGAGTAGCTGAGCATCAATCAATAATTCATAAGGCTACCTGGCTGCCGCGGGGCATTATTGAAATGTTTATAGTTCGTGCTTATTTATAAATTCCAATACTACTGTCTGCTGTTTTATTATACGTAAACTATTAATTATATTGCAAGATTGTACACAAGCATTGTGAAACTTACCTGTAATTTTCTGGCCAAGCTCCGACTTCAGCTAATTTGTTGGAAGCATGTCCGCTGAGTTGTCTCGAGGTCCAGTGATTATGTGCGGACATGGCGTGGTCTTGTTTCGCATAATCTCCGTAGCCGTAAGGATGGGACACGGGGTCGCTCGCGTACGTAGGATGGTGGTAGCTTAATCCGCTGCTCTGATTCACGGAGGGACTAGTGGCAGAGGGACTTGAGCTGGGTGGAGTGGCATCCGATGTGGCTTGCAAGGGAGTAGCAAGTTCAGAAGAATGAGACAACGGGGTTAAATTTCCTGGTGTAAACGAACTTGATGTTGGAGGATGTAATGACGAAGCTGCTAATGCTGACTGACACACAGACGGTGTTAACGCCGATTGATGTAAAGAAGGCGCCAAGGCTGAATTTAGTACAGAACTTGTACCTAAAGCAGATGAATATGATTGTTGCCAAGAAGCACATTGGGCATTGAAGCTGGATGGAGGCTCATATTGCTGGTGGACTGAAGGGAAAGCTGATTGTAAAGACATTGTATTGAAGGCGCTAAGTTGTTGAGAGTTAAGTTGCTTTCGAAGGCGAGCTCTTCGGTTAGAAAACCAGACCTAGACAAAAAAAACGCTTTGTTTAATACAAATACCTACTCAATTTAATATTTTCCATGAACGTTACCGGGAATACAAATAAATCCATTCTACGCCTTAATTTCCAGAGAGACTATCGCATCATAGGTTTCAGTGAGATTTATAGGCATTTAGTTATAGCTAAGCGGCCTTCTGTCAACTAAGTATGTAGTCATCATGACATGACGTATCAAATATTTAAATCAAGAAATGAAAATAAACCTAAAGTTAAATTACAGTGTAATCATCTAACAAAAAACTAAAAGGAAACAGTAGCGACGCAACATATGGTAGCTAGATTACTTGCGTACGTTATAATTAATAATAAATATAATTACGTAATTTTTTACATCGCTCTTGCCTATGGGGCGGGAAGTGGATTTGATCCAACAATAAGCATGTTTTATTGAGGCCATCTATCTTCGGGACTTCATTCAAAATATTTTGTGTCTATAAATCCAATTAAAAAACCATCAAAACCCCTACCTACTGACTTACGTACCTGAACTCTGGCTTCGGTCAGTTTTGTTTTCTGAGCCAACTCCTCTCTTGTGTAGACATCAGGGTATTGTGTTCTCGTAAAAGCTCTCTCTAAAGCCTCAAGTTGGTCTCCAGAAAAGGTGGTCCTGGATCGCCGTTGCTTTCTTTTTAAAGTGATTCCGGGTTCTGATTCAGTATCAGAGTCTTCGCATGACGATGGACCTAGGGAGCAAATTAATTATTTTGTTACAACTTTGGCCGTTTTCTTGAATCTTTCTCATAGACTGATAACGATAGCAACAAGTTTATACTTGTACCTATGAACTAAATTGATTCAAATTTTCAACAAGATAACAATTTTGTGTCGTCGTAAATCTTAACTTTCTAACGTTTCGTAATTTTTCTGTTGTTTTATGTCCATTATCGTCGCGCTACTGCGGGACCACACGCGGTCTTGATTAAATTAAACGTAACCGCATTATAACAGCTAGTGAGTTTTTTAAGGCCTTAACAAAATTACATTACGTCAAGATGTTGAATTAGATTGGTAAGAGGCAGATGACGTAGATTTATAATTTGATTTGGTGTGACTATTGTATTGTAGCAAACAAAATTGAATAAAAGTAAAATTACATTATTAAAATGGGTGGCGAGTGTCGTATGCTGTACTAGCATAGAACAGAGTGTGTCGGCACACCGTTACTGTCGTCACAGAGCGAGCACGAACCGCAAATTTTCAATACGCGTCTTGGCGATGGCGAGCAAAGGGGCCGCTTTTCCAGTGTGCTTTAGCCGCGCACAACTTAATATGCATAATCTTATCGCGGCGCAGAATCTCTCCGGCGAAACCGCGCCGTCGTCGAACCGGGATATTAGGAGCGCCATTTTATATTGGATAGCTATACGGCACAAGACGTGCAGTACGGACAGATTGTCGTAATGCAAGCCCCGCGGCCAAACGCGATGGGATAATAACAGCTTTGAGTACTAATTTCATTTTTATAACCTACAATTTCGAAGCCGACACAAGGGGCGCTGCCGTGGCGTGCGCCCGCTTCACTTTTACCTTGATTATTAACTTTATACGCCATTTTGCGAAGTTTGCAAATGTTCCGACAATCTCATTATAGGTATAAATTTATAATAATAGTGTGCTTTGAACTAAATTAAGTGATTATGGTTTGAAATCAGCGTTAAGGACTACGATGACACGGCAACTTATTAACGCTTCATTAGCTTGAAGGTGCTGTCATCCTTACAAACTTTTTAAACAAAGTTTGCAAATAGGCGAGGATTTCTGCACAAATCTTGATTGCAAAACGCGCGAGCAACGTTACCAAACCAAACGTAAACTTGAAAAGTTACTTTTTATAAGTGAACAAATTTGTTCTTTAATTAAGTAAAGTGAGCTGAGCACATAGCAAAACTAGAGCAATATAAAGTTTAGTGCAAACTCTGGCCGTACATTTTCTCATCAAGCGTTTAAACACGCAAAAACTCTGCAGCTAGAGTGTTTAATGTGGTCTACTTTCGCGGTGAAAAGTTTTTCAGTAAACATTCCTATTTCCAACACTTGCATAAAAGTTTATATCTAGGCAGAGTACTCACTCAAATCTTTTCACACTTTCTGAATGCAAAACATATTAAGTATCGAATCATTAACTGAATCATAAAAGTAAAGGTGCTGATTTCGTACAGACGCTCAAATCATAGACAAATCACAAGTTTGATATTAATTGCATATCAAATAGTTTTTATTAAGACAAATCCAAGGTAAGTATAAACACTTACCTAGAATACCATCAATGCTGTGATTTCTCCTAGGATCTGATTCGTCCCTTTTGCCTCCTCTTATGAGTCTCGATATGGAACTGACTGACGGCGCGGTGTTTTTATCACAGATGCCTTCTTTTATTAGTTTATCTCTAATCTCCCAGGAGAATATACCTGGGTTTTGTCTCTTGAGCTCTTCTATCCTGTTCTCAACTTCTGGCGTGGCTACCCTCGGTTTTGATCCCCCAATCACACCCGGGCGGATAGAGCCAGTTTCCTGATAACAAACAAAAGTGTATCAGTAATGCTTACTCTCACTACGTTGCAAAATTTTAATAATTTTACCAGGATTTATAGTCAAGAATCTTTTACCTGATACCTGTTGAGGATCTTGGACACACACCCGTGGGAGACACGCAGTTGCCGCGAGATGACGCAGGGCCTCACGCCAGCCGCCGCCATCTCCACGATCTTCAGACGGATGTGGTTAGGCAGCGGCCTCCCATTGATGAATACCCCGCCTAGTTGATTCATACGACCTTGACCTGAAACAATCATGGTTTTTGGATCCTAAAGCGGTACTTAGGTTGAAGTTCCTAACTAAAACAGATTTTCAGAAAATCATGCCTACTGCGAGGGATCTACGATTCAATCGCCTTACATACCTATAAAATATTAACAAGGCTGACTGCCTGAATGAAAGATAACTCGCAATCTCACACACACACACACACACACACACACACACACACACACACACACACGCATGTACGCACGCATGCTCGTTTGCATGAGTTTGCATGTTAGTAAGTATAAGCTACTATTGATTTGTTTATAGCTTGTTGACCTCCTATCAACCTCATAATACGAGTACCTATGTTGTTAAATTGAAAATTGTACCTACTGAAATTGTCAGCACTTATCGGTGAGTTTCCGGGATGGGGGCCTGGAGATCTGTATACAGGTTTTACCTAGTTCAGACTCCAGTCCCTCGCAAAAGTTACTAGTATCTAACTAATATACTACCATAATGTTGTATTATTTATAACTTGCTGTTACCTATGTACTTTTGTGAGGAGAAAATATACGATTATTATTATTATTATTATTATTATTAATCTAAACCATTAAAGGTACTAAAAATGAACAGATATCTTCCTTGAAATGGATAAAAGTGTAAAGAAGGGTTTTCTAAAATTCCCACGGGTTAAGAAACTAGCCTATTTTAATTCCACTACGGGGGCACAGCCGCGACCATTACAAGCTACTAAATATTAAGGCTGATTGTGAAATGACTGAAAATTTCATACAAATAGGTCAGCGAGAGATATGTGGCGGTAATGTTAAATGACAATGAAATTTTATTATTATAAAACTACAGAAAATAATGTTTTATTGTTGAATCGCAATCAGCCGTGTTAAGTTCAATAATGCATAAACAGATCAATAACAACAATACGCTAACATAAGTTTATAAGGCCACACGTCGGTAGCCGATCGTCTAGCAATTTTACGTTCCATTGCAAGTGTTCTCATGCAGGAGTATCCAATTTCTTTAACACGAATGCAGTGGAGCGGAGCCCATAACGTTTCATTGCTAATTTGGAAAGAGTATACAAGTTCATCAATCAAACCAATTTCATTAACAACTGTTTGTACTAGGTACTTAGTTGTGGTACTCGTAAGTTAATATCAAAGGAGGGTGGGCAAATTAGTCTATATGACCAATAAGGACAAGCGATATGTCACTGGATAGCTTATTCTAAGTTATAAAACTTTTACTATGACAGGTAGTCCCAAATCTTTGTGTGAAAAAGTTATCGCTGCATAAAAGTAGTTTGAGTTGAAACTATTAGGTATGTAGGTTTTTTCGATACTATGTTCCTGTGTCGCTTTACAGATTATAAAGGTTTTGTAACTGTCGATGATTTTGTGTCATGATTTGATTTTTTATGTATTTTCATACGTTTTTATAAAAAAAAAGGTACGGCAAGGTAAAAAAATCTTGGCATACCTTTTTTTTGCAATTCGAGATTTCCCGCTATACAATAAGTTGCAGTTTACCAATTATCCTGCCCTGGCTTGTCGTTATTGGTCCCTAGACCTGAGCCCATACAAATCTGCCCATCCCCCTTTGGATCTACAGTCTCGCGAAAAAGGATTCAATCTAAAAAAAATGCCGCGTGCCCTGTGTATCTTAATCGTACTTATATTCCTACTGAATGAGTAATGAAATCTGAAGTGGCTTTGAAAACTAATTGCGAATAAAACTCTATGGGAAATGGAGGTAAGTTAAAAGTGTCGCTATTATAATCGCATCACGCGACCCGGACCACCTATCGTCAAAAGACGCCGCCACTCCTTGATTTTTGCAATTGCTTTGTGAACTTCTATTGAGATGAGATGGAGTTTAAAAAAAAACTGTTATTATTTATGAAGCTGACGTAAATTGTGCTGTGGATGAAATTACCAAGCTTAAGAGCTTCCATGAAATATAATTTATGAGGCTGCACCAGACTGCATCACTTAAATTATTCATGCAGAATATAACGTAGGCATATTAATTTGTGAAGTAATTAAATTGTGGACAATGTTTTATTAACAATTTTATAGGTATATTTTACATGAAACACAATAGAGGTAACATTCATCGTCTGTATAACTACTTACTAGAGAAGCTAATTTATATGCCAGAAAGCACTTGTGATTAATATCTTGTTTCACAAAACTTAATATTAATACGACCTCATTTTTCCCAGATATCCATCGACCTACCCTAAATTTGACTGACAATATATTCCCACAAAAAATAACAGTGGCATCTTCCACTTGCGACGGCATTTATAGTTTATCAATTTCAAATAATTCCACAAAGGTGCCGCCTCGTGTAAAGCCCTAGACCCCTACTGAGAACCACCAATCAATTAGACAACATGTCAACAAGTATGTCCTTTGATAAGATATGCCGAGGCGTCTGCTGTCTTTACTCAACCAGAAATCAACCGTAACGCAAACAACATATGGTCACTGCTTGCAACAACCAAAACTTTACACTTGTTGCTGAAGGATATGGGAACACGTTAATTAATTTTGAACTTTAGACTGTAAATCTGAAGGAGGTTTATTCTGGAGCAGTGTGTGACCTTTTGTATAGCGGTTGGACTCTTGCCTCGGTTCTGCATGCGATCCTCGTGTTTTTTTGTCGGACCCCGTAGACGCTGCGGTGCCTCGAAAGCCCCATGTTTTTGAGCGTAAATTTTATGTTCCCGAAATATTTATGACGCATAACGCGTTCATAATAACCCTGCTATACAAATGTGGGTGGCTTTGTAATAATGTATCACTTCATTATATCTCTCTCTCTCTCACCGCGCATGAATACTTATTCTTTGCCTAACTTTTAACTATCTAATCTAAGTGGCCTGGTTTTAACTAACAATAATCTAATATGAAGACATAAATGAACCTTAGGGAATGTTTTAGAAGTTAGCATTAATGGTATGTAAATATATTTTTCTTTTGTTTGTAAAACCATGACTTAAAGTGGCTTCTTTAATTACATACCTGTTAAAATAATCAAAGTACGTATGGTAGATACATACAATTAATTATACTGGAATACAAATTATAGTAATGATTATGCAATAGTAGTTTTACATTTCAATCTCAATAATATTTCAGGTAGCAAGCAGTAGTTAAAGGTATTAAGTAAGTAAGTATGGAATAGCTTTACACGTAGTGAATGCTTTCTTATCCAAACGGGATAAGCCAAACGTGCAATAAAACTGACAAAAGACACACAATCGAACAAAAAATGCCTCAATTGCACAATGCGTAATACAGTTCACAAACATTGTAACACTATTATCGCAAAAGGAGGTGAAGTTAACAACAAATTCAAACATTCATTGGCAACTAATCGTCCGGAAGAGCTTTGCGATCATGCACAAGTTAGCCGCGACAAAGGCTGCTACTAGGGTGGTATATAAATGTGGAGCACCGACAATAACACCACCAAGAGGACAAAAAATATCTATGTCAGTAGGCGGTCCATCCACGAAAAAAATTTTTACTTATACTTACGCGCTTTATTCATCGCAGGACTTCCCTCTTCAACTCTAAATAGCACACTAACTGTTTTCTCGATAGATATTGGAATATGGAAAGCATAAAATTTTCTCACAATCAAATAATCTTGTTGCAATTCGTTCAACCGCTGCATTCTTGTTAAGCTAAATTGAAACAGAGTCAGTCATTTAAACTTAAATGCAAGTGCCGAGCCGTGACCGAATAAATGAAGATTTTGAATTCACCATTCGCGTTTCTGTGTCAACGTTAATTAGCAATCACACTTTTATCAACCACTGCATCTGGCTAATTTGTACTTGTCATTGGAAGGGACGAGATTGGATTTCTTCGACCTTCCGGCATTGCGTAGATTTGCGTTTTCAATTAGAACGACTTTGATTTGGAAATCGTTTAAAAGAGTTTCACTGCGCTTTGTTTTTGGTTAATTGGTGTCAGTGGCCTTTGGCTAATTATTTCTGCCCTTCATTGACATCGCAATCGCTCGAAAGTGACTCTACAGTTTGATCATATAGTTTAGCAAGATGAATGCTTACATACTGTGTGAATTGACACAAGGTGATAGATAGCAATTAAGCTAAGTACTAATTTCATTTGCATAAAGCTGCAGCAGCCTGTCGCAAGGCGTGCAACGATTGCAGTATTCATTTGTGTCGTGAGAAGCTTGAATCAAGAGATTATAAAATTAATTTCACTACTCGATTAAGTGTGGAAAATTGCATGTGTTTTAGAAGCTATCATAGCAAGCTACGCGTAACTTCCGATTACTACTTTACAATTTACAAATGCGGCGTATAAATACTCACAATAAACGTCTTGTAAATTAATTTCTCGAGTGTTTATGAACTCAAGTATACAATTTATTCGTGAACATTCTGCTGCTTAGCGCTAACAACGGTACAGTGATAGTTTGTAATGTTTCAAGTCGATATCGTATTGTGTAAATAAATCGTAAACCCCGTTTTCACAATCATAATATGTTTCTGCTAGCAAATCAATTTCACGTAGCGACATTAATGTGCCTATAGTAAAATTTATATGACGCTTTACGTCACACGCCACGCCGCTTTCTTCCACATGACTTGTGCGCAGCGATAACCACGCATACCTCGCACGGCTGCGCTGGACATAGTTCAGGACACTAATTAATAACCTGCGAAAACTGAGGATTAATTACTTCAAAATAATGTATTTTAAATACGGAAAATTCTACCTCAGTATACTTTGCCTAGAAACATGATACAGGGCCCCGTTATCCGATATCCTTGAATAACTTATTACTTTCAGAATTGAAACAAAAATTAATTTCTAAAGGTTATCATTCTGTCACCCAGAACCAGAGCTTGGTAAATCGGGTTTGATTAACTAGTTTGTTTGAAACATATCGAGGAGAATTTCGCGCTTGAATTATTACGTCTCAGATATAAAAATAGAGTTTATTCTTGGCTAGATGACTATCGTGTTTCGTTATTGACACCAGATTTCAACTTCGTAACCTGTTAAAATTCATCTATAGACTAATAAAATTATCTATTACTATCCGAAATCAAGCAACAAAGAGAAGAAATGCCATCTGAATAGGCTTTCGAATTGGGCGGCTTCGACAAAGGCTGTGTCATTCCATTAAGCCTTCTTCAAGAGTGGTCTGTGTGGCCCGTGGCTGCGCCCGCGCCACGCTCGTGCCGCCACGAATGTAGCGCGATCGAATATCAAATCAATTCTATTATACTTTCATAGAGAACATTTGACGATCTATTTGACGTATTGGTTTGTGAAATGGGTCACAAAGCGAGGGACCGTTGGTTCAAGCCCTCATTGTGCTTTCTATGTTTATTATGCATCTTCATGTGTACAAGTCAGTCAACGTGTAGGTTAATATAAAGGAAAACAAAATTACAAGCAACTGCTGCATCAACTAGTATTTCAATTTAATGCAGGCTGTGAATATTTTTCTATTCTCGTTTTTGTCGCTTTCACCGATAACACGTGTAATATGTACCTACATTATAAGTACCTAATAGGAAACATAACAGACTCAGGTGTCGGCACTAGGCAAAAGACAAATATTCTAATAACCACTATGAAACAAGAGTGCCTCTCCCATTGAAGCAGCTGCCAACTGTTCAAACGAAGGCAACGCCTTTCGGCATGTCAGCGCAGCACTGAACCAAACACGTACCTTTAAGTAATGAATGGAACAGAATATTTTATTTCTGTATAATGGCGTATGTTTGAGAATGCCCTGTTTGACCTCATTTGCATTCACACCGCGTTATGTACTGATTTGACGGATTCTTTCTTTTCTTGTAAGAAATGGACTCTTTGAGCGGACGTTGCCGCCCGTCTTTAATGGAGTCACGGGACCGACTAGGGGAAAGGGCTACAGAAGCTATATTGGATTAATTTATGAAGCAGCCTGTATATGGGCGATGGACTAAAACTCGAAAATACACGTTTCTGTTAAGTTGAGAGATAAGACTAAGCTAGATCGATTGTTCGCCCCCAGAATTCCTACATAGCAAATTTAATCGAAATCGTTAGAACCGTTTCCAAGATCCCCGAAATAAAATATACGACAATTACTTGTTTAAAAGTATTAGGTTAGAGCCTCCATCACAGCTATCAATTTGAGCTCAGTCTAGACAGTACAATCGCAAACAATTTTATCTGATCATTTGTGAACCTAAGATTATTTAAAATACAATTACAATGTGAAACAGGACACACGCATGTTTAGTTAAGATTGTTGGCGACTGTACATATCAGTTTAACATAATTTAATTAGTATTCGTAATTATTACGCGCTTTGAAAAGTATCGCTGTATAATTAAAATTCTTTATTTCAGGCATTGCTGGGATGCACCAAAAAAAATAACCTCTAGTTTTTATATTTTTTTTGGAAAGAATAGGATATTTTAAGACACCATTTTCATCGATTTTGAATTTGGTTGAGTATTTAATTTTTTATATTTTTTTTTAGAAATACGGTGGATGACGTCACAGTGAGAGAGCCACGTTCCATAGCCTAGAAAAAATCAAGTCGTACATAACATAATCTGTGGCACTACCACGGCACTACTGAGACCCTACTACGAAGTGCATAATTCGAACTTCGTTTCATGCCGTCCCGCTCACGCTAATATGATTTGACACGAGAATGAGAGGGATGATACGATACGAACTTCGAATTTTGTAGTAGTGCCCCTGATTTGTCTTGTCACTGTCAATATTACAAGCACGGCTTAGGGTCCTAAATGAACCATGACAAAATAGTTTTATTTATTTCTCTTCTTTTAGCTTCGATTATTCCTGTTTGTTTAATGGTGTGATAGTAAATAGATATTTTTTATTAAAATCTGATATTTAAATTCTTTCATATTTACTTGTAACGTAGTAATTTAATAATTAAATTTGTAAAAATACATTGCGAGTATTGTATACATTTCGGACTTTATGATAAATGACAACTGTTTAAAGCCAGGTGTGCATCATGTGATTAAAGTTCTGTCTTTGTCACTCTTTGCTATTATAAGCAGGACAGCAACATTTCAAACTGTCAATTTGCTTTAGAGTGTAGACCTGCTTTATATCTGCCTCTGTGACGATTCACTGCAGGGGTCAAATGAAGGTCATTACTTAAATTTTCTTTATTTAATTCAGATTATCATATTTTTGGAATCTGATTTCTGAAAACGCTTCACAAAGCCTATTTCTCCAAACGGTTTTCTATTTATTATACGTTGCCAAAAATTGGGACATCCCAATTACATATTTATAAATAGGAGGACGTCCTCAGACTCGGTGGAGCGATGATCTTCGCAAGGCGGCTAGCAAGAGCTGGATGAGAGTGGCCGAGGATCGTGCTTAGTGGCGTGCCATGGGAGAGGCCTATGTCCAGCAGTGGACGAATATAGGTTGATGATGATGATGATGATACTTATAAATTAAAGTGTTAGTGAATGTAAATCTCGAAGCCACTTGTCCTTATCAGGGTGTTGGGATCGATGTTGTGTCATGCACATGCGGTTGTTAGTTTTATAATAGTTTTGAAGTTTGAATTTGTTGGCTAAATGTTGTTTATGCATGGTTCAATTAGTTTTATAATAGTTTTCAAGTTTGAATTTGTTGGCTAAATGTATACAAGCATTTTAAGGAGTCACTTTACAAAGAAAAATTAAAGAAGAGAGCAGTGAAACATTTTTAGGGTTAAAAAAGGGACCCTATTACTGAGGCTCCGCTGTCCGTCCGTCCGTCTGTCCATCCGTCCGTCTGTCCGTCTGTCCATCTGTCACCAGGCTGTATCTCGGGAACCGTGATAGCTAGAGAGTTGAAATTTTCACAGATGATGTATTTCGGTTGCCGCTATAACAACAAATATTAAAAAATGGAATAAAATAAATATTTAAGGGGGCTCCCATACATCAAACGTGATTTTTTTGCTCGTTTTTGCTCGATATTGATAAAGGCAACAGGTAGACGCTTGAAATATTCACAGAATATTTAATTATATATCGAGTATAAAAATAAATCATTAAATTAAAATAAAAAAATATTTAAGGGGGCAACGTGACAAACGTGATTTTTATACGGAACAACAGTACTGTTCGTAACAGTACGAGTCCGACTCGCACTTGGCCGGTTTTTTTATTCTACTTGAAAAAGAATGGTTGTAATTTGTATGAAACGTCGTTTTTTTTCCTTGCATTCAAAGTGAAGAATGGAATGTTTAGCGTGGGACTAGGCAGCCATGGTGACGCTCGAACTATAGCCACCCTCGCTCTGCTCAGATGGTTGAACATCTCGCGTCATTATGGTTTGTTTTAGTATTTTGTTGATTAGTCTATTATTAAATTATTCCTACTGACTCACATTTTAGCATTCATTTGAGGTCAATATTTATATTTATGTAAAAAATAAAAAAAAATCTTTACATTAAAATTAAAGTGTACCCGAACTTACCCACAGATCTGAAAAATAGTACATTACTGCAGAGGCCGTGAAGTAAGGGATTGATGGACGAGATTTGGGGTATACGGCCGAGTCGTAGACGAGGCCGGATAAAACGAGTCCAGCAATCCCTCTTCCGGCCGAGGATTGTATAGAGCTTTTCTCAAACATGCATCATCATCATCATCATCATCATCATCATCCATCCATCCATCCATACATCCATCCATCCATACATCCATCCATACATTCACCCATACATCCATCCATACATCCATCCATACATCCATCCATACGTCCATCCATCCATCCATCCATCCATACATCCATACATCCATCCATACATCCATCCATCCATCCATCCATACATCCATCCATACATACATCCATCCATCCATACATCCATCCATACATCCATCCATACATCCATCCATACATCCATACATCCATCCATCCATCCATACATACATACATCCATCCATACATCCATCTATCCATCCTTACATCCATCCATCCATCCATCCATACATCCATCCATACATCTATACATCCATCCATACATCCATCCATACATCCATCCATACATCCATCCATACATCCATACATCCATACATCCATCCATCCATGCATACATACATCCATCCATACATCCATCCATCCACCCTTACATCCATCCATCCATCCATACATCCATCCATACATCTATACATCCATCCATACATCCATCCATCCATACATCCGTCCATCCATCCATCCATACATCCATCCATACATCCATACATCCATCCATACATACATCCATCCATCCATACATCCATCATACATCCATCCATATATCCATACATCCACACATCTATCCATACATCCATACATCCATCTATCCATCACCAGTAGTTTAGGCGGTTTTATGGAAATAAAAGAAGATAGATTTTTTTTTAATATCGTAAGTTGGCTGTATGTAATTTTTCCTTAGTAAGTTTAATGTTAGTAAGCCAATTTAAAAAGTTACAGCAGCGGACAATAATGGTTTTTCATACTTACTTTTATGGCCTAGGCCAAGAAGTAATGTAGGGAGCCATAAACAACAAACTTCATGGCTTCATTTCGTGACATTAACGCATACATTTCAAAGCATGTTTGAGAAAAAAGGATTTACCGACAAGTGTGAAGGGTTGGACTGAAAACCAGCGCTGCGTGCGTGCGCACCTCCGTGGGCACGCATCCACAGCACACGCTGAGCCTAATCCATTTAACACGCTTAGTTAAAAGTTCAGTGTAGAAAATAATACCTTAATTTTTAATATTGTATCTTTTTTCTAAGTAACGTGTGTTTTTATTCTATTCTATTCTATTCTATACTGTTCTGTTCTGTTCTGCTCTGTTCTGTTCTATTATGTTCTGTTCTGTTCTATTCTATTCTATTCTAGGTATAATGACCACAAAATACGAGCTACATTCAAACAGTAGTAACTGCGTTTTGCTCTATATGGTTGCATATCGTCATGTCATAGCATGCCTATAAACGATAGATCATGTTCGCATATAAAACCATCGACTAACGTCTAATTCTTGAATAATAACGATCGTTTATCGCTCAGTAAGTTTTCATGCCCTCGGGTAATTGTGGTAAATTTATATTTTAATGGAACAATGATACCTTGATCGATGACCGCGCCGTGCACGTGAGCTATTTTGCGCTGCCACGACGCCGATGAAGAGAGTCGAGAGTGAAAATTCCAACAGATAACTTCTTAGATCTTATTTATTATTCTTGAGCATTCAGGTGCAATTTAATTAATAGCAAAGTCTTATGTATAGTAAAACTAGCTGCTGCCCGCGACTACGTCTGCGAATAATAGGGGTATAAAAAATAGCCTACGACCTATTCTCAGACCTACCAAACATAGAGAAAAAATTTCATGAAAATCGGTCTAACCGTTTCGGAGCAGTTCGATAGCAAACACCGTGACACGAGATTTTTATATATTAGATACAAATTTCCAGGATAAAGAGTATCATGTGTTAATCCAGGTGCAAGGTCCAACTATTCGTGGGACAAATTTCATAAGAATCCGTCAAATCGTTTTACCGTTAAAGAGTAACAAACATCCATCCATACAAACTTTTACCTTTATAATATTAGCAAGATGACATGTATTATTATGATAAATAAGAGGGAAGTGTTGACGGTCGCAAAATATGGCATAAGCTTGAGGCAATGGAGATTTTGATCAGTTAAGCCGCGATACATTTATCGGACTTGCATCACTTTAAGCTATCTTATCCATAAAAGCCATGAACTTTGAATATAAAACTACCGTGAGACTCATTCATAGTGAAAAAAAAAAACAAAGAAACATGTCGAGCTAAACTCGATCATAGACGTGAGTAATCCATTTTTTTTCACTATAAACGCGATGAAATTTATCCTATTTACCAATTTTCTAGTTAAACCTGAAATTAAATATTGTTGAGTATCTACTTGACTATTATTTTATTTATATAACGCAAAATGTAATAAATAAACAAAGCACGTCCTGTCAAAATTCACTAACCCAAAAAACGAAACACGATCCTAAGTAACTGGATCATACAAATTGAAAACACTCCCAGTAACCATTTGTCCTAATATCAATTTGTTTATTAATAGATCGGTATGAGTAATGGCAAGTAAGCGTCCCGGAGGCCGAAGGCTCTGGCGAGGCATTTCGCCGGCCGCGGGCGGGGGCGGGGGGCGCGTCATATTATGCGGCTAAAAGAGCCTGTCGGTGCCTTTGATCTGCGCGAGCGCGCCGCGTTGTGTGCGTGTGCGCAAGATGTGCACCGCTTGTCGGCCCTTGATATGAATGTGACTAAACTTTGATTATGGTACTGAACTCTTTACAGAGGTCAAGATTCAACGTTGGGTCTTGAAGACTTCGAGTTGATTAATCGTATAGCAGGAAATAAAATCTAATCTCACTATCCTTATTACAACAGTTGTTTGTATGTAAAAGTAATAATCTCCCAAGAACCCTCAAATATACAGGAAATTACAAGGTGCGCAAGAGTTGCCGATCTATATCGCGCTTCATCGCGTCCGCCATCTAGCCCGGGGCATATCTGATTGCGACTACGGACCGTCATCGAACGCATTATGCAGTTTAATATCGATTTACCTCTTTGGATTTCTTTTGACTTAAGAAAAATTTAGACATTAATCCTCTTGGTGATTTGTACTTAAATATTATCGCCAATAAGCAATAAGCATTGTTTTAACATTTTAAAATCACCACCGCCAAAAAGAGTATTTATAATCAATGATCATTTTCACACAAATCATTGGTCATCGCATTTGCTACAATAATCTCCTTCGGCTTGCGTGCGTGCGCACCTCCGTGGGCACGCATCCACAGCACACGCTGAGCCTAATCCATTTAACACGCTTAGTTAAAAGTTCAGTGTAGAAAATAATACCTTAATTTTTAATATTGTATCTTTTTTCTAAGTAACGTGTGTTTTTATTCTATTCTATTCTATTCTATACTGTTCTGTTCTGTTCTGCTCTGTTCTGTTCTATTATGTTCTGTTCTGTTCTATTCTATTCTATTCTAGGTATAATGACCACAAAATACGAGCTACATTCAAACAGTAGTAACTGCGTTTTGCTCTATATGGTTGCATATCGTCATGTCATAGCATGCCTATAAACGATAGATCATGTTCGCATATAAAACCATCGACTAACGTCTAATTCTTGAATAATAACGATCGTTTATCGCTCAGTAAGTTTTCATGCCCTCGGGTAATTGTGGTAAATTTATATTTTAATGGAACAATGATACCTTGATCGATGACCGCGCCGTGCACGTGAGCTATTTTGCGCTGCCACGACGCCGATGAAGAGAGTCGAGAGTGAAAATTCCAACAGATAACTTCTTAGATCTTATTTATTATTCTTGAGCATTCAGGTGCAATTTAATTAATAGCAAAGTCTTATGTATAGTAAAACTAGCTGCTGCCCGCGACTACGTCTGCGAATAATAGGGGTATAAAAAATAGCCTACGACCTATTCTCAGACCTACCAAACATAGAGAAAAAATTTCATGAAAATCGGTCTAACCGTTTCGGAGCAGTTCGATAGCAAACACCGTGACACGAGATTTTTATATATTAGATACAAATTTCCAGGATAAAGAGTATCATGTGTTAATCCAGGTGCAAGGTCCAACTATTCGTGGGACAAATTTCATAAGAATCCGTCAAATCGTTTTACCGTTAAAGAGTAACAAACATCCATCCATACAAACTTTTACCTTTATAATATTAGCAAGATGACATGTATTATTATGATAAATAAGAGGGAAGTGTTGACGGTCGCAAAATATGGCATAAGCTTGAGGCAATGGAGATTTTGATCAGTTAAGCCGCGATACATTTATCGGACTTGCATCACTTTAAGCTATCTTATCCATAAAAGCCATGAACTTTGAATATAAAACTACCGTGAGACTCATTCATAGTGAAAAAAAAAAACAAAGAAACATGTCGAGCTAAACTCGATCATAGACGTGAGTAATCCATTTTTTTTCACTATAAACGCGATGAAATTTATCCTATTTACCAATTTTCTAGTTAAACCTGAAATTAAATATTGTTGAGTATCTACTTGACTATTATTTTATTTATATAACGCAAAATGTAATAAATAAACAAAGCACGTCCTGTCAAAATTCACTAACCCAAAAAACGAAACACGATCCTAAGTAACTGGATCATACAAATTGAAAACACTCCCAGTAACCATTTGTCCTAATATCAATTTGTTTATTAATAGATCGGTATGAGTAATGGCAAGTAAGCGTCCCGGAGGCCGAAGGCTCTGGCGAGGCATTTCGCCGGCCGCGGGCGGGGGCGGGGGGCGCGTCATATTATGCGGCTAAAAGAGCCTGTCGGTGCCTTTGATCTGCGCGAGCGCGCCGCGTTGTGTGCGTGTGCGCAAGATGTGCACCGCTTGTCGGCCCTTGATATGAATGTGACTAAACTTTGATTATGGTACTGAACTCTTTACAGAGGTCAAGATTCAACGTTGGGTCTTGAAGACTTCGAGTTGATTAATCGTATAGCAGGAAATAAAATCTAATCTCACTATCCTTATTACAACAGTTGTTTGTATGTAAAAGTAATAATCTCCCAAGAACCCTCAAATATACAGGAAATTACAAGGTGCGCAAGAGTTGCCGATCTATATCGCGCTTCATCGCGTCCGCCATCTAGCCCGGGGCATATCTGATTGCGACTACGGACCGTCATCGAACGCATTATGCAGTTTAATATCGATTTACCTCTTTGGATTTCTTTTGACTTAAGAAAAATTTAGACATTAATCCTCTTGGTGATTTGTACTTAAATATTATCGCCAATAAGCAATAAGCATTGTTTTAACATTTTAAAATCACCACCGCCAAAAAGAGTATTTATAATCAATGATCATTTTCACACAAATCATTGGTCATCGCATTTGCTACAATAATCTCCTTCGGCTTTGCGCATTAAACAAATGTTTCTGACATCAAAAGCATATCAGAACCACTGTGACACTAATTCCGACTTACATCGAAAAGTCGTATAAATTGAGGTCGAATTAAAAATTTAAGATATGTATTTTTAATATAATACGAAAGGCTGACCGCCCGGCGCGCTTTTGATTGTGACTCAGTAACAAAAAAAGATCTAGATTTTTTTGTTACTTAGAACAAATTCATGGTATTGTTAACATGATAATTTTTTATTTGACTATTTACCAAAGTATCACCTAAATATCTATTAATATACCTTTTAATGAACAGTTTTTTCATCAACTTATTTATACTTTTTTAGGTCTCATACGTCATATGGATGGACCGTTTCATTTATTAGCGCCTATCTATATTAATTCACTGACAATATTACGCACCTAGTACCAAATCATAAGGAATAACTAAATTTAAAAAAAATGCTGTCATAATCAAGTCAAGTAATGCTTGAAACTTCCAAACCAATTCCAAACATGACGTAGAGTTGTGAAGAAAAAATGAGTTCGTCGGCATTCTTCAATAGTTCGAGCTCTCTTTCTCGCTTCACTCTTCCACGTGCATTTGTCTTTTTCTGGTTTTAATTTTGCTTAGACGAAGCAGGTCATAAGTCGAAGTGACATTTTTAACAATGCAGTCGAAATGTTTTCGTATGGTAATGATTTATGTGTAAAACCGTCAGTGCAAGAGCTTTTTGGAGCAGTATTCGTGGTTATTTATACATGGTAAGCCTTTGAAACGATCTTTAAAGTCCAGCCGCAGGGGAAACAATGGAAAATTTAATTTAATATTGATACCTATAGGTCTCAGCTTGTTACTTTTTCGTGTTAATTCTAAAGGATCTAACTACACGATAACATTTTAAAAGAATGAGAATATTAGCTTCCGTTTCATATTAAATGTAAGCCCATAAATTTAAAGGACTGTAAAAAAACAACAGCCCCAAGTCAGAAACGGTTATTCTTCAAACCAAACTGTCGTCGGCTGTCATAAAAGTACCTATCGATACGGGGAAAGGACATTTTGAAAACAAAAGTTACTTAAAAATTTATGCGGGGCAATAATTTCTTTTAAATCTTTTTATGTTGCTGTCGTTTTGTGTAATAAATGCTTCAGTTTTGAACGCATAAACTAAGCCTGATCATAATAAAAACAATGTACTTTATGACTTCATTTGCGAATCAGTGTGCTAAGGCGTAAAGTTCTAAGTGTCACACCCTATCTTAGGGCTTGAATTGAGAGCACAGCACGCATAACAAAAGTTCAATTATAAGTACATAAATATTCGAAATCTAATTTACCTTCGGATAAATAAGAGAGTATTTTTAATTTTTGTTCTGAAATGTTTCTAAGGCCTCTTCATTCTTTGTTCGAATTAAGACATGACCCTAAACTGTATTCTAGAAGACGGTTTATGTCTATATAGATATTCTTACCTTAAAATTAATTGTACAAAGTCCCAATTAAGTATAACCATTTCATTTTTTCGTAATCATACTGAAACTACTTAGAAGTCGGAAAATTAGAAAATAAAAAACACAATTGGAAATTAAAAAAATCCTATTTTGGGCAATTAACCATTTTAATCAAATTATTCAAAGTTATATTATGTTTGTCTTCTAATTATAAACAGTAGTTTCTACGTATCTAGATCAAGATCATTTGGAAAGTACAAAGTAAAGATAACAATAGAAGCGCGTCTAGTTCGTGACAGAAAATGTTATTGAGATGGAGACAAAACTTTTTTTTATTAAGCTTGTCCTTGGCTATTTTGGATAAGTTTTAACAAGGTTCTGTTACGTAGAACATTTTCGTACCGTTTTATGGCAGGCGCGGCCGCGTGAAGATGAAATATTGCTATACTGGTAGCAATAAAAGGCAGCCTTAGTTATTATCCTTTCGGAGTTTTTATTTATTTATAGTTGCATAACAGCCCGTTCTTATTAACAGCACTAGTTTTTACTTTGTTCTATTTCCGTGTTTAGGGCAGATTTCCTATTACCTCATACTTTGCTTGCATGTACTGAGATTGTTGTTAGTTAATTAGCTAACTAAACTATTCTATTTTTTTACAATAATATTGTGTCCTGTATAATAGTTTTGTTAAACAGATACCAATAAATTCTTTGGAATTTGATTTGTTCGTTATGTATAAAAAGGGGAGATGTGCATGTTTTGATAAAAACATATTGATGTGGGTAAATTTTTCAGAATAAAGTATCAGTCTCAACTCGATCTGCCTTTCATTTGCAATATGTGTGTTAGAAATAATTTACAAATAAAATAACGATCATTTAAATAATTGAATCAATTTTCAAACAATAGATTGATAATGGTTAATCCTGTTAACTGTTCTAAACAACAAAAAAACTACAGTTAAATATAAATGAGCAAGTAGTAGTCGAAATGAGAAAAATAAATAGTGACCATTTATTACTTTTGTTCATTGTTATGAAAACATTGAGTCACAAAAAAAAACAATGTGGCTGCAGTAAAAAGTCCAACCTATCTCCAAATACAAATAAATACAAACGGTAATATTAGATGGATACTTAAGTATACATGAATGAATAATAAGGTAGGTAGGTATATGTAATAGGTTCATTATGTCATCATCACCGACCTATAGAACTCCTGGTGCTGGACCCAGGCTTGCTCTCAGAATCTGGGATTGTTAGTTTTCTTACGGGCCCATTGGGAATTGGAAATTTTAAACATACCATTCAATAATAGTTTCACAGCTGTATGTAGGTTCCCTAAGATGTTTTCTTTCACTGACTTTCAATTGATTGATAAAATTTATTTTCGCATCTAAATTCCGAAAAAAGTTCAGAGGTGCGAATCTAGACTCAAACCCACAATCCTCTGCATGAGGGCAATATGTCAAACCACTAGATTACCACGGCTTATTGAATGCAACGTATAGTTTACTACAAATTAACTACATACAATTCACCATCATTAGTAAGTCCTAGTAGGTACTAACCAAACTTGATGTTAAAACATTTGATGACATCGACAACGAATTTAACTAAATAAACTTTAAGAACAATGTATTTCAAAAACATTACCTTGGAAAGAATATCCTGTGAAGTACGGAGTCATGTTCAGAGTTGAAACAGCCATTGACACCGGATATGACACCAACGATACAAATGAGCAGCTCCAAGCACCAGATCAGTCCAAACACAAAAGTCCTGAAGATCACTCAGTCTATCACTATCACAACTTGTGCGGCGACATGATAACCTAAAAGAAACGGCGTGTGTCAAATCCGTGTTCCTTTGAAGACAGCTCAGTGCCCACTGACGTGTGATGTAAAGATGTATTTCGACTCTCAAGTGTAATCTTTCACAATCAGCGGTGCAACAAAAAATGATCAAACTGGCCGCCTTCACAGCCTTCGAAACCCCTCCGCTCGTTCACTTGTCTCTTTCTGACACCCGAATGGTTACATCGGGCAAATTTCTACCGAAAGTAAAGTCTTCATTAAAACCTTACATTTCTTCAAAAAACCTGGTCTTTTATTCAATGACATTAAACAAGAGATTGGAATAAATTCAAAATTAAGTTTTGTATATACTACTGTTAAATAGTATGAAGAATAATCTAAAAATCGGTTACAATTTTAAAGCGGCCGGTGAGCGAGCGAGATAGTATGAGCAGTCAGATTCAGTGTCTTCAAAGCGAAGAGCGCTGCTAACATTAACAATGTGTGAGTCGCGCCTGAGTCGCTGTTCCGTGACGAAAAACATGAGGCGTGTTGCCACAGCGATCTATGCCTACAGCGGTCGCCGATTGGTCAAAATTTATTTAGGGCGGAGTTTGTGTGCACACTATGAAAATCAGGTAGTATTTCTGTGTGCGTTAATTGCATTGTTGATCTGTGTTCGTGTAGAATACAATTTTATTTCGAATATAGTTTTTTTTCGGCAATAAAGATAAGTGTTATTATAAATAGTATTAAATCTATTGTAACGTTAATTTATTTCATAAACTACTTGTAGTAATTATTCAGATTAAAAACAAAGCTTAAACCATGATATAGCATAAACAAATATATTAGGTAGGTACCTACTATCTAAATACCTGAAAAGTACCTACTAAAGTAATGGTTTCAGTACTGAAATCAAACTTAATCGAAATAAGATATATTTTCTGAATACTTCTAGTTTAGGATCCATTGAGTAATTTATTGATAAATTAAAAATAAATAAAATGTGAATTTTCATTTGTAAGCTTATTCGTGAGGACTCATCTCTCGATTTCCATAGGTGTACCTACTAGGTATCTTGGCATTCTTGGCAAGCGTAGGCGCAACACTGTAATGGAAACCAATAAGTACAAACATATAATTATGTATCTTGTATCATAATAATATGCAGCTCTTAAATAATTATTTGAAAACAACGTTTTTCAGTTTTAATACATGTAGCTAAATAGGTAGAGACGGCATTCGCTATTTGCAAATTGTGTGTATTTAGGAAATTCGTATGGATCCATAATACATAAATAATTAATGTAATGCATACACTGTATATTGTATGCAACACAGTTTACCTAGGATGTTATTTTTCATAATAACTAATTTTAGTTAGGTACTTTAAAAGTCGCAGGTATTGTCACAAAAAAAAAGAAAAATGTACTTTTTTAATAGTGACACAAGTTCTCATGAGATAAATCCATACCTACTTAATATTATAAATGTGAAAGTGTGTTAGTTTGTCCTTGTTTCAAGTCGCAACTGAGCAACAGATTGCCGTGATTTTTGTTTGGACATATTTGAAGGACAGGAGAGTGACATAGGCTACTTTTTACCACGAGAAAATATCACATTCCCACGGGAAAACACGTTTTAATCTACTTCAGCGGGGGCGAAGCCGCGGGCATCAGTTAGTACCTACTTAGGTATCTAATATTCTTCCTACCGCCCACTATTAAACTAGTCAATATATCTACGTAGGTATCGTATGATTATGATACTTTGACTTAATCGAGGGAAACTTAGATCCATACGAAAACCAAGTCACTATAATAATAACTATAATAAAAAATCGGTGAAACTATGGAACCAGCTTCCTACAGCAGTGTTTCCAGACAACTATGACATCGGGGCTTTCAAGAAAAGGGTTTATTTATACTTCCTTTAAAGGCCGGCAACATATTAGTGACTCTCTTTGAGTTGTAGATATTTATGGGCGGTGATGATCATTTTCCATCAGATGACCCGCTTGCTCGTTTGCCTCCCTCTCATAATAAAAAAAATATATATAAAAAATCGGTCAAGTGCGAGTAGGACTCGTACGTACATGGAGGGTTCCATACCGCAGTACAATGTTTTAAGAACAGTGCAGTAGTGAAAATATACGGATCACTCACGTCTTAAAACGAGTTTAACTCGACATGCGCGTTTGGCAGCCACCGTGACGTGTGACTATACTCACCGTGACGTGTGACGTGTGAGTTATACTCGTTTTAAGACGTGATTGATCCGTATATTTTCACTATGAGTGAGTCTCACGGTAGTTTCATGTTTTAAACAGTTCAGTAATAAATTTTGCTAAAAATTAAATTTTTAATAGGTACCTACCTTATTTTGACTGACTGTCTACTTTTTTCCCCTGGTTACCAAAGTACTTGTCAAGACGAATCAATCGAGCCCAAACTCGATGCGATCGTGTCGTTTTATTACAGAGTTCCTAAGGCCACCCTCTAGTTTCAACATCAGATCAGCTTAATTTCATGATAATATTGCATTGTCATTGAATTTATACATGCATGCAAAATTTCAACTCATTAGGTTGAAGATATGTAGATATGAGATTCTATCCGAAAAACATAGTAAAAAAAACATAGCCGATGTGTACTATGCACTTATGCAAGTAAGTGTTTTGAATATTTAAAGAACAATTAGGAATTCTCATCCTCTTCGGCTGTCGGAGGCTGATGGCACTTAACCTTGCCTAGCAATAGCCAGCTGTCACCTTGGCCACCTAGCAACGCCTAACAACAACTAGCAACCTAAAAACGCTGATAAAAAACGTGTTTCTTCTATGACAACCCCATTTAATTTTTAACTTTATTTTATTTTTAGTTTTTTTAGGTAGTTATAAAAACAATCTTATGTCGTTTCCCGAGACTCAAAGGGACTGTACCCAAAGTGTGCCAATGGGACCCTATTACTCAGACTCCGCTGTCTGTCTGTCTGTCCGTTCATCTGTCACAGGGCTCTATATTATCTTGAACCGAAATAGCTAGACACATGTAATTTTCACCGTGGCCGCTATAGTAACAAATACTAAAAATAAAATAAAGTTAAAAATTAAAGGGGGTCGTCATATAAGAAACGTGTTCTTTTCAGCGTTGTTAACTCCGTCGACGGTTGCTAGGCAACGCGACAACCGGCAGGATGCTAGACGACGCGAGCGAACCTATTCTGTTCAGATGTTTACGGCGATTTTTTACTGAACTGTTTTTAAAACATTGTACGCGCTAGACTAGAGTTAATTGTTGTGTTGGAAGTGTTAGGTTAGATTCCAATTATTGTTGCTATCAGGCGAGCCGCATGTTAAGTTTTCTCCCAGGTATATAAAAAGACTAGCTTTTGACCGCTACTTCGTCCGCGCAGGATTCAAATTTGCAGAAAAACTTCTTCATGTCTTTCACTGAATAAACCAAAAATCCTAAAATCCATCGTCATCCTCATCATCAGTTAGTTAATAATAATAATAATATATAAATCTCATTTTTTCTTTATCCCGTGGGAGTTTCCAAAAATCCTGAAACCGGTTTTTTGCTGTTGTGACCACACCGAATACATACCGAATAGCTGTTGCCGCGACTCCGTCTGTGAAGAATTCGTTTATTGCTATACCTCGGGAACTATGGAGTTTTACGGGATAAGAATATCCTTTATCATTTACCGGAACTCAAACTATCTCTACCTATACCAAATTTCATCTAAATCGATTCAGCGGTTTAAGCGTGAAGTAGTAACAGACGGACAGACAGACAGGCACACATTACAGGCATTAGTATGGAGTATGGATGACGAGACACTCGTCTCTATTACGATTACTTATTAGAGAAATAAAAGCTATTTCATCATTATCCATAATGAAGGAAACGCTATGTTTGTGCAAGTTTAATTTCAGCTGTTGAAGCGAGCCGCAAGGCCGCATTGGGCAAGCATAATGCACCGTTGCACTGAAAGTTGCAGACGTTGCCACACCCCGCTGTCTTTTGCTGCGTTACATCCGGACTCTTAGTTGCGCATCTTCTTAGGTAAAGGAAAAACAGTCTTGGTAAAAGAGCTACTTTTTTATAAATAAAACTAGCTGTTGCCCACGGGTTCACATTTGACTACCACCTGAAGATTACGGGTATGTATTACAATACCGAAGTACGAAAGACCGAATGTATTAAAACATCGAATGGGTCAAAAGACCGACACGATTTTTTTTCTGAAACCGTTAACTTTTTAAGATTGTTATAAAACTAACCTAACCTAATGGGTTCTGTATGATGTCGTTTTAATGAATTCTGAGAAGTTTACGGTTTCAGAAAAACATCGTGTCGGTCTTTTGACCCATTCGATGTTTTAATACATTCGGTCTTTCGTACTTCGGTATTGTAATACATACCCATTCTCAGACCTACTAAATGTAGACAAAAAATTATAAAAATCGGTCAAACCGTTTCGGAGGGGTTTTATAACAAACACCGTGACACGAGATTTTTTAATTTAGAATAAATATTGAATTAATCTTGGGACCCTTGACACCTTTTGACCTAGTCCCAAACTAAGCAAAGTTTGATGATTTAAACCTAACCTAACCTAACCTAACCTCGAGGACTAGGTTGGCGCCTCGTATGCTGTGTGATAAACCGGGATATCTCACCCTCCAGACCGGAACACAACAGTGTATCGCTGCTGCTTAGCGGTTGGATTAGCAGGCAAGACGGTGGTCATACATACTTAAAAAGTAAAAAAAAAAGATATATACAGTCGAACATAGAACATCAAAAAATCGAGCACAAACATTCATATTTTTCACACAAATATCTGTCTCGATCGGGAATCGAACCCGGGACCTCAAGCTTCGTAGTCAGATTCTCCAACAACTAGGCTATCCGGTTACAATATGTTCATATATCATCCAATCTAAAGAAAAACAATGGCGTTCAATCATTATGGGATTTATTATCGAGAATCCAATGATACGAGTATGTGATTCAATTCCTTTAATTCTACCTATTCAACTCAAAACAAAATCATAATGAACACATTTGGAACTTAATCACGACTTGTACGTACGTATTGCTAAAATTAGGTACCTCGACGTTTCAAGTAGGTACATCGCTGGGACCGTGGTTACGAGTAAGTAGACTATTATTAGTGTAGGTAGTATATCAAGTTGATTCGGCCGCGCGTATTTTTAAACTACGCACGTGATCTTGTTCTTGTTCCGGCACCTTATCAAGACAGTGTTTGCATTTTATTCTACTTCCTCGTAAATATAAAATTCAGACAAATGTCTGTAGATAAGCGGTAAAGGTGCTCAAAAATATCTACACTCTTATTACCATAGTAATGGTGTCCAGTATAGATAATAGATAATAGATGGTGTCCACTTCAGCTGCTGGCTGTACCAGAAGGGTGAAGTTCAGCCCAGCGCAGGTATAATGTTGGACACATCCGCAAATGGTACAGAAAACAATACGATGTCGAATCGAACAGATTTCGACTCATTAACGCAAACCTTGAGACAACTCGGTAACATTTTAATTAAAAATCGGAGAACGAACGCTTCAACGATCTTGCGGCTTACAAAACCCTTAATTTGCCGTCTTGATCATTTATAAGTACCTACCTATAAAACCTTAACTCGTTTCATTTGTTTTGTTGAGAAATCTGTTCAGCCGACTATTAAGTACCTATTCCACTAAGTAAAACTGCCTACAAATAGATAGAATTCGATCCTCGTAATTTCTAAACCTCTTCATTTACTTACCAATAAATTGAAAGTCTTATTTGTTAAACTTGATAAAGGTCAGACGATACTTAACTTCAGACTTTAAGCTTTTTGAATTTTCAAGTCGTAATCGTTGAAAAAACAACATAGACGGTCCTTAACTTGACTTAACATCAACTCTACCCCGGGCAATTATAGGGAAGCAAAATTAAATCTTCTTACGGCTGATCCTAAAATAACAACGCTCCTTGAAGATTAGCCACCAATTATTTTGTGAAACCCTGAAGCAAAAACTGGTTTGCTTTCCCTAGCAATTAGTTGACACTTCACGCGCTATTAAGAATCTTCATACGAGCGATGTGTCTGCGCAGACTTGGCAAAAAAGGCGTGAAATACGCGCTGAAATCGCTGCATGCACGCTTCAGGGCCCATTGCACCGCAAAGTTACCGCTGAAACCGGCGCTCGCGCCGCACACGACGTTTGACGATGCTTTATTTATTTGTTTTTATCTGCTATTCCGAGATCGGTTGACACAACACCAGAAATTGCAATCTTACTCCAATTCCGGTTTATTCCCTACTAGTTATATTAGGTACTTGTATCTAGGTATCCTACTAATCCAACTATTCCCTAATATTTTAATGCGAAAGTTTAAGAGTGTATAAGTGTGTTTGTCACTCTTTAAGGCCGGGGCCGCACTGGTAAGGCGACCAGCGACGCGACGCGACGGCTATTAAATCAAACATTTAGTCGCCGTCGCCACTGCGGCCGCTGCGCCCGCTCACATAACTCGTACTATGTTTGATTTAGTCGCCGTCACGTCGCGTCGCCGGTCGTCTTACCAGTGCGGCCCCGGCCTTACGCTAAAATGTTATGTGTTTCGTATACAGATAGCTGAACCTCATGAATAACATCGGGCTACTTTTTATTTCTACATGGAATTCGGAATTTATGTGCGAAATTACATATTTGAAATTTACCATGAGATTTACGGTGACGGCACGGGTAAACGGGTATGTATTACAATACCGATGTACGAAAGACCGAATGTATTAAAACATCGAATGGGTCAAAAGACCGAAACGATTTTCTTCTGAAACCGTTAGTTTTTTAAGATTGTTATAAAACAAACCTAACCTAACCTAATGGGTTCTGTATCATGACGTTTTAATAAATTCTGAGAAGTATACGGTTTCAGAAAGAAATCGTGTCGGTCTTTTGACCCATTCGATGTTTTAATACATTCGGTCTTTCGTACTTCGGTATTGTAATACATACCCGACGGAACACATCGTGAGGAAACCTGTACACACATAAGAAGAAATTCAATGGTGTGTTTGAAATTCCCAGTCCAAACCCGACTCGCCGTGAGAACTGCGGCCCAGGCCCTCTCATTCTGAGAGGAGGCCTGTGCCCTGCATAGGTACGGCTATATACGTATAGACTGGGATGATGATCATACGATCAGGATATTCGCATGTAAAATCCCGAAATCTCGAACAGTAAGTCTACAGAGGTGAAATTTTGTTTTTCATGCAATTTAGTGTAAACCGGTATTCAAACTTACCCCTTCGCAACTCTTCCGCAACAACACATTTATATAATACCTTTAAACGAACAATTCTTGTATATATATATACTTAATCAGAATCTCGGAAACGGCTCCAACGATTTCGATGAAATTCGGTATGCGGGGGTTTTCGGGGATGAAAAATTGATCTAGCTTGGTCTTATCTCTGGGAAAACGCTTGGTACCGAGTTTCAGCCCGAGCGGAGATCGGTCGCCCAGGTACTACAAAATAATCACGAAAATTTGCGACGAAAATAAAAGATGCTCCTCAGCCTCGTAGCCTTAACCGTTCTTAGAAATCATTAACGATGAGTAATTCATTAGCTTTTCTCGAAATATATCGTTTTTCCTTGTTACCTTACTCTAATTAAGAGTAACGAAACAAATTTCTATAATAATAACAGCTTTAGGGAGGTCTTACACTAAACCTCTTTTTAATTGCAAAAATATTGAAAACATCTAGTCACATAAAACACTAAAACTGGATCTTGTTGATAATTATAACTAGGCTCGGAAATATGAGAACTTCTTCAATCAATTGTGTTTCTATGCAAAACTGCTATGCTGTAAAAAAAATACTACGTTCTTTGGTCAGTTTTTCTATGTATATCTATCGAACACCAATTAATAATAAGCTGGGAATTTAAGCTTTTTTTATACAATAGTACAGGTTTGCGTTTGATTACAATCACGCCTGATCGAAAACGAAGATGAGTTCTACGATGGAGCACGCTTACCTAGTAAATCCTCTTTTATCCTAGACGTGAAAACGGTCATATTGCAGTGTTCAGGGAACACAGACGCAGAGGGAATTCCACTCTTTAGCTGTACCTACTGTATGTGAGCCTATACTTCACTTAATTTAAAAATAGAAACCACAATAACATTATATTGCGTCTGGTTAACTATTTCTTACCTAGCATTTACAGTACAATAGTCTGGGAGCCGCAAAATAAAATTGTTTTAATGTCACTTTATTTGCGTGTCGTCAATTGTTACTCTAGTACAAATTGTAAAGAGATTACAGTTCACGAGCCGCAATATAATGTTGTTGTGGTTTCTAATTCTAAATTAAATGAAGTAAAGTATACACGGTGATTTTTAATCGGTGATCAGGAGTTGATAAACTCCACCGAATGCATGGTCATTCTACATTTGTTGAAGTAAAGTGGTTTCGTCAAGTGTCATCGCTTTGGCGGGGAATTTGACAGGTCTCGCGTCAAAGTTTGTTTAAGACAATGACTTATCAAAGAAGTTTTAAGCTCATAGACTAAATCATGTATAGTGTGACAACATCATCATAATCATCATTTCAGCCGAAAGACGTCCACTGCTGCACTCCCCCAAGGCTCGCCAAACAGATCGGTCCTGCGCTATCATCATCCAAAGCATTCCCGCAACCTTAACCAGGTCGTCGCTCCACCTTGTTGTAAAAAAAAATATTTCCAATAATCATTATTTAAATAAATAGACGTTTTGTTTCACGTAACTGCGACTTAAACGTGGTCGCCACCGAATACTGATCTAGAAAAATTGGTTCCTGATCACCGATTAAAAATCATCGTGTATAATTAAATTGTAAGTCATTTAGCAAAATAAAATAATTAATTGTTAACTCATATGATATGTTGTTAATTTGAATGTTGTTGCGATTGTATTTTGGACATGACAACTAATGACGAGGTGAATCGACCAAGTAACATTTGTCATGTTCTAAAAAAGTACATTGTTTTGTTGTAAAAAAGGACTGTCATTTTTGCACCGATCAATATTCCGGACAGAGCCGCGCTCCAAACTTTATTCAAACAAACACTAAAAAACCTTTATTGTTTAAACGGCCATCGCGCTGTATAAATGGGCACTGAGTATATTGTATATTGGTATAAAATGAGGCAGTCTTGCCCCGTAAACGATCGCCTGGTCTATCAACTAATTGATGAGGTGTATTATTTTGCAAATCACGATTGTCTGAAAGTACGTTTAGATCAGAAGAACATTATAAGCGCGCTCGAATGTTTTTTGACATTATTTTAGTGGAAACCATATTGATTGTTTTTAGTTTACGCCACAAGAGTACCTATACTAAAAGCACGAACTAGATAACAATAACCTGAGAAGTAATGAAAAAATGTTCTAGAAGATGTTCGTTTACGCCAAAAAATCAGGCTTTGGGCTTTGCGTATAATGATTGTTCTTTCGTTTGGTTTAAATTAAATGCATCTTTATACCATTCTCTATGCTGTCGAATGAAAGGGACGGCACTTTAAATACCGTAAGGGTGCCTTTCCACCAGAGATGTGCTACGCTACGTTGCTATGGTTGTGTCTGATATCCACCAATCATGTTCATTGGACCACATAGCATAGCACTGGTGGAAACGGGTTCAACTAAGCTATGATTTTTATACGGAAAGATGCGTGCCCTGGATGCGTGCTACGGATGCGTGCTACGGATGCGTGCTATGGATGGTCGCGAGTCGTGTAGCAATGTCCCCCCTCAATGCGCTGCCGCTTCGCGCGCCCCTTTTGATACATCGCATAGCTCAAGCTGCGCATCGTCTTCGCACAGCTGCCTCGCGGCTGCTCATCTACATGGAGCATCTTCCTCGCACAGCTACATAGCTTAGCATTGGTGGAAACGGTCACACAGTTTCCTATCGTAGCTTTCACATCTTCGCAGCATAGCTGCATAGCACATCTCTGGTGGAAAGGCACTCTAATATAAGAGGTTATGTTTCTATCATTATAGATAAACGCTAGTTCAGTTTATGTTAACTTAACTTTCATTTATCTTTATCTATCACTAATCATAAGCCAATACAATAAATCGAGGTTTTTACTAAGTAGGTTTTGGGTCATATTGCATTATGCCTTGGTCGTAAAATGACACATTAGGTATTTTCAACGTCTTGGATTAAAAATGTCTAGGTAGCAAAACGTCGTGATCGCACAACATCTAAGTTATAACGGATAATGAATTGAATGTTTGTATAAAACACAATTTGAGAATTAAAATTACTTACATGATTGCCTACATTATCTTTGGTTAAAACTAATAAGTGGGGAGATACTGAGGTGTGAAGTTTCTTTATCTATTAAAGAACCTCTCTGTGACTGTTTCCTTGTCATTCGATTATGTCGGCGTTTTGCAACCGAGACTTCATAAATATTTGGCTAAATACTTATTTTGTCATTTTACTATCAGTATGTTCTACTACGAAGTCGATTTGCTATTAGCACATTTCACTTATTTGGCCATTTTTTAAACAAAGACCTTGTACAACTAAGACCAATTTTATACCCAGTCATTAGAATATTATGGCATTTTATGTGCTTGGACGTTTTACCACCTTGACCTAATACATGTTAGACCTTCTTCTTACATAGTCATTCTTCTAACTAGTCCTTACGACCCTAACCCAAATATTCTAAAGCTGACTTGCACAGACTCGAGTTAATTATATAACCCCGAGTTAAGTGCTAACTCAGGGCTAAGAAGTGTCGAAATGTATGGAACTGTCATCCTTAACCTAGGGTTAACGACTTATATTTTTTCCCTGGACCGTGCAAGTGGCCCCAAGTCACTAAAAGAATAAATAGGTACGTGACGTCTATTCTATAAGACTTGAAATAGGAACGTTACGTGAAAAATATTTTTTATATTTTCTTAACAATATAGTGACTCAGTGAGCTATAAAATAATTATGGATAGAAGGAATGTGCCTTAGAAAATCAGCACAATAGCGATCCCAGGAAAATGTGCGCTTGACAATGGCCTCCGAAATTAATATCTCCGCTTTGTCACATTAAAAGCACTCTATCATTTTAAAGATAGTTAAATTAGATCAAGCCAAAAGTTAAGTCGTTAATTAAATCACAATGTCTTTATTTTTTTTTCTTACCTGTCAAAAGTTTTTTATGTCTGAACTTAAGTGTTTGAGGGTTACAGCATTTCTGCTTTATGTCGTCATATATGTTTAAGTATAAGCTGTTTTCAAAAGCTGTAAATAATTATACAGTTTGTTTTTTTAAACTTATGCAACTTTTTTTTAGTTCCTTGGTTGGTTGGAGGATTACGAGTGGAAGTACAGAAAATAGTAGCATAGTAGAAGTAGCGTGAAAAAATATTTGGCAAGCCCTTACTTACCTCCACTCATGCCAATTTGTATTTTATTTGCTTTGCTTAGTTTGGGACTAGATCGATTTGTGTAAGATTGTCCCCTAATATTTATTTATTTATTATTATTATTATGTTGGTACGGATTTCCGATCACGGGCCCTTGGGGACCCGGTCATTTGAAAGGCATTCATGGGGCCGAAGCCAACATGAAGAGGCCTTTGGTACCATATAATATAAATGAGATGGGCGCAACTAAGGAGGTCTATCCCCTAATACACCATGAGGATGTGCTAGCGGACAGTCCTCCACAGTTGCCAAACTATTGCCAGGTAGGAAGCGACATGGAATTGGCTATGGGGTTGGGATGTTGTGGACAGGATTACCGGGCTATGGAGTGAGATAACGGACACCTACCATTTCAATATCTCATAAACTGAACTTTTGGTAGGCGGTGACTCGCCATTAACTAAATGGTCCCCTCAAACTATTGCCCGCTCGGGGCAACGAGGCGGCAACATTGGTGTGAACGGCTAAGGATGGAGAGGTGTCCCTCGACTTTAAACTTCAAAATGCCAACTCGCCACTTACGGCCAAACACATCCATCCTTCGAGCATTTAGCTCTTGCGGCCAACAAAGGCAAACTAGAGGCGGGGTGGGTGTGTAACTGTGTGTGAGTGTGTGTATAAGCGCATGTGTGTATGTGTACCCCTGGAGGTCTCGGGTTCGTGGTGTCGCTACGCACCAACAGCTCGCCACAAGCCGCCCTGCGATGACTGACTGCACTGGTGACACGACAACACCAGCGGGCGATGGGGTCGTCACATCCCTACGCCTTTATTATTATTATTATTATTATTCATTTGTATGTTTGTTACTCCATCACGCAAAAAATGGCTTAACGGATTTGTATGAAATTTAGCACACAGAGTATAATCTGGATTAACACACAGGATACTTTTTATTGCGGAAAATTGTATAAATGAACTGAAACAATTACTTTGATCACCTGCGACCTTACGATAGTTACGTTTATGAAAGAAATGTGTATTCATGCAGTTCCTCCACCTCCACACTGTACGAAGACACACAAATCATACCCAACCATCACCACCACCAGACTACACTGACGCGTTTCGAACTCAACCAGAGCTCATCTTCAAAGTCAACACCACAACCGTTAAAGTTACAACAAATGTTAAAGTCAAAGTTAAATGGCAAAGTAATTGTTTCAGTTCATTAATACGGACCTCCGCAAAGTAACGCCTGATCCAATAAATTATTTGAAAATTGTATAGTTCCTGCGGGATAGCGATAAACGAATCCTTTGCAAACGTAGTTGCGGGCAGCAGCTAGTATTAAATAAGCAATAAGCTTACACTTTTATAACGGGCGTATTTTAGTTACTGCGACCCCGCCGTTCCCCGGTTTGGGGGGTCGTTGCTCACAGAATAGAAAACACTAATCTAAGTAGGTAACTTAATAAAAATTTGAATCTTACCAGACCTTAATAGGTAGATAATTAGTCTTTAAACATAGTGTAGTGTGAGCTGCGCCACACACACACACACACACTCCCATTATGTTACTATATAAAAAGGCTTTCAGTATCTAATATAGACATTATTTACACGACTCTTGAGTTTAACTTATCCCATCCTTACATACTCAGTATTAACTCGACTCTAGTTGTTTCTATACACCCATCCTTACGACCACATTACATGGCGATCCTGGCAGGATCGCCATGTAACGATGGGATAAGTTTAACTCAAGAGTCGTGTAAATACTGTCTATATTAGATACTGAAAGCCTTATTATATAGTAACATAATGGGAGAGTGTGTGTGTGTGGCGCAGCTCATACTACAATAGTAACGGAAACAGAACATGCTCTCGATGATGATGTTGAGCTAATAATAATTATGATATTAAGTTCCGTAATCTAATATCCGCCTCAACATATCAACCCTTTGACACTAGCTTAATAGATATTTAACAGTGCCCTAAATGTAATTATCTTCAAACGTGTCTCGTGTCTCCGTCACTAGTTTAAATTATGTTATTTATATTTGCCCTGATCATTAAATTGTACTTTCCTCTCTCTCTTTTGCCATAGGGATGACAGTGACTGACAATGTATTCGCGCCAGCAACACCTTTGCCTGATACCACTATAATTCAAGCCACATGTCGCACCGCGGCACCGTCCGCTGGGTCTCGTCAGTAATTAGTTCCATTTGCTATGCTTTATTTGGTTCCGCGGTAATTACTCAAACCCGGCCTACAAATAACGCTCAATCTATACTTTATCTACTTTTAATATAAGTGGAATGTAATATTTATCGCGAAAGTATTTTACGATATAAATAGCTGCAAACACAAAAGTGCTTTATGTCTAAAGTGTTAGGTTAAAAATTGAGTGTTCGAAATTTTATCTAATAATTCAATACGCTTCAGGTGAAGGTTGCTATAAATATGAGCTGAATCTGAAATAACGTAACAATACGCATGAATATTATTAAAACTGGGTTATTATTTTTTTAAAACAGTAGATCGTAATCGTTGGAATGGTAAATGTTCTGAAACATTTGTTAAACGAGCGGCTAACGCGCCGTGGGGCAGGCCCGCCCTGTGTGAAAAACAAACACTCGTACAAATATGTCCAAATGACATGTAAAATTTTTCTGTGTCACGATGAGATATTGTAATGATCCGTTACCAGAAATATAATGCGGCTCATGCAAGAGAGACATTACGGTTTGGTGCAAGAGTAGAGAGGGCAGCGTTTATGACTTGTATTCAATTAGAAGTTATAATTAAAATTTTTATTAATCAAATGGTTACTTTTTGGTTAAATATTTAAAGCTGCATTCCCATCGAGTTAGAGCGGCGCAAAAATCTGCAGATATGTTAAAAGCATCATTGTTGCATTGCGCTATCTACATGCAATCCATAAAAATTAGCTATTATTTTTTTTTATTTGTCATGTTCATAAAGTTCGTGTTAATGCTTGATGTAGCCTGCATAAAATGATTTTTTATTTCTATCTAGAACATAAAGTAATATTTTTGTCTAAGACCAAGGCAATTAGGCGCAATCAGTCGTGAACGATAGAACACAAAATAAAGTTATATTTTATTAGGTTTTCTTTTGCAATCCATGTTTTATTTTTCTAAATTATGAAAACTAGACAAAACTAAAGTTATTAAAGAAATAGCAATGCATGAAAAATGAAAGCTTTATTAAACTAATTAAGTAGGCATATCACAGCTGAGTTCAAATAAAACATCTATGTATTCGAAAAGAACTAATAAGGCATAATAATGCATAAAAATAATAAAACTTACAAGCTCGTGTACCTAAGTACCTCAGTAACTACAATAATTATCTTAAGTTAAAGATCTGGCATTAGAAATTTAGAATGCATAAAAATGCGTATATACTCATACGTGTATACATATGAACAGAGAGACGCGTCACAACATCAATTAATTTACAGAATTGTGTCATAAAACACAGATACCGTTACCCATAAGACACTGTTCATTACAGCCTATATTTATTTATATGTTAGCTAAAGTGCCTGTTGCAGATTTTGCAGACGACATTATCGTTTTAATACTTGTACCATACACGACCGCCCTTGAAGACATGTGTGACGACGGATTAAGGTCCATTATAGCGCCTACCTAAAGAAAATGCCGTTCGCTGTGAATTGAATAACTTAATGAGAAACACACGGAAACACGAAATAAAGGTAGAAGAGACAGCGAAGAACAACAGCGTAATAGGAGGACTTAATTAAAAAATGCCGTGTTTTTCTTTTTTTTTCCTCGTTAGCTGAGTTTGAAAACTTCAGATGTTGTTATATTATATTTGTTAGCACATAAACACTGAGGCTAAAATCCCCTTATTATGTAGGAAGAATATTTACTTACTTCCTTGTACATAACTGGCATGTCTACTACAGATGCGGGCTACAGTTTAGTTAAATTCATATTACAAGCTTGCTTTTTTGTATTCTGCGACCTTTCGAAAGCTTTTGATTGTGTGGATCATGACACTTTAATTCGTAAATTAAATTTCTATGGTATTCGTGACCTCGCTTTAGAACTCATCAAATCTTACCTCACACAGAGAAAACAAAAGGTAGCGGTTAATGGAACGGTATCGGAGGGATCTGTGGTCGAAATGGGAGTGCCTCAAGGATCTATTCTAGCGCCATTCTTGTATTTGGTTTACGTAAATGACCTAATTTATACCGTGAGTCAGAAATCAGGGATAGTTATGTTTGCTGACGACACCTCTTAACTGTTCAAAGTTAGTAGAAAAGACACCGATTTCACTGAACCCAATGAAACTCTGTCCATGATATCCGCATGGTTTGCTGCCAATAACTTGTTACTAAACCCTAAGAAAACAAAATGTATTAAATTTTCATTGTTAAATCCGCCTCATTCAAATTCGGTCTCAAATATTAAACTTAACGGTCAAAGTATTGAATTTGTAAAATCTACGGTATTCTTAGGAATAACACTGGACTCTAAATTGCAGTGGGGATCGCACACCACAGCAATTGCGAATAGGTTGAGCTCTGCTGCGTTTGCAGTCAGAAAGATACGGCAGCTAACCGATGTGGCGACGGCACGGTTGGTGTATTTTTCCTACTTCAATAGCATCATTTCATACGGCCTTATTTTATGGGGATCTGCTGCAGACTTGGAATCAATTTTTATTTTGCAAAAGAGGGCTATCAGAGCGATATATAACTTAAGGACACGCGATTCTTTAAGATCTTTTTTTAAAGAAATAGGTATCCTAACCCTGCCGTCGTTGTATATATTTGAAATAATCATGTATGTAAGAAAAAACATATGTGATTTTCCCACTAACGTCGATAAGCCAAAGGTTACTAGAAACACAGGGAAGCTTAAAGTTCCATCTTACAGACTGGCTAAAACTAAAAAGTTGTTTCTGGGAAGATGCATACGTTTTTATAATAAAATTCCGAAAACAATAACCGAACAAACTGATACAAAATTCAAATCCACTGTGAAGAAGACATTAATATCTAAGGCGTACTATAAAATTAATGACTATATCATGGACAGGGATGTTTGGAAATAATTCCGATCCGCATTGGCGATCCCTAGTCTCAAATAGCGTATCTACTGTGTTAAAAAATTTAATTGTATTAAATACTTTAGTTGTATGTCATTTAATAACAATGTAGATCTGATTGAAAAAAATATACCTTGTTGAGTTTCTTGCCGGTTTCTTCTCAACAGGGTTTTTTCCGAACCGGTGGTAGATTTTTCGACGTTCACAGGAGCATCAATTTGATGCCTAAATTGAATAAAGAATTTTGACTTTGACTTTGACTTTGAATGCTCAAATAACGCAGGTCTCTTGGTACATTACCCGGTTCTGTACGAAGAATATTTTTTCTTTATACATTGCTAGTAATGTAACTCTGTTATGTACGAAGAATAAGTGCTCTTATTTTTCAGCAAATAACTGAAAGCATGTAAAGTTTCAACATAAAACACTGTACCTATTAGAAGGTGTAATGCTGAATGATACAGTTTGTATGCGCTAGTTTCTGAACCATTTTGTAGCGTCACCGGAAATCCGTATTGACTCTTGAATACTGCACTGTTTGAATATGTTCAATTCAATCGAGTAGGACAGTAGACAAGAGAATTCTGCATTACGAGTTTATATTCAGTGGTGTATTAACGTTCTTATTTATCTATCTATCTTGACAGTTAAAAATAAATTATGTATTCATAACCCAATTGCATACATTGGGATAAATTCAACTTTAAAGTCAGTCAAAATTTGAACCGAAAAGTGAGAATTTATTGGCATAGCTTTAATAAAACTTCATAAAAAAGAATAAAACTGGGCAAACTTTACACACTTAGTAACCAAGGGATATTTAGTCTATAAGTTAGAAGGGCTTCGTCATTTCATTGTGAGAATAAGAAAAAAAATCTTACCAATGTATTAATCACTTAACTAATAATTATTATTATTATTATATTATTATTATGTTGGTACGGATTTCCGATCACGGGCCCATGGGGACCCGGTCATTTGAAAGGCATTCATGGGGCCGAAGCCAACATGAAGAGGCCTTTGGTACCATATAATATAAATGAGATGGGCGCAACTATGGAGGTCTATCCCCTAATACATATTATTAATTGTATTATTAATTGTATTTTATTTTATATTTTAGTTTTTAATTTTAATTTTGCATGTAAATTACAAAGTACTTCTCTATAGGTTTTTGTTAATTTTATATATTTCTTTTACGAGTAGGTATGTACGAGAGCACGCTTCTGAATATTGTTACTTAATTTATCGAATGGCATGATACAAGATTAAGTTGTGGTTACCAGTAATTGGATAAGCATCTACCAGGAATGTTTACCTACTAGTTATTTAAGTTTTTCTATGATGTATTATCTGTTGGTGATCCTTAATAATAAATAAATAAATAAATAAATCACAAGTTACATTACTAACTCTCAAAACTTTGTTCCTTTCTAAAAAATATATGTTTTAGTAATATTTTGCACGTGCTCGTCATTATTGTCATTAAAATAGTTTTCTTGAACGTAAATTGTTTACATGAAACGGTGATAAAATGAATTCTTGCCGTTTCGATCGTGTCTATCAAATCATTTCATCTCTGACGCTGTAGCTCATTCATAAGCCTTCTTAAGCCTCTTCTAGTCGCCACGCGGCAAGCTCGCTCCATATTTAACACATATGACTTGTTTCCACAAACACCGTTTGTGGCGGGGGCGGGTGTCGGCGCGATCACACACTTTTTTCTCACTTTTTTTCCGTCGGCATCTTCACGACTCGACTCTCGGGCTAATGACTTTAATTAGCGCTCTCGTATTATTAATTTCTGTGGAGCTGACGTTTAGTCAACGCGGAGAGATTGAGGAAGGTCGCGGTGATGTTTTGACACCTGTAAATTATTTGTCGACAGATATGTGTGGAATGTAACTATTAATCTGAATAGAGCAACAAATGGGTGAGATTTAGAGCTGAATCGGTGAAAATTGCATAATATGTTCAAAATTGTTGGCCATTTAAACGTTAATAAAACAGGGTTAGGTCCTTCTATCTTAAAAACTTAGGACAGAAGCGGTACCTACAAACCAAAATTGCGCCCTAAACTATACTAATCAGAAACAAAACTATCGCTAAATAGGAGCTGGGAAAACGAAAATATCTTTATACCTATATATAATCCGACCCCTACTATACCATATATATATATATATATATATATATATATACTGACCATTTTCATCCATCACATTAAATTAAGTAAGTAAATAAGTCTAAAGTGTTAAGTTTAATAATATAACTTCCAGGAACAAAGCGAGTTACTTCCATTCTAATTTTGCTGACCTTAGAATAGAAAACAACGAAAAAATGGAGCTGGAGCTAGCAATTGAACCCAGTTCCGCGTTATTCCGTGACGAGTACTTAATTACCCTAAAAAATAATTCTAATGTGTCTTTTAATAGCGCCGAAAATACTGAAACTTTTTTTATGTACATAAGCAATTGCTATTCCTACAGTCAGCCGCAGAAGTCACTAAACACTATACTTTGTCTCAATAACCAGTTATACTTTGAAGTTTGAAATATGTCACGTTAGTGGAAACGACAAAGTGCTGAGTGTTCAGCGACTTCTGAGGCCGACCCTACCTGTGATGTCATTATTTGACGTTCTGTGAACATGAGTTTTAAGGGTAAATCCTAAATCTGTGATTTTATATCAGAAACAATGTAAAACATAATTGTTTGATAGACATCTTTACCGGTCGATTTCTGGTAGGTATACATAATTATAGGCTATACAAGGACACAATATCGAGTCCTCATGCCATTAAGGAACCTATCTATAGTTTCATGATAAAAGCTAGCATTACGGGTCGATCGACCTGTAACAGAATAATGCAACTAAAGTGCACATGTAAGCCGATTTGTGTGCGAGTCGGAGAAAGTGGTCACTTTCGAGAGCCTTCAACGACGTGCCTTGAACAATGGCAACTCGCCGGACTCTTTCAAAGATAAGTAAAGCACTGCGCTAACTACAATGGATGTGTATACACGTATAGTTAGTGCATGATAAAGTAAAAGCAAGTTTTAAGAATTCTTTCCTTAGGCTTTCACCTTTCCAGGACAACTGAATTATACTAAACTTAGTGTAGACTTATATGTTTAGTTTTATTATAGTTTGTGGTAGCCTAGTGGTTTGACCTATGGTCTCTCTAGCAGAGAGACGTGGGTTCGAGCCCGGGCTCGCAACTCTGAAATTTTTGCAATTTATGTGCGAAATTAAATTTCAAATTTACCATAAGCTTTACGGTGAAGTAAAACATTATGAGCTACTTGCGAAGAAATTCAATAGTGTGTGTGAAGTTCTCAATCCGCACTGGGCCCGCGTGGGAACTATGCTATACCAGACTCCACTCATTCTGAAAGGAGGCCTGTGCCATGCTGGGGGATGTATATACAGGCTGAGATTTGGATATTGTGTAGACTTAACTAATCGAGGATCATGTAAAAAATCGATTCCTTTAATTTTAAGTTTCCTTTTAACTAAGGAAAAAGCAAGAGACAACTGGTCTCTATTTTTCGTAACGAATCACATATTAACAGCCAGTTTTTTAGATGCCATTTGTCAATACCAACTCGATTTTGACATATTATTAAACTTATTGTAAGAACTGATACAATTGAATAAATACTGAATATTTATAAACGTCTTTTAAAAACATGTTCAATTCTTTATTTAAAACTCTATCGAATCCCATATTCTTATGAGTAGTAATTTCACTAACCTACATATTATACTTTCATACATAGATCAACGTCACACAAACCCAAAATATGCTAATATAATTTCAAATGTTGCCCACCCTTTTAATCTCAGGCGACCCTTTAAGGCCCAAATATTCGTCCCTAAGATATTTGCATAACCACTCGATTTATAAGTTATTAATCTAATACTGCTCTCGCTAACTTTAAGCTTTGAACATAAGTTCAATAATAATATAGTTAAATATTCCCTGAATATTTGATCGGTTACTTTTAACACAACAACTGCAGCGGAGGTGTGGATGTCAGATATTTGCTTTGCAGTTCTTGACTCTTAGCCTTTGCACAGCCAGCACGCGCATCCCTTTCATGTGTGCGTCCCTTTCCTCAATCAATTCTTAGAAAAGAACGCAGCAAGAGAGAAAACGTTACAATTGCTAAATATCCTAACTCACCAATGCCATTTTTTTTTCATATTAGGATCAGGCCTATCCGTTTCCTGCATAATGTAATGTTTCCTGGATATCAACAGGAAGCTTTGAATTATCATTAATTATAACGCATAATATTTTTTCTAAGATATAGAAAGGTGACTGGATTTGCAGTAAGTGTGTGGTGTGAAAATGATGATGTAATTATCATCATCACTTCAGCCGAAAGACGTCCACTGCTAAACACAGGTCTCCCCCAAGGTTCGCCAAACAGACTGGTCCTGCTCCATTCGCCTTCGCACCTCCCGCTACCTACCGTAACCAGGAATAGCGGGGCCGCCTGGGACTAGGGGCTGTTTTTAGCTTAACCTAACTATTAGGGGTTGTTGCTGTAATCACCACGCGTGGCAAACGGCTTGGCAATCGCGGAAGATTTTACCGTAAATATCGAGGACGCTGCTACCCGTCTTCCGGTGTTACTGGCCGCAGTTTTAGGACATATCCAATTTACTTTAAAACATGAATCTAAACTAATAATATAATCTGTTAGTTCCGACACTTATGCATGGAAGTGAAAGCTGGGTTTGGCAGAAAAAACATGAAAGTAGGATAAATGCTGTGGAAATGAGAGCATTAAGGAGTGTGATTGGTGTGAACTTGAGTGACCGAATGAGGAATAGTCTAATAAGGGAACGTTGTGGCATGAAAGATGATGTTGTGACTCGTATAGAGAAAGGGATGTTAAGTTGGTTTGGGCATGTGGAGAGGATGGACGAAGGAAGAATTACGAAAGAGATATATAATCGAGTGTAGATGGAAATATTGGAAGAGGGAGACCAAGAAGGACATTTCATGATCAGATTGGGGATGTCTTGAAGAAGGGTCAGGTCAAGAGTACCCGAAACCGGCGAGCATGTATGAAAAGACTAATGAGTGTTGTTGAAGCGAAAGATGTATGTCAGGATCGTAGCAGGTGGAAACAAATAGTCTCTGCCTATCCTATCCTGGGAAGAAGGCGTGATTGTATGTATGTATGTAAACTAATAAGGTTGGAGCTAAGTAGTCACACGCAATTGTTCTTTTCCACTCTTTAATCCCTACTAAAAAAAGATATAAGCCATACCTTGAAGCTTCGAAAGATATCTAAAATAAGTCCAATTCATGCATTCAACACACATTCCAAAACCTCTTCAATTACAATGCACCTATAAAAGACGTCAAATATGGCAAATAGTACAAAACACCAATCAAATGGCACTTCAACTCGAGTGTTATTCTTTTCAAGCCCAGTAGGTGCCTTTCTAGCAAGGTAGCAGTCCCCAGGCACCATTCCATTTTGTTTTGACACACGCCAACTTGTCTGTATCATGTATTGCCACTGGACATGTAAGTATCATAAAAAAGAACAAATCGAAGAGGGTTGAATGAGTTTTTTTTCATCCGTGAATGAAAGTCACAATAATGAAACATGAGTCAGGATTTCACGAATTGAAGATTCTGATTGAACGTGGCGAGCGTTAAATAGTGGAGTTTTTAGACCACTAGGGGATTGTTGTCAGTTGGAAATTTGATATAAAATAAAACGCATCAGGAACGAGTAGTATTTTTTGAAGGTTAGTCAGCTCGACAGTTAGAATAAAAATACAGCCTACTATGTAAACAGTACTATTTAGGGTTTCAGGTATCTTCCATTGTATGTTTAAAGATTTATGTTTAAAAATGAACTTTCAAAAGATTGTATTTTTGGATTGCATGCACTAATCAATTTAATTTTTAAGCCTTCAAAAGCCTATATAGGTATATTATAGTGCTTAACATGAATTATAAATTAAATTAACTTGATACCTATACTCGTTTCTAAAAAAATAGTGGCGTCAGACAGACGAAAAATGGAATCCTACTAACATTATAAATGCGAAAAATGTGAGTATAATGTTTATGTGTGTTTGTTACTCCTTCACGCTAAAAGGGCTTGACGGATTTGGATGAAATTTGGTACATAGATAGCTGGGCTAATTTTTATCGCGATATTCCCACGGGATGCATAAAAAATCCTAAAATCTTAACCACTATATCAGAGACATGAAATTTTGTAAAGACAACATAAATAAAGACCGCGATGTAGTTTTTAGGAATCCCCATAGGAATTTAGTGAAACCCTCGAACTTTAATTCGACTGCCAGATCAATAGTTTACGCAAGCAAAGCCGCGGCTAAAGGCTAGTGATCCTTTTTAACACGTTGGCTGCCCACCATACTTCACCCATACTGTTGCTTCCACGCCCCAAATAAATTAAGTGACCTCACCGGTGAGGCGGTGATGCTCTCAGCATCGCCCTATTACTGAGGTGCAAGTAAGTATTTTCTATGTATCTAAAAATTCGAAATATGTAGTTAGGTTTTTGTAAATAAGTATAGAATATCCTCTACAAAAGCATTCACAGTTTGACTGTGGCTCCCAAAATAATCCTCAAAACAATTCCCTGAAAAATGAGCTTTTGATCCCACCGGTGATGCATGAGCATCACACAGAGAAGATTAGTGATCCCACCGATAATGTTCACGGCATCCGACGTAATAACCTTTTCGACGCCAACGACACATATGTATCAGCACCGAATAGATAAACAGCATGAATAGATAAACGGAACAGAATAAAAGCTTCCGAACAGAGCTCGAAATTCTTACTTATTATCATAGGGTTGTCACTCGGTAAAAAAAAAAACCGGCCAAGTGCGAGTCGGACTCGCGCACCGAGGGTTCCATACAAATTTATATGTATCTATGAACATCCAGTCTTAGCAGACCCCTGCTCCTAAGCAAAATGTGCGCAGTGTGGGATCATTGTAGATTGGTTACTGATATAGACAGACAGACAAAAAAAATTATGCTTTTCGCAATTTTTCCTTTATCTGTGCTATAAGGCCTTGCTTTGTACCAAATTTCAAGATTCTGAGTTCACGGGAAGTACCCTGTAGGTTTTGATTCTCTTGCGAGTGTCGAAAATGTGCGTTGGTTACTGATATAGACAGACAGACAAAAAAAATTATGCTTTTCGCAATTTTTCCTTTATCTGTGCTATAAGACCTAGCTTCGTACCAAATTTCAAGATTCTGAGTTCACGGGAAGTACCCTGTAGGTTTTGATTCCCTTGCGAGTTTCGAAAATATGCGGAAATTTGCGTCATAAACGGCTATATCTTTTGATTGCGTTGGCTTAGATGTTTGATTTTTTCACAACTCCAAGGGACAGTAGACTTGAGTATTTGATATTAATTTCAGCTTGATACCTCCACGCGTTTCTGAGAAAAAGGGTCTTGACAGACAGACGGACGGACGGACACACGGACGGACGGACAACAAAGTGATCCTATAAGGGTTCCGTTTTTGTCAACTTCGCGTTTGACATTCCGATTTCATGGCGTATGAGTGAGAGCTGTTGTATTTGACAGAACGTTAAAAAGGTTAAGGGTTCCTTTTTCCATTTGAGATACAACATTATGATTTAAATCTATATAAATTATTTTTGACATGTCTTTGGATTAAGTGAATATTTGAAACCCTTAGAGTTAGACACATACATACATTTTAGACACATTACATATTAGACACATTTTATTATAATTGTTCCCTCTCGCATAAAAAATGTTCGACGTAGTAGTTCGGGTAACGATTCATATAGACGAAATGTTGTCTGAGTACTTCTCAAAATATAACATACAGTAATGCAATCGTTACATAATAAGGGTTCTTTAAGTAGAGTACGGTACCGTGATTACTTAATATGTATACCTACTTTTTCTTCGAATAAAAATCAGTATTAATTAACAGTACATTATATTTAACAAACATTATTCATACATAGATAAGTTAATTCTTTCTGGAAGTTAGTTTTCAAATTTCTGTGTAATGTTTTAGAGGCTTTAACACTTTTCTGAGAAGTACTGGATAAAGTATCGTCTTCTGTTCAATTTAAATATTAAGTTAAATTCTCCTAACAATAATTGTTAACAAAAGCACAAAATTAAAATAAACATGGCCCGACCGAACTTATTGTCTGCGATTAACCAAGTATTGAATAATTTTCAAAGACAGGCCAGGCCAGGCAGCCAGGTTTTAACTAATTTCAACCAATCAGGAAGCAGCAGTGTTTTATCACATTATAATTGGCAAATTCAGTGAGGAACGAGTTTGAATTACCACGTTATTTCATGAAACTCTAACATAGACAATAGACTTAGTTCAGCACTTTAAAAGCGCCTTTGTGATTTTGTTTGTAAAATTATAATTCCCGGATTGCGATTGGTAATAAAATGGTTTTCATTCTTGAGGATTATGTGGATATGCACACGCTAGGGCATTTATTTACTTGACACGAATATTACTCCGACAAAATTATCCATCCTCTTCAACCCTTATATGAGTAGGTACAACCCCTTCTCGGGATCCTAAATAAACACAGGCCGGATACAGCATTTGGGGGAAATACTCTACAATATCATTAAGCACTTCAAATGGAGAATACGTGAAAAAAAACAGAAAGTGTCGAGAAACATAATGTGCCGGTCAATTACAACAAGCATCAGTAAGTAATAAGTTTTATTATAGAACATGTATATGTGAGTCTTTTTTTTTTAAAATACATAGTTAAGGGCTAAATGAAAATAAAATCACGATCGCTTCCTTTGTGTAACGAAAGTTAGTCATATAAACTATATGGCTATATGGGTAACTCTCGTCACACAAGAAAACGACTCGTGTAGCAACGAAATTGTGCACCAGTCCTTCATGAATCTATCGCAATTACTTGCCAGCAGTAAAGGCCACCAATAAAATACTACGCCTGTGCTCTCAACGCCAAAACTTAAGAGCCGTGTCACATAAAATGGATCTTTAATGTGCAAGCTTTTAAGAAAATTAAATAGAGGTTGACTATTACATTTATCTCGGTAAAATACCCTGAGTTCAGCCACACAGCGGCTTAGCGATATTGTTTTTCGCATAATACAAAGGTCGTCCGAGCGAAAGTGGTTAAGCTAAGTCTAAAGGCTAACAATTAAGCTTTGGAGCATAATTTGTGGCATTAATTTTAAGATGTGAAAGCGGTTAACCTTAAGCGTTGGCCTATAAATAAACGGGTGGTCTGATTAACGATTTTTGATATCGGGTGAAATACTTCATAAACAGCTGACTGTCAGGAACTTTGCAAGGATCCCTCCAAAAAGTTGGACCCGTAACGAATCGCGCCGCATTGGGACGCGTATTCGACTATGCCTACGTACAAACGCAATACATCAATACAATAGTCGATAATTTGCATGACGGTTTTTTTAGTTGCTATTATCAGCACAGCAGCTGCAAGTCGGCGGGGGACGTTACTGATGACATAACAGAGAAGAGAGAGTTCATGTTATATCGAGTTAAGCTTATTTCAAGTCTTGATCATCACCATCATCATCCCAGCGTATATACGTCCCACTACAGGGCACAGGCCTTCTCTCTCAATGAGAGGGCTTGGGCCGCAGTTCCCACGCGGGCCCAGTGCTGATTGGAACTTCACACACACACACTATTTAATTTCTCCTCAGGTGTATGTAGGTTTCCCACGATGAATGTGATTTCGCACATAAATTCCGAAAAATTCAGAGGTGCGAGCCCGGAATCGAACCCACGACCCTCTGCTTGAGAGACCGTAGGTTAAACCACTAGGCCACCACGGCTTTTCTCACGTCTTGGTGCTTTTTATCAATTAACAACGCTTCAGTGTATTAGGTCCGTGGTCGATAATGCCAAAGTCATATTATTAATAATATTAATGATTGAATGTAACAAATTCAAATTAACTATACCATGGTACTAGAAGTGTTATGCTAAAGGTGCACTTTCGAAGATAGCGAGACTTCAAAATTGGTATGTAGGTATGTAGTTATTATACGTGTAGTAAAGAACTTCCAAAAAGACTGAGTTCTGCACGCTCTCCGTGCTCTCGAAATCGGCTGAACGTCTAAAAAAATATTTCAGACCATAGACAATTCTATTATGGTATGGGTAGTGCTATTTTTGTAAAACGGTCAGCATCAAAAGTGGCTTTTGTACTTTGTCGTAATAAGACAATTGTCAATCAAGTATGACAATTCCATGACCTATCCGTAGTCACACCAATTTGCTACACTGTTGTGACTATGGTTCATTTTATTTATCCGTAGTGACACCAGTGTGACAACGGATAAATAAAATGAACCATAGTCACACCAGTGTACTAAATTGGTGTGACTACGGATCGGTCGCTGAAGATTTACACCTAACTGTAGAGCGACAAGATACAAAAGTGACCAGCCACTTTTGATGCTGACTATACATGCAAATGTCATCGAAAACATATCGATAGATATTTGCAAAAAAAAAAGATTTTCGTAACCTTGAATAACTTAAAACGTATCGTGTCAACACGAAATTTTATGTGACTTTTGAGACAACTTTTAAGATGCCAAAATAAAGATTTACAAGAGTTACCTGCTTATTACTTATCAGCTTATTACTATTGGAATAAACGGTTTTTCATTTATTTTTTTTCATATCTCTTTTCGAGAATGGTAACTCTTATATTGCTTATGCGACAGCATTCTATATGGTATGTGGGCGTCTACCGATTCAAATGCTTGAAGAAGTGCATCTTTTGGGCTTAAGCTAAACGTGTGTAAAAATAAAAAAAAAAAAAGAGTAACCTTTTCTTTAGAAATTAAGCAAATATAAGTGGCTTGGATGACAAAAGATAAGTGTAAAATTAAGTTCTGTTATTTGTTTTATACTGTTTTACCGTTGTGAAAACAAAAACTCGACTAGAGCAGGTCGTTAAAGTAATTAGGTACGCAATTTAGATGCAATACGATGAAAAGCGACAAGCTAGGTACGCTGCAAAATTTGCGCTCCTTCATTTTACACCCCTTTTAACACCCCTCGCTGTAACTTTTTCACATACGTAAATGCTGTCAGTGATTTAGTATTATTAGCAGTAAATAAAAAGTGGTAGGGGAGCAAAGAGGTGGAGCGAATACTATTGTAATATGGAATATGGGTAGGGTCGCTACTATGGAGAAGCCAGCGATGCAGTAATTGATTCCGCTTTAAGCCGTGGACATTTGGATACGAAGTTATCTTTGATAAGTGTTAACCTGAAATGCTATCATCATCAATTCCCATAATGGAATTATTAAGTGATCAAAATCAAAATGATACGATTTAAAAAAAGGCTGTGGTGATTCATCTCTCAAAAGTGAATATTGTGAAGTGATGGATCATTAAAACGTATTCAAAAATCATCAAAATGGATTACACTACAGGAACTACGTCGTCAATGAACAATATGAGACCAATTTTCGGCGCATACGCCTTTCAAGGTGAGTCTCGGATTATTATAGACCATAGACACGAAAGGATCCAGAAATATGAGAAAAAAGGTTCGATATGGTTAATTACTATGTTCCCAGGTACCAATAAAACAAGCAATAATACGTCGGAATCAAAGACCCGAAATCAATATCGGCTATTGCCTCGACAATAAAAAATTGGGCACAGCGCACATTGAGTACATTACATTTATATTCTGTGGACGGTTCCGTGAAGCTTTAGTGGGTTTATGTTAAGAGCCGTTTGGTCGTATTGTGTGAGAAAATCGATAACAGAATCGGATTGAGTTTGTACTGACTATACATAATATCGGCAATGTACACTCTGATCTGAATCCTAATTAACATAACGTAACATTATGCGTGTATCTCGTAACTTTTTCTTGAAATAGGTAATCAGACTTTTCTAAAGTCACATCACAATTTATAGGTAGGTAATTCGAATACGACTCGGACAAATATCAACTTTTTTTCAGACTTTAATCATCATTACCCAGTCGTTCTGGCTATTGCGAAATAAAACATAAACAAACTCTAATACGATAACGAACTCGTTTTAATAACCAATCATTATTCGAGATAAAGATTATCGGAGCGTTCATTTAAGAATATTATTTAGCCGCGTGTCCAATAAACAAAGCTCGCCGATTATGCACGACGTAACCCTAATAAAATCACAATGCCCGAGACATCAATACCTAATCGTTTTCTACGTCTAACGCTGAACTCTAAAAAACGAAGATACCTTTCAAACGTGCCGCTTATTAACCTCTCATCGACTCCGACCGTAAAATGTAAACTCGATAAAGCCACCAATTAAAACTAAATATGAGAATCTCGACAGTCAAAGCTCAAGCCGCTACATCTGACACCGGGAACATTTCACCAAAAAATAAATAGCGTTTTTTGTAAAGAAACCAAGGTCGCATACGCACCATGATTTTCGCCTTTCGACAAACGCGATTACCGCTCTGTAACCGCGCGTTAAAGATCCAAAACCAAACCTTATGCCGTCGAGATACGGGACGCTGTTTAATTTTTTATTAAAATCTTTGCCGAATTGTTATACGGGGTAGGTGGTGATAATAACAATGTTGGATGAAAAGGTTTAGCCAACTAATTTGTTTTTTCTCGGCTACTGTCGATCTCAGTAGCGATGCAACATTTTTTGTCGGAGATCAATCAGTCAAAATAACAGTGTGATACCGCCTTTGAAGCGATCCGACCGGCCTGTTTTAATCTCGACTGATGCATGATTAGACTGGCGATGATGCAGCATGCCGGGTAACTGATCCCGAATGGGACGAGTACTGCAGTAACCTACTGATTAACTGATGGAATCACTCATATTGCGGCGCAGCGATACATATTGCGACACGATTAAATCTCGTTTAACCTTAAAAAAACTCCTACGTAACTATCGGCATAAATACAAACAAATCATCTCTATTAGGTCGGGGTTAGGTGTGTGATATGTATAATACAGATCCCTTCAACAGTAATTAGGTACTATTTATTCAGTTCTGTAAACAATAATGAAATAAGCGCAAGTAGGTACACTTACAAACAGTAAGCAAGTAAAACTTTTAGCCACAACAATGATGTACCCAACAATTACCCACGTACCTAAATTAATAAATAATGCACGGTAGTTGACCACAGCGCACACCGAGGCTGTTTATTCTGCGGTCGCGACGGCACGCACGATTCAAAAGGGAGGATAAATAAAATGATGTCAATGACATTGTAATAACTGCCCGTCATTTCACAACGCTGTCAAAAGTGTCTCAAGTATGTGTAAGTCGACGATGCGCGTCTGTAAGAACCGACGTTTTTGTTCAATCTCGTTTTCGCACTCATGAATTGAGAACAGAACAATTTTATGCTCGTAAAAAATATGCTCTAATGACTGCATCGATGAAAATAAAATAAAAAGGGGCGTCGATTTCAATAAAAAATACCAAGTAGAAGTTTTATCACTTACTATTTTATTAAGTTAAGTTTATATTCAGAATTTATTTAATAAAACTCTATTCCTACAATAGTATATTGTACAACCCGAGACGTTCATATAACCAAAAAGGATGGATAGACACTTCGAGGGCAAGAAACTTATATTTTATTTCTACTGTTTGTGGCTGTTTGCGCTTTGGTCTTAGACGCAAATTTTTATTTTATGCACAAGCTAGAGCATAAAAAATCATTTTATGCAGCATTCTCACGACATAAAGAAGAATTGTACTAGCATGAGAAGTGAAAAATAAATGTTTTTAGTTCTAAAATGGACAATAACACCAACGAGCCTGTTAATAAAAATAAATGATTTAATTAATATTCGTATTTTATTTGTCTTACATCTTTGATAAATATTCCTTCATTACACCAAATACCTACTATAATTCATAGTCGAAGTCAAAAGCATTGAAATAGGTCATAGTCATAGTCATGTCGTTTATTGCATTATGTGGTATAAAAGGTCTTATATCTATAGGTATTACTAAGATCGCTTTATATTAAACATAATTCGATGCTTACTTCGGGTCATAATAAGATTACATCGACAATGATGAGAGTAACAAGAAAATAAAGAAAAAGCTTTGTGGTTCGAAATTGAATCAAGATCTGGTCTCATCTCACGCGTCCATTAGATGGAACAATGGTCATCATCAGAAACAGTAGCAGGTATGATTAATTACAATGTGTACGTGTACACGCCCATAAGCCCTTCGTCGAAACTACATAAAGAAATTACACTACAAGAGTACAAAATCCTTAACTCTTTGAAAATTAAGACATCAGACTGTCACACATTGATGAATATTGTACCGAAATGTCCTTAACGGATAAGGCATTACAATAAGCTGTGATCTACATAATTTTCTAAAGAGAAAAGATTTGATTGGATGTGTTTGTAATACACAAATTCAAAACTACTTAAGACGCTGTCAACACCAACGTCAGCGCACACTGTCTATTTGTATCGGAGTAAACGAGATGCCGCTATTACTGGGCAGCCGGGTATATTGAAATTTATCGGGCAAATATTGAATTAAAAAAAACTGTGGATTATTTGTGAAATATGACTCGTTAGCGGTTTAGGTATGAATATGTTGATTTCATGTTTTTAATTGCAGACGCTTACGCCACAAAAATAAAGACATAGAACCGTTTAATGATGATTTTAAGACCTATCTTTGCAATTATTTTCTATCGAGCCGATTTCGTCCAATTATGTATCGAGTCCGTCCACGGTCTCTGAAATATGATGAATATTAACATATAATTTTTTTGATGTGCTAGGACAAACAGTTTTTCTTAAAAAACTGTTTAAATGACATCAATTTAACAAAATTAGGTGTTGTCAGCCTCTTAAGCTATTTCAAAAGTAGGTACGTTCATCTTTAAAATTTATTATCAGTATCTGTGAGTAACTAAGCTACTTTTTGTTACGGGTTAACGTAAAGTTCCTGTGTGACGCAGACAAAGTTTCAGGCAACAACTAAGTAGTTAAAGAATAAAACCACTCTCTTCTACACAAACTTTGATATGTCTTCAAATAGAAAAAGTGCTAAAGTATAAAATATAAATAGAAACGATAACAAAAGAAAAAAAAGAAGCCTGGGGAACAAAGTCTTTAAACGTTGGATACAATAATATAATATAGGTTAGTCAACCGCAAAAGCTCAGTATTCAAAACACCTACCTGATATGATCTGCCTAAATTAGTTTTATTTCAATGTGATAAACTTTGACACTTTCGAATTAGATTGACACGATAATGCTAACGACATTTTCAATAGACTGCCTAAAAATTAAATACTGTATAATTTTATTCAGGTTTTGGGAATCAATACCCACTTAATATTAATTTAAATAGTTCATTACAGAATGTCAGGAATGAAAGCGATAATGTTACTTAAAAAAGTTACGGAATGTGTGAAATTTTCATCATCATTTTTCTGCGTTATGTCGCTCACAGACTATACATTAGTTACGAAGTTGACATATTTGTCGTGACGCGGTAATGGGTGAAAAAGAATAAAATTCCTATCGTGCCTCGACGGCCAGCTGATTGAGTTATAAGCTATAATGGCAATGCCGATCTGTTTTTGCGATGTTTTTCACCTGAATGCCATGTCGCGGTAAGGTTATTTAATACGTAGGTATGTGGTGTTGCGGGAATAATGTTGACTAGGTCTTTTTTATAAAAGGAAAAGCTTTTCGTGACCTATGTTATACGAGTGTGTCAGATGGTATTAATCAAAATTAAAATCAAAACGTTTATAAGCTGTATACAGGCTGGAAAAATTATCATTGATAGAAATAATACACCGCAGAAAACGTGTCAGAAAGTGCTTTGTTTCCAAAACAAATTTAGATTTAAGAAAGACAATGTTATTCAGAATTATAATTAATAATACTTACAATATTTAAATATTGTCGGTCTTCATAAAAATCATTTCCTTTCTGTTTATCTGAGCTAAAGTACCTACTATATGCAGGAAGCGATATTGTATATGAGAACTTATTTCTTTTAAGACCTTTACTAAAAGTTGTCATATAAAACACAACAGCGTCCTTCCTTCGCTCGCCTGTTCAATAGCTACAACCAATAATTGAACAAGTGATAGAAAACCCTAGCAAAAAATAAACAATTTTTAAATAAATATAATTATAATTTTCCTTCTTTCGTATAAAACACGGGTTCCAGTTATTCCAGCAACATATAACGTTAACATTATTGAGCGAAGTGCGAACTTCGCTTTGATTTTCTTTCTTACACCTGTTCACGAGAATGCGTGTCTCGTTTATTTTGATTTGTCGCCTTTGATGTATGATTTGCTCGAATGCTATTTATTATATCTGGAATACATTAATATTGATAGCTTGGTACTTGATTACACTGGAGACATCAATTGTACTTGCTTATTGTTTGATCACATTTAATTTTATGAGCGGGCTATAACTTTTCATTTCGAGTGCATATGTAAATAGGTACACAATTTTTTACGATCAAACGTTATTTTAAAAACATACATGCATACAATCACGCCTTCTTCCCAGCAAGGGGATAGGCAGAGACTATTAATTGTTTCCACCTGCTACGATCCTGACATACATCTTTTGCTTCCACACAACTCATTAGTCTTTTCATACATGCTCGCCGGTTTCGGGTACTCTTAAACTGACCCTTCTTCAAGACATCCCCAATCTGATCATGAAATGTCCTTCTTGGTCTCCCTCTTCCAATATTTCCATCTACACTCGCATTATATATCTCTTTCGTAATTCTTCCTTCGTCCATCCTCTCCACATGCCCAAACCAACTTAACATTCCTTTCTCTATACGAGTCACAACATCAACTTTCATGCCACAACGTTCCCTTATTAGACTATTCCTTATTCGGTCACTCAAGTTAACACCAATCACACTCCTTAATGCTCTCATTAACACAGCATTTATCCTACTTTCATGTTTTTTTCTTCCAAACCCAGCTTTCACTTCCATACATGAGTGTCGGAACTAACACCCCCTTATGCACAGCCAGACGAGCCTTCTGAGAGACCCTCTAGCTGTATACATAAAGGCATGCAGCGCTCCATTAAACATATTACCTGCATTTACTCTCCTTTCAATATCAAATAACATTATTTTATTTAAAAAAATAAAAACAGGACATAACAAAACATCACAGGATGCAAATAATTTTTGAATTTGGTATAAATAAACCTTATTCATCAAACTAAAGCTATAGGCATAATTCGTCTAATAAGAAATATCATCATCATCATCATCCCAGCCTATATACGTCCCACTGCAGGGCACAGGCCTCCTCTCAGAATGAGAGGGCTTGGGCCGTAGTTCCCACGTGGGCCCAGTGCGGATTGGGAACTTCACATACACCATTGAATTTCTTCTCAGGTGTATAAAGGTTTCCTCGCGATATTTTCCTTATATTACAAATATAATTTCGCACATAAATTCCGAAAAACTCAGAAGTGCGAGCCCAGACTCGAACCCACGACCCTCTGTTTGAGAGACTATAGGTCAAACCACTAGACTAGGCCACCACGGCTTCAAGAAATATATGCCGCACCCTTGCCGCACCCAAATAATATCACAATAATTATGAAATTAAACCCCATTCGTTGTATTCACATAAAAGTTCTTAATCAGAGCCTCGGCAAAGTAATCAAGTCGAAGGAATCGTGCCTGGGTTTAATTAATGTGTGGAGACTGAGATCGGATGTTTACTGGCGTGATACAAAATACGCTGTCTCTACTGACATATATTTGTTCATTAGATAACATGAAAAATGAGGACGAAACAATTTAAATGACTAATGGTGATCCGGAGATGCTCAATTTTTAGCAATTCTACCTACAGACACGATATATTTTTAAATATTTTACACGATATTTTTTCTTAATTTTCAACAAATAAGAACTACATAGAATTCAAATCGTGATCTTATGTTTACAACAATTAAGTGTACTTATAAATATCATTTTTTTTACTCTTCTTGCCTCTACTGCAAATAATCTAGATGTGATTCATTTGGAAGATCAGCCAATCCAAAGTTACAGGTTAGACTATTTTTTATGTTATCAAACCCGGTGTTCTCTGGAATTTTAACTCATTATGAACACCTATGTAAAAACATACAAAACCGAGACAGCGAGTCGCCTGCATGGAGTCAAAAAGAACAGTCCCGTTGGACTGCCTTATTCTAGACGATTTAAGGTGGCTTTTACTTCCTTTACAGAAACGTAAAACGAGACTTTGTTATGTAAAGTCAGCTTTAGTATGACTTTGTTAGGGTAGATTTTGGTTTGGATTAAATTTGAACAATCATAATGTAATCGAATGCGACAGGTACGGCTGGCACAAAGTCGAGTAGCCGCCGCATACAATCGACAGTGCCTCTGGTTTGATAGTTAATTAAAGAAGTGAATAACGCGGCAATGCAAGTCAGCTGCAATCTTCGACAGTGCTGACGGAGAGCTGATAATACCATCTAAATTAAATGTTCTGCTGCATAATAACCTATTTTAGGACTTAGAAATCTGTTTAAAAGGTTTTTTTTTAAGAAATGATAGAACTTGTCTAGTGCGAATTTAACTCGCGCACTAAGGGTTCCGTACAAAATAAAAAACCACCAAAAATAAGTAGGTGTTTCTCTCTTCTATGAAAAACAAATTATTTTTTTACGGAACAGTGATCAATCATTCTATGTTGTTTACTGCAGTGTTTCATATCAATTTCAACTTGACCCTTCCGCATACTTCCGAGAAAAAGGGTCTTGCCAGACAGACAAACAGACAGACTGGGAACGAAGTGATCATAAAAGGATGCCTCTTTTCCTTTTGAGTTACGGAATCCTAAAAATCAATTAAATTGAATACGAACACTAGTGTCTGTATAATAACGCCACAATGTCCGTCCAACTTCAGGATCAGATGTCGAAGCCCACTCTGTTGCAGCGGGGAGTCAGACAAGGAGATGTTATCTCTCCGAAACTGTTCACCGCTGCACTAGAGGATGCGTTCAAGACTCTGAACTGGGAAGGGCGTGGCATCAATGTAAATGGCGAATACTTCACTCACCTTTGATTTGCCGACGACGTGGTGCTTATGGCTGAGACCTTGGAGGACCTCAGTGCGATGCTCGCTAACCTCGGAAGAGTCTCCGAGAGAGTTGGTCTTAAATTGAACATGGACCAGACGAAGGTCATGTCGAACGCCCATGTTGTACCAACTATATCTATCTGGGACATAGAATCCAATTGGGTAGGTGCAACTTCGAGAAAGAGGTCAATCGACGAATTAGATTCGGCTGGGCAGCGTTCGGGAAGCTCCGCAGTATCTTGTCATCCGATATACCGCAGTGTCTCAAGTCTTTGACCAGTGTGTGTTGCCAGTGATGACTTATGGCACTGAGACGTGGCCGCTAACGATGGGTCTTATAAGGAAGCTCAAGGTCACTCAGAGGGCGATGGAGAGGGCTATGCTTGGAGTTTCTCTGCGGGATCGCATTAGAAATGATGAAATCCGCGTAAGAACTAAAGTCACGGACATAGCTCGAAGAATCGTTAGACTTAAGTGGCAGTTGGCAGGGCACATCGCCCGTAGAACTGACGGCCGATGGGGCCGAAAGGTTCTCGAGTAGCGTCCGCGGACCGAAAGACGCAGTGTAGGTAGGCCTCCAACAAGGTGGAGCGACGACCTGGTGAAGGTAGCGGGAACGCATTGGATGCGGATGGCGCAGGACCGATCTGTTTGGCGAGCCTTAGGGGAGGCCTATGTTCAGCAGTGGACGTCTTTCGGCTGAAATGATGAATGATGAATACAAACACGTCGAGTGATTTTACTGCATTGAGAATAAATATTAACAGTTTTGATGACAAGAAAGTTCTATGACAAAATAAGTTACAGATGTGATTAAGTGGCCTCCACATCCAATTATTTACGTGCATCCATTTTGCTTACAGAAAGGCATACTTAGTGTATAGTATAAATCTTCCCAGGTGGATTTTTCGCTTCGAGCCATTACATTAAATTTGAACCTTAATACTATGACGATACCGTTTGTTTTGAAAGATAAGGGTTCGAAGCGAAAAATTCAAAAGGGAAGATTGATACTAAGTATACCATATTTCAAACTTTTAAAGACAGACAAACGGACACGAATAAGGGTTCGCTTTTCCTTTTATGGTACAAAACCGTTTAGGTACATCTACGTACGTTCTATAGTACTTTTATCCCGCGGCATCGCTCCCGTGGAAAAAAATGGCTAGTTCTCTATCTCTTAGGAATTTCGATAAATTCCTTCTGTACACCTTTACAATTCTGAAGGAATATCTGTCATATTTCAGGTGATTTAGGCTTTACGTTATCTGTCAGTGAGTCCATCAGTTAGTTACGTTACTCTTTTATAGGTATGCGGGGTGGGTAAAAATTACTCTTAAGTATGTAGTTAATTCTGCACTAGTTGATTCGATGTAGATCCGCTTGTTCAATGACTATACAGGTTGTTCTTTATTTAGGGCACAACTGTAGTCAGTTTATAGCTAATTAAAAACTCAGTTTTAACAGTGCAACGTGGATATACTAAATTCCTTGTTTTCAGTGTCATAAGATAATTTCGCAATATGACTAAAACTTTCGCGTGAATCAAACAATCTTGTATCGAGCACAGGTCTTATAATAAGAGGAATAAAAATGATATCGTTTGTTTTCTAAATAAAATCAGATGTCATTCATATCAGAAAACGCAGTCTTGAAAAACGTGAAAACATTTACTATGCAAATTAATGCAAAATAGAGAAGCTTACGTGCAGTCTGCTTTTTAAATACTTACGTCATAGTTAAGAGCGTTTATACCTACTGAGCTGGCAACGTTACATTTTTGTTAGTTTTTCTCGATTATTCCATAAAAATTTAATGAAAATTAAAAATGTGGTGTATACGAATTGTTCTAATATATAAGTTAATGTGTTTACTGCAATAATTATTCGTGATAAGATTTTTATTTTCTTTAAAAACCGTTAGGTAATAATTTGTTCGTTTTTAAAGAAAAAAAAAGTCTATCACGAATAATTATTGCAGTAAACACATTAACTTATATATTAGAACAATTCGTATACACCACATTTTTAATTTTCATTAAATTTTTATGGAATAATCGAGAAAAACTAACAAAAATGCAACGTTGCCAGCTCAGCAGGTATAAACGCTCTTAAGTTACGTTCACCCCTTTGTTAGTCCCTATGTATCCCTATGTCACTAGACATTTAAATGAAAAATATTTTGTTACTTCATACTATTCGTTGGCCATCCCTGTCTTATACATATTTTCACCTCACCAGCTCGAAAAGTTTTTCTTTTCCAATCGAAATTTGCATACAAAAGTTTTTTTTAATTCAAACGAGATGATGAGTTGTGCACCCAACTTTTTTTTTATTTTACATAGGTAGTATACAATATATTCACTTAATTTTAAAAATCAAAAAGTCTTGTGATTTATCAACTCCCAGCTCAAGGTTTGGTTTCGGAAACCTCACATTGATATAGTAAGTTACTTTTATTAATGAGACAAGGATGTAGATAAATATGTTACGAAATTCTTATGTAGTGGGATGGGAAACTCTGCAGCGAAGCCGAAGCCGCGAGCGAGTTATTAAATTATTAATAATCAAAAACTGATTTAACTACTTTCATCTGCTATTTTCCTCGTTGTGATGTGATGTGATTTCTTCGGTAGTGAGATGAAAAAATAATTTTTCGCTCGGCACCAAAATTGTCTAGCGTCTTGTGCCTCGAAACCCTTCTTCGGTCGCTTCACTCGTGGTTCAATCCTAGAATCCTTCGCTTGTTCGAGTTTCAGTACAGCAACCGTGCCAAACAATAATTTTCCAGCCTTACATAACTAATAACTATTAAATAAAACCGGCCAAGTGCGAGTCGGACTCACGCACCGAGGGTTCCGTACAAATTTATATATATCTATGAACATCCATTCTTAGCAGACCCCTGCTCCTAAGCAAAATGTGCGCAGTGTGGGATCATTGTAGATTGGTTACTAATATAGACAGACAGACAAAAAAAATTATGCTTTTCGCAATTTTTCCTTTATCTGTGCTATAAAGCCTTGCTTTGTACCAAATTTCAAGATTCTGAGTTCACGGGAAGTACCCTGTAGGTTTTGATTCCCTTGCGAGTTTCGAAAATATGCGGAAATTTGCGTCATAAACGGCTGTATCTTTTGATTGCGTTGGCTTAGATGTTTGATTTTTTCACAGCTCCAAGGGACAGTAGACTTGAGTATTTGATATAAATTTCAGCATGATAGCTCTACGCGTTCCTGAGAAAAAGGGTCTTGACAGACAGACAGACACACGGACGGACGGACAACAAAGTGATCCTATAAGGGTTCCGTTTTTTCCTTTTGAGGTACGGAACCCTAAAAATGTTTGAGTCGCCAATGGTATTGGAATAAGCATGAGAGTCATTGATATGGATGCATACTTTATGTATCCATATGACCCATTCCATTAAATCATCACCCAGTACGACGATACTACGATTTTATTGCCAGTAAAACTTTATGTCCATATGAATAAATTGATAAATAAAGCTTGAGTATACGATCTCATTAAATTATTCTGATACTATGAAATGGTAAGTTTAGATAAGTTAGCAACCTGCTGTATATAAGCCCAGCCCTATTAGAGTGCGCATCGGAATATTGGCTCTACTTATCGATAATGATCAAAACAACATACACTTTACGTCAAAGTAATAGTTTTTTGTAGGAAAACTAGGTTTTTGTATTTGTATATGTTTGATGTAAAACTCGAGTAGGGATTCGCGAATAGGTAATATTTAAAGCAATAAAACCGTTATCGGCGACGTTATCGCGGCGCAGCGGAGCGCATTCTACACGCTTCTAATGAACGCCATATGAAACAGCCAATTTATCACATACAACCTTATCATAAAATGCACTTACACTTTTATGACAAAAGTTAAATCTAAAACTATGTAGCAACAATACCTAAACCTTGAAGACTTGTAACGCGAACGTTTTACAACGAGAACCCACCAGTGGCATTCCAAAATTCTCATCTTCTGAACAATTGTTCAGTTTCACTTTAGGTAAAAGTACGTGACTTGTTATTTAGTAGCGTTTCACATACTCATTACCAATTCGGACGAGACGTTATTTCAAAAGGACCGTGTTTGTCGGCGCCTTGTATCTCCAGCCTGACCATGAATAAATCAATGAAAACAAATAGTATTCGGCTACTAGTATTCCCAAAAGCTGCTTACAATGATGTATGATCTGCTTTTGTTTCAACGCCGTTTTGTTAAACGATCTTAAAGTATGTTAATGTATTCAAAGTAAAATAATAGGTAGAGCATATTTTCCTGGCAAGATCGAATGTGATGTACATATAGATAGGTACGCGGCGTAATTTGGTAGACACCGAAACTAATTTATTTAACAAAGGACCAACCGACCGATAGAACACTTTTTATACGTATACAAACTCATTACGTGCTGTGGATGTATCAAGATTGTTCTTGTCCCGTGGATATTTTGATCGCTCGTAACAAAGAAACTGATTCGTGCAGTCGGCCTTAGTTTATTTAAATTCAAGATTAGGATTATAATGAAAGACGTTTTTGAAGACAAGGTATTAGAAATAATAATGCTAAAACTATTGTGTTTTGTAATACAGCAACGATATACCTACCTAATAAGAATATACTTACGCAACTCTCAGAGTTTAGGTATACTAGACAGTTGATATAAAAATGCGAACAATAAATCTCACCGGAAATTAGAAATTCCAGAGTCACAGGACATGACATAAAAAGCCTCCACGTGTTTTTATGACAAATACCACCACAACTCAAGCGCGACCTTTGTCGAGCTTTTGATTATTAAAGCCTTAGGTATACATTAAATCAGACAGATACGTTTTAATTACAAACCATAAAATTTGGTATAAATATTTTATCAAACGAATTAGTGCCAGTCCGAACTGTCACTCTTTCCTTCAGAGTTTTAGAATAATCAAACTTGAGAGTAAATTACAAAAGCAAGTCATCCTACCGCAATTCGGTAGCCAAACCGAACTTTTTTTGCTTTAAAACTGTGAGAAGCAACATTGATACTAAATGAGATTTAAAATTCCTGGAAAAAAACTGAGGAAATGAGTCGGGAGCTATGAAATGAGGGGCAGTAACGAGGTTGTCGCTCCAGTGGCCAGCGCGGCTTCCGGTGCCGCCTGGGACCTCACAACTGGCTCTGCAGACAAACTCACGCCGTCTTGAATATCATATTCGACTTGACTGCAGGCAGTCTTAGTTACCTACAGAACATAATCTGCGCAACTCTTTGACAGTATGACCATTTGGAAATACGTTTCTGTAAACGTTGTTATTATCGTGCAATAGAATATTAATACTAATCGAGGGCATCAAATAACAAATAAGGTTCCATTAAAATAGACTAAAGTCTGTCTCAATTTAACAGCTGTATAAAGCAAGAGTTCGATGTCTAGCAAAGCGTTAATAACAAGTTAGACTTGATGTATTTCCACTGTTTCGGGACAGTTGTTAAAGGACGTTCTTAGATTGTAATTGTTTCGAACAGTTTGAGATCTAGATTCACTTAACACAGGACTTCGTTAACTATATCAGTAAAATACCCGTTCAGCTGAAATTCCCATTGTTTTGGGTTTGAGCGCCCTACATAGTTTCCAACTATGTATCTCCATAGAGCAGTTAACAGCGGTAGGCACAGGCATGTAACCAAAATCTTACCCTAGTTCTATAACTAATTTACGAAAGGTTCACATATCAAAGGCTGACCTCATTCAAGGGTAAATTAAAACGAGGAAGCTTAATAAAAAGCAACAGGATACTCGCTAGCATGCGCGCTAAAAAATAAATTGTAAAAACTTGTCGAACACTTTTATTTTTGATCCCCGCCACATCCCAAACATAGCACAGGAGAGGATAAAAAATTCGGCGCTAAAAAGAATAACGCCGAGTCTATTACTCGTACAGCATGTCATCGAGGGTTCATTAAAATGCGATGACTTAACACAAATACTATGGTGGACTTCATTGATAGCCTCCGACGTAGGTTCACCTGCATAAAAACCACATTCCTCACCTGCCAAACGATCTTCATTCTTAATGATATGACATAAGTACTGAACTTTTGTCGCTTCAAAAGGTTCCATTGGATCTTTTTAGAATGATGGATCATTTACAATAGCATTTCATTCCGTGGAATCCATTGATAAGTCTGATGCTACCAGTGTTACAAGAAGTTTATCTCACGACCGATGAAAAATTCAATTACATACTTCCGAATTTGCTTACAGCGAGACTCGAAAAATGAAAGTATAATAAGAGTATGCTTTAAAAAAACGGATATTTCGACTTACCACCACCAGACCACCAGACCAGTACTTAAAACATGAATATTGGCTTTTAAATCTACGTTTTGGAGCAACGATTATAAAACCTCAAAAATATTCCGAATCCGTTGAATACTAAATTATTTTTCTCCCTTTGTCCTTGTCTCTAAGCATCATGAAAAGGCACAAGAAATGGATCATTTTTACGGTTACTGGCAATGGATATTCGATTCGTAATAATTTAAGTTTGATGATCAATTTGCTAAATCCAAAGCTGAGCTAGATTATTTGCTTTTCCCAACCGTGAGAAAGCGTTCTCATCACAACAAGTACCTACGTAATAGCCTATGAGGGCAAAAAACAGTAAGACGAAGTGATACAGTTACAAATTATTGTGCCGTGTAAATTACCAAGTCAATGCAAAATTGAATGCTTTGACGACGCTTTGGGAGGCCGATTCTGTTTGGAATAAATTAATTAAGGTGATTTAAGACGATTTTCCATCGTCACTCGCCGCCGAGACCGTTCAAATTACGATTTGTGCCCGCCAGCCCGTTATTGTCTAGCTTACGGCAAATATTATTCTTAGAGGTTTTACAGTGCTTATTTTTTTTTAGAAAGCTTTTATATTTGAATTCAATGTAATATTACTTAATTCACTGCAAACTTTGATAAGCCGTATTTTTGTACAGCTAAGCATATTGATATCCAGTATTTAGTAGAATACTGTACGACAGAAGACCCAATTTTATTTTGTATAAATCTTCTAAATTAAATATCCATTACCTCTCCTAACTCTTCCTATACTTTCGGTCTATCTCTACATAAGTTATACCCGTGGCGTTACATTGCTCTTGATCAACTATAGTAGCATTGTAAGTACGTAGGTAGGTACGGTAACGTAATAATACCTTTTGGTACACTCTTTTGTCTTATTTCAAAATGGGCACCTAATAGTAGAGACACATTTTGCCTTACATCGATATTTGCAAATTCCTAGCGAGCATAAAGGGATTTTATTTTTATGTGCTTACTGTGGGTTCCGTGTTAGAAATTAATTTGTGACGACTCTTGACACTTTTGTTATTAATTAAAATTCTAAGGTGTTTATTTGAAAAACAAAGTTACTTATTAATTATTTTTATTACAAATGGAAATCAGTGATTAAGGATTCTTTGTTTCACTCGCATGTTAAGGCCTTATTTTCTCCAAATTTCTTGATTCCATATAAACGGGAAGTACCCTGAAGATTTGATAGGTCAGTACCGTAAAATACACTTTTTTATGATTTTTATAAAAATGATTAATAAGACAAAGAATCGTAAACTCCTGTAAATCAAATTACTACTGGGTTTCCATGAACAATATAATTCTGCAGCATGCACGCACGGTTAATAAAATCTTCAGTTAACGTATTACGGAATTTAAGAATTTTTAATACTTGATCAAAAACTGAAAATTACAGTAAATACACATCCCGTGGTACTGAATGAAAGATTTTCTCCCTAATGCGAGTTTTCACTTTTAAACGTGTTTACGCACAAAAAATTAGCTGTTTTGACAAAACACTTCATTATTCTAATAAGAAATTCCTGAAGGTTATGGCAACACACGTGCAAACTGATTCTATTTCCTACTTACTCCTGTGACGTTTCTAAAGTGTGGGTTGAAGTTTAGTAGGCGGTAAGGCTCATAAACGTTCCATAGCCCTAAGATACGATAAGCAAAGGATCTCGAATTGATCGTAAGCATAAACTTAATCTTAAAAATTCGTTGTAGAGCCAAGACAAAGCGGCCGGCGTGCGAGTTAAATTTGAAAGAAAGAGACGCCTGTGTTTCTGTCGATGCTCTCCGCAAGTGGGCTGAACTCGCCCCCCTCCATTTGCGCAAGCGTCTGTTTTGGTACAATACTCGGGTGACAAATTTTTAACTTTATTTTCATAAGGATTAATTATGGTCACAATGAAATAAGATATTTTTCCAATTGGGTAGCTATGAATACTGGTAATAATCTTACGTTGATGCTGTTGTCTGAGCCAAGTAATGTGCATTCCTTTTTTTCAATTAGAAAATGGTTCAAGTACTTAAAAAATCTAATATGAATTAATTGCTGAATTTGTAGAGAGATATGAAAATAGAGATAAATAGTAGAAATGTCTACCGTTTGGACAATTAAATCACCTTTATCTATCGTGATTATAAAAAATAGCGCTTATTTATTTAAATAAATTACTGTAACTGGGATCTACGGCAGACAATACGGCTATGGTGTCCCAAATTCCCCAGCACATGGCTCTACTACACACTTGACGGCTAGCGGCTGTACAAGTAGGAGTGTATCGTGTGCACTCACGCACACACCGAACCCCGTCCCTCTACAGCGTGCACCGAACACAGACTAGAGCCTCCGTGCCCAAGCTCACGCACACAGGCGCGCGCTACCCTGTCCGTACTAACACAGGGGCACTCTCAGTCCACTACACAACCTCCTCTACTGCACTCACGCGCAGAAAAAAAGATAACGCGATCTATCGATCTTTTTTTTTATAAAAAAAAAATCTCCGTCTGATAGGCTTCATGGCTAATAGTCGAATAAGACAGACGTCTACAATCGAACGCGTTGCCTGAGCCGAATAACTACGTACATTTATATCCGATCACAATATTTATGACAGCGTAATTAATTAAACATGTCGTTTTAATTATGTAAATACAAATGGACGATAATCAATTTAAATTATGTGTTTCGATCTCGTTCGGTTAATTTAATGTAAACAGATATTTATCAATTTGTGGCGTTTTTACGGTGCTAATGTTGTCATGGTACGGAGTTTTGGTATTTTTTGTTGAAAGCTAGTTTATTGTGCGGCAGTAAAATGTTTGATCTCGCCGGAGTGGAATCGATCGCGGCTAGTGCCTGAATCATCGATGGACGCCAACTGACTACGACATACCATTATGGAACGCCACCAGAATGGTATGGATGTGTGGGTAGGTAAGGGTATAATTAGTATCTATTACTATCTTTAGTTATAAAGTCAATCAACACAGTTAATTGTATCTTCATTTGTCACTATTAAAACATCTTTCACGTCTAGAACTTGTCTTTCAATCTGTCTGACATAACTTTTTCGTTTCTTAACAATATTGTCTGCTTTGTCGTTATCATTATCTGAACTATTTTGTACTGTTTTTCTAACATTTTTATGATACTATTTTGTACTATTTTTATAACGTTTTTAAGCCAGATAAAAGAGACCTCGTATGAGGAACTCAAAAGACTATCTCAAAGAAGAGAGATTGGCTATTAGGTACTCCACCGACAAGAGCATAGCTCTTAAGTAAATGATGATGATGACGTTCTTCTATTTGAATACCAAAGTTTGAATTGATGTGTCCCGTGATATTTGTGACGTTTGATGACGCATATATAAATCTGTATTTTATATAAAACACAAACTAATAAGTTACAAGACACAAACAGTAAAGTTGTACAAAGAAAACCTAAACCTGTTAAAGGGATGCCTCTGCTAATAAACTTTCCATTTTCTTTCTTACACTTTTGGAAACCTAAATCTATAAAATAATCAATCAAAAATTCCAAAGATTAATTTTATTTTACTAAAACACACTGCACATAAAGCTTTATATTAGGAAGCCTTAATGCATAATTTCATTACTCAAGGTCTATGGGAAGAAATCCTACCCCATAGCTTTTGATTCCCTTGTGAAATGTTAGAAAATAAGGCTCAAATGACCGTATCTTTGGTTTCCGTTGACTTAGAAGCTTACAGCTTCAAGGAGCCATAGACATAATTTTTGATTTTAATTTCATCTTGATATCGCCACGCGTTTTTGAGAAAAAGAGTCTTGACAGACAGTCAGACGGACAACAAAGTAATTCTATAAGGGTTTCGTTTTTCCTTTAGAGTTACAGAACCCTAAAAACGAATGAACGTTTAAGGTAACACGAGCTTAACAAACTTTTATGAATAAGATAGTAAATGAGTCACTCTAACTAAAGAATTCATTTTAAGTTCAGTTTCACATAAAAAAAAATTGCAAGTTGTCACCCAAACCCAAAGTTTACACCTACCACCCCATAGACGATATTATGATAAGCATAATAAGTAATTATAGAGGTAGAGTGTCGTTTTGAACTGCATGCCGCAATAAATACATAGATTGTAACTCTTATTAAATCCTTTTTTACAAGTCTCTTTTCTAAACAAAATATGAACAATTCCCCTAAGAATAAGGATAAATACGTTGAGAAACTCCCAAATACGATAAAATCGGAACAAACATAAAACTGGCTGGCGAAAATCAGTCAACATCGCCAACTTTGTAGCCAATTTACTGAACCACTCCGCGCTGTGGTTACTGTACCCACGCTTAAATCAAAGCCCTTTTTAATTAGTTAATTTTGATTTCTTAACTTCTGCCAAACAGTACTTGACCTTACTTATCTACTTGGTTTTATCAAAAAGTCATTAGTACAGTCGAAGAAACTGAATCACGTACCAGGGTGAACCCTTTTCATTCCAAATGTCATGTTGACCTTCCATATATTTACTAAAGAAATCATCGTGAAATTGGTTGTGAAAAGGTTCCACCCTGGTACGCAATTCAGTTTCCTTGGCTGGACACATAACTTGACAGCGAATGGAAATTTTCAGTAATTAGACATTTTTTTTACATTTCACCATTAAATATCACCATATAGCTTTTAAACTTCATGGTTAACTCCCGAGATATTAACTTGCATGCCAAATTTGAAGAGTCTAGTAATTATAGTAAAGGAAAGAAGATTACTTTAAATCGACTATCTAGGTATATTAATCACAATTATTTCTAATTCAGTGGGAATTCCCAAAAATCCTGAAATTAGTATTTTACTGTTAAAATCGCCTTGTAGGTTATGATTAGTTATACTAATCATAATTACTGAGATAGAGTCACTCTGAATCGAACATATAAAACCCGTTTTTTCCTTATGTCGCAAGAATTTCGAATAATCCTGAAATTACTTTTTAACTGTTGTAATTGTAATTGCAGGCAAAATTTTGTAAATTCTAGTAATCATAGTTATAGAGAAAGAGCCACTCTGAATCGAACATATAAATCCCGTTTACTCTCTAACCCGTGGAAATTTCAACAAATCTGTCCTTATTCCTTGTCTGCATTATAAAGGCAAACTCTATGTAAAATTTTAGACTTCTAGGACGCAAGGTTTGGGCTGAGCGGTTGAATCACTCAGGACTTTTATATTTGTATTCCTTTGTATTTTTTCGTAAAAGAGAGATAATCTTTTCCAATGATACTAATTGTACAGCCAATAACCTCTTTATATAAATATCAAATTCTATCTCATCCCTTTGATGGTTACCCTATATCAAAGGGGTAACTTTGATCCAACAAAAATCAATCCAAGGGGAGTTGTTAAACAATGTTAAAATTTCAATTCTGTTATATTTTATCTAATATACTCTCTAACGACCCTTTACTAAAGTTTAAGTCTAGTTAAAAGCCTTATTAAAACTGTTTATTACACTGTAAAGCTATTATATTAATTTCCTCAGCTAACTACTATACTATTAATGTTTATATTTATATATATTTTTCAAGGCAAAAAACTGGCGAAATCGATTCTGGAAGGAAATACACATAATATAACTATGTCCATCACCTATTGGTATCTGAGGTAAATTGTTCATCACAATTGTTCGAAGCGTCCGAAGACACTAAAAATTAAGATCACAAATCTGACCCGAGTACCATACAAACATAAACAGTAAAGTTTATGGAGAAACTATTTTTTTAGGCATGTCTAAGACGTATTCAATTTCTTTGTGGTAAAAGTCACAAAGGTCTGCCCATTATAAAGGATGCCTCAAACTAAACTCAACGACAACCTGGTACTGGGAGAGAGGTCAAGTTATGGGAAAATAAAAAAATATTCATGTCTCTTGCATAAGCCATAATACATAATATGTCGGTTTTAGTATTAGATATTTAATGTCGCATAACTAAGTGGCATAGATTTTGTCTTATTTTTCCCAGAACTGGTATAACTCTGCCTTGCTAGCTTGGCCACTCGTCAAGCATCAAGTTATCGTTAAGATTTGGCACAACCTGTAAGTATATCTATGCCCCTCATTAGTGATAGGTACTTTTCAAGCTTCCCCAAAACTTGAGTCCTAACATAAATCTGAATCTTTAGAATTTGTAAAATAAAATTAAATTAATGTAAGGGCTAAAAATGTTGGAGCGAACAGAATTGGGTGGAGAACTGTGCTGAAGCGGCGCTCATGTGATCCACCGTAGCATTAGCTGACACCACATCACTTGCCACTAACTCAATGTTGTATGTATTATTTTTAGCTGTGGTAATAAACCATTTATGAGCTTCATAACATCTCATCACCCACAGGGCAAGGACGCGTCAACCAATTAGGTGGCTTATTCATCAATGGAAGGCCGCTACCTAACCACATCCGTCTAAAGATTGTGGAGATGGCGGCGGCTGGCGTAAGACCCTGCGTCATCTCGCGGCAGCTGCGTGTCTCGCACGGATGTGTCTCCAAGATCCTCAATAGGTACCAGGTGAGGATACTAGCGTTTTTCTCCTCTTCTTCTTCTTTAACCTTGAGCTACAAAATGCTTGCGGGAATGCGTTGGATGCGAATGGCGCAGGACCGTTTGGCAAACCTTGGGGAACACTATGTGCAGCAGTGGACCTCTTTCGGCTGAAATGATGATGATGATGATGACCCAGTGCTGAGTAACGGTCCATTTTAGCCCATTTTATGCGATTATGAGTTCCCAAATCCAATCTTTTCCAGCCACTCGTGCCAAATCATCAGTCCATCTCGTGGGCTGTCTTTCTACACTCCTGCTCCCTGTTGTCGGTCTCCACTCCAGCAACTCCTTGGCTAACGTTTTTACAAAGCTATAAATATACATATTGAGGTAGCGTAGCAGTTGGATCTATGGCATCTCAAGCAGAGAGTCGTTGATTCGCGCCCAGGCTTGCATCTCTGAGTTTTTTTATTTATTTATTTAGTGCGAAATTACATTTGAAATTTGCCATTCGCATTTCGGCAAAAGAAAATATCTTTAAGAAAACTTCATAAACCAGCGATGTAATTCAATAGTGTATGTGAAGTTCCCAATCCGCACTCAATCAAAGCCATGACAGCGGCAGATAAATTCTGTTGAGGTTTCGCCCGCTGTTTTAATATTCACTATAAAAAAAAACTTCGCGGGAAAACTACAGCCCAAGCCTTCTCATGCTGAGAGGTGGTCTCTGTCCAGCAGAGATACTTCTTTAGGACGGAGATAATTTAATTCGTAGTACTCTCTGAGACGTACAATAATATTATCGTACATCTCGTAACGTAAAGGTACATATCGTAAATGTGTACATCCCGGTACCACGAAAATATAGAAAATATTAGGACTCCTTATGACTGTGTTTTTTCTCGAGATCAGCTATCTATGTACCAAATTTTATTCAAATCCATCAAGCCATCTTAGGGTGAAAGAATAACAAACACGCATACACTCACAAACATTCACATTTATAAAATTAAATATAAACAAAAGGACATAGCCATGAAATTTATCTTTCTCAACAAACCCCATCAACGCAAAAAAAAAATCATTTTTCAAACGCATATCTTTCTAACGGCGCTGAAAGACTCTAGCTGTAAAAATATTTCTTCTTTGTCAAAAAATAGAGATCAAATACTGACCTGAAAAGGCCAGGATTTGTCAGTCCTTACAAGAAAACAAAGCAAAAAAAAAATCTAAATCATTAAAATCTTTGAAAGCATGGTCCTGATATTCTATTTCCAAACCACAAAACTTCACGTACGAATCCACTAACATGTGAATTCCATTTAAACAGTTACGGGATGTTACCGATATAATGTAGCTATTAAAAATTTACAAGATTCGTAAATTGGATTGTGATTTTGAGAAACATGTCCTTAAGATACTTACCTACTATCTCCTGATATGATTTGTATACGTTGATTGATCGGTAAATTATAATAAATAATCGATAGCGTAGCAATGCGTGGTGTTGTGAAGGAGCAGTTTAGACTTAAAACTTAAGTTAGTTTGTACTTTACTGTTTTTAAATTTTGTGTATGATTTTTGTAAACAAATAAAGATTTTTACTTTTTACTTTACTTTACCTTTGTAAGTAAAGATGGGGAGGGTAACCCATATTCTTGTAGAAAAAAATAAGAGTATTATTTTGACGTCGTCCAAATATACTCGTAACAAGTACCGAGAAACAGAACTGAAGTCCTTGACATGAAAGTTGCTTAGCAACAAAAAACATAGGAGAAATATTGTTAGGTTGGTACTGAAGTATCGGCTGAGAGGGCAAATCCAATATTGTACTGTTTTTAGTTAAGGAACTACAAATATCGAACTCAGATAAATTTTTAGACAGGTTTATTCTTCCAAACAAACATCAAGAATCTGGGCAATTTTTAATGCAAGTACCCTACTTGTACCCTTTATCGAATTCTTACCCACCTAGGTAGATACTTTGCAATTGTTTTGACCATGTATGTACCTATTTATTTATTTATTTATTTATTTATTTTATAATTAATAATTTGTATGCTAAACTTCTAATGCATCAGTGTTCAGGGTTCAGGTGTACGCGGCGTACAAATACAGAAGCAAATAAATGTCACTTCCGTATTTGTTTTTCGACTGAATGACATGTTTTAATCGAATATCGATAATTATATTTGATGGAGCGCCCTTTTGAAACTTTTGTTATTTCGCTACCATTTATTGATTTTCACGTGGGCACTGTGTAAATGTAATTAAAAGCAGTCAAAGCATACTATGATCCCTATATCATTAAATATTACAAGAATCCTTTTCAAATTAGGTTTTAAATTGATTCCTTTGATCTACAAGTTAAGCCACAAGTCTGACGGCATCAAACCTTTATTTTTGAACATAGCGAAGCTTAAAAACTATGTATGTAAGTTTAATAAATTCAGTGTTGTTCCCAAAATATACCCGAATATTTGTTTAAAATTTATTAGAATTGTATTGTTGGCAATTCATTGATTTATATACTAAAGTTTTATCAGAATCATTGTATCGCCACGGCTGGTCAACCGTCACACAATCGCCATTGATCCCTGCAACTCGAAGGTTTCACCATGCTGCCATGGGGACTACAAAACCACAATAATAGTGATTGTTTTGCCCAGGAAGCGTTTATCCACGCTCCGCGAGTATAGGCTACGACCTTTGATACTGCCTGTTTATTACCACCATTGTGAGAAAATTAGCTTTTGGTAACTACCTCGTTTATTAGCTGTGTATACTCGTGGTTTACTAAACACACGCGATCAAAGTGGAATAATGAGACAGGTGATTTTTTATTCCAACACAATTCATCGAAACCGTAATACATTTGTGTCGCCTGAAATTATTTCATCGTCAACCCTTTCGATTTTTTTTCCTTATAGCTTTTCTACAAGCACTTTGCACATTCACCACCATAAAACTGTCGAGGAACACAAAAATCGGTAATTTTTGAGCGCTTAAACAACTCCAATAATTATGAAGGCTACTGTTGTTAGATGGCAAATTCTTGGCATTGATTTGCTATTTTCATGTCTAATTGTGCAACTATCAAATCTGACGCAAAAGTTTGCCTTACTTAACTAAGCACTTGTGTATAATTAAAATTGACGGAAAGAGAATATTTACTACCTACCTCTACATCGGTATATGTACATAGGTACCTACACCAATGCGAAAACTAACTAAGCTTACGTCTCGTCTAGGAGACCGGTTCCATTAGACCGGGCGTGATTGGAGGCTCGAAACCCAGAGTAGCCACGCCCGAGGTGGAGTCCAGGATCGAGGATCTGAAGCGCCAGAACCCAGGAATATTTTCCTGGGAAATCCGAGAGAAATTAATAAAGGTATGAATTTTATCTTTTAGCATTATTCTAGCCCTAAGCATAAAAAAAGGAAACAAAAATTGCACTGACTTCAATAACCACGAAAAATAACTATCTACTGTTCTGTTTGACGTCGGTACCTCAGCTCGAGCTAGCAAGACTGGACCTAGTCATCTTCTTTAGGTACCTGCATTCTATCTTTTGGGCTTCTATCACTTCTGCTGACTCGTACTGCTCCAACTCTAAACATATGAGTAGAAAGTTATTCTCATGATTTCTTGGAGTTGGTTAAATTCTTATATTATTTTTTTTATTTCTTTTTTTTTAGTGCATAATTTATGTAACTTACAGTAGCTTAACATCAACAGAACTGCTCGTCATCTTTTACAACTTTTCCCGATTTAGAGATTTTAATTGTTAAGGAATCCTCCTGATGCTTAACCATCAGTGCTACTTCACCACATGCATTGAGACGAGCATAAATTACTTAGTATTTGTGTTAAAATAATCGAATTGTAACACTGGTTACTAAGTAGTTCTGGTGGCCAGCTGTGGTATTCTTCATCAGTTCCATTTCCAAGAGCAACTAGACGTGTTACTACAATGTACCCAAATTACTATGTGTCTCCCTACAATATTCCCCCTCCCTATATTTCCTCTCCCTCGATTTTCCCGGAATCTACTTATTAGTCTCATATCAGAATTTGGTAACATAAGGTAAACGTACCAATGCTCGACACCTCAACCCCTAGTAGATGACACCCATCTGTCATCTCTCTCTCTCTCTATGATTGAAGGTGCCATGTATTAGGTCAGTTTCGAGCACAGGGACGTTTACCTTACCCTTTATAAATGATGGAATTTTGAAGTAACAAAAGAAAAGGTATTAATAACCTCCTCCTTTTTGAAGTCGGGTAAAATAAAATTTGCAATGTTCTTAACATAAGTGCTAATGCCATGGTCGCTTTATGCTTATCGCTTTAACAATTCAAAAGACCTGACAGTTTGTTAGAGCTTTTTCATTTTATAACTTCGCAAATCTGGTTTCTAGCTAACAACCAGACACACTTCAAAGAATGACGGTTCTGCATTAAGGGCTGCTTTCTCAGAAAGTATTATTTCGTAGTCCGATAATGAACATAAGCTCTGCGAGATGTAGGTACAAGCATCAAAGGTTTACTGAGCTCTATCCGCTCTTATCCCTCTAGTTGGATATTTGTATGTTTATTTAGGCATTCCGTTAAATCTGCCGTTATTGCATAATCCTCAAAATTAAAACATCCGAGCTCTCACTTTACCTGAAGTACAGTAGTATCAGAATTAATTAAGTCAGGACGAAAAGGTTCCTGTCCCTCTGTAATTAAATTTAGAAACTTGCGAGCGTTTAGACGGCATCCAAGAACATTTGTTTTTATTTCAACGAGGTATTCCGTTTTAAGGCTTCGTTATTCACGAAATTAAGCATTTGTTAGAGTTTTTAGAGTTATTAAAATGATGGACAATTAAATCATACATAGCTCCGTCCAATTTGTGCGATATTTATAAAATACGCTTGGGAACACGAAATATTTGAAAAGTGTGTGCCTTATTCGAGAATGAGATTTCTCCAATCTGAGACTTTTTATATACGCTTCTATACTCTCTAACGTTAATAGATTGTTTAATTAGAACGAAAGGATAATTTGTAATTTGATGATTACATAAATAATGCGGCAATAGTTTTTGCTAACAAACAAAAAGTTAGTCGCGAAAAGGCTATAATTAGAACACTACTTTTTTAAACAATCATTAATTCCGTGGGCGGTCCGCGAACACCGACTAATTTGAGCAATAGACAAAAACAACGACACAAACTGCGTTCGCTCGGCAGGTTTCGAGATGGCAAATGTATAAACGTAGATATTTTGATCGAGCTGTAAGCTAGTTTTTTATACTTACCGCTCTCCAGTATAACTCGCCTACCAAGGCTTTAATTAATTTAATTTGATATTCATGATTCATGAAGTCATATTCGTAATTACTTCTGTAGTTAATATTTAATGTGGACCTTTTTTACATTTTTAAATTTAACAAATTGACTTTTACAACCTACCTTCTGTAAATGTTAACATGTTGACTGTCGCAGAGTATGCCTGTATGCAGGGTTGTATAGGTATTCCGATGTCCTCAGTGGTCAGAGTGAATGGATAACTTTAGTTATATTTCGATACAAACAGAACATGGTAATTCAAAGAATCCACTCTATGGGGTCACTTCGTTTCCCATAATGTCGTTTAATCGTAATTTCACTTGCCATACCAACATTTTCCACAAAATACACAGAAGCGTGAGGTTTTTAAGATGATTTTTTGAAATATCATCTTACAGAATACAGTACGATTCTAAAGAAAATATTGTTTCAGTAATAAATAAATAAAGTACTTTATGACAAAATGAAAACTAAGGAAACCGATACATTTGGCATATGAAATTCGGGTAGAGAATCCCACTCCATCATAAGTGCCATGATCATGCCTCATACAATATGATGAAATATACGTATTTGTTATTAATTACAGCCGCCTGTACTGAACCTGCGCTTAAATGTGATGTCAGCGATAACGTGTGAACTTCAATAACTTTTGAATTGATTATACTGTCGCGTGTTATTGGGTTTGAGTGACAGAAATATTTAGAAATCGTTAACCAGAATGGATCATACACATTTTTTGTTCACATTCTCCTGTGGACATGTCAAAAGTTAAGGGTTTAAGTATAGCCAATTTTTTTTTTAATAAATTTTAAATTTGCTGACTCCGAGTCGCTAATTTTATGTCCACAGGAGAGACAACTTTTGTTTCTTACACTGTGTTTGACCCGAATACAAGACACCAATATTTTTTTTCTTCTAAAACGTTGGGTTTAGTGAAGTCTGGTCGTATCTATTGCGTCGGTTCTATATCAATCTAATAACGCGCCTGAAAAAAATAATGCCAAATTTAATTCTAATATTAAATATTGAACTACTTTAAGGCGTTTTAAGGGCCAACCCTAATGCCATTGACGAATTAAAAATTGTCATATCCAACCTCAGCCGGCAGTAACAGATATGACGACTAAATAACCAAGAGCTCATATGCCTCTAACTATGAAGCTGGCGTTCAGTGTTCGATTCCGTAATGCAAAGCCATTTGTATTTCAAATTTTCGTACCTTAGGTTGTAGACGTAGACGTTATGTTTTATCTATGTATGCAACACACTTGTGTTCTACCCATAGTGCGTGCAAGCTTTGTTCAAAGTCTGAATTAGTCAATTGCTGGAAAGTCCCACGTCCTTTAAGTCGCTTCTACAGAGATGGGCTGCTTTCCGATTCACACGTAACGTCGCCCATTGCAAAATGATAATTAATGCTGCCCAGCATTTAGTGACAGACAATATTGGCATTGCAGGAAGGCGTGTCAGACCCGCCCAGCATCTCCTCGATATCGCGGCTGCTGCGAGGCGGCGCGCGCGACCCCGAGGGCAAGAAGGATTACAGCATTGACGGCATCCTAGGAGGTTGGTGAACTTTAATAAAAATAATAATGTCAATTGTTGGCAAATATGACTACAGAAAGTAAGATGCCTTCATCTTACTTTCTGTAGTCTTTCCACCCATCTAGGGTCACAGAAAATAAAAGAAACTAGACTGTAGGAGTTTTTGAAAACCCTAATAACAGCTCTGTTACAGGCTTCATCAAAACTATCCTCGTGAGTCCTAACGTAATTTATAAAGAACAAATTAATGAGCTGAGTGTACTATACAAAATACAAATAATTCAGTAGGTAATTTTCCTTTTAAATATGCTTCAATAATTTCTGACACTACAAAACATGATTAATATCTTGGTCTTAAGCACTACATGAGTTAGAAAAAGTCGGGACTCAGGAGACTATAGGTACTATATTTCATACTAAATACAAACTGAAACATGGATGCACAGAAAAACCCAGAAAAAAGACCAGCGCTGGGAATCGAACCCAGGTCCTCAGCATTCCGTGCTGCGTGCTAAATCCCTACACCACCAATGGTCAGGAGTTTAGACACAATTTTTTTCTATACATCGCACATCTCAGCTTGCTTTTAATCACTTTTTGCAGCGATACTAGCGAGATCTATGTCATGCTCTCATCGAGAGACGTCAATAGGTACTGACGAGAAAATTTTAGGTTAAAATTTTAGTTCCCAACTACTTACAGTCTCAACTGAAAATTAAGGGTGATTCTTCGAGGCCCCGATTTTCGATGTGGGGGCTAATTTTAATGAACCCTTCAGTTTATAAGTTTGATTTTTTTTCAGAGGTAGCATATATCTGTATTTAACTGGGACATATGTCAGTTTTTGTGTAACTGGTTCTAATTATTTACAAAAAAATAATTAACACCATGATTTTTACTACTCTGTCGTGTCCGTTCCCCATTTTCATGAAAACATACGATAATATCTCAAAATCAGTCAACTTTAACAATATGTTGAGTGACCACATTCAAAGAATATTAGTTGTTACGTAATAAACAACTGATGAATAATTTTTACTTCTAGTATTAACTTTATAGCTGAGGAAATAAGATGTGTCCGGCGTAAATTCTTTATTACTCTAGAGCGCGTTTCAATCAGTTGTTTCATAAAGAAAAATTAAGAAACTGGTGATAAATTCACACGTGGGTTGTTTTTACTCGCGTTTCGAACATGTCTAGTAGTGGATATTTCAGCTGGTGCAATTAGCTCCAGAGATACGAAGGTAAATATTTTATTTCTCTGTCCTTGGTTCAGGTAACATTTTTATTACTCTGCCAGGTTTTTTGACGCTTGTATAACCGTTATTTTTAACCGACTTCAAAAAAAGGAGGAGGTTCTCAATTCGGTTGTATGTTCTTTTTTTTTTTTTTTTTTTTTTTTTTTGTCGTGTGTTACCTCAGAACTCCGTCATTTATGAACCGATTTGGAAATTTTTTTCGTTGTTTGAAAGCACATGCTTCAAGGTTGGTCCCGTTGTTACCAAAATCCAGTTCTGATGATGGGATCCATGAGGAATTGAAGAAACTTCTCAAAAATTCAAGAGAAACGTATAGCGATTTTAGTATTTTCGGTGACAAGTCGAGCATTTGCATTCAGAAAGTATCATGGAACTCTGTAATAAAATGACATAACCCTGTCGAGTTTTAAAAATAGAATTTTCAACATAAACTTATTTCGAAGTCAAACTGATGATTTTATCCTACGCATCTATTTTATACAGAAACAACTAAAAAGCAAAAAATAAAAAATTTTAAATAAAAAATAAAACCTCCTTCAAAAAACATCCAAAAAACTATGAAATAATAATTGAACCGAACCGACCACAATAAGCATGAAAATATCTTTCTTCTAATCTGTTTGAAGTCGGTGCCTCAGCTCGAGTCAGCAGGAGTGGACCTAGTAATCTAACTTACCTACATACCTACTATCTATAGGGCTTCTACACTCCTGCTGGCTCGTGCTGAGGCACCGACTTCAAACAGATTAGAAGAAAGATATTTTCATGCTTATTGTGGTCGGTTCGGTTCAATTATTATTTCATAGTTTTTTGGATGTTTTTTGAAGGAGGTTTTATTTTTTATTTAATTTTTAATTATGCTTGATTCACTGCTTTTAGTACTACCTTTCTGTAGTATTAACGGCAACCTTCCAGAATGTTCGTATTATGAATCATCAGTATTTTTATTTACTTTTTTTATTCCTCTGTCCTTTATTCCTATGGATAAATGGACATTGGAATAAAAAAAATACAGTTTTCATAGTAGTTTTTGAATAAAAGTACAGTTTACTTAGTTATTTTGAAATAAAACATGCCTTAACAGTAAAAAAAAAAAAAAATTCAAGAGAATTTTTAGAATTTTTAGATTTGCCGGTGAGTATAAATAATAAGCGCAGATAATGTTTTCAAGAATAATTAAGTACCTAGATTGTTAATTTTTACGTATAATAATACTTAAATTACTATTTATATTTTTTTATTAATATTTAACGTATTTTTTTATTACTATTTTTATTCCTCTGGACATAAACTAAAATGTTAATTATTTTCAAAATGGTTTTATAAAAATGAGTGCCAAAACAATATTTATGTTACTGAACAAATCTATTTTCATGGGAGCATGAATTTTTCTGTCAAATAAGTAAAAAAAATACGACAGAGGAATAAAACAAAAATCACGACCTCGAAGAATCACCCTTAACTGCCATAAAAGCAGTCTATGCTACTAAAGACATCTAGACTACCTATATTGCAGTTGCAATACTGAAATTAAATGTCAAGAAACCAATAACAACGTGAATTTATGAGCAAATGCAGTTTATTGTGCGAACATTTCCCAAACCGTGCTACGCGATGTTGGTGTAACTTTTTAACTTATTATAGTGACTCGGACGTTTACTAAAAATATTAATTCAAACTTACTTCCGTAAAAAACGAATCGTAGACCACAATCACCCCAAACTCGCACAATAACTTCCCATATTGAAAAACACAATTGAACAACGTTAATAGCCTCAACTTGTCAAAGCTTTCGCACGGACTCAAAAAATCAATTTCCGCACACAAATCTCACATAGTCATTGTTGGCGTTTGAAATATTGGAGTTTGTTCTTGAAACGTCAAAGGGCGGCACGTTTGGCGCGGCCCGGCACAGCCTCCGACAAAGTGCACCGCGCTCGCCCGTCGCGCCTCTCGATAGTGCTGAAAACGTGAACAATTCACATAACATGTTTTGGTTTGTACCCATTGTCACTCTCATTTTGTCACCAGTTGATTGTCCTTTGAATCCGCCGTCGCTGTACCTACCTGTTGCGGTGGGCTTTCCCTGTATCGAGTTTTATGAGGACCTTAAGACTGTCGCAGACTTTAATGCCAGTTTCATTGCATTTGGCATGGTTTTTACAACCGTTGCTGAGTCGTTACTACAAACCACATTTACTGCTTCTATCTGCTAACACCGCAAAATGAGATAAAATCAATAAACTGATTGCCACTCGCAGAGTAATTTACGTTTGTCTTTATTTCCTTTGTATTGAATAAATTTTATTGTTTGTCGATTCGAATTCTACTTTGCGGAAATCCAATTTATTCAGACTGTACGTCTCTTAGTCGGATTTATTTATGTTAAAAGTGCGTGGCAGTCGATTTGTCTTGTACGTCGGATGGTGAGTCTGGGCACGTGTCAATACATGATTAATTTTTTCGATTATGAAGTTGGACTCTGGTAAACAATTTTTGACAAGTTTCTTTGAAACGTTGCTCGTACACAGTGGCTTTAAATTTTGTAACTAAATTAACGTAAAAATTTAATTAAATAATTAATTACACAGAAGTATTAGTGATTGTTATGACATTCATATATTAAAGTAATACGAAAGCATAAATAGGTTAGTTACTCAACTACCTACTACTTAATAAAAACAATCGTAAATAGTTGGTCATTTAGTAATTCGTTTCATAAACTGATTGAATTTAAATTTCTTTGACATTAGGCATTACGCTTTCAAACCAGATGACAGTAATTTTCAAGCGGCCATTTCTCCTAATCTCGCAACTATTCGTAATCTGAAGTCTTGAAAGATAAAGCGTTACTTTCACAGTCGCATCAGGGAAACAAAAGAGTGCGCGATAACATCTCGCATTTGTTTAATAACATCGGTCGTTAGGAACTAATGTCGTTGAGATCGTCAACGTGGGACCTCCAACGACTTGCCGCTTCGGGTGAGTCTACATGTCGTGAATGAAAGCAACAAGTTTTCGGAAAAAGTAAGAAAAAGAAAAGAAATTTCACTGAATTTAGGTGGTTTAGCAATTCAACGTAGGTAGGTCTTACGTAATATCGATGTACTTATATTATTACTGTTAGATCAGGAAAAACATAGTGTGATCAACTGATCACTGATTAACTTATCAGATTAGGTAGGTACTTCAAAACATTTCGGGAAATCTTTATTCTGTGGATTACATAAAAATCTTACAATAATTAGAATAGCTCAAATTAATAACCAATTTTTGGACTAACACGTAAACGTTCCAAATCTTGCAATTGAATTTTGATCCGCTTCCAGGGGTCGCGTTAACTTAACATGTAATACGTGAACAGAAGTTCGAAGGTTATTACCATAAAATACAACCAGCAAAAGAAAAAAAATAAATATAACATTTATATTTGGTTAACAAGTGATTAGTCCGAAAAACATTAATTCAAACCAATGTAACACAATACAATACAAATATTCTTTATTGATCACCAAAACAGTACAGAACAAAATTAATAACAATAAAAAATCAGGCAGACAATAGGCGGTCAAAAGCGATCTCTTTCAGACAGCCAATGTTGGATACATTTAGAAATATGAACAGGTTTAGTAGGTGGTGGAAACAACAGACAGGAGAAATGAAGAAATATTACAAAAGTAACACATTACAAAAGACCATACGTTTAAAAAACGATCCTTAACTACATGTAAACCCAGTACAACGTACTCATATAAGCGACAACTATTTAAACGACATTTGTTACGTCGAGTTGTATTCATTATTTTGTCGCATCACATCACTCAGTGAGCCCTCCCAGAGTGACGCGAGCCTTTCCGGAAGTACGAGGACGACCGACAAAGAACGTCTTCTGAATAGCCCTGAACAATCAACTAAACAAGCGTTTAAATAACACTTTTCTTTATCCTTTAAAATATCCATGACAATCTCTTGGTTCGACTGGTCAATATGTCCAAAATATTGAAAATGTAACTCATCTAAAATCCAAACATTCCCTTTTCGCTACGCTGCACGAATAACAAATGGTTACTAATTAAGAAACCACATAAAAATATCAATAAAACCCGAAAACGCCCACCATACCAAAGCACACACCGCGGCATGCTAATCCGGCCATCTGTTACTTTCGGAACAACCCGCTGAAACAAAGGCCAGCCCGGCCGCTTTAATGAACCCAGATTATGAAGGTGTTAAACCGCCGCCGCTGCTCTTTCAACTCCCAAATTATGACTTTGAGCCGAGCCGGCGGTCTTCACGGGGTCATATTTCGGCAATCGCTAAAGTGTATCCTGCCCTCTCCCACATTCAGAACTGCCATAAACCTCTCGCCTTTCTTTGAACATAAAACCCCATATATAACCCTACGCAACTTTTCGACAATCCAATACAACCGTTCTGACTCAGGTTTAAAGTCTCAAATCGTTCATGGTAAAAGACTTGTTTTCAATACGTACTAGAGTCATTTTAATCTCATACGTTATGATCAGGACTCGGAACAAAAAAACTCCAAATAAATCTGTCCCTGTCTCGCGAGCCAGCGAAGAATTTGAGCAATGTAAATCATAATCATTAAATTACAATACGTTCTTTTTTATTCGGTGTCGCAGCCTTTGAGGTTAGATATTGCGTCGAACTTTTTAATGATTCTTCCGACACCTACGACATTTAATAGTCTGTTTCCGTCGGATTACGATAGATCTCGTTGATACTATTGTGTTTAGCCATACGCTTTCCATCTCATTGCTCTTGTGAGCATCTAACAGATAGAGGTCCCTTTAGCTATGAATTTTCCTATTTCAGAACTCGAAATAATGTCACTGCACAATTTACCAATACTCTTCTTATTGCTTTTTTGTACATATCCCAATATAGATGTAGGGTACGTACGTTATTTAGATAATTTCATTTGTATCACGAATTGTACTCATTTCTTTATTGATGTTATTTGATATTACTTATGTAGGAAGGTAAGTATTTATTGAGTGACAAGCAAAATGAGACACCACTCTCCATACAAAGTTGAATGAAAACTAACCCGTTATTTTCAACGTAACGTGACTGACTGATAAGGCACAGCCTAAACCACCGCAGTTAGACACTTGAATTTGACTGACATATTCCTTGAGGATCACAGAGGTGCACAAAGTAGGGATTTTTCGAAATTCCCACGGGATATAGAACTACATAAGCGATGTTTTATATTTCCACGTGCGCGAAGCCCCAAAATAAAGATGTACAAATATTTTACTGTATTTTATATTCTTAATTTTCCTAGTTACCACAAGAATAATTAATATTATGATTATAAAATTTCCACAACCATGACCGCTAACCCTAAACGCGTATCGCGGCACCTATCGCCTTAAAACTCGCGCTTTCGTTTTGCGTGTCGTAAATCCGCATCGCGACACCAAAATATTGAATGGTGCCAAAATGTCACCAGCCGGCAAAGGCACCGACAAAGCACCGCCGCGCTGGGTGTTCCTTGTGCCACACTGAGCCCCTATTTTTTCCATCTCATTCAATTTTGACTTCTTTCAAAAGGCTATTTAATATAAGCCGCATTCTTTAAAATCAGTTTTTAGAGCAAAGCCGCATATTGTTACTGGTGTTTTTTAATCGGTTTCCGTAGGATACCGCTACCGATTTATAAATGAGATTGGCCGACCCGCGAGCTGACGGTTCTTGATTTGAGCGATTTAAAAAGTGATATGGGTTTTCACAAAAAACACTTTATTAATAACTAACGCGTGGTCAAAAAAACAGATGAAGACAAATTGCTATGAGCTAATTTATTGCTCGGGTTGCCCGGGTTTAGATTAAGTCCTTATAATTTATAGAACCTATATATCAAAATTTTTCTTTCTACAAAGGAAATCTATCGTGTACTCATTAAATCTAACAATGTAGATACATACAGCAACTTAAAAGTTTCTACGTCTTATGATGATTACTTTTTACTTAGGTCGAGGATCAGACTCTTCAGACATCGAATCAGAGCCAGGATTGACGCTGAAGAGGAAGCAGCGCAGGTCCCGTACTACGTTCACAGGCGAACAGTTGGACGCTCTAGAGAGAGCTTTCCATAGGACCCAGTACCCTGATGTATATACTCGCGAGGAATTGGCGCAGCAGACTGGACTCACCGAAGCTAGGATACAGGTACTCCTAGATACATTGTGAGAAGTTAACTGTCTAGCACTTTGCTATTATATTTTCATAGGCTTTTTTTTTCTCAAAATTTATTACGTAGGAATGCGTAATTCTTTACTAAAGTTAAGTATCTAGAAATAGCACAATTAATGTACATGTTTGAGAACATCACAGCTTAACTGGATAATCGGTATCCAGGATATTTAATTTTACTTGACTTTTCAGCGACTAAGAATGGCCACTATGATTTCGGATTTAATCTAGCCACGAGTCACTAAATAGTTTGAAAAAACTCGTATCTCAAAATCGATAATTTGCCCAAGTGAACTTAACTTAAGCCGAGCGTGTTCGTAGGTTCAGTTTGGTGTACATATTGATTTGAGATACGAGACTTTTTTGCAAAGTAATAACGATATCGTACATCCACTATTGTTTATGGACTACCTACTCAATGTTTCCCATTCAATTTCAGGTGTGGTTCTCAAACCGGCGAGCAAGACTCCGCAAGCACACCGGATCCAATACAGCGCCCAGCTTAGCCAGCTACTCCACACTGCCAATGCCACAGATACCATGCCCTTACCCTGCTGGCGAGATTCCATCTCTCTCACAACATCATCCACAGCATGCTGACGCTTGGCACCACCAAAAGTATTCCAACTACAATCAACTTATGGCGCAATCCCAACATCTAAACCAAGCTTTCCAAAGCGCTGCTTTTCCAAGCACTTCTGGAGCAACATTCGGCCATCTAATGGCCGGAGCGAATGGATCTCCTCATAGCCAAATACTAGATCCTGGCGTACCTAGAAATGACTACGCCAGATACGATGTCTATAATAAACCTGTCAACTACTTACCCAAAGAAACTGAAGATGATAAATTAGCGAGTGAAGAAATTATTGAGCCGAGGGAAGATACCTTTGTTAAGCCTTCGGCTGAGGAATACAATAAATCATTACCAGCTAGTGATTACAAAGTACCTGCTGATTACTCTAAGGTGCCGGGGGATCCAACTCCTACAAACTGGAGTCCTTCGCATAATTCTTTGAATATGAGCCTCGCTGGCCTCTCCGGAGAATACAAGTACATGAATGAGCCCTACGCCTTCCCCAACATACCTGATCCCCTCACTCAGCACAACTACTCCAGTCCCCCAAACGCTCCCAGCAAATACTGGATTTGACAATATTTAATTTTAAGCGTTTATTGTAATAAATTTAGATTGTTAACTTTATTTAAATCTTGTGTAATAATAGATAGGTAATCTAATTTAATTTAAATTTTAATAAATTGTGAGAATTTACCTCTAATGTGCATTCCTAATTAAGTAAAATATCCTTATACCAAACATTTGTAAATAGTTATTGAAGTCATTAGTAAAAATATAGAAATAACTTTATTCTTTTGTCTTTTATTCATTATATTTATAACTGTTGCTTCCTATTTGTATAAAAATATTTTACCGTCGCATGGGTGCTTAGTTCTCGTGGACGCCTCAAGGATAAAATGTGCACCATTGAATCTGTCACCTATTTCTCTCGCGGAACCAAGAGTTGCCGGTTTGCTGAGTAGGGACGGTGACAAAATTTATGAAATACAAAATAATACCCATGTTCTGGTTGAAATTCTTTTATTACTTATAGGATTTCAGGAGTTATGAAGTTAGGTGTAAAGCAACATAAAACCATAAATGGTAGAGGTCGTTATAGGGTTCTAAGGTTTGGCTTAAACTCGCTTCCTACCAGAACAACTAAATTTATGAGAAAATCATACCACAAATAGTCTTCTTCATGAGTAAAAGAACACATAGCAGCCTAGACTTAGTTTATAAGGACACCATACTTAACAGGTTGGATCTGACCTGTAGTAAGCTCCGTACAAGTTTCCGTTCAGCGGCATGCACCTATATCTTCACTCCGGCATGCTCCTCCCTCAATGACCTTGATAAATTTCACCCAACTAGAAGAGTCGGAACCACTTGGGAAACAGAAATTGTTAAGCGTTTGAATCTGGGCGCATTCCCCTGTAAATTTATTTAAGCTTCAGTTACCACATACTGAAGAGAAAAGAAAATCTAACCAAATGCATATATGAACTGGAAGTCTGATCTGAAGTTTTACTGAAGTTTGGAAAAGTTCGAGAAAGTTCTAAAGTTCTCAAAAGGTTATTAGAAGTTTTAAGTTTATAAAGATCTCCAAAGTTAAAAGTCTTAAAAAGTTTGAAAGTTTCTTAAAGTTTAATAGTATTGACAGGCTGAAACAAACAAATAATCATGTAAGCATGCGTGGCACGGATCGTCTACACAGAATGGAGGTAGTGTGTGTGTTAGCGCACACGAGCAAAACCAGAGCTTTACCTTAAAAAGCTGACCCGTCCCACCTCACATGAATTGCTTGCATTGCTGGCTATCAAGTTAATTTTGGAAAACGTCCATGACGCTGTGGATGCAGACTAGGGCTGGCTAGAACAAAAATTACGAACGTCAGCACTTTGAACAAAATCGGAATTAAAGAAAACAAACTTGCTAGCAAAAGCAAGTTGTACCCAGAAGTCCTGTCACAGAGTCAACCAAAACAGAGCTGAAACAACTAACTCTAGTTTTGAAACGTTTACTAAATCTGTAATTAATTTTGAATTGCAAAAGAAATCCGAACCTCACAATCTCTAACATTTATTTAATTTTTGAAATGATTTAATACCAAAAGCCTAATCTTGCCGCAGCTGTTGCCACCATCCATCGTCAGATGTCGCCCTATCCGAAAACGTATTGAATCTTAGACCCCTGACGAAAATCCTCGCTAGATGGCGCTACTATGTACTAAATGAACTATATTTTGATAAACTTATTATTGCTAAATAAAATAACTACGTTACAAAACGTTACGTATTTATCAATGATGTGATAGATAAGCGAGAAAACATTAGAGTGTTGTGATTTGTTTTATGCTTGTATGATCTCTAAAATTGCTTTAAACTGGAAAAGCAACAAAAAGGAAAAATAAAGGAATTAGATACTTTTAATTAACAGATATTAAATTACAAGTAAATCTTCAAACTCTTGGAGTTTCTCTCTTGAACTAAATAAAACAAATTTTACAAGCTTTTGTTTAACATATAACGTTGGCATGCATATTGTGGTTTAAAAATTAGGAAACCATTACAGTCACCAAAAATGCTTGTTCTAAAATGAAATTAAAGAAAATATGTATTGTCTAATTAACTGAGCTGAGAATAAGAATCAATTTGCCATGTACATTATTAGTATGGGTATTAATTATAAACAAAGCCCGGACGACGTGCGGACGACGTGACGGGAGCAAAAATGCACTGCAAATTGCAGAAACTGTACTTCAAATATATTTTACCTAAATCCTTATATCTATAAGTTCCCTATAGTATGTTCGGAAGTGATTAGCAAATGGCCTATATTAAAAAACTTGTATCCATGGCTGCATCTTAATGTTTACATAAAAGTATCGAAATTGATACTTTAATTAAATTAAAATTTCGAACATCTTCTTGAACAAAAGAATCATATTTGAATTATGATTATCGAATTAGTCCATTTATAATTTCTAAGGATCGGAAGATTCAGTGCAAATGACGTAAGGAACAGGACAAATGAAGTAGAAATCAGTTTCACATTTTTTTCGCAGTCAACAAATTGTCGATTTGTCGTAGATAAAATTTCTACATAAGAGGTAAGATAGAGTGTTTATCTAATAAAATAGGCTACGAGTATAGGACATCAATTGTATTGTAGTCAGGTGCTTTAAAACATGCAATCTCAAAATCACAAATAATTTGCATGGAGTGCGATAAAATATACCCACTCTAGTAGCAATAAAATATATCATCATCATCATCATTATTTCAGCCGAAAGACGTCTACTAACTGAATATAAGCCTCCCCCTAAGTTCGTCAAACAGACCGGTTCTAAAAAAACGTTATACTTACCCAAGTTTTATAGACGAATTTCCATTGATAGCGACAAAATTATTATGCAGACATTTTTACTAAGACATCATTGACAAATTTGTCGACTGCATAAAAATGTAACACTGATGTCTACTCCATTAGTCCTGTTCCTTATTTCATTTGCACTCGATCATCCGATCCCTAGTAATTTCATTCAATTCGTAAATTCTTTGTCCATAGGTACCTTTATTTGAATCTCAAATATTATAATCGATTTGAGAATCGGAATCCACTCAAGTCTAGATGGTTTATGAATTAAAAAAATATATATACTTAAATGTCATTTGTTTCGAATTTGGATTGTCAATGAACAGAAAATCCTAAAATAATAATTACTTAGTTAGGTACCGTATTTTGCGATGTGAAAAATCTGGTGAAAAAATAACGGAGACTTATGATAATATCTATGTAGATAAAATTATGTATGCGACTGTGCATACTTAGGATCAAAACACTCGTGTGATCTTACTATATTGTAACTCTAACCGAAGGTGAGTTTCATAAAACCTCACTCGTGTTTTAATGCCTCTCATTATGCACTAGTCACATATGAAAATATGTGAACCTGTCAGAAGCCTGTAATATAGTATTAATATGTAGAATATGAACATTAAATGTTTACAACAGTATTACAGATATACGGGTCGGGTTTTTAAATTCGTTTAAAAAAACTTGAACTTTTCTATTCTAGCCTTGGCATTAAATTTTCCATCTTTCACAAAGATGTTCAGAGTAATTATCAAGGTCAGGGACTAAAAATCAAATACAAAAAAAAATGTATAAATAATTGCTTCTAATCTACCAATTAACTTTATTTTATTAGATAACAGGATAAAATTTTATAAATAATTCATTATATAACATTATTCTTATTTTTAGGCACTAAAATGTTTCTTTGATAGCTCAGATATAATATTTATTGTGGGGTAATTTCTACAACACTCGCACCAGGTTCAACCGGGACGGGAACAATGTCAGCAGGTAAGTCAGCTGCCGTGTTCTGGTCAACCACCTCATTTGGCGCAGCGGTTGCCGATACGTTAGCTTGTGTCACTGGTCCAGAAAGAATGTCTAATAAGGTGACCGGAGATTCCGAGGTGGCTGGCGCAACCTCAGCTACAATATTAACGACAGGGCCTTCTGTTGCTGCTTCAGGAGCTGCAGCAGCTTCTGTGGCAGCCGCGGCTTCAGAGGTAACAGCGGTCTCAGGCACGCTAGCAGGCTCAGGTCCCGCAGCATCCACAAGTGTAGGTGCTGTCTCAGGGGCGGCAGCTGCTTCAGGGGCAGCAGCAGCAGCCTCAGGGGTAGCAGCGGCAGGGGCCGAAGCAGTGTCAGGGGCAGCCACAGCAGCTTCAGGGGCAGGAGCAGCAGCCTCAGGGGCAGCAGCGGCAGGGGCCGATGCAGCGTCAGTGGCAGCGGCAGCAGCTTCAGGGGCGGCAGCAGCAGGCTCAGGAGCAGCCGAAGCCTCAGGGGCAGCGGTATCCTCAAGGGCAGCGGCAGCCTCAGGGCCAGCGGCAGTGGCCTCAGGAGCAGCAGCAGCGGACTCAGGGGCAGCGGTAGCTGCCTCAGGGGCAGCCGTAGCCTCAAGGGCAGCGGCAGCCTCAGGGCCAGCGGCAGTGGCCTCAGGAGCAGCAGCAGCGGCCTCAGGGGCAGCGGTAGCTGCCTCAGGGGCAACCGTAGCCTCAAGGGCAGCGGCAGCGTCAGGGTCAGCGACAGTGGCCTCAGGAGCAGCAGCAGCGGCCTCAGGGGCAGTGGTAGCTGCCTCAGGGGCAACGGCAGCGATCTCAGGGGTAGCAGCAGCCTCAGGGGTAGCGGCAGTGGCATCAGTGACAGCGGCAGCGGTCTCAGAGGCAGCGGCAGCGCCTTCAGAGGCAGCGGGAGTAGCCTCAGGGGCAGCAGTGGCAGTTCCAGGGGCAGCAGCAGTAGCCTCAAGGGCATCAGCTTCAGGGGCAGCAGCAGCAGCAGCGTCAGGGACAACAGCAGCCTCAGGGGCAGCAGCAGCATCCTCAGAGGCAGGAGTGGCAGGGGCCGAAGCAGCATCAGGGGCAGCGGCAGCAGCTGCAGGGACAGCAGCAGCAGCAACAGCCTCAGGGGCCGTGGCAGTGGCCTCAGGGGCAGCAGTGGCAGGGGCCGAAGCAGCGTCAGAGGTAGCTGCAGTAGCTTCAGGGGAAGCAGCAGCAGACTCGGGAGCAGCAGCAGCAGCCTCTGGGGCAGCAGCAGCAGCCTCAGAGGCAACAGTAGCTTCAGGGGCAGTGGCAGCAGCCTCAGGGGCAGCAGCAACCTCAGGGGTCGAAGCAACCTCAGGGGCCGAAGCAGCGTCAGGGACAGCGGCAGCAGCTTCAGGGGCAGCTGCTGCAGCCTCAGGGGCAGCAGCGGCAGGGGCTAAAGCAGCGTCAGTGGCAGCGGCAACAGCCTCAGGGGTAGCAGCTGCGGCTTCAGGGGCAGCAGTAGCGGCCTCAGGGGCAGCAGCAGCGGCCTCAGGGGCAGCAGCAGCGCCCTCAGGGGCAGCAGCAGCGGCCTCAGTGGCAGCAGCAGCGGCCTCAGGGGCAGCAGCAGCGGCCTCAGGGGCAGCAGCAGTGGCCTCAGGAGCAGCAGCAGCGGCCTCAGGAGCAGCAGTGGCAGAGGCCGAAGCAGAGTCAGGGGATACTGCAGCTGCTTCAGGCGCAGCAGCAGCAGACTCAGGGGAAGCAGCAACAGCCTCAGGGGCAGCAGAAGCAGCCTCAGGGACAGCAGCAGCAGCCTCAGGGGCAGTGGCAGCAGCCTCAGGGGTAGCAGCAGCCTCAGGAGCAGCAGCAGCAGCTTCAGGGGCAACAGCAGCTTCAGAAGCAGTGGCAGTACCCTCAGAAACAACAGCAGGCTTGGAGGCAGAGTTGGCTTCAGGAACATCAGCAGTTTCAGGCGCAACATCAGCCACAGGGGCAGCCGTGGCTTGAGGTGCAGCAGTAGCCTCAGGGGCAACCGCAGATTCAGGTGCAGCAGCAGCCTCAGAAGCGGCTACGACATCAGGTGTGGCAGCAGCCTCTGGAGCAGCCGCGGATTCAGGGACAACTGCTGGTTCAGGCGCAGCAACAGCCTCAGAAGCTGCAGCAGCTTCAGGCACAGCAGCAGGCACAGGGGCAGATGCAGCTTCGGAGGCAGCATTATCTGGGACAGCTGCGGTTTCAGGCGCGATAGCCACTTCAGAAGCCGCAGCAGCATCAGGTACGACAACTGGTTCGGAGGCAGCAGCTGCAATGTCAATGGAAGCAGCAGATCCAGAACCAGCAGGGCTTTCAGGGGCGACAGGATTAACAGATTCAGCGACACCCTCAGATCCAGCAGGGCTTCCAGGAGCGGCAGAGTTTCCAGAAGCAGCGGCGCTCTCAGAGCTGGCAGGACTGCTAGGAGCAGCAGAGTTTCCAGAGGCAGCAACACCCTCAGATCCAGCAGGTCTACTAGAAGCGGCAGAGTTTCCAGGGGCAGCAGCACCCTCAGATCCAAAAGGGTTTCCAGGGGTAGCAGAGTTTTCAGAGGCAGCGGCGCCCTCAGAGTTGGCAGGACCGCTAGAAGAGCCTGAGTTTCCAGAGGCAGTAGCACCCTCAGATCCAACAGGGCTTCCAGGGGCGGCTGAGTTTCCAGAGGCAGTGGCGCCCTCGGACTCCGCAAGACTGCTAGGAGCGGCAGAGTTTCCAGAGGCAGCAGCACCCTCAGATCCAGCAGGGCTTCCAGGGGCGGCAGAGTTTCCAGAGGCAGCGTTGCCCTCAGAGCTGGCAGGACCGCTAGAAGCGGCAGAGTTTCCAGAGGCAGCAGCACCCTCAGATCCAGCAGGGCTACTAGAAGCGGCAGAGTTTTCAGATGCAGCAGCACCCTCAGAGCCAGCAGGGCTTTCAGGGACGGCAGAGTTTCCAGATGCAGCAGCACCTTCAGATCCAGCAAGGCTTCCAGGGGCGGCAGAGTTTCCAGAGGCAGCGGTGCCCTCAGAGCTGGCAGGTCCGCTAGAAGCGGCAGAGTTTCCAGAGGCAGCAGCACCCTCAGATCCAGCAGGGCTACTAGAAGCGGCAGAGTTTCCAGATGCAGCAGCACCCTCAGAGCCAGCAGGGCTTCCAGGGGCGGCAAAGTTTCCAGAGGCAGCAGCACCCTCAGATCCAGTAGAGCTTCCAGGGGCGGCAGAGTTTCCAGAGGCAGCTGCGCCCTCAGAGCCGGCAAGACCGCTAGGAATGGCAGAGTTTCCAGAGGCAGCAACACCCTCAGATCCAGCTGGGCTTCCAGGGGCAGCAGAGTTTCCAGAGGCAGCTGCGTCCTCAGAGCCGGCAAGACCGCTAGAAGCAGCAGAGTTTCCATAGACAGCAGCTCCCTCAGATCCAGCAGGACTGCTAGGAGCAGCAGAGTTTCCAGAGGGAGCAGCACCCTCAGATCCAGCAGAAATTTCAGGGGTGGCAGTGTTTCCAGAGGCAGCAGAGCCCACAGAGCCGGCAGGACTGCTAGGAGCGGCAGAGTTTCCAGAGGGAGCAGCACCCTCAGATCCAGTAGAGCTTCCAGGGGTGGCAGTGTTTCCAGAGGCAGCAGAGTCTACAAAGCCGGCAGGACTGCTAGGAGTGGCAGAGTTTCCAGAGGCAGCAGCACCCTCAGATCCAGCAGAGCTTCCAGGGGTGGCAGTGTTTCCAGAGGCAGCAGAGCCCACAGAGCCGGCAGGACTGCTAGGAGCGGCAGAGTTTCCAGAGGGAGTAGCACCCTCAGATCCAGCAGAGCTTCCAGGGGTGGTAGTGTTTCCAGAGGCAGCAGAGCCCACAGAGCCGGCAGGACTGCTAGGAGCAGCAGAGTTTCCAGATGCAGTGGCACCCTCAGAGGCCGCAAGTGCAGGATTATTTACTGAGTTGCTACCAGCTCCATTAGCGCCATTTGTTGATGAAACAACAGGATTCCAGTTTGGAAGCAAATTTGATAGAAGCTGGGCAAAAGACTGTAATAAACTTTTCTTTTCTTCGATTTCCTGTTGTGCGACTGCAGTCCATGGTGCACTGACATTTTGCAATAAGACTGTTTTATTTTCAAGCTTCTCAATTTTCTTCTCAAGCTTAGCACGCACTGCCTGTACCGTTATTGTATTTAAGTACCGTTCCAAATGATTTCTCCAAGCGTCCAGAGCGGCAACATCTTGGTATATCTTGGTTTGGATAAATGTCTTAACAGCTTGTCGCATTTCGCTCCTAGTACTGTTCTCATTAATACCCAGTTCCTCATTCAAATATCTGCTCAGGGCAGCTTTCCTCTCAAGGCTAGTGCTAAGCGCTGTTAAACCATATTTTTCATACACATAGATCTTCCAGATGTCATCTAGGTCAACATCATTAGACTCCGTTGATTCAATAGCTTCCTGGAAATTTTGTTCCTTTTCAATGGTTTCCTTTTCTAGTTTTTCCAATTGTTTACGAATTTTCTCCTGGCGCTTACGTTCTGCTTCGATGCGTTTTTCTTCTGCTTTGCGTGCTCGTTCTTCTGCTTTACGTGCTTGTTCTTCCTGCTTTTGCCTCTCCTTTTCCAACAGTTCCTGGTGCTTATGCTCCTGTTCTGCTAGTCTTTCCTGCTGCTTACGTTCATATTCAGCTTGCCTTTCTCGTTGTTTGCGTTCTCGTTCAGCTTGCTTTTCCTGTTGTTTACGTATCTCTTCAGCCTGCTTCTCCTTTTGTTTTTGAAGTTCTTCTAGATGCTTATGTTTTTCTTCCTCTAATCTTCGTTGCTGCTTCAGCTGTTCTTCTTCATATTTTTGTCTCTCCTTTTCAAGTTTCCGGTTCTCTTCCTCAATTTTTCTTTCCCAGGAATCCACATGATTGCTGTTATCATCTTCTTCGGTTTCAGAAGATGATGAAGAATCATCATCATCGTCCGATGATAACAGTGATCTTGATAATGGATTCGGTTCGTAAGGTAAATATTTCGCACTCACGGCACAGACGCCTACCTGAAAAAGAAATAAGTGAATCATGATCTGTACTTACACAAACTTTGGATACAACTATTTTGAGCGCCTGGTGTCCAAATTCAATGATAACCCTTATTTCAACGGCAACGCGAAATATCATTTCATCCGAAGGACGTCTACTGCTAAACATAGGCATCCACCAATATTTGCCAAGCAGGCCGGTCCTACACCATCTACATCCAACACGCGTTTCCGTAACCTTACCAGGTCGTGGCTCTATCTTGTTGACGGCCTACCCACACTGCGTCATCCGGTCCGTGGACGCCATTCGTGAACCTTTTATCGAATACCAATTTTTTTTAATTTACTACAGGTTATCAATTAATAAATCATTAACATTATCATTTAATTAAACAATAATAAATTTATTTTTATTATTATAATCTAGCTGATGCCCGCGGCTTCGCCCCTGTTGTATTTTTATTTTTATAAGAACCTTCTCCTGATAATAAAAAACGCAACAAAAAAAGAATTATCCCATTTGGTGCAGTCGATCGGAAGTTATGCGCGTACAAACATTTCTGTGATTAATTTTTATTTATATAGATTTATCTATTTGCGTTTTGGCAATTTGATTGAGGCAAATAATTTTATGAATATCTCATTATTGTAACAAATGGCACTGCACTTTCTAATCGATGTGATCACTTTTAGAAAATAACATTTCACAAAATTTAGGACATCATTTTATAAAAAACACAAATCACACGAATCAACTTGAACTTACAATAAGTAGTAGATATATAATCCTCATCGCGGATGTTTAAACTTTCATTCAATGCGAAATTCGTTCGTGGTTAACACTTAAGTATTAAGACTTGTGTGTCTCATATGAGCTCGTTCGTTAGAATTTGTTCCAAATTTTATAGAACCAAGCTTTTATACTTCGTCTAGCAATTAGCGAAGATAAGGAGAGATAAAGGCTGCTGCCGAGATAACTCTGTGTCGAATGAAGCCTTACACAAACGTACGATTTGCGACGTCTGACTCAAAATAAACATGTTATATTTATCACACGTAATACTGCAGATGAATGGTAGAGAGCGCTAATTAGATTGTTCAAACAACCGGATATTTGCACAATTCCATAAGATTGTAATTACGAAAGGAAGTGGAAGAATTACACTTTAAAGTAGAATAACATGATTGATACCATAAAGATAAATAATAAGAACATCCTGAAAGTTCTTCAATTTTATAAATCTTAAACCTCACTTTTTAAAAAAATATTCGAAATCTTTACCGCTTATTTTATTGAATCAGGCGTCACTTTGCGGAGGTCCATATTAATAAACTGAAACAATTACCAATTACTTAGCTCACCCTTGCGAATTCAAAGTAAAATAATTGTTTCAGTTCTTAAATTGCTTGTTTAGTTAAAACCATCTCGCTTGTTCTGGGTACCTACCAATCAAATAATACTTATCACTTTACTACGACGTCAGAAAATCTTACGAACTCAAAATAACGCTCCATATCAAGTATTGATATTGCTTTATTAATTACTAAAGTTTTCTGCGACTTCGTCTGCGAATATCTATGTCAGCTATGGCTACAGTAAACTGCTGCTAATAATTAATAGCCTTTTTAATTATAAGTATGAAGTAAATCCTGACACATGGCAAAACTACGTAGTTTCTGAATAGTGACAATGTCAACCATAGGAAAATGTGTACTGTACATACTAGTCGCGTGTGACAGAATAGTAAGCATCGTATTTTTTCATGTGGGTCACATTGTCAATATTCAGGATCTTTATACTTAGTTGTGTAATGTGTCAGAATTTACTTCATAACGCTGCCGTGTCATGATAAAACACTGTAACTCGAGTTACAGTGTTTTGTGCTAACACCGTTAAATTGGCTATTCGGACCCTAATCTATATATGCATGCTTAGAGTAACTGATTTTCTATCAAAAACATTGAAAAGCGTCATTGCAATTTGCACTGTAACTCTTAAAACATAGGGTCTTGATTAGACTAAACACTGTATTATCTCTAGATACCGTGTTTTGCCAAAATAAACTCACATTTTCTTAGTATAGTATCAAGATTTACAGTGTTTTGTCGCAACAATCACACGAGAAATTAGTCCAAGTCCTTGTTTATTGTAAGACGGGACTACTTCAAGGTAATCATCCTTTCTAAAGACTAAGAAATATATTAAGATGAGAATGTTAGTTTTATGAATTGTGATGTTAGCAATATAATCTAAATTAAAAATAAAGTAGCATTTTCATATGAGTATAATGTCATTAAGTATCACGTTACAGTGTTTTGTTGTAGCAACTCTCATATATTATTGATAAAGGACATTACGACATAACACGTTTTTGCTTGAAAATTCATGTAAAAAGTAAAAAAAAGTATTGTTTTTCTTTGTCCACTACTAGTAGCACAGTATCCGTGATTTATCCAAATTTTATTGCAATCAGATCAATATTCACTGTTCTGTAGCCAATTAAAGAATGCAAAAGTTTTTTGCGATTTCTGAAAAATAGGTGTTTTTTAGATACAGTGTTTTGTCATGACACGGCAGAACGGCGGTTGACTATATGTAAATTAGAAGGATAAAAGTATCAGCCGTTTAGTTTATAAGATAGCAAATAAAATAATCCCACTAATATTATAAAGGTGAAAGTTTGTATGGATTGATGAACGGATGTGTGGATGTTTTTTACTCTTTTACGCTTTAACGGTTTAACGGATTCTATACACACACGGATTGGCACACAGTTTATAACCTGGCTTAACATTATAGGATACATGTTATCCCGGAAAATTACGTATTCCCGTGGGATAGCGATACACCAATTCATTGCAGACGGAGTCACGGGCAACAGGTAGTTCGCCAATAAAACGCTCAAGAGCAAGTTGGACTCGAACACTGATGATTCCGTAAAAATGCTCTTAGTATTTATCATTTTTGGATTTTTCTTACACTTTTTCGTGCTGTATTATGATCTGGACAAACGGACAACGAAGTGATCCTCTTATGAGGTACTGAACCCATTTCGTAATTTAAGAAGAGGATAACGATGCTGGATTATTCTTTTACAGATGCTCTAAATCGACGTCATCATAACGTCGTCTAACACAGCTAATCCCTCAATAATAGCTTGTATTAGTCATGCGTTGATGTTTAATGCCATTAAATTTAAAAATTATGGAGCGTCGACTATTAGAAGCGATTAAATTGTTAAATTATCAGCCCGACATCAATAAAAAAGTAACAAAAGAACCAATATTAGGTATTGTTTATTTCATTAAACGTTTCTATTTTAACATTGCTTTATATTAAGCGTTCGTCTGCTTATAAAATTATTATCCGCTAACCTGCGAAAACTTATATTTGTTAAATAAAAACTTCACTTAAATGTATGAAATATAAAATTAAAAGTATGTACAGGCTGTCCCAAAACTCAACGATAGCCTGGTATCAGGCGAAATGTTAAAAACAGTTCTGCAAAAAATAAGGAAAAATCACTTACGGCCCGTTGTTTGATCAATAATTAAACAAACTAATAGTCAAATTTCCTTTGAAATGCGTTAACTATTGTTATGTTTGCCATATATTTTAACTATTAGTTTGTTTTCTACTATTGATCAAACAACAGGCTCTTAGTTAAGTGATGATAGATATTTTTTGGAAATTAAGTATCTATTTCTAAAAGTGATGTGATTCTACTATCGCGTAACTAAGAGACATGATTTTTTCCAGAACTAGTATAACTGGACCTTTCGCCTGGTACCAGGGTATTGTTGAGTTTTCGGACGTCCTGTTTAGTCGCAAAAAACTTCAGAAAATTAGATTTGAAAAGAAGTTACTAACATTTATTTGCTTTGGTACATATACGATGATTTTAAATCGGTGATCAAGAACCAATTTTACTACATCACTATTCAGTGCTAATCACGTATAAGTCGCATTTAAGTGAAACAAAACGTCTATTTTTTTTTAATAATGATTATTTAGAAAATCATTTTTCATTAAAATCATTCTCACCCTACACATGATTTAGTGTATGAGCTTATAACCTCATTGACAAGTCAGTTCCTTATAGTAGGGGAGCCCAAGAGGGGATTTGTGAAGTTACTCGAGCTTGGCAGAATAATTAATACGGGGGGATACCTTATACCCTCTAGACTTTAGAGTCTAGAGTACCCCCATTGAATATGAGCACTTCATGTGGGGGGGTTTGCCTGGGCCACCCCGTCAAAATAGTTAGTAAAAAAAAATTGATTCTGTAAAATACTCGAGCGCGTCAGATTAAGATAAGGTGGGTTAATTATTAGCAGAACAATGCACTTCTCACTTCCAAATCGTCAGTCTTTGGAATTAACATCCCCTATGAAAACCTGACGTGCGCCCTTCCGTATGGCCACGCCCACCATGCAAAGTGGCAGATTATCATACATTTATTATCAGTGACACGCTGGAGTATCAAAGTATCAAAATCTGACGCGCTCGAATATTTCGAAGAATCTATGTTTTTTACTAAGTTTTTTGGGCACCCCAGGCAAACCCCCCCACATGAAGTACTCGTATTCAATGGGGGTACTCTAGATCTAGAGGGTATAAGGTAACTTCACAAATCCCCTCTTGGGCTCCCCTACTATTAAACTTAGACGCGAGACCTGTCAAATTCCCCGCCAAAACGAATGACATTTGAAGATGAAAATGTAGGATTCGGTGGAGGGTGGTGGTGGTGGTGGTTTTAACAATTAAGTTTTTTTTTAATGAAACAGAGCCTTCATTCCTTTTAGACCTCGTCTATTAAATCCCATTTTGGCTAGGGATCAATATTTTACAACTCCTGAGGCCGTATTGTCTAACGCTTCTGACGCTTGCCTTCGCTTTCACCATCTCTTTCTGTCATCATCTTCTACCGTTTAACAGAAAGAAATAGTGATTGCGAAGGCAAGCGTCAGAAGCGCTAGACAATAAGCCTGCTGATCACCGATTAAAAATCATCGTGTATAATATAATGTAAGATGAGAAAAAATGCGTAGTGCTCACGCGATAGCGATTTATGTGTTAATTAGACTCCCAAACACGGAATAGCAATAAGAGTTTAAATTGCACTTAGGCAATGATACAGGATCATCATTTCAGCCGAAAGACGTCCAGTGCTGAACATAGGCCTCCCCCAAGACTCGCCAAACAGATCGGTCCCGTGCCATCCGCATCCAACGCGATCCCACAACCTTAACCAGGTCGTCGCTCCATCTTGTTGGAGGCCTACCTACACTGCGTCTTCCGGTCCGTGGACGCCACTCGAGAACCTTTTTGCCCCATCGTCCATCAGTTCTACGAGCGATGTGCCCTGCCCACTGCCACTTGAGTTTGGCGATTCTTCGAGCTATGTCGGTGACCTTTCGATTTTTAAGTCTCTGAGGCGCGATATAATAATATGCCATTTTAATACTAATAGTATTGAAGTGGCGATAGAGCGCAACAGAGGCTCGAAAGTCTTCGCAAGGAATCTGTCTATCGGGCAAACTAATCGGCAAAGTTAAAGACCGATGACGATGGGATCGTGTCCTCTATGACACAGGATAAGACTAAAAAATTTATTTAATAAAAAAAAAACAAAAAGATTTGGAAAATTACAAAAAATAACACACACACACGTACACACTCGCATAAAAATAATAAATACACAATACACAATGACACAGGATAACCAAATAATGATGAGTAACATACTCTACACCATAAACTCGATTAATATGATATTTACCTATACAAAAATAAAAAAATAAAAACCAAATTAGAGTATCAAACATTGTAATAATTGAAAAGCTTATTCCACTGATACAATTTAGTTCTGGGGTCTTTATTCGTCTTCGCTATTACTTTGACAATTTTCTTTCAACTTACTACGTAACAGGTAGGTTTATTTGTCTAACTTAGTTCAAAGTTCAAATCATGTTAACATGTTAGCCAATAACTAGAGCAATTTTGAGTAGGAATCTGTTCATAAGAGCTTGGCGCCTTGGCGCAGAAACATACACATGTAAGATTCATGTTGTTTTCACCGAAAGGCAAGGTTAAACAAATTACGTAAATGAAAGTCACGTGTCTCAACACAGGACTTATCTTATAGATTACAGTGTTTGCATATTTTCTTAATTGTTCATTAACGGCTAGAGGAAGCGGTGTGTTAGCATATCACATACTGCGACCACTTTAGAAACCGTTACTGAGGGCTTTTTGTTTAACAACTAATTTGATTACAATTGTCACAATAATAACCGCTGCAAATGCTACCACTCATCTAGAGAAATTGTAGCTTAGAAAAACAGTTTGACACCATAGAGATATTGCAAACTATTTAAAAAAAAACGTGTTTTGTCGTTCATAAGTTGTGGGAGCCTAGTGGTGTGACCAATGGCCTCTCAAGCAGAGGGTCGTGGGTTCAAACCCAAGCGCACCTCTGAGTTTTTCAGAATTTATGTGCGGGATTACATCTGAAATTTACCATGAGATTTACGGTAAAAGAAAACATTGTAAGAAAACCTGCATCCACCGGCGAAAAATTCATCGGTGTGTGTGTAGTTTCCAATCCGCACTGGGTCCGCGTGGGAACTATAATCCAAGCACCGCAAAGCGGGACTTATATAGGCCAAGATGAGACGAGGAAAACGCTTGAGACGATGATAATATGATGATGATGATGACCTCCTATATCTCCAATAATAATAATATATTAAAATAATATTTCCACAAAGTTATTTCAAATATTTTAAAACCAACTACGTGTTCGTACCTACTTAGTAAATGCTGTGCCTCGTCATGACATGGAGGATTACCGCGTCTGGGTGGTGACGATGCTCGACGAGATTGTCAGCAAATATTTTGTGAATACCTACTTCAACAAAGTTTGCTGCCATGCGATAACATCTGCGTGAAGTCATTTAACTCATAACTCTCCATTAAATGTATCAAAAATAACAAATACCTACACACTAGTACTAATAATGAGAGTAATATAAATGTTATCGTGTGTATTTCAATTCAGGGGAGCTACAAATCGAACTCTGCCGTTTACGCGAACGGTATGCTTAGTACAACTTTTACTTCACCAAAATACTTCTCGATCGCGTTTACGTATAAAAATCAATTACTATGGAAACATGGACAGCGCCTCCGCGCGCGCGCGTTCATGTTTCCATAGAATTGAAATTTTTACGTAAACGCGATCGAGAAGTATTTTGGTGAAGTAAAACTTATACTAAGCATACTGAACAGCACGATACGAAGCTCGAAAATCGAATTTCGTAGTAGTTATATGGCCAGCATCAACATCGCCAATTATTTTGAATCTTCTGCTATAAATGCGCATATGTTTTTTTATGCACGCACAGGTTTTAGTAAATTACGGTACTCGTTAAAGAAATGATAATCTTTTTTTTAACCTTAGGTAATCTCTCCAATAACACAGTCATTGAACAAATTGACTTCGTTAGAGAAAAGGTTCGGAAAATAAATGACGCGTTTTCAAAAAATTTGTACATAGTAAGGGCTTAATCAAAACAAAATCACGATCGCTTCCTTTGTGTTACGAAAGTTAGTCATACAAAATATATGGGTAACTTTCGTTACACAAAGGAATCAATTAAGTTTTGTTTTTATTATGTCCCTTAATTGCGTACACTTTTTTTGAAAACGAAACAAATACATGCTGTACTCCAACATTTAATTCACTATTAATTTGCTATGACAGTTTCGGTTAGGGCTGCCAATTGCTAATCGTCCCGCTGTACACGTCCCGTTTCTCTCCAGAAACCCGCCCAGAGTATAGTCGGGGTAAGAAAAGGTTCGTCACTTTTCGACCTTAACTCGTTGACATAGAGTCGAAAAGTGACGAACCATTTCTTACCCCGACTATACCTATGCGTCCCGCAATACATCCGCGCGGGACGCCGATTGTCCCGTTTTCAGGCTAGATAAGGTAATAAATACCGAAATTAACATTAATTTCAATATACCGTACCGCGATTAACGCGCGCGAATACCGTGCTCTCACTTGCTCGCTCAAAAATATTCTGGCCCTCTTTCCCGATCTTATACCTGTGAACTAGATTTTCAATATTTTCGTCATAAAATTTATATGCTAATGTACAATAAAAGATAATCTGGTTTAAATTTTCATGCCTTGACATACATTGACGGCCAACATAATTACCTAACCCAATAAGGCCGAGTGAAGGAGTTCCGCATTTTTTAGCCAAGACCCGCAATTTGATCGCAAATGTACCCTACCGCAAATCCGTGCATTATGGTTGGTAACCCTAGTATCGGTATTGTAATATAAATTTAGTGAATGAATTTTAAATACTGATGTTACTTACTGAATGAATAAAAGAATGAGCAATGTAATTATGACTTAATTACATTGCTCATTCTTTTATTTACTTTTGAGTAATTTGTATTGGACTCTTAATGAAGTTTTTACTTAGATGAGTTTTGTTTTAATAAAATCATCATCATCATCATTTCAGCCGAAAGACGTCCACTGCTGAACATAGGCCTCCCCCAAGGCTCGCCAAACAGATCGGCCCTGCGCCATCCGCATCCAATGCGTTCCCGCTACCTTCACCAGGTCGTCGCTCCATCTTGTTGGAGGCCTACCTACACTGCGTCTTCCGGTCCGCGGACGCCACTCGAGAACCTTTCGGCCCCATCGGCCGTCAGTTCTACGGGCGATGTGCCCTGCCCACTGCCACTTAAGTCTAGCGATTCTTCGAGCTATGTCCGTGACTTTAGCTTGGTGGCTTGAGCTTTGTCCGTTTAATAAAATAAACGGTAAAAAAGTTGCCAAACATTATTTTTTTAACAAATTCAGTATTCGCCAATGACAGCTGAGAGTTATTTCGGCCTGATTTCATCTGTTTCCTTTGATTAGGTACGTGAACTGAACTGATTTGCTTAGTTAACAATGATATCTACATCGTTCATAAAATATTTCGTCATAACCCCTGTTTCACCATTCATTGATCAAATTTATTTGACGGATAAATGTGATGCCGTCTCTGTTTGTTTTGTTCGAATAGACGGAGACGGCATCACATTTATCCGTCAGTTAAAATTATTCAATGGGTGGTGAAAAAGCCCCTAAATGTGGTATGACAGTTGGCATTCTACTGCACTGAATTACCTAACTGCCGGAGTATAGCTATACATAGTAAATTATGGGCATCCTTCTCGCTAAAAAGCTTGCATCACATTTATATTATTCTTATTAATAGTTCTAAGACAAAACCAGTAACAGAATATTGTTTTATTATTGTGGTTCTGAGTACACCAAGTAACTCCATATTTTATCGCTTTTCCTTTTAAGATTTTTAGAGAAGTTAAGCAAAAATCACATGTCTATTGACTCAATTTAAAAGCCTTAAGTTAAAAGGTTTTCCTTCGAACAATAAATACTTTTTATTACCAAACAAAATACCGAAAATAGACGTCTCGTTTTGTGAGCTACATTATTTGTACAGCGAAGTCCTATAAATGCTCGGTATCACAAAATGTATTCGTGCCGTATACCTACCTTTCAAAGGCTTACCACGGACGTGCGATGCATTGAAATGATACGTAAAAGGAAAATGTTTGGACATGATTTAGTAAACACAGGGCCGTGCGAGCCCGAATTTGGCAGCAAAATTTCACCCCGCTGACATTTAACCCGTCGCGCGATCGGCGACATTTTTGGGTAATTTTTTCTAAGTACCCTATGTTAAAAGATGATCGAAACTAGAAACAAAAATTTGCAAATTTTGACAGCTAGTTTAGGCACACGGTGTGTGCCTAGGTCGCTCGACGGGTTAAATACCTCTTGGTACTTAACTTTAATGAATTTCCGTGAAAGTTATTAATTATATCAATCGCATAAGTGATAGTCACTTCCTTTGATACTCAATATGTACCTATGTGATTCTGTAACTGATTGAATTCCTAAGAAACGTTTATTGTCTTCAGTTGTTTTTGGTCTTTAATCGTATGTTACTGATATTATAAATGAGAAAGTTTGTGCAGATTTTTGGATGTGACTAACAAACATCTTCATGCTTGACAAAGCACGCAATAACGGCTGAGCGGATTTTAATGAAACTTGGCGTACAGGCAGACAAAAATCTGGATTGAGACATATTGGCGTACATGATACTTATATAGTGTCCCGGTAATGCTTTCCCCTGGGATAATATTTTAACTTTGAACAAGAATTGAGGGTATCCTATTATCTCGCCTCCTTCGTTTTTCGTTTAATTCTTGTTTCGTCTCATTCAGTAAGTATTCTTTCTCAAGTAGTACTTAAGTAGTCAACTCATTCTTTATCTTATTTGGTCAAATTCTGTAACTTGTCACTCTCTTAATAAATCTTATTCGTTTCTCGTCACGGTCTTTCTTGGATTCATTCGTCGTTCGTTCTTTCCTTTCGTTTTTTGTCTCATTTACTTATGAACCAGCACCGACCGTATCGAAATAATTTTGGTGAATAAGTAAATGAGACAAAAAAACGAAAGAGAAGAACGGCGAATGAGTCCAAGGAAGACCGTGACGAAAAACGAATTATGCTAGGTTTACACGGAGCTTAGTAGCTAATGCTTAGTACTTGTCACTTACACTTGTCAGATGCGTGTATTGTATAATACTAAGCACTTGTACAATATGTTTACTTACACACTTCTGACAAGTGTAAGTGACAAGTACTAAGCATTAGCTACTAAGCTCCGTGTAAACCTAGCATAGACGCATTAAGAGATAGACAAGCTGCAGAATTTTACCAAAAAAGATAGTGACAGATAGCAAACAAGACGAAGACGAATACAGAATGAGACGAAATAAGAATTAAACGAAAAACGAATGAGGCGAGATAATAGGATAGGTATCGAATTCAAAGCACTGTACTACAAAGGTAGGTATCTCGGCTTCCAAGATGATGCGTTAACTTTGTCTGCAATCAATAGGTAGACGACGTTGTCCGATTGGTTGGATAAAATATTACCGTAACCTTCTTTTAGGCTAAGCTCTTAGATTCTAAATGTTACTCGTAAAGATATTTCTAGCTAATAATAAATATAATATTATAATAATATTAGGGGACAATCTCACACAAATCGACCTAGTCCCAAACTAAGCAAAGCTTGTACTATGGGTACTAGACGACGATAGACATACTTATATAGATAAATAAATATTTAAATACATAGAAAACATCCATAACTCAGGAACAAATATTCGTGCTCATCACACAAATAAATGCCCTTACCGGGATTTGAACCCAGGGCCTCTTGCTTCGTAGGCAGGGTCACTACCAACTAGGCTAAAGCGGTCGTTAAAACTTATTTCTTAAGAATAAAGACAGAAAATCTTAAAGGTGCTTCCAGGGAAAATGTTTTCTCAGAAAATTGTGTACAGTTAATATCAAAACCTATTTTAATTCAGGAAGCATCGAAGCTACAACGGTTTATGGCTGGATGAAAATGTACGGACAAGCTTGCACCGGAGCGGAGACCGAGGTTATATTAAACAATTCGCGGAATTTCTAAGCCAAATTAATATACGAAATTCCGGTAAAATTTTCGGTTAGAGAAACATGAAATGTTTTATCTTATCAGTGGAATATTTTATTTCTATTTGAGATATAACAATAGTACCTAGAGAGTGGAAAATTTGTCTACATTACAAACACGGGAAAAATAAATAGTTACTCGCAATTTCAGATGAACTGTTAGGTTTTGGCCCTAATCTTTTAACGATCTTTGCTTTCATCACACTCCATTGTTACTGTGTGTGTTGTAATGTTGGTCGAAGCTTTGTTCGATACCTATCTTTCCAATGGTCAAAGAGTTAAGGTCACTATTGAACTAGTTAGCAGAGTATTCGTATTTCAGTGAACAAAAAAATCTATTCAGTCAGCCAAAATGTTTAGTTGGTCAGCAACTTATGGTCAGCAAACATTTCATTTCATTTGTGATTGATAACGATAATAAAGATTCATGGCAATAAAATTGTGTAGCATTAGACTCCAGGTATTTGCTATTACTCGTTGGATGCTCTATATTATAGAGCATGCAAAGAGCAAGTTCACCTGGTGGTAATGGTCACCACCGCCCATGGACGCTGGACATCCACAACATCAGAGGAGTGCAGGTGCATTACCAGCCTAGAGGAGTAAGATAGAACACCTCACGTGACAGTAATTTTACCGAATATCTTACTCTCCATGCAGGAACTCAACAGCGCAAGCAGTACTGCTTGGCGGCAGAATTAATGATGGTTCCGATACGATTGCATTTCGCACTAGGTACCCATTAAGGAGCTAAGAAGCCAATTCATTTACTACTTAATGTTCGGATTCTGTTGCATCTATTCATATTACCTGGGCGACCGTGCTTTGCTCGGATTTCTTGACCTAAAACTCGAAAACCCGCGTTTTCACAGAGATCATCATCATCATCCCGGGTATGTATTACAATACCGAAGTACGAAAGACTGAATGTATTAAAACATCGAATGGGTCAAAAGACCGACACGATTTTTGTCAGAAACCGTAAACTTTTCAGAATTTATTAAAACGGCATCATACAGAACCCATTAGGTTAGGTTAGGTTTGTTTTATAACAATCTTAAAAAGTTAACTGTTTTAGAAAAAAATCGCGTCGGTCTTTTGACCCATTCGATGTCTTAATACATTCGGTCTTTCGTACTTCGGTATTATAATACATACCCATCATCCCAGCCTATACGTCTAAACCTAGTACGTCCCACTGCAAGGCACAGGCCTCCTCCCAGAATGTAAGGGCTTGGACCGTTGTTCCCTCGCGGGCCTAGTGCGGATTGAGAACTTCGCTCACGCCATTGAATTTCTTCTCATTTCTTCACAGAGATAAGATCAAGCTATTGTTCGGCCCCGAAAACCCCCATTTAGCAAATTTCATCGAAATCGTTGGAGCGCCCTTGCCTTGTTTTGAAATATATTTATTTCTTTATAACTATGCAAAAATTGCTCGTTTAAAGGTATCATCTTTAAAAACTAAATAAAATAAGTTTAGTAGACTAGAGCGTTGGTAGTACCATAAACTATTACCACACTTGAAATATTGGTAACTGTCCTATTCCTCGCATAGCCAAACAACTTCTTATATCAGTAGGTACTGGGCTGGGCTTTTACGTTAGGTTCATTATTATTTCGTATTAGCTAGTAGGTAGCTACAAATAAGGATTACGTGGCTCACAAAGCGGCAATTTAATCACATTACCATGTGATTACATATGCTACCGCGGCCCCCTGTAATTGTGCACACAACGAGATGTAATCCAAGTGCAAATAGTTCTCTGAAAATTCCCCTACCGTGTCAACAGAAATAGTGCAAAAACAAGTTATATGAGCGTAGAGTCGGCAAAATTCGATTTATCACATAATAATGTGTGTTAAAATTTGGATATTTTTGAACTACCTAGTTAGCTAATAGGTACAAATCAGTAGACGTTATTTTAAATCAAGTGAAAGAGATAGTAATTTAATATGTTTTTAACAAAAATGTCAATAAAAAATATTTTACCTACTCGATGTACTCAATATGATTAACAATTGACGACTTTGATCAATTATAACTGAAGATACACATTGCCGAACAAAATCCCTTTCAAAAAATGTCCGAACTTTTTTATTTGTTTGCATAACAATTAAAATCATCACCTACACAGAAATTTGAACCTAATCTTTACTTCATTACAGTCGAATTTCGGTTGACACTTGACAGCTAAACTTGACAATTTCACGCAACGTACTGAGAAAAAAGAAGGCCACTGGCGCTCATTTGGCTCGGACATTTTCGGGCGCGCGACTGTGGATCTACAGTTATAATTGATCAAAGATTGACGAGATTTTATTTTTTTGACACCTGAAAATTACTACAGGAATCGAAAGAGTTTTTCCTCCTAAAGACGGAAAAATATTTATTATAGTTTATTTCTCCTATTTAAAAAAATACAAGAAATTAAAAGAAATATATCTGAATTTACCAATACTACCAAAGAATAGATATGTTTCCTTTGCCTTTTTCACCAGAAAGAAGAGCTGTAATAATTTTTTCTCAAACATGCTTTGAAATGTATGCGTTAATGTCACGAAATGAAGCCATGAAGTTTGTTGTTTATGGCTCCCTACATTACTTCTTGGCCTAGGCCATAAAAGTAAGTATGAAAAACCATTATTGTCCGCTGCTGTAACTTTTTAAATTTGCTTACTAACACTAAACTGACAAAGGAAAAATTACATACAGCCAACTTACGACATTAAAAAAATCTATCTTCTTTTATTTCTATAAAACCGCCTAAACTACTGGTGATGGATGGATGGATGTATGGATGGATAATATGTATGGATATATGGATGGATGTATGGATGTATGGATATATGTATGGATGTATGGATGTACGGATGGATGTATGAATGTATGGATGGATGGATGGATGGATGTATGGATGGATGGATGTATGGATGGATGGATGTATGGATGGATGTATAGATGTATGGATGGATGTATGGCTGGATGGATGGATGTATGGATGGATGTATGGATGGATGTATGGATGGATGGAAGTATGGATAGATGGATGTATGGATGGATGGATGTATGGATAGATGGATGGATGTATGGATGGATGTATGGGTGGATGTATGGATGGATGAATGGATGTATGGATGGATGTATGGATGTATGGATGGATGGATGGACGGATGGATGGATGGATGGATGATGATGATGATGATGCATGTTTGAGAAAAGCTCTATACAATCCTCGGCCGGAAGAGGGATTGCTGGACTCGTTTTATCCAGCCTCGTCTACGACTCGGCCGTATACCCCAAATCTCGTCCATCAATCCCTTACTTCACGGCCTCTGCAGTAATGTACTATAAATTTGATAAATACCTTAACGTCAGATTTAAGTCATCGCTTTTTGTTTAATAGAGACTAGACAAAAGTAATGGATCTATTGTGTGGTAGTTTTGGAGTTATGCCCTTTATGAATAAGCACATCTTAAAAAAATTGTAATAAATTAATTAATAATCCTAGTGAAAATTTAAAACTATCTACGTCTTTCTCTTTCCAAACAGAATACAGAGAACGAATCAAATTATAATCTTTGAAATATGAAATCTTGTCAATTCAATGCTACAAAATTAACTCAAATAAAATAATATGAAAAAAAAATTTGAATGACAACTACCTATGTATATAAATATATATATGTAGTTTTTCTTAACTTGTAAACTACCCAGATGTAGTCTATCTGCGGAACCAAAATTGTTGGTCTATTGTGAAAGCAACAGAAAGAGCAGCTTATTGCTATTTAAGCATCTTAAATTGTTTAAAAATTACTTTTCTTGTTTTGAAACAAAAGGATATCTTACAACATCACCAGATTGATGCTGCAATCTGTACAAAACTTACGTTATCTGTTTTGAATATTATTCACATCCATTGGGAAAACCTCAGCTGTTACTATCTAAATGGGTTGTTTAACATTAATCTTTTATCTAAATAGAATATTGTATAAAAGACAAGGATCACTGCACACCTCCACAACAACTAGTTGAAGCAAAAGCGCGAACGAACGATTACGAATCAATTAATCATCAAAATGGTTTCCAAGATTGTATTAGCTCTTTGTGTTATGGTAAGTGTCTTGAAATTATAAATATTCATAGAGTTTCAGTTAATCTTATACAGAATCATACAATTTTTTTAAAAAGCACATAATTTCCAAGTTTATTTTTTTTGTAGTTTAGCCTGCTTTAGTGTCCCACTGCTGGGCCAATAACTACTATATAGTTTAAATAAAGAAAAAAAATTGGTATTTTGAACAAATACTAAGTAACTGCCGTGTTTTCTTATTACAAAAAACAATATTCTTCACAACTTGGGAACAATTTTAGGAAATCCTTACTACTATTTATACGAGTAAATGCGAAAGTAACACCGAATTTCTGTCCGCCAGTCTGTTACCTCTTCACGCTTAAACCGCTCAACCGATTAAGATAAAATAGGGACCAAGGGAAAGAGAGCGTAGCTTCCATTCCGGAAAATTACGTAGTTCCCGTGGGATAACGGTGAACGAATTTTTTGTTTGGAAGTTGCGAACAACAGCTAGTTACTAATAAATGCTTGTGTTATAGGTGGCAGTAGCATCAGCCGTGCCAGCAGCCGGTGGTTGGGGCGCCGGTGCCTGGGGCGGACCTGGAGCTGGAGCGTGGGGCGCCGGAGTCGGCGGCTGGGGCCCCGCTGCTGGGGGTGCCAACCCTTGGCTGCCCCCCTGGGTAGCTTCCGCCCCTTGGTTCCCCGCGTGGACCCCTTGCACCGCCATCGGAAGCGCCTGCGTTGACTGCAACACCAAAATGGTCTGCACCAAGGTCGGCGGTCTACAGCGTGCCTGCACTGACCCCACTCTCCCGTACTGCAACCTCGGAGAGTGCTCAGCCACTCCCTCAGCTGAGTGTGCCCCGGCCCCTGCCGTCCCAACCACTGTCTAAAAACCTTCAATGATCATTGAAGCCTTAATCAACCCAACAACTTTAGCGTTGTTTTGGTACCAAGATCATATATATACTCAAACAATGATATGATCATCCGATTCTCATTTATTTATGCGATCACTAGCTGTGACGCATCTTGTTATATCGTAATAAATTGTTTTTTAAAAGGCTGTGTGTTGTTTTGTTTGCAATTACTAATAAACCCTAAATAAATATTTTGTAAGTATTAAATATAAATCTTGTGATATTATATGACTTACCTCAAGCTAGTTTACCAGTTAGCAATTTGTAATAATTATTTAACAATAAAGTTCAATTACCTATACCTTCAATTTTATTTGTAACCCTCTTACGAATGCGACTAGCGTTTATTACGAACATAAGGACCTCTCGCTTGACGATTATACTATATTATATTATATACTATATTATTTTATTTTAGGGCCGACAACGCACTGGTATCGCGTAAGGCGCTGCGAGTGTCTATGGACAGTGGTGTTCATTTAACATCAGATGACCCACTAGTTCGTTTGTCTGGCCTCTCTAACATTAAAAAATATATATATACGCGATGATTTGTAATCAGTGATCAGGGCCCTATTTAATAAACATTACAATCCAACAATTTTGTAAAAAACTCACATATTTGTTAAATTGTACTACAAGTGCTGTTTAAGAAATTCTACAAATAAGTAAGAAACTTACAAATTAAAAATTTACAATTATCACCATTGTAAACGCCGTTTAATAAATGTTCACATATGTAAAAAACGCCTGTAGCTTTCAATGACAATAATGTATTTACAAAATTATAATTGTAAGGTTCAATTTACGTAAAATGTAATTTTTTGCTACAAGTTTGCTACAATTAAATTTTCTAGATCACTATTCGGTAGCGATCACGTTTAAGTCGCAATTACGTGAAACAAAACGGTTATTATTTAAAATAATGATTATTTGGAAAATCATTTCTTGATTAAAATAATAGTCACCCTACATAATGGTCTATGAGCCTAAAACCTCTTTGAGAAGACAGTTTCTTGAACAAACTTTGACTTGAGATGAGACCTGTCAAATTCCCCGCCAAAGCGATGGCACTTGATGAAACTACAGTATACTTAACAAATGTAGGTTGACCATGTCATTGTATTCGGTAGACGGAGGAAGTTATAACAATAACGTTTATTTTTTAGGGTTCCGTACCTCAAAAAAAAACGGAATCCTTATAGGATCACTTTGTTGTCCGTCCGTCCGTCTGTCTGTCAAGACCCTTTTTCTCAGGAACGCGTGGAGGTATCAAGCTGAAATTTATATCAAATACTCAAGTCTACTGTCCCTTGGAGCTGTGAAAGATCAAACTTCTAAGCCAACGCAATCAAAAGATACAGCCGTTTATGACGCAAATATCCGCATATTTTCGAAACTCGCAAGGGAATCAAAACCTAAAGGGTACTTCCCGTGAACTCAGAATCTTGAAAATTGGTACGAAGCAAGGTCTTATAGCACAGATAAAGGAAAAATTGCGAAAAGCATAAATTTTTTTGTCTGTCTGTCTATATCAGTAAACAACGCACATTTTCGACACTCGCAAGGGAATCAAAACCTACAGGGTACTTCCCGTGAACTCAGAACCTTGAAATTTGGTACGAAGCAAGGTCTTATAGCACACATAAAGGAAAAATTGCGAAAAGCATAATTTTTTTTGTCTGTCTGTCTATATCAGTAACCAGTCTACAATGATCCCACACTGCGCACATTTTGCTTAGGAGCAGGGGTCTGCTAAGACTGGATGTTCATAGATACATATAAATTTGTACGGAACCCTCGGTGCGCGAGTCCGACTCGCACTTGGCCGGTTTTTTTTTAACAAACAGAGACTGAATTGCTTGAAACCTCTTCTATTAAATTTCATTTTTCAACTTCTGATCACCGATTAAATATCATCGTGGAATATAAAGGAATATAGGTAAAGTTTATGTTTATGTTGGTTGGATGGTAGGCAGGCAGGCGTGGGCAGTTAATTGAGTTTTCTATTGTTTTACAATTATTACAACAACTATTCCGAAATTAATGTTATATAAGTTGTGTTCAACAAAAAATAAACAAAACCTAACCTTTATTTGATTTCCACAACTGTGACGTAGCACGCCACTACGGTCAAAAACATTCGTAATATACGTCATATCAGAAGGTGAAATGCATTATTGACAGGCAATCTAAAATGAAAAATAAGTTACCGTAGAGCTAAACTCTCCGCTAAACAATATTGCATACAAATTACATTGTTGTCCAGTTGAAAGCTTTTTATAAATCTAGAAATTTATACCAATACTAGCTGTTACCCGCGACTCCGTCTACGAGGAATAGGGGCATAACAAATAGCCTGCGTTCTATTCTCAGACCTACCGAATACAGAAAAAAAGTTTCATAAAAATCGGTCAAGCCATTTCAGAGGAGTTCGATAACAAACACGACACGACATGTGATTTTTATATATTAGAAGAAGATAAAATGAAAGTACATACTTGATACATAAAATTAAATTACAAAGATTTAGTACGATAAACTGTTGTATTTGAGTATGCGATAGCTTTAGGTGTTTTAGCTAGAACAATACACCCTTTTGTGGTTATCACATTTTCATTTTTTTTAGTTTCTTTTTCGCAAGCAGCTTTTGGCAAGCATGTAGTTGTTGTTGTGTTAAAACCAATACTCAGCCAACACATGCCTAATTCCAGGAGGCTTATTGTCTAACGTTTCTGACGCTTACCTTCGCAATTACTATTTATTTCTGTCAAACGGTATAAAATGATGACAGAAAGAGATGGTGAAAGCGAAGACAAGACAAGACAAGACCGATGATCGGTAACCCACCACTTCAAATTTGGCATTAACAAGCTTGTGACAAAGACATAGACACTAATGACAGTTTATCACTTCACCACACATTAAAAATGAAATCAATATGCATGCTCATTTTATTAAATAAGCTCCTGTGAGGAAGAGCCACATTAAACCGTGACGTCACGAAACAAAATAGTTTATTTTTTTTAAAAAGGTGTAGGGTAGGCTGTACAAAAAAAAATCAAGCGTGAATATTTTTAAGGCAACCATACCTAATTGTTACGAGGAAGCTTAGTATTTGACTAGTTTTAAGAGAGATAAAAGGTTTTGCAATTAGCGTTCCAATAATTGTGTTTATAGTAGGCTTAGTTAGGTCAACAGTCTATTTTTGCTCTTTCAGTTGTGTAAAATTCCATTACAAATGGAAGATAAGATCTTTGCGCAAATCTGCCTGATATTTTTTTTAAGATCAAAAAAACCGGTTTTCTGTAAAGTCGGTTTACGGACGATAGTTTAACGTGACAACGTCATAACAAAACATTCAAAAAACAAAAATGAAACCAGGCGGTCACCCATCCAAGTACTGACCGCGCCCGACGTTGCTTAACCTCGGTGATCAGACGAGAACCGGTGTTCTTTAAGTCCCCCCCCCGCCCGCACCCCCCGCACCCCCATTAAATACATGCTGGCGTTCGCTGCTCTCTTGTACATACTGGCCTTCGCTGCTCTGTTACGTTACGTAACGTTACATGTACGTTACATTGCGTCATCCTTTTTCGTGTATGCAGCCGTCGTTCATCGATTTATTAGACGTTGTCAAAAGTACTCAAGTTACTGAATGAACATAACTCTTTAATTCATATTTTCGTTTTTTCTGTGCATCTGGTAATACGATGCTATGTAATAAACAGTAGGTACTTCTCTACTTAATGACGAACTATAAATTGAAATAATTATTTTCAAATAATTGATTTAGAAGTTAATTTGCGAAGATCCATATATATGAGAACTACTGCCAATTTACTATGCTACTCCGCTATTCAGAATTATTTTCAACAATATTATAATACTAGTCTTAACCCGCACACGGCTTTATAACACATTCACGATAAATATTTACAATCTTGCCTGAAAAAAGGTTGCTATCTATTAATTGCAGACAAAATTAACACGTCATCATAAAAACCGAGGTGCTTCAACATTCTTTAACAATGCCCTTTATTCTTGTCTAAAAATAAAATATTTTCATACGCCATAGTAAAACACAATTTTGTATACATTATAGAACAGATAGATACTTACATTTAGGTAGTATTTCACTTTACTTCGCATTATTATTCAGATTGGTTGACTACAATCATAACTTACTTTGAAATAGCTGCATCCAATGCAATCTCTCTGGGATACGTATGTAGATTGAATGTACGCTTTAAGTTTTTTTTTTATTTTTGTGTTTTAAAATATGTTTCTGTAAATATGTATATTTTGTGTAAATAAATCATTTTTTTGAAATAATATATTATGCAGTTAAGTATTTTCATATAAATAAAAACCTTCAAGTAAAACGAAAAATAAGATATTCCTTTTATAAGTACTTATTTCAAGCTAAAATGAATGCCTCTGGAACAAGAAATTGGTCTTTTACCCTGCTTTTCCCCATGGAAAAAGAAAATTGAATTTTAATCCTTGTAGCCGTCAATCATATGTTTTTATCAAAAGGTTGTGGACATTTTTCTTAGAAGGAAATACGACGTAACCGATGTCATCACACAAAATTTAAAAATTCCCAAAGTGGTAAAACCTAGGACATCTCGATTGGTCTGATAGCAGAGGTATCTGTCAATAAAAGTGCACATATAGGTATTAGATACTGAGATATGCAAACGATGTGAAAATACCAAACGTGTACATAAGTACCTAGTTAAATAGTTTTGTTTTCCCAGTCAATGACTGGGCAAAGTGATTAATCTATCTTCTTTAATATATCGGGTGGATGACGACGGGGGACCTTCCTGAAAACAAGTGATAGTGTTGCTTAAACTGAACAACATTCGAAAAACGAAAAAAAAAATTCAGGCTCCCATACAAAAGTTAGCTGACCAACTTACTATGGAAAGGCGAAAAAAAAATCGTTTTTCGACCTATGTTCCTTGGAGAAAGTTGTTTAGTTTAAACAACACTATCACTTGCTTTTGGGAAGGTCCCCCGTCGTCATCCAGTGCGATATAAAAAATGCCGTGTAACGGTGTTTATTACCGAACTCCACCGAAACGGGTTGACCGATTTTTATGAATTTTTTTTATCTGTGTTTGGTAGGTCTGTGAATAAGTCGTTGGCTATTTTTATACCCTATTATTCGCAGACGGAGTCACGGGCAACTGCTAGTCTTATTATGTTAATGTAGGCCAGAATATACAAATTAATATATTCTAACTGTATCGATTTCAAACCAAGTACCTATCAAAAACATAACATAGTCGTTTTTGAACTATGTCAGTCAGGCTCAAAAGTAACGAACACTTCATTACATAGTCTCCCTTTGCTTAGTTAGTTTTAGTGTGTTAAAATAGTCGTTGATAGCTGCGTTTACCCTAAATTATTGAAATTAATTCTCCTATCCTTTAAGCAAATGCACATTTTTATTCTTTGTTATGTAACCAAAAATTAGGTATAATGCCTAGGATAGTCATATAACTAACTTCTTGCCAACCGTTTCGATTGTTATCGGAATATTCAAGTGGGTTTCCGTTTAATAATTTTCTCGCAACGTCATTTTGACACATGTAGGTACAAGTAAACAAATAAATTCCACCCCCGACAGTCCAACAGGGAAACCCCGCAGTAGTATTCAGTTGATATCAAATACCTTTCCATCGACTCGATAACGGATTGATAGGCAGTATAAAAGCAGTGGACTGTAAACGGATGCATTGAAGTACTCAATTGGAAGCGAATATGTCGATAACCAAGCACACCGTTTGCCTGCTGGCGTTGGTAAGTGAACAGGAGTAATGCTTCCACGTCTTTTTAATGTCTGTGGCATAAAATTATTACATAAAATTGTAAGTTTGTAGGCCAAATTTAATGAATTATTGTTTAAAAGCTAAAACTCGTTTCAAATCAATATTCTTAGCAAACCCTGTGTAATGGCTATCTGTTGCTACTTACCCAAATCTGATCAGACATCCGCAATAACAATTCTCAAGATAGATACTTCTACGATTAACTAAATTATTGTAATTGTGTTTACAGTGTACAATTATAAGTCTGGCAACTGGCGCCAGTCAAGACCAGTTCCGACTGAAGAGACAAGTAGAGCAAGATAGCGCGATCGAGGAAGCACCATCCGACGATGCCGTAACCTACGACGTAGAAGTTGATGACACCGCATCAGAAGAAACCGAAGCCGATGATGCGGAAGTGACGAAAGCACTAGCAAAAGAAGAAAGAATTAATGACTGGACCTCCTGTGAATGGAAGGCTATCCCCAAGTTCACGTGTCACGATTGCAACACCCGTCTTATCTGCAAGCCCATTGGTGGAATACTTAAGTATTGCAGCAATGCTGCTACGCCTCACTGCAGAAACGGCTTCTGTTCGGCTATTCCTAGCGACGATTGCGTTAGCGAAACAGAAACAGAAATAGAGACGGAGACAGAAATAGAGACGGAGACAGAAACTGAAACAGTAACAGAAACAGAAGAGGAAGCTTTCATGCCACTTTCAAGAGTTTAATTATATTTAACTCGAGAAATAACTAAAATTCAATTTACTCTTTCATCCCAGTACCTAAGACATGTTTCCAGTGAGTCTATTATTTCTTCGTACTAGGCTGCACTGAAAGTTTCGGGAATCGATTATTTAATGGTACAATAGTGTTTCAAATTTAACCTTTTTATAACCATAGAGGTCTTGTCAACTCATTACAACAGGCAGTTTGAAAAAAAAAGTAGACACTTTTTAGTAATTGTTTTTTAAAACGGTGTTGTTGCCGCCAAAATTGAAGTATCGCGAGAAATTTTAAGAGCTATGAATTTTTATGATTTTAGGAGTGGTTTATCTCAAAGATAATGCCTTGATCGGACGATTTATGCATTTAAGGAGGGAGTTGCATGAAAGACGACTGTGTATCGCTGGTTTTCCGAATTTTATCGCGATCGTGTAAAACTCAGTGATGATTTTCGTGAAGGGCGGCCCAAATCTGGGGTTACTCAAGAAAATGTCGATGCAGTGCGGGACCTGATCAACAAAGATCGTCATGTCACATATCGTGAAATTCAGTTATGTTTAGGGATTGCAATGAGTCTAATCCAAACTATCTTGCAGAGAGAACTGATCGTGAAAATGCTATTTTCCCGTTGAGTCCCACACCAACTTTCTGATGAACAAAAGGGGGCCTGGGTCAATTGGTGCCGAATAAATTTAGAAAGGTTTAACACTGGAACGTCCAACGAAGTATATAAAATCGTGTTGGGTGATGAAACGTGGATACGTGCTTACGAACTTGAAAATAAAAACCAATCACGAGTTTGGGTGTTCGAAAACAAACTGCGACCGACCAAGATTGTTCGCTCCCGAAGCACGGCGAAAAAGATAGTCGCCACTTTTGTCTCAAAATCAGGGCAAGTTGCGACTATTGCACTTGAGGATCGCAAAACGGTTAATGCAGAGTGATGTACTACAAATAGTCTGCCTGAAATCGTTGATATATTCAAAAGAGAAAACTCCAACCGATGCATCATTCTCATCACGACAACGCTAGCGACTTCACTGCTCGTCAAACAAATGAGTATTTAGACTATTATAACGCCGAATTAATGACCCAACCACCATACAGCCGCGACTTGGAGTCTTCATGATTTCTATACATACCCTAAAATTAAAGATAAGCAACGCGTTCAGCGATTTCTGTCACTCGAAGCAGCAGTGGACACCTTCATAAGTGCCATTTCGGAGACTACATCTTTGGAGTCGAATAACTGTTTCAATAATCGGTCTAAGCGAATGAAAAAATGTATAAATATGCTTTGAGAATACTTTAAAAAACCGGAAATGTTCATTTAACTCTTTACGCTGATCCATTTTTTGTATTCCCGAAACTTTCAGTGTGACCCACGTATTCACATAGAACGTAGATTCTTAATTGCAATTACGTAGTACCAGAAATAAAAAAATACAAGCATAATCACCTACTTTTACTTATTTACATACCTGTACATAAGTATATTTTTCTGAGTTAACTGTTACGTCCATAATTGTGGTTTCCTTCTTCTTCTTTCTTCTTCTTTCTTTCTTCTTTTTCAACCTTTCACCACCCAATGCTGAGTGTAGGTCTCTTCCAATGCACGCCATTCTTCCCGGTTCTGCGCCCTTCGCATCCAGTCCTTACCGGCCACTCTAACAAGGTCGTCGGTCCAACGCATCGGTTGCCTGCCCACATTTCTATGCCCTACTCTAGGCCTCCACTCAAGCACCCGACTACCCCACCTGTTGTCCTGTCTACGACATATATGGCCCGCCCACTTCCATTTTCTACTAGCGATCACATGGGCTATGTCGACCAATTTCGTTCTCTTCCGGATCTCTGTGTTCCTGATTCGATCACGTAGAGAGATACCTAACATAGCCCGTTCCATGGCTCTTTGGGTGACTTGGAGCTTGTGTAACACCTGCTTTGTCAGCGTCCATGACTCGGCTCCGTAGACCATGACTGGTAGGACGCATTGTTCGAAGGTCCGACGCTTGAGGTTAATGGGAATGCTTGTGCTCTTGAACACTTCGGACAGTTTGCCAAAAGCACCCCAGCCTAGGCGGATGCGGCGCTCAATCTCGCTATTTTGGCCGAATTTGGCAAGGTTCAAGGTTTGTCCCAAGTAGACATATTCCTCAACTCTTTCTATTGCATGCCCATGCACAGTAATGTGATCTATATTGGAGTTGTTGCACATTATTTTAGTCTTTGATGTGTTCATCTTCAACCCAACAACCACTGATGCATCATAAAGCTCTCCGATCATAGCTGATAAGTCCTCCAGGTTTTCTGCAAAAATTACTATGTCATCCGCAAATCGGAGATGAGTAAGGCGCTCACCATTGATGTTAATACCTCTGTCTGACCAGTCAAGAAGCTTAAAGATGTCCTCCAAACACGAGGTAAATAGTTTTGGCGAAATAGTGTCCCCTTGCCTAACCCCTCTCTCGACCGGAACCGGCTCAGTGAGCTCGTGGAGTTTCACCTGTAGCGTTGCACTTTGGTAGACTGCTTTGATCGCTTCCACATATCTCGTGTCGACCTGGCATCTTTGCAGAGATTGTATAACGGCCCAGTGTTCCACCGTATCAAACGCTTTTTCGTAGTCTATAAAGGCTACTACCAAAGGTCGATTATATTCAGTACACTTCTCTACAACTTGCCTGACAGTGTGAATATGATCAATAGTCGAAAAGCCACATCGAAAGCCTGCTTGTTCCACTGGCTGGGCAGAATCTAGTCTATTGGTCAAGCGTAAGGTGATCACTTTGGTGAAAAGCTTATACACATGGCTTAGAAGAGAAATTGGTCGGTAGTTTTCAAGTTTGGTTATATCCCCTTTCTTATGTAGAAGTATCACAACCGCATTCTTCCATGTATCTGGTACTACACCCTCAAACAACACCTTATTGAAAAGCAATTTGAGTTGCTTTAACACAGGCTTTCCTCCGTACTTCAGATATTCGTACGTTATCCTGTCCTTGCCTGGCGATTTTGCTGATTTCATGAGCTTGAGGGCATGCTTGATTTCGTACAGACTTATCTCAGGCAAGTCCTCAGTTCTGTGCCTAACCAATGGCGCCCTGGGATCCCTCCGCCGCGAATCTGGCCCTGGTGTGCGGGAACTGTATAAGTTGGAGTAGTATCTTTCCACAACCTTCAACACGTCTTCACGGTTAGTTGTAACCAAGTTATCCTCTGTACACAACTTATGAATCTGCTGGCTACCCCGCTTCAACTGTTTCCTGAAAACTTTCGGCCCTCTATGCTTTTCGATCGTTTCCAAAATAAGTTTGTTCTTCCTCTGTCGCAACTGCTGTCGTATAAGGTGTCTGATACGTTTGTTGATTGTGGAAAGGTCTTTTTGATCTGTCGTTTCCTTTATTTTCCTACGTTCATCTGTTAGCAGTTTAATCTTCTGCGACAGCGGATTAGAATTCGGTTTTGACTTTGGTCTAATCTGTCTGACGATCTCATTTATAGAGTCCACCAGTTGATTGTTAATCGCATCCGCATGCCACGACTCTGATGCATTTAGTTTTTCTGCCAATTTCTCCTCAAAATACTCTCTTTGGGCAGCAATATAATGACAGTCATTTGCTGAACGCGTAGTGTCAACCATCCGTCTCCGCTCCAGCTTCAGGTTGAAAACTAGTCGACCCCGCAGTATTCGGTGATCACTACCGGCTCCGACTCTATTGATGACGTCTACGTCCTTGAAGATGTATTTCTTGTTGCTGAGGATAAAGTCGATCTGGTTCATGGTTTTTCCATCCGGGCTTTGCCATGTCCATAGTCTCTGGTTCTTCTTACGAAAGAAGGTATTCATGGCATACAGCTTACGTTGAGCGAGATAGCTTGCCAGTGTGTGGCCCCTTGTGTTTCTCTGCCCCAGTGCAAACCTGCCCACGAACTCTTCCCCCTCGATGTTAACGCCTAGCTTTGCGTTGAAGTCTCCAATAACTGTGGTATAGAAGCATGGGTCCGCATCCAGCGCGCTGTTGATATCGTCGTAGAAACTCAATATTTCTTCCTCGTCATGTGTAGATGTGGGTGCATATACCTGTACAACTTTGAGGGTATACCGTTTATTGAGCTGAAATGTTGCGTAGATCACTCGTGGCGATATTGCGCGGATGTTTCGTAGATGTCCCGATATTGACGTATTAATAAGGAACCCCACACCTCCCTGGGACCTATCTTCATAACCCTTGTAATAGAGCAGTTGACCAGAATTAAGCTTTACGAGTTCTTCACCTCTTCGTCTAGTCTCACTCAGACCGATTATGTCCCACTTAATCTTGTTGAGCACCTCAGATTCTAGTTCTTGGTAGCGATCCTCGGTAAGTAAAGTCCTAACATTATACGTAGCCAAATAAACGTCGTTTAGGCAGCCGTTATCTTTCCCCCAGAGATTCTTAGCACCCTCTGTTCTGCCGGTTCCCCTACCGCTGCCGTGGTTGGGCCTAGCAGAACCACTGGGGACTGAGGGCCGTTCTTTTGGTTTCCTGTGCATGAAGGTAAATGGCCAATAAAACGCCACGCAAGCCACTGCGGATTGACGAGTCTACTTGTTTGGGGGTATTTTAACTCCCCCCGGCTCGTAGTAGCCGCCCTGGTTGCCCAGGGGGTCAGGTTATTTACCGCCGCCTGATACTCGGCGTTGTTACTCGTTTAGCACCACCCGGGAGGCACGTGTAGGGTCTCGGGGGTAAAACCTACGGACGCGAGTAACGACCACCTCCCTCCTTCCTTCCTTCTTCTTAGTGTCTTAGAATCTACTTCTGAGTGTGTATGTATGAGTGTTTTCGTTTGTTACTCGTACACGCTAAAAAGAGAACAAGATAAATTAAGATGAAAGCACAATAAAGGAAATACCCTATCGCCGACGCAAAACAAGGAAAATTCAACCACTGTAAAGAGGATTAATAACATTTGCTTTCTCTATTTCTTGAAACAAATAATAGAAATTTTCTGTTGAAAAACAATGCGCGCTACATTATTGACTTTCCGCTAGGGAAACCCGGTGTTGTCTAGCAATAGGTTACGATAAGGCATAGATAGGAAGTATAAAAGCACTGCTTTGCATTCAGGTGCATTAAAGTACCATTGCATTGGCTAATATGTCGATTGTGAAGCACAGCATTTGTCTTTTGGCGCTGGTAAGTTTCCTTAAATCTTTATTTGGATTTTCAGTTTAAAGTTGTTATTGTGGCATCATAATTATGAACCTGTTTCGGTATAATTACGATACTTATGATAGAGTCATTTTGCGGTTATACGTGTGACACTTTGATAGCTCTTCTAGAGTGATATCAAAAAGTCGAAAAAAAATTAATTGATTGATTCAGTCGTTACTTTTCGGAAGTCCATATATTTTTATCGAAGGTTTAAGTAGCTACGTATTAAAGCAGGGATCATCGTAAAATTAATCTACCATTGTCGCGTAAATTATTAAGGTCTACTATAAGAATACTTAGTTAACAATTGAAGCTTGTTTTGCAGTTCGCCATCATCAGTCTGGCTGTAGGCCAGGTATCGCAAGGTGGACCTCACACTTCCCAAGGAGGGCCCCACGAAAACCAGGGCCGAGCGAAGAGACAAGCAGCGCAAGATGGTCCCGCCAAAGAAAATGATGTAGTCAGAGGCAACGCTAACTGGACTACCTGTGACTATACTGTTGACCCGAAGTTCACTTGTCAGGATTGCAACACTAGAATCATCTGCCTTCCAATTGGTGGAAAAGTGATAACTTGCAATAATGTGTATGCGCCGTACTGCAACAATGGGTTCTGTTCGCCAGTTCCCAGCGCCGAGTGCGCCAGCGCATAAGAAACTACGACGCCAGATTACCTAATACGGTCCTTTTGATAAATTTTAATTTTTGATTTTTGGCGGTTTTTATTTTCTGTTATCTATATTTGTATTTGATTATCAGGTTTATGTATGCAATAGTATTAATATCAAACGCGACGTGTAACATCTGTATTGTTTAACGAAACGCGATTTATTTAATTTGGTTTTATTGCAAAGTATTTTTCACTTTTGTCATTCTTTCATCATTTTTAGTTCGCTACCCAAAACATTTTATGCTACCAAAACTTTATTAAATTACATAATATTACAATAAAATTTAAAACAAATGCATTTTACTTTCATTTCCACGTGTAGTACACTGAAATGCTCGCACAAGAATCCAATTAGGCGCAGAGTTGACTGTAGGTTTATACAAAAGTCACAGAGCGTAGTAATGAAAATTCTTTCCCAAAATTGTGTACGAGGCTACTGACAAGTTGCCAGACCCGTATCAGCCTTCGATTTTACATGAGTGTTATACAGCCTCTATTTAATGTAATGAGTAGAGTTGCAAAGTAGTTTTCAATTAAAAATACGCGTGTTTACAACCACAAGGTCTGTGTGCACTTACCTATTACCGAACGTTTGTCTGCACACATAGATATCGGAGAACTCATGCAGCTGTTTTACTATTTTTATTACTAATCCATCCATTATATTTATTTGTGAAGAAAAGACTTATACAATGTTATGTTTTAAACTTTCGCGATTCTCACTCATAACTAATATGTTTCGGTTAATCACGAACTACTACGTCACGCGTCACCACGGCTGCTGCAATGCGGTAAAAACGTCGAGATAATTCCAGTAATTTATGTAGTAGTTCGTGATTAAGTCCCGGAAAATATTTGTTTCCACATCTACTTCAGTTTTTCCAGACTTTCGTAAAAAGCGCAGTATGTCTGCGGATCAAACTCTTTTCAGAATTCGTCATCGATAGGTCATTGATCCCTCCCTTGACACTTTTAATGTATGTTTGATACGTGTATCTAATCACTGCTGGCTTAGGTATGATCACATCATAGAGTCATAGAAGTTCGTGGCCTCATACGAGGAGAGGCGTCTGAAAGGCCTTGACTAGACCTAAGCGTTAGATCACGAAAATTTTTCTTACACCTACATTCAACAGGCCAACTTCGCTGTGCGCCATGTGGTCGAATTTACAATACTTACTATGTTCGAGTTTACCAGCCACATCAGAACCCAGCACAGCAACGATCCGAAATGAATATAATAGGAGACGCCGTCGCTAGATACGGCGTGGCCGACGATGATGATGATGATGATAGCGTTGGTACGACTAGCTAAACAAAATCTGAAGATTTTTATATCTAACATATACAATACGATCTAATCTGTCAACTTGATAACAATGTTGATTTAAGATATTTTGTCATTGTTGCGCAAACATCATAAAAGAGTCACAGCTCAACACAAAAGATCAACATCTCCACAGAATAGATACTATTGTACTATTATAATAATATATTTTGTGACAAATCCCCAAAATCTCCATTTACTTCTCATTCTATTACCATAAATCTTGCGATGATCTCCGAATTACGATAAACTAGAATCTGCAGTTGCCAAATGGAGTATTGCTGTTTGGTAAATATCCAAATGGAAATAACATTGCCTTAGGTATTTCGTATTTATAATCCTGGTACAAGCTAGACTTGTATTTGCTTGTATTTGTGTATATATACTATATCGGTGCACAACCCGAGCAAGATTCTATCCCATTCGTACGCACGTTACTGCCGCGAGAGAGAGAGCTAGAATCTCGCTTGTGATTTCAAGTGATATCGCTTGTGCGTTATCTGAATACGGGCTCTGAACGTCAATTGCCATCACTTGAACCGACAATTGGCTTTCCCGCTCGATTCACGTCAACGAGATGCGGACCAGGATTCGTAAACAATGTCGAATTTGTCTGTAACCGGCAACCGGCTGAGTTACATTTCCAATTAACGCTGTTCAACTTGGACGACGTTGACAACTTGGGGCCTAATTGGTTATAAATAGTGCATAAAGATGTAAAATCGTAAAATAAACCCGGTAAACTAAATCTTAACCTTTATAAATTAACTTGTAAATAAATTATTAGGTACAACTTATTATAAATTAGCTTAAATTTACATTAACTTTAAAAATTACAACGTGGTCTTCATTTGCATTAACTACATGAAGAAAACCTAATGTAAAAAATTCATCTTTTTACACTTAGCGGTTAAGATTTTGGGATCCCAAAATCGGGATAAAAATCTGCTGCATCTACCCAATGTGCATGCAGGCACGCACGCACAAAAAAAATGCTGAACAAAGAAAAAAAAATTCAACGCACTGTTTTAAATTTATCCCAATCTTATACTGGTACTAAGTACTTTTTGACTGCATACCTGTCAATTTTCAGTTCAATAAGTATGCCAGTTAAAAGTTGGTTAAGTTCACTTTAAAATATTAATTTAAAGTCCACATAATATCATTTAATTATTATATTTAACTACAGGTGAATAAAATGTAAGTAACCTATCTCATCTGTTTTTTAAAGTACCGTACCCCGGGGTGACTTTGTACTGCGGGGCGTCTTTAAAAAGTATTTTGCTGTTCATCTCACGCATTTTTGTTAGCATTTGCTATTCCTTGTCGATCCCTTCATCGATCCTCTTTTTGTCTACATGTCAACCATTTCCCTCATATGGACAATGTCGACTTTATAGCGATTTTAAAACTATCTAAGTTGCCCCAATTTGATCTAAGGCACTCCGCCCCGGTTTACGGTAGTTACAGAGGAAGTTAATAACTAAATTACCCAACCAAAAAAAAGGGAAGTAAAAAAATCCGGTTTTCATAGTGACCAATACCCAAGTCAAAGTCTTAGAGATAAGTTATAAAATTTATATTAATAAAATACATCAATCACATTTAACAATAACTAAATGAACTTGATTTAATCCTCGAAAATCTGATCAGTGACGGTTTCAACCTCAGCACAATCAGCGCTGGGTTCTTTCGTGCACCGTCCGTTCACGCAGTAGGGTGTCCAGCCGAAGCAGTTCCTCACCACACCTCCAACCGGTGTGCAGTGTATGGTACTGGAGCAGTCGTTGCAAGTAGGCCCATATCTGTAGGCCTCGACGTCGAACTCACACTCCACCCATTTGGGGACCCACGGCAGGTCTGGGGGCATGTCGCGGGGAAGATCTTTCACGCGCTGGGAGTTCACCATAGCGACAACTACAACCTGGAATTTTTATAAATATTATTTAAATCACCAGTAAAAGTTCAGATTTTTTAAATATTTTACCTTTCCACTGTTGATATCATCCGAAAATTATCATTTCAAAGTGGTGAAACATTGAGCTGAATTTAAAATAGGAGCAGAGTAGTAGATACATCATTAATTTATAATATTTTTCGACAAAACATAGATTTTTAATATTTTCGAATGGTTTGACTATTTCTATTTCTAAACAAATGACTTTAACATTCTAACTTCTAATTTAGATGAAGTTAACTAAAATTTTATGGCAATATTTAAATTTCGTCATTATGTACTAACATACATATCCAAATATCCAGCATCTAAATGAATCAATATAATCGCCCATTAATCTAGCTAGTCTATCAACAAATCATTAATTGTACTTAACTTACCACAAAAACAGTAAACTTGATGAGTGCAGCCATTTTCAATCCTCTACTCTGAGTTATCTTAAGAAAAATGATCTGCCAACTATATATATATTCATCGAGATAAATCTGTATCTTTGTTTATCTGTTTATATCTCATGTTATCAATCAAAATCCAGTTCTATGGACTTATCACCTTGACTCATTCGACAGATAATATCTAAAGATGACATTGATCTGCCGAGGTTATAGTCATCAAAACTATGAAATAATTTATAGAAGTAGGGATTTCATAATGTAGGTAGCAAAAGAAAACCGACTAAGTGCGAATCGAGGTCGAGCACTCAAAGTTCCTTACAATATAAAGGAAAGCAAAATGGTTTGTGATTACTTAACTGATATGATATTTTATTTTTACTTCTACTGTATGGCCTTACATCTTGCCAAATTTCACAATTCTATGTCAATGGAAGTAGTTTTAATTTTTTTTCAGCTCTAAGGGAATGCTGAGTATAAATACGATATTTATTTCAACATGATGACTTTACATGTTTCTAATACAAAGAGTCTTATCAGACAGAGAGAAAGACGAACAATGAAGCGATCCTATACGGGTCCCTCTTTCCTTTTCAGATATGGAACTCTAATAACCAATACCTAATAAATAAATAATAAAATAAATAAATATCACGGGACAATTCACACCAATTGACCCAGTCCCAAAGTAAGCTCAGCAAAGCTTGTGTTATGGGTACTAGGCAACGGATAAACTTACTTATATAGATAGATACATACTTAAATACATATTAAACACCCAAGACCCGAGAACAAACATTCGTATTTTTCATACAAATATCTGCCCCGACACGGGAATCGAACCCGGGACCTCAAGCTTCGTAGTCAGGTTCTCTAACCACTAGGCCATCTGGTCGTCTAATAACTGCTGGTAAATACAAGATCCCTTGGCAACGACTGATTTCATATATTTCCTGAAAAACTGTAAATAAAATTGTAAGTAGGTACCTAAATTACTTACTTAATGGATTTTTTTTGCTTCTTTGATGTTTTGACAAAAGCTCTTTCGGTTTATCCGATAGTAAACCATTATAAAAATTTATGGAGAGATGAACGCAAACATAAATAACGAAGGTAATGTTGTCCCTAATTGTGTGAGATTCCTTTGTAAACTGAAAATGACTCGACTCACGATTCACATTTTACCCTTTTGTTCGCGCTTCGAGTGACATGACGCCAGACGTAGACTCCAAATGAAAGCCTCTTTCAGCTAGTACTATGCTTGTTTACAGGAAGTCAGCTCCCACGTTGTTTGCTTTCGGCTCATGTCCGTACAGGGCTGACGGCGAATCAAACTGTGTGAATATTTGAACGAGATAACAGTAAGGACTGAAGTAATTAAACATTAGCCGATACTGCCGGTATATACGCAATAGGTTTCACGTAGGGGTTAATGCCGTTTCGTCGAAAATCATTTCCCAACCTTCATTTGCTATTAACTGTTTATTTTTTCTGAAACTGAAAACTATTCCTAGGATATATTTCAGGATTATCCTCTAGGTTAGGTTAGGTTAGGTTGGGGTGCGATGTCGGAAACCTCCTCGAGTGCCCGGGCGTTACCACTCCCTTCTATCCGAGGCGTAGGCCTCATGGGGTGGGGAAGGGTAAGGGTGCCTGGTCGGTATTGGTTCTCCCCTGTTAACCCTGGTGGTTAAGGGGGAGAAGAGTAGCGGATGGGCCCATGGCCTGTGGCGATTGACTGACATACTGGGGGGGTAGGGGGCCGATGCCTTTTGACGGAGGCGAACCCGAACTTAGTACCTGCTTTGTATCGGCGGCGGACAGGGAAAGGCGAGGGGGAGCCTAGCGGGTGGAAGCGACTGTGCCCTCGGTACCGCTCTGCTTTCAGAGGAGGACATGAGGGCGCGGGAGCTAATGATGCCGGGGCGGCGCAGCCCTTTTAAGGGCTGTGGTCGCCGGACGTGACGACTGACTTTCTCGACGTGACTGGGGTGGGAGGGTGGTGCCTTCGGGTGCCAGCAGCACCAGTGGGGGAGAGCGAGGACTCCCGAACCCACATTGCACGGTGTTTGCAGAGAGGGACCCCATTCCCGGGGTGGTCGGCAGGCGCCGCGGATGACTCCTTACGTTCCCGTGGCGTCTGCACTAACGACCGAAGGTGGAAACTCGTGTGGTTTTTATTCGGTAGGCTCACCTTAAAAGTGAGAGAGCCCGAAAGACCCCCCTGCTGCCTCGAGCGGGGGACATGCATAAGGTGCATTTTCCACACGTTAAAAAAAAAAAAAAAGGTTAGGTTAGGTTAGGTTTGTTTTATAACAATCCTGAAAAGTTTACAGTTTCAGAAAAAATAAACAGTTGAATCAATCATCATCTAATGAATCATCTGGGAAAAATATAACAATAGTAAGCCTTCACGTAGTTTTGAGAAATCTAATAAATAGCAAGAGGAACGTAGTGAACCTTGACCCTGACAGTTTAGCGACCGGATAACCTAGCATTTAGTGAGACTATGAAGCTAGACGTCCCGGGTTCGAATCCCAGTAATTAAGGGATAGCCGCTTGTGTGATAACGATAAATACGAATATTTGGACCTACCGGTTATATATTTTAAGTATGCATATATTTATCATTATAAATATTTTTATTAGGTACCTATAATTCTTTATATCTTTGTTTAGTTTAAAACTAGATTAATTGGAGTAAATTGTCCTATGGTAGGGTACATAGTAATTTATTTGAGCATAATAGCTACAACTACTACTTAGATAGCTAACTACTTTAATAAGTAGTTAGCTATCTTCCTACCAATATTTTGAATTTGCATTATACTTCTGTGAAGTAAATGCGGAACCTGACTGTTTGGTTCAAGCTGTGTCCACATTTTAGGTATCAGTTAAGATTTTATAACGAGGCAACGCAAAATCTATTGGAATTACCGATTCTTTTAAATCGGCATAATTTTGAAACAATTCAATTTTAATTTAATGTCAGACTCGAGATTTTTCTTATAGCATTAATTACACTCGAGTAGATAGTACTAATTAAAATAAATCTCCATTCATTAAAATATTAGCACCAAGACCGCCATCCCTGCGGGTAGCCATTAGCATAATTCTATTATTACTTAACTGCATATAAAGTGGTAATTGCTGCAAACCGACCACAACCTATTTCAGTTGGCTCGAAGACATATTAAAATTAATTAAGTACCTAACTAAAAAACTTAACAAACGACACCATGTTGAAAATATCGCTCTTCGTGTTGTTCACGGTTCTGGTGAGAAACATCTTATACCTGCGAGTACCTACAATTAAATAGTGGTTTTGCGTAAGGCGGCCCCTAAACGGTCAATTATATTGCGCAATATTGCGAATTGTGCAATATTATTGACCCTTTAGGGTTAATATTGAAGATTGCACAATGATTGACCGAAAGTTTGAGCGAGTTTGATTTTTATTGCACAATATTTTTCCATTGCATCGTGTAGGGTCAGTATTGTGCAATATTTTAGTATCCGACTGAACATTAAAACATTGTGCAGTTCGTATTATTGTGCAATATAATTGCTCGTTTGGATTCAGAGCGCCTTTCAATCTTATTGTACAATGTTATTGTAGGTGTAGGGGCCGCCTAAATTAAAAGTCTATTAAATTTAAATCGTTCTTGCGCAATTTGGCCAATGGACCATAATAATAAGAGACGACCGAATAACCGAGTGGCAAGAGAACCTGACTACAAACAAAGCTTGTGGTCCCGGGTTCGATCCGCTGTCGGGGCAGATTATTAAGTAGGTATTATAAAGTATTATGAAAAATGCGAATGTTTACTCTCGAATCTTGGGTGTTTAATATCAATTTAGGGTGTATTATATTTATATAAGTATGTTTATCCGTTGCCTAGGACCCGTCCGCAATACAAGCTTTGCTTAGTATTGGACTAGGCCAATCGAAGCCAATTGTATCGTGACATTTAATTATTGCCGCTACCCGACCGGACTGGACCCGGCAAACGTTTTGTCGGTTCTGTCACATAAAAATTGCTATTAAAAAGTGGGGGGTTGGGGGTAGGAGGGTGAAAAATACTTTACGACCTATTCTCATTCTTACCAAATATAAGTACAAAAAAATCATAAAAAGCGGTCGACCCATTTCGGAGGATTGCGACCACGAACACCGTGACATGAGATATTTATATAATAGATTTTAATTTTCCTTGACACTCTGCAATGGGACTATTACAAGTACGCTATCAGTGGTAGCATTATCACACCCTATGGCCTTGCGAATAAACCTGGGTCACTGGTGCAGTGCCACGTACCTAAGTACAAATTGATTTATGCCCTGTAGAAAATAATTGTGTTAATTTTACAATTTGCAGACCACCATTAACTTATCACTGGCGCAGAGTGGGAGTAACTCAGACTCCGACGGCTCTCAGTCGAGCCACAACCATCCCAACTTATTCGGCTTCCCATTCCCTTTCGATTTCTCCCAGCTCCCCTTCTTTGGTGGCCAACGCGAGGCTGAAGCCACTGCTCCTGCTGAAGCTTCAACTGGTGAAGAAAATAGCGAAGACGGGGACCATCAGAATAGATTTTTCTTCAACCTTTTCTCGCCTTCCACTTATGTGTCTTGCAACTCTTCGACTCAAGTAAGATAATAAAATAAGTAAATTTAAATGAAAAATTCTTACTTCCACCATACAACTATGTTATAGATACTAGTAATTTAACAACTAAATTGATAAATAAGTAGGTAATGTAATGGTTGCATTTTTGTCTAGCCTTCAATCTGCCTAATAACCTATGGCTAATTTCTTCAAAATGAGAGGACGATGTGAGGAGAGAATGAGGTTTCTTCTCTATGAAATCGAAAGTCAAACGAGCAAGTGTACCTATCTCGTGATGATAGGTGAGCAATATTACCCAACCCTTAGACAACCACCCAGGGGTGTGCAGATGCGTTGCCAGCATTGAAGACTAATACGATAGAATATTACCTCATGTGACAGTAATTTTACCGGCTGTCATAAGTTCCATGTCCAGACAGCAGCACAAACACTGCTGTTAGTAGGAGCGTATAAAATATAGCTACTAAGACCTGTCAATGACACACACCTGTTTCCATGGGGTTTTGGCGACCTTGATCATTATTGTTACCTAAAGCTGTCCGTGACTACTAAAATATCCAATTTTCATTTGCTCCCTAGGCCGGAGCTACATGCAACAGTTGCACCACAGCACTGCGTTGTGGCAGCAACAACGTGGGCCGCCTGCAGTACTGTCGCGGCTTTCTACCTTACTGCAACGTCGGCAGGTGCTCTATCTTCCCCGGTGAACTGTGCACCAACGCCACTGGTTAACTCATGGAGGTAAGATTTAAGTAAAGGGTTTCATTTGCTAATTCAGATTAGAAAAAGAAAGAGCCACTTTTAAATGACTATTTCGTATTTCGGTTGACTTTGTGTATTTTAATAACATCACTCACTTAAAATTGTTAGTCTTATTTTGTTTATAATAGCAATGCCGATACGAACCCCGAGGAAAGAGCCAACCATATTTGTACTCCTTGTGGATTGGATCAGCTCTTTTTTTGAACATGTTAAAAATGTTTATATTTAAATTGTCCGTGCTACAAAAGGTATATTGTTTTCGTATATCAAACATTATGTACTATTTTTTAAAATAAGAACATTTTTTGTGTTATGTTTAATATGTTTTTTTTTATTATTATTTACAGTTTGGAAGACTAGCTACGTCACCTGGCCTATTAAATTAAATATAATCAGGAATATGATTAGATCGAATAAAGATATGAATTAAAACTCTAAAAAACTTTGTTTATTTATTATTTGCCATTACTAGCTGTTCCATAATAAACACTCTGGGGAATATTGTTTCTGTCTGCTTCAGTCTGTCTGTCTGTCTGTGAAACCTAGTATTAATAACTTTTCCTACTCCTGTACTTTTATCTGTTTTTTACATGGTCGCGAACAACATAGATAATATGACTTCAGAAAGTCAATACTTAATCTATTCGCCATAACAGCACTTGTGTCGTAATGTCGTTATTACGATACACCTAGCTGCCACATAATATTAAATGTAGGGTACACTCAACACTAAAGCCCAGTTTAGACCTGCTGAGTTGAGTAGAGTAGGGTACAGTCGGGTACAGTAGGGTAAAATAGAGTACAGTAGGGTACAGTCGGGTACAGTAGGGTAAAATAGGGTATAGTAGGGTACAGTCGGGTACAGTAGGGTAAAATAGGGTACAGTAGGGTAAAATAGGGTACAGTAGGGTACAGTTGGGTACAGTCGGGTACAGTAGAGTAAAATAGGGTACAGTAGGGTACAGTCGGGTACAGTAGGGTAAAATAGGGTACAGTCGGGTAAAATAGGGTACAGTAGAGTACAATCGGGTACAGTAGGGTAAAATAGGGTACAATAGGGTACAGTCGGGTACAGTAGGGTAAAATAGGGTACAGTAGAGTACAGTCGGGTACAGAAGGGTAAAATAGGGTACAGTAGAATACAGTCGGGTACAGTCGGGTACAGTAGGGTAAAATAGGGTACAGTAGGGTAAAATAGGGTACAGTAGGGTACAATCGGGTACAGTCGGGTACAGTAGGGTAAAATAGGGTACAGCAGGGTACAGTCGGGTACATTAGGGTAAAATAGGGTACAGTCGGGTACAGTAGAGTACAGTCGGGTACAGTAGGGTAAAATAGGGTACAGTAGGGTACAGTCGGGTACAGTAGGGTAAAATAGGGTACAGTAGGGTACAGTAGGGTACATTAGGGTAAAATAGGGTACAGTAGGGTACAGTCGGGTACAGTCGGGTACAGTAGGGTAAAGTACCCTACTGTACCCTATTTTACTCTACTGTACCCTATTTTACCCTACTGTACCCGACTGTACCCTACTGTACCTGACTGTACCCTATTGTACCCTATTTTACCATACTGTACCCAACTGTACCCTATTTTACCCTACTGTACCCGACTGTACCCTATTTTACCCTACTGTACCCGACTGTACCCTACTGTACCCTATTTTACTCTACTGTACCCGACTGTACCCGACTGTACCCTACTGTACCCTATTTTACCCTACTGTACCCAACTGTACCCAACTGTACCCTACTGTACCCTATTTTACCCTACTGTACCCGACTGTACCCTATTGTACCCTATTTTACCATACTGTACCCAACTGTACCCTATTTTACCCTACTGTACCCGACTGTACCCTATTTTACCCTACTGTACCCGACTGTACCCTACTGTTCCCTATTTTACTCTACTGTACCCGACTGTACCCTACTGTACCCTATTTTACCCTACTGTACCCAACTGTACCCTACTGTACCCTATTTTACCCTACTGTACCCGACTGTACCCTACTGTACCCTATTTTACCCTACTGTACCCGACTGTACCCTACTGTACCCTATTTTACTCTACTGTACCAAACTGTACCCGACTGTACCCTACTGTACCCTATTTTACCCTACTGTACCCAACTGTACCCTACTGTACCCTATTTTACCCTACTGTACCCGATTGTACCCTACTGTAGCCTATTTCACCCGACTGTACCCTACTATACCCGACTGTACCCCATTTTACCCTACTGTACCCGACTGTACCCTATTTTATCCTACTGTACCCGACTGTACCTTATTTTACCCTACTGTACCCTACAGTCGGGTACACAGTACAGTACAGTACAGTCGAGTCGTAGAAAAAATATTGTATGCAACGGTGTATAATTTGGTCTTAACGGCTCGTGCCGTCTTCCATTGCGATACTCGCATTCGCTCGTATCGCAACTCACGTCACTCGCCTTTTAAGACCTCACTTATACAACCGTTGCATAAAATACTATTATCACATCGTATTTTTGCAGGTAAATAGGATGAAGCTTTTCCTGAAGCAACATAAGTTTCATAAAAATAGAATGTGGGAAAAAAGATATTTTAATTAAAAGTTAAAAAAATAATATTTCCCGCTCTCCTTATGAGTTTTATTTTTACCATTTCATTAGGTATGATTAAATTAATCTCATTTGCGGCCATAACTATTTTAAGGAATAAGGAACAGGATAAAAAAAAAACTAAATAAAACATCATTGGCACGGTTGTCTATATTTACAATAAACACGACAGTAAAATTGAATACTTATTTTAAATTCATTTTAAAAATATTAGCGGTAGTACAAATACCTCGTATTAAACAGAAGGTCGTACCTACAGTAGAAATATAATGATTTCAAAATTTATTATCGTTTCGTGGTCACATTAGTTTGAATTTATTGTCAAATTTCTTCAGCCAAGATATTTTATAACAGTAAGTTATAGAACCGTCTAAATCCTGATTAAAACCTTAGTTATCTGAAGAAACCTTTATCTTATCACAGACCTCTTTACTAATAAAGAAAAATTACTTGTACCGTTGAACATGACTCTACATTTTGAATGTATTTAAGTAACGATGTAACAACTTTATTAGCGTACCTACTTAAGTATTTTCCACTTTACAGCCTTCATCTTGCTTAAAGCATTACAACTTCATAAGAAGCAAAATAGTGTAAAGTATGTTATTCAATTTATTTGTCAAACACAGCTAGTCCTGTCTAGAAGAGAATGAGTCTTACACGCTATCGAAGATCAACGATTAACTTTAGCAAGAGATCTAAAAATACACTTTCAATCGCTTTGTTGCCTATGTTTATTATTCAAAAAATTCTATTTAACTCTTATAAAGTTAATAGTGCATCATGTTTTTTTACGTTTTTTCACTAGGTATTCTTGTATTGTGATTGACAACATAAACTTATTAATTAGTTAAACAATATCTGTCACGTGTATCAATGGCCAAAGTCGTTTGTATAAAAATTATCCTGTCCGTTGTAATCTACGTATCACTAGCCTACTGATGTAAACGCATCTTCGTGCTTAATTAATTCATTGTCACAACAACATTTAACATCAATATAATAATTAATAATGTTTATTATTTAGACTAAAATTATTGTCTATCTTATATCCGGTATCCTTTTTCCTGCAATGTAAAAGAAACTAGAATACCTACTTACTGAATAAAAGTTCAACACAATCAGACAGCCAATAATTATAAGTGTTATTGTGTTGATTCCCACAAAATTATTATTCGCTAATACTTTATTACACAATTAGGCCTCTGAAGGCAAATTCACAAACTGTAGAATAAGGACAGAATAATTGATTGTCATGAATGATCGATTCAGGCGAACCTTAAGCAGCCTGGCCTAGCCTTAGAATTTGGTGCGTTTGGTAGAGAGCAGCGAGCTAAGCGAGACGCCGCCGCGCCTCGCCCCGCCCACAGTTGCATGGCTACTGGTTCTTGCGACGCCCTGGTAGACTACTGTTCGGGTAATTCTTCCTCAGCAAAATGTTGTCCACGGCCGGCAGCAGCAGATATCGTTTGCCCGATGTGTGATAAGGAACTTTAAGCGACCTAAAATAATAGAATTTGGGTACTTCTTTGTTGTTAATTTGCCATCGGTTTTTGGTGAAAGGTTCAACTGGGCTTAAAGGTGGGATGGAGCTGGGAAGGTCGTTGTCTAGTGGTCGGTGGAGGAGCCGGCCGGTCGGGTGCGAGTGAGCAAGTACTGGCGGCGGCGGTACGTCGGCGTCGTCTGAATCGACTGACTCAGCTTCGGCACTAGCGATATATTTCCTGCAAACAAAATAACTTTTCTTCATCTGAGCCAATACGATGACCAAGGTATTTATGAGATTCTAACTGTTCCCCGCGATTTCGTCTGCGAGAAAAAGTTTATCGCGCTCCCGCTGGAACTAAGCTTTTTTTCCGCGATAAATATTATCCGGTATCCGGTTCTTCCTACAATCTCAAACTATTTCCATGCCAAATTTGATCTAAATCAGTTCAGCGGTTTATACGTAAAATAATGTAGATTAAAAAAACTTTGTCTACAAAAATTACTAGCATCAAAGCATGAAACAAAATAGGTAGGCTGAACAGTACGAGGAAGGCTATAAGACAATATTAATTTAGTAAATTAATCAAAATATTGTAATTCTGTTCAAGCCTCATTTCCATTTCATAAAGAGCCGATAACATATGCAAAGCCATCTCAAAATACATGTTCTTGCTTTAAGTTCCAATGAACCCTAACACGAACACGGAGTTATAATTTATATGAATTTATGTCTTAGGTACGTACCTAATTCCGAAATTCTCGTCAGGGGAATGCTTCCTGCAAATAATAAAGCTCGTGAGTAAATAATGTTGATTAACATCGCTTGTAAACTAACATCAACAATCAATCCTATCGGCTATAACATCATCGTCAAATTTTTGTTTGCGCCATAAATTTTAGTCTAAACACAAATCGTATCATTGACATTGCCATGCTATTTACTAATTCTGCATCCCAAGCTGCAGCGTTATGAATGTCACTAATCTTCTCTAATAACACCTACGAACCACTTGTGTTTTGTGGTAGCGCCCAGCGGCGGCTGTATGACGTTAACAACCATGCGACACCCATTAACATCGCTATCTTTGTGCACTAATTGCACCATTGTTGCACCTATAACTGGTTTTCTTTTCTAAAAATAAACCCACCTACGGAAACAATTAACAGATGCATTAAATACCTAAACACTTATCATGCCTCTATTATCGTCAATTAAATACTTAAAACTATGCGCCAATCCTAAATTTAAAGCGATAAAGCACTGCGAATCTGTCTTATCTACTGCATTTAATTGACAATGAACACACACTATACATCGATGGCTATTTATTACATCCGAATTCCACAAGACCTGTACATTTCCTGACTAGGCCAAAGCAACCTAGCGCGGCCAGATCGACTATAGCGTCCACCTGAAAACCTAAAAGACGGCAGTAAGCCTAACCGGGCCAAGGACCCTATATGACGTTTGTCAAAATTATCGCGGACATCGCTATCCTCATCTGTAACAGACGCAATGAAGGCAAAACAATCACCTTTCAGTAACACTGGGACAGTTATTAAAATGACGGGATCTTAGACCGAAATATTAAGTACTTACCCACGGAGCGTTTGTCTTCATTTTCAACATCATTGCCATCGGGTTCATGAATATCATTATGCTCGATAACATCGGGGAGTGAGAGAATGTATCGCTTGGTCCTAGTGTTCTGGTCGCCTATGGTCGATCTGTACATTCCAAGAACTGGCAAACCAACAGACCCACGTTTAAGATACCAATTATCATAATCTTCTGATGGATAAGCATAGCCATTGTCATCTGAGTATTCAAATTCACTTTGTGGCATAGGCCCACCCCTCTTGTAGACTTGTGATAGAGGAGGGAACATGTCCGGATTTACCGATTGTTGGAAATCGTACATTTCATTTGCGTCAAAAGGCCCGTCGATGTCGGAAAGTGGCGGCAAGGGGTTCTGATAAAACGGAAAGTAATATTCATCGCCATTAGCCACGTCCTTTTTGTGCAGGTGAATCATGCCATTCCGGGCTAACGCAGCCACATTGCGCTTATCAGTTTGCTGACTGTACTGCCCCCTTCCGCCGCGATAACCGTCTCTGGCTAACGCTTGGACATTCCTTTTCATTGCAGAATAGCTACGAAGTCGTGCTATAGAAGCCATGTTCCTTTTTTCGTGGGATTCTTCATCATCCGGCTCTTGCTTGTCAGTTCCATCGTACGGTGCCCTAAATGTAGGCAATTGTCCATTTTTGGCCAACGTTGAAATGCTTCTTTTGAAGGATCCTCTAAGATAACCCGCTCTAGCTAAAGCCGCTATATTTCTTCTTGGAAAGGTAGGCCATTGATTGGGGATTGGTAGAGCGGGCATGCTCACCACCTAAAAAATTAAACAAATGTATATTCGTCAAAAACTTTAAGAATATGTGGCCAATGAGTTACCTGCTCCTACCTGCTACTTACCTGTTCGATATACGATGAGAAGGCCAAGGCGACTGTAGCCACCAGCAGTAAGCAACCGCGGTGTCTCGCGGTACTCATCCCTCTGGATTCCCTCATCTGATTGCAAGTTCGAAATAATAACAGTTATAATTCAAAGACATCTGTAAAGCTAATAAGGTGCTTAATTTATTGTATGAGGCTAAAGAAGAGCTAAGGCTCTGGCTAAAAACGATATCACGTGCATAATTTATCCTAATTAACTATCGAACAGTGAAGTTGGCAAAATCGCGTCGTCGCGGTGTTTGTATGTAAAATCTTTATTGTACAAAAATAAGGAATGAAAAAAACATTATTGACAACCGTTGAGATGCATGTACAAAGGCGAACTTATCCCTTTAAAGGATCTCTACCAGTCAACCTTTGAGTGGATGAAAGAAGCATTTAGTGTAGTACTTGTTTTCCGTGCCTACACGTGTCACCTCCGATTTTATCTAAGCTTAACATGTTATTCTAAACTAGCATACTACTCACAAGTACATCATTCTCAAAAAAACAACTAAAATACAATAGAGTACAGAATGCAAAAATATACTAGGTAGGATAAAGGTATGTCTTATACTCGTACCTTAATCCCCAATAACGTGGAATACTTATACTGAATAAGTAGGTAACCTAGTTTAGCCTGAAGAATCTTCAATTTGTTGGAGTAGGGTGCCGTAAATAATAAAAGCGTTATTGGCACAGGGCACAGGCGATAATAACCTGCCTGTCAATGAAAAGCATGAAAAACGGAGATTCAATTACTTTGAGCCAAATGCCCACCTGAGTCGCTCACGGGGTAAAAAATATAACCCCAGAGTACGAAATAAAAGAAAGGTGTTTATTTGTTGGTACCCGCAATCGATTTTTGTTACAATGGTATTCAATAAATATTATTACAGTTTAAGTATTAGTATTACAGTTTAAGTTTGACCCGTTGCATTGCAGTCGCGTCGTCGTATAGCAAAGCAAGCCAAATTTGAAATCACAAATACTTAATTATAGTTCCGGAGATAGGGCCACTTCGAAGCGAAAATATAAATTCCATTTGTGGGAGTAAGTATCGAAAAATCCCTTCTGTGTACCTTTATGACACTCAAGGTATATGTGTGCCAAATTTCAAGTCTTTAACTTCAGCAGTGCTGCAGCAGTGACTGCTCCTCCCGTCCCGCCGCGCCACCCGCACTCGCCTATATAGATACCGATTGACGACGATCGAGATGGCACCAAATACACATTTAAAAATTTACTCGTTCCTTACCTTAAATGCAAAAATAAAACTCTAATAAGATCACGTGTGGCTGTCAGTCAGTCCGTCTGTTACAACCGATTTTCTCCAAAACTACTGGACCGATAGAATTGTAATTTGGGACATATACTTTCAAGATTTTTCATGCCCAACATTATTAAATTTGGTGGCATTTTCGTAATTAACTTCCCAAAAAACCATAAAAACGACACCTATATTGATATTTAGGCATTTCAACCGTTTCAATCCCATCGCACCCCAACAGAGGTGATTGTATTTCACGTCTGCCACGTTGAATTTTAAAATCATTGTTGTTATCGTAATCAGTGACCCGAAAACCATAGAAACAATACCCATGTTGATTTTCAGACTTTGTCACCACGTTTCCCCCTTTTAGGGGTTGAATTCTCAAAAAACCTGAAACACGTGTTTACTCATTTATCATTAGGAGTATTTCTATGAAGTTTCGAATAAAACAGTCTAACTAATCTTGTTTCCCCATACAAACTTTGGACCCCCGTTTCACCCCCTTGGGGGTGAATTATGAAAAATCCTTTCTTAATACTAATAATAAACCTAACGTGCCAAATTTCGAATCTCTAGAACCCTCTTAGATCTATAGGTTTGGGCTGTGCGTTAATATGTCAGTCAGTCAGTCAGTCACTCAGTTTCTTCTTTTATATACTTAGATTATTACAAAACTTTTAGGAGTTTAATTCAAACTAATACATATTTCTGAAATGTAAAGTCAATTTTATATACTTGTTACCCAGATCTGATCAGTGATCACTGATCACATACTGCTCATGGTTCAAGAATCGATTCCAAATAGGAGTACCTAACACCGAAACAAGGCGGCTGATAAAAGCCTGACCGCGTTGTGACATTATCAATTCGTCACAGGTATTTCATACAACTTGTGGGAAACTGTAATCTTGAGATAAAACCTAGTGATGATGGCCTTTCCCATTTAATATCTATGATACTTGATGATACTAAGGAAATTTCAGTTAAGTATGAATCAGTAAAACGCATGTGTAGGTACATTTAATACCTATGTGACTTTTTCTTGCATTGAAATAAGGTGAAAAAATGTACACAGGTGGTAGGTACTTACTTCTGGAATCGACTGTAAAAAATATGATCAAAACAAAACGTACTAATGAAATGTACAAGTTTACTAACAAAGGTTAGACACGGTTACGGAGTTATGGGCATGTGCATACTTGATGTTCAGTAACAGAATTTCCTATTTGGAACTGGCTGGGCGCGCAAGTGACTTTTATATAATCTTGGGTTTGTTGGTGGGATTTATTATTTATTTTTCAAATATGTGACAATAAAACACTGAGAAAGTCTAAGTATAAGTTGGTAATCATAATAATTAAATTATTCAGGTTGTGTAAAAAAGTAACTTTTTTGAAATTTTTTACATGTAAGGAGATATACTTAGGTATTCCTCCGTATCGTATTAGGTAAATAGGTATCAGTCAACTTTTAGAGCCCATAATTTATTTTGATGCCTAGATATTTCAAAACAGTTTAATATTTTAGCATACTACTGCAAAATTTTATGAAAATTTTGATGAAGGCCTTCCTCTCAAATAAATGAAGAAGGTAAAAGCTTTAACAAATAGAGCAGTACATTACACAATGAGCAGGGCTCCACTGAAGTGCGACAGAAGGAAAAGATCCCCATTATTCTGCTTCATTTACAAAACCAAGACAAACATAATTCTCAGCTTCACTTCTAAAGTTGAACCTTGTTGGGTAGGTACGGTCAGCATCAAAAGTAGCTAGTCACTTTTGTACTGTGTCGTAATAAGACAATTGTCAATCATGTATGACATTTGCACCCGACTGTAAAGCGACAAGGTACAAAAGTGACCAGCTACTTTTGATGCTGACTATACCTAAAGCGAAACACCTAGCAAAATACCTAGTAAAACATGTTTTGCTAATTTGGTCTGTTCAACAGATTAAACTGACGTAGGAAACGAAATAGTTCAGTAAATTGTAGCGTTCACGAATTTTCCCAATGCTTTTAACGAAAATATTTATAAAGGTTCACAATTTATTGGCTCTCCAAATAATATTCAAATAAACTTAAGGGGGTACCGTGTTTTTGGCACATTTATTGCATTCATTTAAACTCGTGCTGTACTTAGGTCATACTGAAAGTTTCTGGATTCTAAAAAATGAGACTACGCATTATCGTTATGACACATTTATTGTTTTTCAAAGTATATACCCTCCCTATTTACACACTTTTGCATTCGCTGGAACCATTGTGAAAAGCAGTGGGTCCAGTCTTCCTTAGGGACTTCTTCGATGGCATCGTGGAAAGCATTCACTGCCATTTCCGGACTTGTAAACCGTAAACCTCTAAGTTTATCTTTAATCTTTGGGAACAAAAAGAAATCGCATGGTGCAAGATCAGGGCTGTACGGCGGATGAGTCATTAATTCTACATTTGAGGCCTCCAAATACGCATTCGTTGCTTTAGCGGAATGTGCCGGCGCGTTGTCGTGATGAAAGACTATTTTGCTACGGGGACGATTTTCACGAATTTTTTCAAACACTTTGGCCAAGCACGTGTTCACATACCAATCTGCAGTTACTGTCAATTGGTTTTCAAGTGACACAGTGGTGTAATGTCCCGATTTGCCGAAAAACGAAGCAACCATTTTCTTACCTGTGCTTCGACCCTTTTTTACTTTCGTCGGCAATTCTTCAAAAGGAAAGACCCATTTCGGCGATTTGACTTTTTCTTTCCGGTTCAAAGCAGTATACCCAGGTTTCGTCACCTGTCACGATGTTATATACGGCCATTGATTGTCCTCCGTCAAATTTTTTTATCATTTTGCGGCACCACTCTACACGCAGTCGTTTCTGGTCTTCCGATAAATCATGCGGTATCCATCGGGTGCAAAGTTTCCGAACCTTCAGATGCAAATGCAATATCTTTTGGACCTGGCTCATTCCAACTCCTAAGGTAGTACGAATTTGCTGACATGTAATTTTTTTGTCAGTTTCAATTAGTTGTCGTACAGTATTAATATTAATATCGGTAACCGCAGTTGCTTGCCGGCCTTCACGTTCATCGTCATGGAGATGGTCACGTCCTCGTCTAAACTCACTAAACCACGAATAGACAGAGCTACGACATGGGGCTTCATCACCAAATGCTAATAGAAGTCTTTGACAACTCTCTTGCTGACTTAATCCACATCGGAAATCGTAAAAAATCATGGATCGAAAATTTTCACGACTTAAATTCATTGCAACAGCGACACACAAATTTCAATCCAACACCACGATGAAAAAACAAATGACAGTCTCGTAAATTAAAAAGTAATATACTGCCAGAGAGTTATTTTTTCAAATCCTATTATTGCTTTTTTAATTTTCTTTTTATAAGTGGCCAGTTCCAGAAACTTTCACACGTATCATTACTAGCAATGCTATAGTCCTGAAATTCATATACTAAGATATTTGAGGATTCACTCTAGCGAACAGTTTTTTTACGAAACACGATTACTTACTTGTAGTTCGCTCGATAGAAAAAAAATCCAAAGTTGTCTCTAAAAAATAGATTAAACTCGTAGTACGACGCTAATACTGCACGGAAGGTCATGACTTTTGAATGTTAATAAAACAAGATGTTTTCTAGGGCGTAGTTTTGCTACATTTTTAAAATATGTATTTGTTTTAGTAATATGATAAACACCCAAAAACACGCGCAGTCCAACCAACCTATCTTGAGCCATCGTGCCTCCCCCAAGCGGCCCCACGCCCGAAATTGCCCACCCAAAATCGATTAGCGCGAAAAACTCGGTACCCCCTTAAGACCCGAGCGGTTCCCAAGTATTTGCTCAGATACTCCAAATCTGTTTTGCTTATTCAGGAAGCTCGTTTATAATTGGGGCATAAACATATTTGCAGGGCGGCCCGTTCCGAGATATCAACGCCTGGAGCCATTCACAATAAAAACTCATTTAACTTTAGATTTTTATCTTATTTGGTACTTTGAAGTGGAGTCATATTCATCTGCAAATTGAGATGATCGCTATTTCTTTGTGCAAGCGCTTAATCAAAGCGAATGAAAATTTTAGCTAAAACTAACCACCAAACTTTTAAATCATTGTTAAATTATGTTGATTCACTTGCGTGTACGGTTACCCGTCGAATTAGAATTCACTTTTCACCCCATCAGGTCCAACCAAAGGAGCTAATAGGTATACTTATCATTTTCTCCTACATCAAGACTTCCTTCAACTTCAACAAGACAAGTGTTTTTTTTTCTTGTATAAATTATGCTTTATTAAATTAGCATCAATGTGCAAAATGGCAAAGTAATTATTACGTAAGTAGGAACATCGCAACAATTAAATTAGGTAGGTATCCAGTATCCTCATCCGCATTAAAAAAAGTTGAAGTTGATTGAAAAATTATGATCGCGTTTTCTTCATTTCAAATTGTCTTATCAAGTTTTTCCGGAAATTAAACTACGTAGAGCCCGTAAAAATTTTTTCATAATTTTAAGTAGCTGTTAAATAACGTACAGTTAACAAAGAAAGCCTAAACAGAAAATAGTGATCACGAAATAATAAATAGTGGTAATTCTCAACCGATAGATTGATTTTGGTTTCTATAAGCAAATTAGGTCAATAGAATAGATGACACCACAAAGCAAAAATTCTAAAAACACGACTCTAGTAAAAAAAAAACTTTATTTTAGCCCTGATAACCAAATTAATTTTGAATTAACCGCTATTTTTTTAGTTGATTTAAAAACAGTAAATATGTACTTGGTCGATTGAATTGGCAAATACTTAAGTGACACGATAATTTAGCTACTGCCATACAAATATACATATCTATAGGAGTCGTGCTGTGAACAGCTCACACGTCAGTTCATTGAATCATTCCTATTGCAATTGGTTGCCATGTTATGCTACCATCCTTAATTAGAGCAGGGTAGAGGAGATAGTTAATTATACCTATTAACTTTTATCCTGACGTTAATAATAAATATACTTACTCTACTTTTGTAGAGATATCTAGAACTATATGTTGCCCGCGAATGAAATATGAATAATCCTGGTATGAAAATTACCCTATCGTCGGGTGAGAATACGTTTGTGCCATATCCATAGGCTAGCCTATTATGCCCTTCCCAGGGTCTCCAACTAAGTATCTCCAAAAGTGGCGTTCAGCGGTTCAACCGTGAAGAGGTAACAGACAGACAGAAATAAAGACTGACACACTTTCGCATTTGTAATATTAGTATGGATTAGACATATTTGCTACTTGATGTAGACCTTGATTAGCTTGAATGAGGTCCCGAAAATTCTTCAGCATACAGAGCTGTGATCATGACGCTGCTGGATGCGACGAAATATCGGAAGCTCATTAAAAGTAATCACGATCCACATCCCGTAGCAAATATTTAATCAATCATTAAAAGGAAAATTTTAATCAGACAAAAATATACCTTTGCTGAGGTACTGAGTCAGTCTGAGTCTGGGTGTAGGTGTACTAATCCTCAGAATTCTATTTTATGCTTTAGCTTAAAATATAGGTAATTTTCTTATACTTTCTTTATTTAAACAAAGGACGTATAATGGTGAAAAAAATGCACGAGTTATATACGCAGGCACGTGAAATCATTGCAGTTGCAATGCTATGCAAATCTTGTCAAAGACCTAATACGCACCTTAAAATAGAATGCGGTGGAGCCCAAATAGTTCGACCACGTTAAATGGTATTCAACCTTACAAACTAAACATGAAACTACTGTACTTACACCACACACACTACACTATAACCTTACAAAGTGACTGACCGGAAACAAGTTTTATAATAATTTTAACTACCTACCAGCTTTAAGGTGTCCCAACTTTTTGAATTCCGCCCACGTCGCTCTCCCTAATTAGAGTACCACGATATTATTTAGATCAATAACCGTAGTTTACTAATAATAAAAACAAAATACTTACGATAATCCACTCAAATCCTCTGCTACTGCACTTTGCAAAACTTGAGAAAACTTATAGTAACTTTTCCTCCCGATTGGCTAGAGTTAATGTAAGGGAAATAGGGAATGATGGCGGGTTGTAGACGCTACACCTTTTATACTGGTGCTGGCTGGTCGCGCATGCGCCGTGGATGGAGGAGGAGCCGGCACCTATGCACTGCTAATTGATAGGCTTTAAGGTCAAAGTGTAACTTTAAACGCAAGGGCACCATACACTTTGCTACCAGCCAGTATACTCGTACAAGTCGGTACTAAGTGTACCGGCAAAATGAAGGGAATCGTACGTATTAGGGACGGATTATTTGCGGTAGTACCTTTGGCTGTTCCTTCGAAGGAACTATTGCGTATTTTTTTCGCGCTAGTTCCGGTACAAAAGATGAAGGAAGAATTGCGCTTATTTTTTCGCCTTTGTTCCTTGTCAACGTAGCATCTTCAGTTCCAGTAAAGGAACAAAGGGCGAAAAAATAAACGCAGTTCTTCCTTCATCTCTTGTTAAGGGAACTAGTGCGAAAAAAACGCAATAGTCCTTCGAAGGAATAGCCAAAGAAACTACCGCGAATAATCCTTAGGGACTCGTCACACTGGATGCGTTCTGTATCCTTGCCACTTGTATTGACAAGTCCATTATGGAGTAAAGTGTGTAAATAATATGTTCACAAAATTGACTAATCAAACGAGAATAGTACATACGTAGGTACCTACAACCTACCAACAAAGGGGGATCGTAGATTAAAAGCTGTTTTATGTAGTAAGTAGTAAGGACTAAGGTATATAGTGTACAAACGTGTTTATACTATCGCCTACAGGCAGTGTAAGTATATAAAAGGTTTACCTACATACGTAATTTTTCTTAAGTTTTCACTTAAGTGCGGCGCAGACCAGATGCGTGTGCGTGTCACGCACCAGTTGTAAATAAAATTGTAAAGCTGCGTACGGACTGCGCGCACATTACGCTTACCCGGGTACGCGTAGTCGTGGTTATGCATGTCCTAGAACGCCATGTCCGTACGCCATGTACGCGTACACTGTACTACGCGTAGCTGCAAGTACGGACATGGCGTTCTAGGACACGCGTAACCGACTACGCGTACCCAGGTACGCGTACAGTGCGCGCAGTCCGTACGCAGCTTAAGAAAGATGGCGCACTAGATGCGTACACATGGTGTGCCATCTTTCTTACAGTTTCATTCATAACAACTGGTGCGTGACACGCACACGCATCTTGTCAGCGCCGGGCTTTAATCTTAGGTACTTGGGGAGGGATTGTCCGAAAAATATATATAAATACCAAGGATGATATAGGTAGACTGGATTGGCAGTCGCCATAGTACGGATCGGCTGCGGTTTTTGTAGTTCGATTATTAAATCTAGATGACGCTGAAATATAGCCAGAGGCTTTGAAGGCAAAACAATAAGACTACAGATGTTTCATATTACTACAAATGTATTATTTTTCAAAAATATTGCATAATAATACATTTTCAGTGATATGAAATATCTGTAGTCTTATTGTTTTGCCTTCAAAGCCTCTGGCTATATTTCAGTGTTATCTAGATTTAATAATCGAACTACAAAAACCGCGGCCGATCCGTACTATGACGACTGCCAATCCAGTCTATATCATCCTTGATAAATACATAATATATAAATACCAGCTGTTGCCCGCGACTCCGTCTGCGAAGAATAGGGGTATAAAAAAATAGCCTACGACCTATTGTCAGACCTACCAAATGTAAAGAAAAAATTTCAAAAAAATCGGTCATGCTGTTTCGGAGGAATTCGATAACAAACACCATGAAACGAGATTTTTATATATTAGATTATTAGTCAGCACCAAAATCAAATTGAAGTCATATTGTATCAGTCTTAAACCAGACATCGATATGATTTTACAGTATGTACTTACTTACCTAGTAACTTCTGCGTAAACCGCTTAGCAAAGCGTTATATAAGCGATTGCTTTCGAATCTCAACGGATATAATAGTTTAAAAAAACTAAAAAACGCGCTTTAAAAAAAAAAGAAAAAAAATAATAAATTTCAATTCACTATTCTTATAGTGCAGTAAAAAATCTTAATAAGCAATTATTATATTGTTATATCCAGATCAAAATTTATAAACAATTCTAAATAGTGATAAAATAAATAATAATAGTTTAAAATATTTTATTGTAAAAAAGCGTAGGGTGCATGGTGTCAATTGTCAAGGATTATCATTTTGATAACATCTTAAAAAGCACCCCACGCTTTTTTTACAATAAAATATTTTAAAGTATTATTATTTATTTTATCAATATTTAGAATTGTTTACAAATTTTGATCTGGATATAACAATATAATAATTGCTTATTAAGATTTTTTACTGCACTATAAGAATAGTGAATTGAAATTTATTAATTTTTTTTTTAATTTTTATTTTTTTTTAAAGCGTGTTTTTTAGTTTTTTTTTAAACTATTACTTATTTTCTATTTTTTAGTTGCATTTTTCACAGTGAGAGTTTCCATGTGCTAAAAAGAGACAAAACGGTTTTTTGCTCGTCTTAAATAGAATCAGTCTATCTTATATTTGATCTTTGGTGCGCGCGCACTGCTCTACACTACTAAACGTAAACCTCTTTCTTTCTAACTTTACCCCCCTCACCTACAACCCCCCAACCCCCTAAACCCAACCCCCCAACATCCCCAACCCATTTCCCCAACCCCCCCCCAAACACCTAACCCCAACCCCCACAACCTTACCCCCAACCCCCTAAACCCCCCTTACCCCTCTCTTCATTTTCCAAACCCCCAACCACCTAAACCCAACCCCCCCTAACCCCGGACCCCAACCCCATTTCCTCAAACTTCCCCCAAATCCCTAACCCCAACCCCCCTTACCCCCCAACCCCAACCCCCTAAAACCCCAACCCCCAACCCCCTTTACCCCCTCCCCATTTCCCACAACCCTCCCAACCTCCCTAACCCCGAACCCCCCCAACACCCCACACCCTTAACCCCAACCCCCTAAACCCCCTTCCCCTCCCATTTCCCCCAACCCCCCTCCCCACCCCTCCACCTACCCCCCCCTTCCAGCTCCATCATCAAACCCTTGTTACCATCTAGGCCTCTTACCCCCTCCCCATTTCCCACAACCCCCAAAATCCCTAACCCCCGAACCCCCCAACACCCCCACCCTATTTCCCCCATACCCCCCCCACCCCCTAACCCCAACCGCCACACCCTTACCCCCAACCCTCTAAACCCCCGACCCCCTTACCCCCACCCCCATTCCCCCCCACACACCAATTCCCCCCACCCCGCCACCTACCCCCCTTCCAGCTCCATCATCAGACCCTTGTTACCATCTAGGACCAAAGTACTCGTCAAAACGAATCAAACGAGCCCAAACTCGATGGGGTTGTTTTGTTTTATTGTGGAGTGCCTTTGGCCATCTTCCAGCTCCATCATCAGACCCTGGTTACCATCTGGGATCAAAGTACTCGACAAGACGAATCAAAAGAGCCCAAACTCGACTGGATTATTACAGAGTTCCTATGGCCACCATCCAGCTCCATCATCAGATCAGCTCCATGTTACCATAATACGTGCGTGCACGTACACACATACGTGTTACACATACGTGCAAAATTTCAGCTCAATCGGAAACCGGGAAGTGGGTCAAAATCGCGCCCTACGGAGTCGGTTACAAACATACATACATACCTACATACATACAAACATACATACAAACAAACAAACAAACATACAGGTGAAGCTAATATAAAGCGTGTAAAAATGCAGAAAGCAGAGCCTGAACTGCACATAAACTATTCAACAAGAGGATATACGAGTATTAAAATAGGCAGGTTACTGTAGGTTATATCAGTTACTTATCATTTAAACTGTCCGGCTCTGATTTGATTTATTTAGATATAGGTATGTTAGAGAGATAGAGCCCTGTGACATACGGACAGACAGACTGCAGAATCTCAGTAATAGGGTCCCGTTACCCCTTTGGGAACGGAAATATTAAAGGCAGTCCAAGATGCCAATTACGTATTTGTAACGTAGTAGGTAGTTAGTTTTTAACTCTCCTTCGGCAGTCGGGTAAAAATATTCATATACCTACCTTTTTTATGACTTTACAATAGTCTTAAAAGTAATTAGTAAATTTAATTCGATATAAAACACTTTACGCGATGGAAATGCACTGGTGGCGGCGGACCTTTTGGTGTGGGCAAGATATATTTTACGAGGCTCTATGATGGCGCACCACACATTAGATGACAGATGTTTAAATGAGTAAAAAAATTTGAAACTTTTAAGACGCGAGGCCCCTCAGACCGCGAGGGTGTGGGCGGACCCACGTCGCCAACGCCTAGCGCTGCCTCTGTCGAATAGAAGTATTATTATTTGCCAAGCTCTAAATACTATGAATACCTACATGGAACAGTAAGTACACATATCAATATACTTTTATGAAATTTGTGACCTCAACCGACATTCGAATCCTTCAAGCCCTTACATGACCTTTACTGAAGTGCGTCTCTTGGCAGGAGAGTCCGCGACGCAAGACGATCAAATCACTTAAATTGGTCGCGGTGGGACCCGTTAGCCGGCCCTCGCCGCTCCCGTTTCTAATCATTTACATATGCGAGATTTATGCGGCACTGATGTATATAAATTTTGCGTAATCCCTTAATAAATGTAAGTAGGCAGCGATCCCTTGGGGGCATCCGTGATTAAGCCACCAATTTTTCATACTTTTCCCTCTCTCCCTAATACCACCTATTACTACGAAAATCACAATTATCGTTTTGTTCGTTTATCACAAATCGCCAATTTATTTAATAAAGAGGTGAGCTTTGTTTTTGAGTCTGTATTGCATTATCTAATACCTGTTCTTGTCTAATAGGCTAGACGACTAAAAAAAACTGTTTAGTCCGTCAGTTAGATTATTAAAAAATATTGTACACGTATTTTTTCTTTTGTTTAACAAACAAAAAATGACGAGGATACAGTGCTTAGAAGTTTCGAGTGACGTCACCATATGGTACAATTTTTACCTAAGGGTGACGTCACAAGCCCCCACTCCGGAAGTTTGATGATCTATCTTTGTAGATTTTTAATAATTTGATAAACCAAAAAATACGTGTCCCATATTTTCCCATAATCTAACTGACGGACTAAATGGAATGACATATTTTTAACCCAGTCGTCATCCCTATTATTTATTTCGGTGATTTCGGAAACAGCTCTCAAATTAGAGGAAATTTTCTTTGTGGGGGCTTTGTTTTACGGGGCGAACAATCGGTCTAGCTTGGTTTTTTCTCTTGGAAAACACTGTTTTTAGAGTTTTAATGCGGATGCCCCGGTATAAATATGAAACGACAAGATGATGTATTAAAAATATAATTACACAAAACTTACATACTAAATACAGGACGGATTTGATTATTTAGTTACTAAACAAACATTATGCACCATTTCAGCTATGTAAGAATGCAATTTGATAAAATGTTGTATGAAACCAACAAGTTATTTCGGTATAAAACTTTACCGCGTTTCATTCTTTATATCCAACAAGACTGCATCCCACGAATACTACGGCAAACGAAAATACATCGCAAGATAGCTCAAAACTATCTTTTAGACTTCCTTTATTTATCCATGACACCGGAACACAGAAGCGATGCAGTCGAGATGGGTTCCACGCGGTTGACCTTTCTTTGTGTTTGTGCGCGATCGTTGTATACTTTGCCAGTTTATAATATGATGCGAAAAGACACTTTATTTCTACTTTGCGGGCTGGAAAATTCAACTGCGAAATTATTAAATTACAAACGAGTCTCCTTGTGTAACAGCTTTAAGTTGGTTAGCTTATTATCTATACGATTAAGATCCCTTAATCTTTCCAATGTGGATACATCTGATGGTGCCCCGTCATCAGTCGCATTGGTTGCCCCGGTCTCGTCCAAACGCATTTCCAAGGTACTGGCGTTAGCGGGAATTTTGCGAATGTATTTCGAAATGGTTGTATTATTTCGACTGCCGTTGACGTTGGAATTCGTTTTCGATAACAGTCTGGAAGTGTTCACACACGAGGACGTTGTGGACAAGATTTTTGTCATGTCGTGCATCTGGTCTAAAATTTCTGTAAATAAAACGTGATAGATTATTATCAAAGGAGGCAACCAAAACAATGACGCATAGAAAATGGATTTCGTTAAGCCCACCTGAAATTTGTAGACCAGTTGTTTCATCCATGAGACTTTCTTTCATGAGCATTTCACTCTTATGTTTGGTTATTTGTTTTTCGGATGTTAAATTATAACGTTTGTTGAGAACCATTTTCCTTAACGACGATCTGTTCTTTCTCGGCGAAAAATTGTATAAGATGGAGTTCTTATGCACTAGAATCGATGCTGTGCTAGCGCTTTTGTTTGGTTTTTCAAATTCAGAGAGGTTGAACAACGCGTCTAACTGCACGGAGAAGTTAAGCTCATTTGATTTTTGAGCTTTTATGTGTTGAGCCAATTTCTTTATAGGAAATCTTTTAGCTGGCGTCCTGATATTCATTGTTTTACCGAATACACTTCGCGTCATGTTGTTCAGCTGCTTCTTCGGAGAAGTAACATAAGTATTGCCATTTATAGGGTTAATTGTGTAAGAGGCATTTTGAACCTGTTCTTCCAAGTCTGAATTAAAAAAATGGTCATTACTGTCCTCAGGGTGCAGTAAGCAGTTAATTCTACTAACCAAGGTATACAGCAGTTTCAAACGTTTTATTAGCTGTTCCATGGAAACTTCTTTGCTGCGTGTTGGTTTTTTTACATCGTAAACGAAATCGTCCTTTGAGCTGAGAAGATTGTTCACCACTTTACACTCCAGTAGCGCTGCGGAAACACCAGCCGATAAATAAAGATATTGTGATCTTTAGATCAGCAATAAGCCAAAGAAAGCCCAATAATAGTCTTGACAGTCTTGGTTAATGAGCGCATTAAATCAGAGCGCCGAACGCATTTTAAGTAAGCTGCGTAATTTAAAGCAGACTTTGTAAAAGACTTGATTCTCGATCAGAGCATAATAAGGCCCTACCTTTTTTCAAATCTGCTAGTAATGGCAGCAACACGTCTTGACACGTCAACGCGTCAAGCTCGTACTTTTTGTAAACATCGAAGAAGTCTTGGACCACACAGCCCATAGCGATCACAGAGCGGACGCCACTGCTGTCATATTCATTTCTACTAATCAACTGCTTCAGGTTTTGCTGCATTAGCTGTTTTGATTTCTAAAAAAAAAAGTAAAACTCATAACTTTTTGTAAAAAAAAAAAACAAAGATAAATTACCTACATAGAAATGAAATGAAATTTATTACGCAGGTATGAAAACTTGTTTAAATAACTGGCTGGGCTGGCTTTGTTACAACTACAAAAATACCATAATTTCAAGAACCGCCATTCGTAAAATGTTTATTAACCCTTTCACCGCCGCGCCTCGACAAAACGTAAACCTGCTTTGAATCTTATGTCCATTGTGTCAAGGTCACTTTGACACTGTACTTTGTGACCTATATAATGTGTCGTTGGCGTTGAAAAGGTTAACAGTTAATGTATATTCAGCTGCAGAGAAAAGGTAAGCTGTAAAGGCGGCAACAATACCAGAGGGGTACTAAAAAAAACACACTCAACCCGATCCGGTTCGAAGGACCATAAATGTACGAGAACTTGTCTGCCCGTACACTGATTGATAGTTGTCTTGATCACAGGAAGGAACACGAAAGACGATTTGTAGATATAAACTTGATTTAATTAACTTGATAGGTGTGCACACTTACAATTAGCGAACGTGAACCGATTTACTTACTAATGGCGGAATGTTATACAAAACAAATGCTGAGTGAGCAAATGATCGATGACGCGTGTGCGAAGAACTCGTACAGGTACCTTTTCTCTGTAGCTGACCGTCGCTTACAATACGTTTACTTTACCACTGACGGATGGCTTGCCTTCATTTCATTTCCAACTTTAACACCATACAAATAAAGTAGCTATTACAAAATCTGCAAACGTGGGTAACAAAAAACGTGGGTTTCTAAAATTGACTTTATTTGTAGGTCGTTCGTATTCAACTGAATATGAAATGAAGGCAAACCATCTGTCAGTGGTAAACTTTATGTAATTTTACTAAACTTACCTATGACATTATTACTATTATTAGTCACGCATGTTATTGTGAAGATAAAAGGCTATTGCGCCCTTGCATTTATCGTGGACATATTTTTTTTTAAAGCACTCATCCCATAAAGCTTGCCTGTACCGCTGACGTAAATATGCGTCAAATTTAATTATTATGCAAATCTAATTTTTAGGGTTCCGTACCCAAAGGGTAAAAACGGGACCCTATTACTGAGGCTCCGCTGTCCGTCCGTCCGTCTGTCTGTCCGTCCGTCCGTCTGTCACCAGGCTGTATCTCATGAACCGTGATAGCTAGACAGTTGAAATTTTCACAGATGATGTATTTTGGTTGCCCCTATAACAGCAAATACTAAAAACCAGAATAAAATAAACATTTAAGGGGGCTCCCATACAACGAACTTGATTTTTTTGCTTATTTTTGCTCAATATTGATAACAACAACAGGTAGACGCTTGAAATATTCACAGAATATTTAGTTATATACACTTTAAAAATAAATAATTAAATTAAAATAAAATAAATAATTAAATTAAAATAAAACACATATTTAAGGGGGGCTCCGATACAAAAAAAAAGTAATTTTTTTTCCTTTTTAAAAATAATGGTACGGAACCCTTTGTACGCGAGTCCGACTCGCACTTGGCCGGTACTTTATTTAAAGGTTAACATGTTAGAAATTGATATAACTAGCTATGATCTATTTATAGTCCCCGGACTATAAATTATAGAAAAGGATGCTAACTTGTTTTTGACTAAGTATTTTGACGGGGTGCCCCAGGCAAACCCCCCCACATGAAGTGCTCATATTCAATGGGGGTACTCTAGTGGGTATAAGGTATCCCCCGTATATTAATCTGCCGCGCTCGAGTGACTCCCCAAAGCCCCTCTTGGGCTCCCCTACTATTACCTCTGCAAAAGCAGCTGGATCCACAATCAGAAACACACTGTCCCTTATGTCCTGGACTTCCTTGCGCCAGGAGTCTGTGAGCAGCGCGGCATGCGCACTTCCTGGAGACAGCATCAAGGCTGGGACCAGGTGGGGATCCAGGGCTTCCAGGCTTGCCAGCCCACTTCTCAGGGATACTATTCCTAATTAATAAATCAATTATTTTGCATAAACCACATAATTATAAAGTGTGGACCAGAGGAGAAACAGTCTTTTTTTGCTTTTTGGTTGATTAAAAAAGTATAGCCATTGCAGATACTTCAATAAAAAAAACATGGTTTCAAAGAAACTGTTATCAAAATATGTCATTGCTTTTGTAACTAATTATTTATGGTGGCAGAAGGACATTGGCTATATCAGTTTTGTGAGGCCTTTGTCACTCCCCAGTTAAAAGAAAAAAGTAAATAATATGTACAAGGTGTGACGTCAGAAGAAGCCTACGCCTAACGCCTCCACATATAATTCCAAACCTTACACAGTAACTAAATAAAAAAAGCAAATTGAACACTTACTTTCCTGGTCAGAAGAACATGACACAGCAAAAGAGCCTATCTGTAGTAGTCTCTCGCCATAAAGATCAAAATCTCTAACATGATCACAATCTTCCCCAACATTATCATCACCGCAATGTTGGTGAGGGCACCCTTCTGTTTTGTTAAAATGTTCTCTTAGCACATCTACGGGAGACACTGTATTACTAAAGCAATGCACTACTAATGCCAGTAAAGCAGTGTTAGTGTTGGTCTCCAAAACATAAAGGACGTCTTTCAGGACATCAATTGAAACATTAACATTGGTTGGCATAATCGGTAGCTTCAATGAATTTATTGTGGCAGAAAATTTGCCATCAGTATCTCCTTCTATCACTTCACTTAAAAGAACTTTAGCTTCTCTTAATACCTGAAAAGATTTTTTAACTTTACTATATTACTAATAAAATAACAATGATATAATTAAGTAAATAATTCAATAGACAACTTTAGTTGCAAATTGTTGGTGTAGTTTTTTTCTAAGGCATTATGTTCACATTCAATAGGCAAGAGTAGAACAAAACAGGAGAGGGAAAAATTAGGCAAATAAAAAAATATATAATATGTAATTTATGAAGTTTTTCCTTTTCCTAAACAATTTGCAAATAGTTGAGATTTCTAGCATAACAATACTTACAACTTGGCAGCGTGTTTTGACTATGATCTGGTCAGAGGGCAGGCAGTACTTGCAGAGTGTCATGGCCGAAAGCAGCAACCCATCCAGGGATGTGTGCAACTCGCGAACACATTCTAATAACTATAAAAATATAGAAATAATGCATTCTTAATATGTACCAAACTGATTAAAAAACTTTTACAAACTTTCATCTAATTTAATTAACCTCTTTTTTCCATTTGCTGTAAAGTTCATCATTATCTTTGTAGTCAGTTCTGTAAATGACCACTGCCAATTTAGAAAGAACCTCAAATGTGTGGTCCATCCAATTGACAAAATACAGGGGGGTGGTGAACAAGGAGTCATCATAACTATCATGTATGTGCTGGTTTTGTTGCATATTTTCCAGTTTTTCTTCTACCAAAACTAGTCTGTTAACGCACCAGGATAGTCTCTCTAACGTACATTGCCTGCTGTCCTGCAAATAAATAAGTAGGAGCTGCATAATTTGTTTTAAACTGAGACTATTGGATTTTAAAACGAATTTACATAGAAATATTAAACTCTGAATTTTAACCGACCTGCATTAATATGCCTTGCTCATTTTCTAATCTAAATATATCAAATAAGTTCAGGAGACATTTTTTAATTTGGCTGCAACATAAGGTAAACACATTTTGAACATTTGTCTTATCATCTTTTCGTTCTTCATCAGCTTGGAAATGATTACGGATCCTTAGTATTAAAGGATATATCTTGCCGAACAAAACCTCCTGAAAATAAGAGAAAACTTATTTTAGCACAGACGGGTCCGTAACTTTATTATGATTTTTAATTGTAGCTTACCACTATATACTTAGAGGCTCTTGGAGGCTCTCGTGGAATATCCAAAAAGCCTGAATTTATTTCCATGATCTCAAACACGTAAGACAAATTATTAAATATTTTAAGTCAGAACTTAAAACAGAAATATCTATTTTCAAATTGACTTATACAGTTACATTGCCTTGTCTCTGGTCTGGCCCACAGATTACAAGATAGTAGCAAGCTGTCTGGCCTTTTTTAAGCGTGTCACACACAGCGCAGATGCGCTAAGATTTTATCTGCGTATAAAAACTTATCCGTCTGCAGGTATCACACACAGCGCAGATGCGAGGTTATACATTCACTCTAAAATTTTGGAGCTGAGTAGACGTGTTTTGTGGTGCGGATTGCTTATATATATATATTTTTTATATAAAAGGGGGCAAACGAGCATGCGGGTCACCTGATGGGGAGCAATCACCGCCGCCCATGGACACCCGCAACTTTAAGGGTGTCACAGGTGCGTTGCCGGCCCTTTGAGAGATAGATAGGCTACAATGAATTTTCAATGAAAGCACGTTACAATTACTTTATTTCTCTTCACGTCAAAATGTATAAAAATGCGAAAATGCATTTCTACGCAAGAATGACTTGTTGTTTGCTTAAGTAGCACGTAATTTTTATATTTATTTTATTATACACTGAAGTTCCCAAGCCACACTGGGCCCGCATGGGAACTACGACCCAAACCCTCTTATTCTGAGAGGAAGCCTGTGCCCTGCAGTGGGACGTAATATAGACTGGAATGATGATGATGAAAGTGTGCTTCTGCGCATCCACCTGTATTTATCTGTAGATATAATCTTCACATCTGTCGGATTCTGTCGATATGTGTCGGTGCTCACAGATACGCAGATAAAAATCTTACCGCATCTGCGCTGTGTGTGGTCCTCCATTGAATTGTATAGGGAGCGATATTGGCAGATATCCGTTCAAATACAGATATCTTACCGCATCTGCGCTGTGTGTGATGCGCTTTATATCCACAAGGAAGTAGACAGACAAATGACTAGAACTGACGATTCGTCTGCCCTAATTTATTCTAACTTAGGAATAATAAGATGTATACTAATTATTTTAAATTTCGTCGCCATTTGATGCGAGTTGTCATTCTGTCTGTTTAAGTTCCATAAAGAATTGAATTTAAACCATTTCAGCTTTCTAATCCCCAGCCCTTAAGCCTTCCACACACCGAAAGGGCGTACGCGCGACGCCGGAGTGTACGCAGCGCGTTGTACAACACTGAATATTATACTGCCAGTGTGCGTTACTGTATATTATGATTCAGTTTATACAACGCGCTGCGCATGCTCCGCGTCGGGCGCACGCACCGCGCTGTGGTCTGTAGAAGGCTTTACAAAATTCGATTTCGTATCGTGCCGTTCCGTTCACGCTACCAATAATAAACAAAAGAGTGAAAGAAACAGCGATACGAAGTTCAAAAATGGAAATTCATAATAGATCCCCAGGCCCCCAGCCAGGGAGGGCACACTTACATATATCATCACTTTTCATGCGACTACAGTGATCTCTGGTGTTTGCCGAAGAACTAAATTAGCGGCCATCTTGGTTGACTTGTCAAACTTGTCAGTTGTCATTCATCGGCCATGGCCATGGCGTACCAAATTGTACGGTCAAGGACTTTAATTGATAGACCACTTGCCAATGTTCGTATTTTAGCCGTATAATACAAATCGGGTTTAGCCGCTTATACTTCGTATATGCTGATTTGAATTAGACGGCTAAAATACGAATAGTGGCAATTAGTCTATCAATTAAAATCCTGGACTATACATTGCTATAGGTACGCGTATCTATGTATAGCTGTAAATCAGAGCTAGTCAGAGCTAGTCACACACTGTAACTGCACACCTTTGGAAAAAGTCACTCTAATTAAATATTTAGGTGTTATTATTGATCAAAGATTGTCTTGGCACCAGCACTTAGAGTACATTACAAATAGGATACGTAAACTCATATGGATTTTTAAACAACTTAGGCACATTACTAGCACTATCCTAATAAAACAAATCTACAAAGCTCTGGCACAATCCATCATGTCTTACTGCATTGCTGTTTGGGGGGGTGCTACAAAAACTAAATTCTTAGAAGTTGAGAGAGGGCAGAGGTGTTTACTGAAAACCATGTTTTTCAAGCCATATAGATATCCCACAGTGGAATTATATAAAGACTGTAATCTTCTTACCATACGTAAATTATACATAACAACTGTAATTCTAAAAGTACACAAAAAACTAACTTATAAAGCACCCGATAGGAGTCGTGTTACGATTGTAAAGAAGTTGTGGTTAATTGGTTAACTGAACTTAATTACGAAGAAACGGAAGCATTTCTGTTCTCTCGGCATAATTAGTTGAACATTGTAATGTAAATGCATGTTTGTATAATGATGTGTAATTATTTTAATCTGAATTTACGAAACACACACAAACCCATAAATTATTAACGCACGTACATACACACACACATACACACGCACACACACATACATGTACACACACACACACACACACACACACACACACACACACACACACACACACACACACACACACACACACACACACACACACATGCACGCACTCACACACTTTAAATACAACTTACAATTTAAGATAATTAATATAGCTTAAGTTATTATTACTTAATTTTTAAGAATTAACATTAGTGGGTAAACTAGTTTATTTCTTTTTAGTCTGCGCAATTTAGTAATTTAAAGGAAGAGCGAGTCCTCCTAACACAGGCGTAATACGCCTACTGGGAGGCCTCTCCATTTGTCACCCTACCCATTGTTTGTGTGGAATGAAATAAAGCATTACTGATATTTTTTTTTTGATTTTTTGACATCACTACAGCTCGCGCGATAAGAGTTTGGCTTTGACCGTTATTGCGCATTGGGTATCAACGGGGGTGCGGGGTATGCGCAGTAATCCCATCCACCCGAAGGTCAAAGCCAAACTCTTATCGCGCGAGCTGTACCAACATATACATATAGATAGGTATACATCTATAGAAACGTCACATTAGTTCTTGAGCAGCCGTAGGGCGGCAGCACCTTCCATACATGTAAATTTGACCATAGAGTTGCCACTCTTGTTCATATAATATTACAATACTCTTTGCCCCCAGCCCAATCGCACCACATACTACACGATTTCCGTCATTAATTCTGATATTGTGTGCTATTGTTTTTGTCTTGTCATTCAAAGATTAAATTAAGCGACGTTCAAAACAATTGCTCAATCAGTGCGATGATCGCTGCTGCTGCTGCTGCACTGACAGATGTCATTTCGTGACGTAAACCATCGCCATTGCATTCCGGATATTTGAAACTAATTTATTAGGACTTATTTACTAAAATATTGTTACGAAAGTACGCAAACATGAGCGAATTAGTTTGGGGCATCAAAAACGGCGACATAGATCAAGTTAAAGACATCATAGAAAACAAGGTTGGTAGTGTTTCTTAATAAGAATGCAATCTTTGTTTTTGCTTGTGATTATTGGAATCTGCACAGTCAGACTTGATGGCAAGAGAAAGCATTTAATTGCATATATTAATTAATCTATTCTAAAATCTTGCTGTGAAACTTGATCTGTCTGCGGTCATCTTAATAGTACGCATGCTGACGAGGAATCGTTCCTAATGTTATTATTTAAATTGACCGATTTACATTATCTTCTAAGACAAAATATATAATTGTAATTTAGTGTTTTTCAACCTATTTAATGGCATGATCCCGCTTTGGTCTAAAACAAGTTTTAATAACTTGTATTCATATAAATGGTAATATAAATATTCATTACAAGCAATACTCTGTCCTAATGAACATATTATTTTCAATTTACTGCTAATTCCCCCTATAAATGTTCTACGATCTACAAATTCAAAAATACTGTTTTAGTATATTGTATATATCTATCTGCAAAATGATCATCTTTTGTATAAGGACCCATACAAGCAAATCTACCGCTTTAGCCTAGTTGGTAGTGACCCTGCCTACGAAGCAAGAGGTCCTGGGTTCAAATCCCGGTAAGGGTATTTATTTGTGTGATGAGCACAAATATTTGTTCCTGAGTTATGGATGTTTTCTATGTATTTAAGTATTTATTTATCTATATAAGTATGTTTATCATCATCTAGTACCCATAGTACAAGCTTTGCTTAGTTTGGGACTAGGTTGATTTGTGTAAGATTGTCTCCTAATATTTATTTATTTATTTTATTAAATATAATAATAGAAATATTGCATGAATTAGTAAGGCACCCAAGCACCCATACTAGTAACTAGGAAAAAAAGAATGGAAGAAAGCAAGAAAAGTTTAAATTATTATCTTTTTATATTATACATAATTTCAGAAAATAGATGTGAATGCATTGCTTGATGGGCGGGTGCCGCTGCACTATGCTGCTGATTATGGCCAGACTGCTGTATTGAACTATCTGCTGGATAAAGGAGCAGATCCCAATGTAAGTCACTAACTACCTTCCTTGTAAATTTAGCATCCGCTCTAAACAACCACGCCTTTCACACACATTCTTAATAGTGATTTCATGTAGGCAAGTGTATCGTACCAATGACCAACGTAATGGTAGAAAGGAAAAAAGTTCATTGTGTAATGAAAGTTAGTCATATAAACTATATGGGTAACTTTCCTTAGACAAAGGAATAAATTAAGTTTTTTAATATGACTCATGAAAGAAAATGTTTCAGAAATTCTGGAAAAAAGTAAAAACTTTCAGCTAAAAAACCTCCATTTAAAATAGTCAGTGAGTGAAATAAAAAATGGTTGCAGGGAAGATTTGGTCTCATTTTCTCCATTAGTACCATCGCCCCAGACGTCAGATACCCATTTTCAAAACAAATTTGCTTGCAGCCGTTGATGTTTATTGCTATGGTTTGTTATGGACAGATGTCTAGCCACTGCACGCAAACTGGGCCTTTAAGGTGGTTATCTGGCGCTTGGGGCGATAGTACATCTGTCCAGGGCCGGATTTAGGGGAGGGCAACCACCCGTACCCACGCCTCATGGTTAATTACAAATGTAATTTCGCACATAAATTCCGAAAAACTCCTGGCTCAGGATTTGAACCCACAATCCTCTGCTTGAGAGACCATAGGTCAAACCACTAGGCCGCCACGGCTTTTTTATTATTTGGATATTGTGTATGAGGAAAATAATTTGTGGACAGGGGCCTCACTCCTTTTATGCCCCGAGGCCACCAGACCTCTAAATCCGGCTCTGCACCTTTCCAAAGTCAAGACAGGCAGATATTATCTATCTAATACCTTTAAACAAGCAATTCTTGTATATATATAATCAGAATTTCAGAAACGGCTCCAACAATTTCGATGCAATTTGGTATGTGGGGGCTTTCGGGGATGAAAAATTGATCTACCTTGGTCTTATCTCTGGGAAAACGCTTGGTACCGAGTTTCAGCCCGAAGCTCGGTCGCCCAGGTACTTTATAATAATTGACAAAGGCTATGGTACATTAGGGCAGACTTTTCATACAGATAATTTGGCACCTAAAAAGATGCGCAGAATCTAAATTGAGGTAATCATAAGATAAAATTGAATCAAGGCTGACTCATCCATCACATTCTTTGCAACATATGATGTAACAATAGCAATTGTGCAGACTAAGACAATTGTCTATACTAATAAATAATAATATTATAAAGAGGAAAGATTTGATTATTTGTATGTTTGTTTGCATTGAATAGGCTCCAAAACTACTGGACCAATTTCAAAAATTCTTTTGCCGTTAGAAGGCTACATTATCACTGAGTGACATAGGCTACTTTTTACCGCGGGAAAATTAATTTATCGCGGGCGAAGCTGCGGACGGAAGGCTAGTCTATTATAAATTAGAACTCCCACCATATCATTTTAGTCATTAAGATTCCTTTCAAGGGTATTTCTATTTTCATGTGATATTTTTTAACACAATTCAATGAATTTACTGAACATCACATAGAAGCTATACATGCCCACAACTTCAGGGTGGGGTGCAGGAACTTGACAGTTTCCAGTGGTAAAAATTTCCATCAGTGATAGATTTTTTTATTGCTTATGTAGTCCCACAGAAATTACAAACAAACAAAGCACACAAAGTTTAGCAATTCCTCAGTAATGAAACTTTTTTTATGATTGCAGATGGTTGACAAACATGGAATTTCTGTAATACTGGCAGCTATTTGGGAGGGGCACACTGACTGTGTGAAGACATTACTTAAACATGTAAGTATTTTAAACAGACTTAATTCAACAACTTATAGTCCGACAAGCTCTTGCGCGGCTCTCCGCGGAACCCTGTCGCAGTCAGCATTTGCCGCACTTATTCAAAACAATCTCGTTAAGGACAGCAGAGGCTCCCTGCGACAAGGTTCCGCCGAGCGCCGCGCACGAGCTTGTCAAGGTATAGTCACTTGATTGCTCATAGAGAGATGCAATATCCATCCATTATTATAAACTATCCATTACTTTGGGAAATGAAAAGAGAGAGTCATTGGAAAGCAATCAAAATGTGATGAAGTCGAGTCAGCATTGAGGTTAGTTAGTTGGAGGGTGTTATAGGGGAAAAGCTTAAGTAAGGGTCTCCCCATACCTATCGACGCGGAATCAGTTTCAGCCGATCAGAAAAACCTTTATGTCAACGCAATAAGAGCGAAAAAGTCGTTAATCGCCGAACGACGTCTTTTTCGCTCTTATTGCGTTGACATAAAGGTTTTTCCGATCGCCTGAAGCCGATTCCGCGTCCATAGATGTGGGGAGACCCTTAATGACATACACGTTATGTACTATGTGTCCATTGGGCTTCAACTCAGCCAGATATTAAAAGGAACAAGTCTTATTTGTCTCCTATATTTTTTGAAAGTGTAACTCTAAAGTTAGAGGAGGGGAGGGGTGTAATTTTTTTGACTCTTTGAACTGGATGAATATTTGCTTTATCCAAAAAATCCAAAACCACTTAGATAATTTTTTATAAATGAACTGTTCAGTTGTGACTTTCAAGTTCATTAAATTGTATTTGAAAGCTCAAAATTATTGCTTTTTCCTTCGTTTACTTTTTTTTTAAATGATCATATTATCATATTAAAGAATTTGTAACTATTTTATTAACAGGGTGCTTCTAAGAATGGCAAAACCCCAGATGGAACTCCATATGTTGAAGCCGCTGAGAAAGAGGAGATCAAGGAACTGCTAACATAGGACTTTATGACACAACTTTCATGCGTGTAGCTCACACAAATATATAAAACTAAGGGGTATCACTAGTTCCAAATAAACAATGAAGTAATTCCGTAACATATTTTTAAATGCATTTATTTAGATTGCGATGAATTATTTTTATAAGCTCAGCATATGTTAATATAAACATATGTTTTAATTATGCGTCCAGTTAGTACGGTTTAGAATACAGTAGGAAAGGCCTGTTCTCTAAATTAAAAAAAAATAAATTATTTAATGTTAAGGTTAAAAACATATTCCATGAGAATAAGTAAGATGTAATTTTTTAATGCTATATCAATAAAACTACAAAATCTACATTTGTTTTTTATTCAATGTATCAAAATCACTCGATAACAAACACACTAAAGACATTTACCTTATAGCCGCTAAAATAAAATAGACTTTTTATACAATGTATAAAATATGTTACTTATTTATTTAGCCACGAACGTAAGTGTCGCCAGGGTGCTACTTAAATCATCTGTCACAGATGTAAAGGCCTATTATTATTATTATTTATTTATCACATCAATATGTCTAACATTCAGTGAATTGTAATATCAATAATACTCAACATTTCATAAGGTTATATTATTATTGTACTTAATGTATTGACCAGAATTAACAATATTATTACCTGACTATTATCAATACACATAATTAATAATTATCACACAAAATTAGACTACTTATTATTACACAATAAATAAAGTTTGCAAGAATAAATTAGAACAATATTGGCAAGTAACATTTAGCAAAATCAAATTTTGTTGCATTTGGTCTTATTATTTTACAAGCATTACTATCGTCTTTGCATCTACATTTATTGACCAAATAAAAACTCATAATATGTTCAAAAAAAACTTGCACATATTTCTTCAGCCTCAGAAAAAACTAATAGTACAAGTTCCAACTGGTCATTCCTTGAACAGGTACTCCTGTTATCCTCAGTAAGGATGTAGAAAGAAAAGTAAAATTAATCTGTTGAAACTTTTTCTACACAAATTATCCCAACCATAATACTGCAATCCAACAATTTTTCTCACTTATTGGGAAATATCCCTTCTAACTTGGCAGCACACAATTATAAGAAGATAATAATTATAAGAATAAAGCTTGCAAATAAGAAGAAAAAAAAAGAATGGATGGATTGATTGGGCTTGTGCTACAAAACACAATATTCTTGGAGACTCGCAAATGTATACCATATATTACATAAGGCCTTTTATTTATTATAAATTATAAGGCTTAACCTTTCGTATGCCAGAAGTAAAAAAAAAAAAGTCGTGCATTCTAGCCTCAACAGTTTCATAAAAATCCAATGATACAGATTTAAAAAAAAATACAAAAAGAAAGCCTTAAATTGGGTACGGATCCGGTACAAGGCATACAAAGGGTTAAGCAGTAATTTTTTTTTAAACATACTCAAACAGAAACAGGATATTTTATGACATATTGCCATCTGCTGTCAATACAAATGTGAATGATCCTTGTGAGTATCTCCCATATGAAAGCGAGTCACTGATGAGACAGAAATAGCTTTTTACATACTGGCAACCCAAGTTGCTGGCTCACTGGTACTTATGTAACAATTAACTATAGAAGAATTTTTGAAATTGAATTTTACATCATTTCAGTACTTTTTTTCTTTGAGGATGTGATCACTTGTAGATTTTAAATTATTTACAAGGCATCAATTATAACCTGATCCTTTAATAGCAAAGCGACTTTTTTTAATATGTAATGATAATGATGTATGTAAAAAATTAAGTTCCAAAAATTTTTCCTACACACTAATGGACCCCATAAACTCATAAGTTGGTGAAGCCAGCAGATCACCTCCTAAAGGGAGCGTATCCAATCCCACCCAGACCCATCCCAAAAGGATTATTCCCTTTAAATAAATATATTAGAGATCGCCATCTCCTGTTGTGTACTTTCTGTACTTATTTTTTGCTGGTGGACAGTAACAAGCATTCTTCTGGGCATCCAAATATGACTTGCAACCAAGAGTTAGTGTGCCCGTGAAGAGCAACTTTGCTGCAGCCTTGCAACCTGTAATGCACACACACGTATATTATGAAATTCTTAAATTATAAAAAATCCTACTAATATTGTAAATGCAAAAGTAAGTATCTGTTACTTCTTCAAGCTTTAACCACAGAACCAATTTAGATGACAATTGGTATGGAGATAATTTGAGACCCTGGGAAGGACATACTTATTTTTACCCCAGAAAATAGTGTTGTACCCACTGGATAGCTTTAAACTAATTCTTTGCAGACAAGTTGTGGCCAACAACTAGTTTAACTATAATTCTTGATTAACTTCTCATATGCAGAAAAGAAAAAAAACCTTGCAGTCATTCCAGTCTTGTTTCTATCAAATAGTATCAATTTCCCAGATTAAAATAAAAATGGAAAAAGAAAGTTTTAAATTTAATGCAGATCCACATCAAGGCATATGAGAGGTTAATCAATTAATGTTAATATGAACTTCTGGCTGTAAGCCAGCTAGCTAATGCATGAGCAATTGGTCTGAAATTGTCTTGCTCTGTCACATTTTATATTTACTATACAAACAAACACAATATGTTAATACTTACCTTTGGTAATTGTTTCCCCAGCAACATTAACTGATTTATAGGAGTCACAATAGTTGTATAGGCATTTCTTGAACTCTAAGTCGCACGCTTCTTTTCCGCTATTGCATGTGTCATAACATATGTCGTGTGTATTACAACAGTTCGTCATTTGCTCAAGCGGCAAATATTCTGACGAAATTTGAAATCCTAGTGAACCACAACCATCTGCTTTTGGAATATGATTTCTGTTACGTACTGGTTTTTGCCCTGAAATTATAAATTATCATCAATTAATAACATGGCACGTAACGTTTTAAGTTGTTAATGTACTTGTGATTTACCTTCAGGACAAGCAAAAATGCATTCCTCTTCAACTGCTGCATCAAAGACCTCGTGTAGTGATCGGAACTTTTCGGCAACTGTGATAGCATTACGAAACAAGTCTCCAAACACTGACTCCGCGGATAACACAGCATCTTTTAAATTTCGTAACATGCTAGAGCCTACACCAGTGTAAGCATAAGCAACGAATGTTAAGATGTATATAAATATTTTTCTATAAGGGATCTCCATTTCCACAGTTCAATGGAGTTCCAATTCAAATCATAATCACATCACAGAACTTTATATAAACAGCCCCACCAGTACTGGGAATACACGTAATTTTCAGGTAGATGGCTTATTTATATAAATCCCGGCTGAATCTTGACATTTTACGCCAAAACTGTCAAAAGTAATGTTTGGCCTACTGACAAAACCGCGCCTACACAGATACTTTTCCTTTCACTGACAGCTTACTCTTGCGCTTATCAGAATTGTCTATGAATTGAAACGTCCGGTAGCCATATTGTTTTAAAAAATTATTCTTTTCCGTTGTGTTCGTGAAAATGACGGGCTTTAGCAATAAGGTGAGGAGTCGAAAAAATTAGAAATTACCGGCGTTTTCTCTAGAAAACTGCAAAATAATTAGTGGTTTCATCGCGTAATTCTACTAACATTATCATAACTGTGATTTTGAGTGCTAAAACGTGGAAACAGCGATCTACTCTTTACACTTGGGTACACGTGCGAGCTCTCTGCTTTTTAGCAGCTATGTGTTCAATAATGTAATTCTAAGTCTTAGTAATCGTAAATTCATATATTTTACTACAAACCTAATTGATTAAGTGTTCTTTGTACTTGAGTAAATGTTTTAATATTTGGTTAGGTAAATTTTGAGGTTATTAGGGTCGGTACGTCAGCGCTATGACTGATGCCTAACCTAAGTATTGATATTCCAGGCCATAGTAATCGATGGCCGCGGCCACCTGCTCGGCCGGCTGGCCGCAGTCATCTCAAAGGTCCTGTTGGAGGGAAACAAAGTTGTCGTTGTTCGTTGCGAGCAACTTAACATCTCTGGCAACTTCTTCAGGTAAGCTGATCTTGTTTGCTTTTATAATTTTTAACTGCTATATTACTTTACGTAAATTGATTATTTTAAAAAGCTCATTTAGATGTCCCATGTGATTTAACATGCTGTAACTCGATATGATGATATTTTTTGGGTAATTTGCGACTGAATGTTTACCTAAGCATATGTTGTTAACTATTATTGTCTGATTTTTCAGTACTACTTCTTTATTTCAGTCAAATTATTCTATTATTGATCTAGTTTTATTATTACAGGAACAAGTTGAAGTTCATGTCATTCCTGCGCAAGCGATGCAACGTGAACCCTGCTCGTGGACCATTCCACTTCAGAGCTCCATCTAAAATCTTATGGAAAACCGTCAGAGGTAAGCAATAATCACATGTCCAACTTGAAGTCTATCCCTTTTAGCTTGGTAGTTAACCCCTTGTATGCGGGAAGTGAAAATATTGTGCATTCTAGTCTCAACTGTTTCATATAAATCCAATGATACAGATTTAAAAAAAATACGAAAAGAATGGCTTAAATTGGGCACAGATCCGTGTCTTAAGCATACAAGGGGTTGGTTTTATTTTATTATTGGGTGTTGATAAAGTACAACCTCATGTTTGTCAACCCTGAACGGACTACAATAATGCACAACCCAATAATTCAACCCCTTTGGCAATAAAATATAGGATTGAATTATCAGGTACTTTTGCAAAAATCATACATCAACAGGGAATGACTATGGTGTTTTATCGATTATCAATGATTAAATGTCACTTAGCACAACATGTTTTAGGTAATTAAATTAGACCTGGGAATTGTCATAGCAGAAATTAATTAATTTAATTAATTAGGCACATAGAGACGTTGAGTTGCGGAAAATAGCCCGTTAATACCAATACCAATAGTCAACAAAACAACCCTCTAGAGCAGACCCCTAAAAATATTTAACTTCTAATACTTGTACAATCTATTTTGGTTTTGTCTGCAGACCCCCTGAGACAGTTTAACATATCTGTTATTATAAACCATTGTCAATTTTTTTGTCTTTATATTTTTACCTGTTGCTCTTTGCAATTAATGCTAACCTGACTATCAATGTGAAAAAAGTTACTTTTCCTTTATTTGGGATAGAGCAAAAGCAATTATTAAAATGTGTGCTTGAGAAGTTTTATTGTAAACTCGTAATTACCTAAAAAGCACAGCATAACCAACATTTGTGTTTCTGGCAATTAGGTATATTTGGAGTTAGGCACCTCGCGCACTAGACAGACGGCCACAACCAGATTAACTAATGAAACCATATGAACGTCGCGCATATCTTTAGTTATCTAGTTTTGCGGCCACTGGTCTTGGTTGTGGCCGTCTAATACGCGAGGTGCCTTAAGATAACATACGCACTTGGGGGCCATCCATAAATTACGTCACACCAATTTCGATCAATTTGGACCCCTCCCCCCCTTTGTCACACTTATTACTATTATTTTTATTTTGTTCTAGTGTCACAGACTGCTTGACCCCCCCCCCCCTCCTCAAATGTGTGACGTACTTTATGATATTTTTGTGTTGTTACAACTAAATGATTATTCTATTTCATACCTACATTATTTGACCAAGTCGATGATAATACATAACCTATGAGTCTCCCACTCCAGCACAAAATGAAACTTGTTCTATCTAAGACTAATCTAGTGCGATGGTTCCAGGCATGATCCCGCACAAGACTGAGCGCGGGAAGGACGCCCTCAGCCGGCTGCGCTCGTACGACGGCTGCCCGCCGCCCTACGACAACCGCCGCCGCGTGGTCGTGCCCGCCGCCCTTCGCGTCTTCTGCCTGAAGCCCGGCCGCAAGGTAAATTGAAAGAAATTAACCTTTGGGAAAGAGAATGAAATAGAAATATATTTTATTTGTATTAAATGTACACGTATGTTTGTATGTCTTATGGCACTGAGACGTGGCCGCTAACAATGGGTCTTATAAGGAAGCTCAAGGTCACTCGGAGAGCGATGGAGAGGGCTATGCTTGGAGTTTCTCTGCAGGATCGCATTAGAAATGATGAAATCCGCGCAAGAACTAAAGTCACGGACATAGCTCGAAGAATCGCTAGACTTAAGTGGCAGTGGGCAGGGCACATCGCCCGTAGAACTGATGGTCGATGGGGCCGAAAGGTTCTCGAGTTGTGTCCGCGGACCGGAAAACGCAGTGTAGGTAGGCCTCCAACAAGATGGAGCGACAACCTGGTTAAGGTAGTGGGAACGCATTGGATTCGGATGGCGCAGGGCCGATCTGTTTGGCGAGCCTTGGGGGAGGCCTATGTTCAGCAGTGGACGTCTTTCGGCTGAAATGATGATGATGTATTAAATGTTGTAAGTAGTCTATGTAAAAAGAATATTCAGAGTTTCAGCTGGTCAAAAATTTATGAAAAAATAACACAACATAAAGGGTAATCCAAAATAACTAGTTGTGGAATGCTCAAACCAATATTTGTTCATTCCAAAATTTTTTTTGTGGTTTCATATACCTGCGCAATATCATATTAATGGAACAAGTCACAAACATATCCTTTGTTCTGTCATTTGAGCTCATAATCTAGTTCCATTAATTTACATGGTAGTTAAGTTTGATTCTAAACTTTGGCAAGCAGACTTTGAAATGCCAGCCACTTTGATTAATAATAGCAATTCTACCATCATTCTACAATTTGTACATGGTCCTGATAACTACATTTTTGTTGTTTTTTTTTTATGTATGTACTTTTAATAACTATAGGAATATGCTTAGAACTTGCAGGAGATTTCTGTTCAATTATATTCAATGATGTTCATACTTGGGTAATTTGCGACTGAAAGCGAAGCTAATGTTGTTATCAAACAGTATACTGAGAATACTAGGACCCAGCCAGACTAACCCTGCAGCCCTCTTTATATTATTCTTGAATGTTTATTTTTATTATTCCAGTACTGCCATGTTGGCCGTCTCTCACACGAGGTTGGCTGGAAGTACCGTGAGGTTGTCCGCAAGCTGGAGGACAAGAGAAAGTTCAAGGCTGTCCACAAAGTCGCCTACGAAAGGAAGCTGAAGGTAAGAAAAGCCCTTCATCTTTACACATTTGCAGCAGGTGCAGTCTGTACTAACTATTTCACTTACTCCATAAAAGAATTGCTTACAAGTAGTTTATGTTTTAAATAGTAAAAATACTCTTAATTTAGGCACTGCTGTTTTACCTAAGCTATAAAAATATTAACCATTAATTTGAGAATCAAAATTAAAACATTTATAAATTACTTTCTGGGAACTTTTGTTCTATTTACATTACCACACAAAAAGCGTATGCGTTAATGATGATTATTTTACTTACCTACATTATTTGATGTGTTATGAAAATGCAATTATTCTGATATAAAAACGATAGGTACCGCAAGTTTTAGCGCAAATAATTAGCTGACGTTAATATTGATAATTTATTTCCAGAAAATCACCAAGGACGCCGGAACGAAGGTGACGAAGGCGACGGCGCCGTTCACGGCAGTCATCCAATCCTATGGATACAATTAGGATTAAGAGAATTTTACAAAAATAAACCTTTGGTTGCCCAATTTGTGATTTCATTTGCGAAAGTCCTTCCTTTCTGCTGCACTATAACCAAGACTTAAGGTTAGAGCTCGTTCCTACTATGTTGTTGTCGGATTCCGATTTTAATCGGGCGTTCGGGGGGACGATTTACGATAAAATCGTGTCCGACAAGTGTGAACAGCTTCATATAAAATGTTCTGCCACTGGAATGCCCAATTAAAATTGGAATCTGACAACGACATAGTGGGAACGGGCTCTAAGGGTCATTCAATGTCAATTAACCTTTTCGACGCCAACGACGCATACATCCGCACCGCAGGTTCTACGCTAACGACGTACATATCAGTCGCGGCGTGCAGAGCGATATCTATCTACGTCCATATCTGTAGGGTTCAACTTCGCGTTAGACACCCCTATGTCATTGGGTATGAGTGAGAGCTGTTGTATTTGACAGAGCGTTGAAAAGGTTAACCTTGTATGCGGAAAGTTAAAAAAAAAACATTCTAGTAGCAAAATGTACACAATGCATTTTATGAAGAACGCGGAACTTGCGTATTGCACATTTTGCTCCGAAGCGGTCTTGTTTAGGTATCAGTAACCAGACAACCGACCTTCACTCGGGATAAAACTCGAAAACATGCGTTTTCTCAGAAATAACTACAAACTTAAAATCGATTGCTCGCCCCTGAAAACCCTTACTACAAATTTCATTAAAATCGTTGAGAGATTTTAGAGGAGAGAAGAGTTCAAGATCTGCGAAATAAATATACAATAATTGCATGTTGAATTAAACCACTACAATGTATATATTATAGTATACATATACCATACCACAACCAAATTACATTCGTTTGGCCAGCAGGTTAAGCATGAGTCAATATTAACTGCAGCCTATAAAATGCTCTGAGTTTTTCGAAATTTGTGCGAAATTACATTTGAAATTTGCAATGAGCTTTACGGTGAAGGAAAACATCGCGAGGAAACCTGCACACCCCTACGAAGAAATCGAAAATCTGCGAAGTTTCCAATCCGCCACTGGGCCCGCGTGGGATCTATCTACGGCCCAAGCCCTCTCACTCTGAGAGGAGGCCTATACCTTGCAGTGGAACGTGTATTGCGGGAATTAACCCTTTTTTCCAAGTTGGCTAAAGAGTGGGTTAAAAATATACCTACTTTATTGGTAAACGCGAATCTAAGACGCAACAAGTAGGGTAGATCCGATACTGTATTGACGTCATAGAATTCCAATTTATGGGGTCCCATTTCTTGGTTGAGAGGGTTCAATCAGATAATTATTTTACGCTCGACGACAGATTTTCTCGCAGCTGTGGCCGGCGATAACGTGCAGGGACTCTAGCTTCATAGAAACTTCCTTGATACTTTCTGAAAACTTTTGGTGTCAATTTCTTTTTGCATTTTACAGCGTCCATAATCCCTACATATTTACTTACGGTTTTTTTTATGAGAGGGAGGCAAACGAGCAAGAGGGTCATCTGATGGAATATAATCACCACCGCCCATAAATATCAACTCAAAGAGAGTCACTAATCTGTTGCCGGCCTTTAAAGGAAGTCAAAACCGTTTATAGCGACACCAATTACAACGACATATTGGATGTAACGACCAAGAAAAAACCCAACACGATTTTATATACCAAAGTAACACTGGTTACAATGACAAAACCGTTTATAACGACATTCAAGGGACAGCAATATTTGGTCGTTACATACGGTTGGTCATTGTTACCAGTGTTTTTTTGGTATATAAGATCGTGTTGGTTTTTTTCTTGGTCGTTACATCCAATATGTCGTTGTAATTGGTGTCGCTATAAACGGTTTTGACTGTATAAACACTTTTCTCGAAAGCCCCCATGTCGTCATCTCTCCCCATGTCGTTGACAACTGTCAGGTTTGATCTCCTCGGTTAAAACAACCACGAATCGTAAAACAAAATTTAATTGATTCCTTTGTGTAACGAAAGTTACCCATACCTATAGTTTGTATGACAACTGTCGTTACACAAAGGACGTGATCGTTATTTTGTTTTCTTATGTACAATTTAATTTTATTGAAAACGACTCTGTTTTGCTAATGAAAAACTTGTTAATTACGTAGAAATGTAAAAAAAAACCCTATCGTAAAATTTTGTGTTCCATTTATGAAACATGAGATGTTTCATGAGCTAAAACACACTTGCAAAGTAATTTAATGGTGCAAGTAAATATTGGTAACATGTAGATACTAGGTCCAAGGCTCGAATGAAAATAAGCATTATTACATTTTAGATGACCAGATGGCCTAGTGGTTAGAGAACCTGACTACGAAGCTTGAGGTCCCGGGTTCGATTCCCGTGTCGAGGCAGATATTAGTATGAAAAATACGAATGTTTGTTCTCGGGTCTTGGGTGTTTAATATGTATTTAAGTATGTATCTATCTATACAAGTTTATCCGTTGCTTAGTACCCATAACACAAGCTTTGCTTAGCTTACTTTGGGACTAGGTCAATTGGGTGTGAATTGTCCCATGATATTTATTTATTTTATTTTATTTTATTTATTTATTATTATATATAAGAGAAGGCATGTTCCTTGCAGTGGCACTTACACAAGATGTCCCAAAACTCACGATATTAACCTGGTACCGGGCGAGAGATCAAGTAAAACCAGTTCTGAAAAAAATAACCCTAGTCACTTAGTTAAGCGAATAGTCACATTTACATATCACTTTTCGCATTAAGTAAATATTTAAAAAAGTCCACTGTCGCTTAATAAATTTCCGTAGTTATTTTTTCATTTTTTTTTTCAATACTGTTATAACTTGGCCTGCCGCCAGAGGTTATGGTTCAGTTTTGGGAAACCTGTATGGTAGTTATGGCTGGAGGTAAAATATTAACCTTCCGGCAAGAATAGAAAGGTTAACCACAAAGAAAGGTGAATACAAACAAATAAATATCTGGGACTTTTCACACCAATTGACCTAGTCCCATAGTAAGCTACGCAAGCTTGTGTTATGGGTACCAGGCAACGGATAAACATACTTATATAGATAGATACATATGTACTTAAATACATATTAAACACCCAAGACCCGAGAAGAAACAGTATTTTTCGAAACCGGGACCTCAAGCTTCATAGTCAGGTACTCAAACCACTAGGCCATCTGGTCGTCTAAAATTATAGTAAGGGGCCATCCATAATAAATTACGTCACACCAATTTCGATCAATTTGGACCCCTACCCCCCCCCCCCTTGTCACACTTATTACTATGAAAATCGCCATTATTTTGTTCTAGTGTCACAGATCGCTTGACCCCCCCCCCCTCCCCCTAAATGTGTGATGTAATTTATGGATGGCCCCTAAGTAGGTATGACACATTTGTTGCTGTAAAATAAAATTAGCCTTTTAATTATAATTTAGAATCAAAATCTACTATGAAATAAACTGCAATCCCTAGCCAGGAGCAAGATTATTTGAACAGTAAGTAACGTCCTTTTGTCGTCGTCGTATCGTGTGGGCGGTTGTTGAAAATTGAATGCATTCTAGCGCTTAATAGATATTCAGCCGTACGGGCTGCTTTTCCAGCAATATAAAAGGCGTCCGCTGCTCTACCACAGTCAGTAAGAAGACAACCGTCAAAGGAGAACTTCTACTAATTGTTACGAAAGAAGAAATCCACACAAAAACGGCTACAGTGACTATGCATAACTGGCGTTTTCTGCTTCTTGCCTTTGTCGCGGTAATCCAGCCGATTGCTTCATACACTGAGCGAGGGCTCGTTGATGGAAGGCAGCAGCGCTGTGATTATCGAACGGCATCTGTGCTACGAGACCCGGGACTCCACTTTCATGGAAGTCATCGTTTTTCTAAACCCGCTGTGGAAGATCGCCGCTTAAACCAAAGAGCAGACCTTCGCGAGATTCGACGAAATGAAGTAAAGGAGGAATCCTTTCGTACGATTTCATCATCAGACCGGAGAATCGTCGACACCCTTGAAAGGGGCGATAGCACATCAACTAGGCTTGGTAGGGCTTCGCAGACAGAGGTCCGTTTCGCCAGAGACGGTGTTGTTCTGCGGCGGGAATCTCGGGGGGCTCAACTCGGTGACTCTCGCAAAGAGCGCAACCAAGAAGTTCGAACTGAACGACCATCAAACATTTACGCAAATCACCGAGCTCGCCTTGATAGCCGCCTATCCAGCAACAGATTATCTGAAGATGAAAGCCGATCTCAATTCCGAATTAATAATAGGCTTTCAATGGAACACCGACGGGACACACGCGGAAATCGAGACCATACACAGACGCAAGGACTACAAGAAACTCCAGAAACACGCCTTTTGTCCGGCCGGGCAAGAGATGACATAACTAGCTCCAGTCGGGTAGATCGTCGCACCACAAGGGAGAGGTCTGAGAGGATGGATACGAAGCGCTCCGGGTCTAGACTTCAAGTTAACCGCAATGCAAATCATGGTATTCTGAATCAACGCTCCAGCTACAGAGAATTAACGAGCTCATCGGTTCCGAGCGCTATGGTATACCGATCTTACAATAATGTTGAAGCTACTCGTGCCACGCGGTCTCTTGATGGTGAACGTCGTAGCACGCAATTCCGGCAAACAATCGATGAACATACACAGCAACGAGATATTCGTCGTAGCCGAGTTGCTAATAACCGGGACAGCGTCTCCGCAGACCTGAGAAGCAACCGCCAAGCTACTGATCGCACTGAGAAAACAACTAACCTACAATCACGTCGAACTTCGGAAAGTCAACGTGACGTCAGTCGAAGGGACATTGGCTCATTGGGACGAGACCAATCTGTTGAAAATCGTCGAGAAAGTCGTCATGTTGGAAGGAATACTAGACGCGTAGAGGACATAAGATTTGTGCAAAATCAGGTGACTTTAAACTCACGTCGAGATTCCCGGACCTTCGGGCGTGAACGGTCGATAGAAAACCGAAGGGATGTAAGGAGTACTCGAGGAATGGAAAGGAATTTGCGATCACTTGAACATGTCGCTGAAACTCGAAAGGATACTCTATCAGCCGATCGCGATAGGGTTTCTGACAATCGCAGAGAAATCCGAAAAATAACTGGTGAGTCTCGAATAATGATGTCGGACCGTGCTGTTATCAATAAAAGGGATGCCCGTACATTTGTATTGGACCTCGAACGTAGCACTGAGGTCAGATGTACAAGTCACGAAAATATTAGGGATTCCTGCTCAATAAACAGGGAACGGTCTACTGTTGGTCAACTGGCCAACCGAGATTACGGAAGAGTAGCTATGGCTAGAGCCTCATCAGCGGATCGTTCAACTGAAAATAACAGGAACACACGTAATTTAATACAAAATTACCGAATCGTAGGACTCGAGCGAGCTACGGATAATCGAAGAGACACTCGGAATGTCGAAAAAGAGTCTAGAGAACTTGAGCGAAATCGTATCGCGGAAGGAAATACTCGGACGAACTTTAGGAACATTCGCTCTATTGAAAAAGAACAATCACAAGCTAGCCGACGAGATAGCAGAAATACTGAATACCGTACAGCAAGAATCGAAGACAATGACAGAAGAATTGCTCGAAATATGCTACGACGAGCACTCTCAGTAGAACGTACCGCTAATCATCAACGAGACACTCGAGAAAATGAAAAAGATATGCGCAACATTGAACTTAATCGATTTTCAGGAGTCCGAGATAGCCGGAATACCCACAGAGAATCCAGAGTTCGAGCAGCATCAGTCGAATCATCTCGACGTGAAAGGCAATATGGAACAATTGGAGAGGAACGCATCATCGCTCACCGAAGAGCTACTCGTAGCATTGAAAGGGATGTAAGTGCAGTCAGAGGAGAAATATTGTCAGAAAGCCGAAAAGACGTACGGAAAGTCGACAGAGATTCCAGAATGTTTGGCTCTGATAGACGTGAACGCTCTGCAGAACATCGTAGGGAGATTCGTAATGTCGAAAAAGACGCTCGTACAATCCGTACTGAAGATTCAAGGATTATAGACACAGCACGTTCTCGTGATAGTCTGTCCATGGAGCGCAGGGGTCACAGAATGACGGAACGTCTGAACATGCGTGACACAAATCTTGACAGGCGTAACCGGTCAGTACAACGGGTATCTCGAGCTGATACGCGACGCACATTAGAAAGAAACAATGGAGGCTTGGAGCGTAGAGAGGTAGAGTCTCCAGCCAGGAATCGAGAATTCCTCGGCATGACCAAGAACCCAAGTCAGGAGGTAAATGAAGCCCCTATAATGAATTGGCAGTATATCTTCTACATCTTACAGGGGCTTTATATTTGCGGAGTCCTGACACAGATAATGAATGAACGGAGTGCCGTCAAGAAAACTAGGTAAGAAACTGTTATCAATTTACAATAGCAAATTAACTATAACGTAGACAATTACGATCTGTAATTCTCGCTAAGATATTTTTCGTCTTTTTGGACACCACAATGTAAACTGAATACCTTACAAAGAAATTCCTCTAGTATGTTATGACATTAAATGTTTGTTTATAGAAGTACTAAATAATAAAACAGGTTTTTTTGGTTACAGGGCATTCTCTTGGTGGTCGACTCCTCAGCACCCCATCAAACTGGATTAGATGAAACCATTAAAAGAATATAGATACTAGTATTAAGATGTGGTAAACATTTAGATGGATGTAGATTCAGTAGAGGTCTTAGCAGCTTCATAGATACGAATTGATGTAACCAACTTTAATGTATTATGTAGAGAAATATATAGACCCGTTATTAAATTACATGTTTCATTTAAATTTTCAATTAAAAAGCGCGGACCGCACGGTCAGATCGCACGCACGCGCAATATACAGGGTGTTAAAAAAATCCCGTACGATCCGAAACAGTGACAGTACTCATGAAACTGAACAACTTTCCCCAAGGAACATGGGTCGTAATATGAAATAAAATTGTGGTCTCTTCATACTAACTCTGTCAGCTGATCGGATGTTTTGTATGGACAGTCCAATTTTTTTTTGTATTTCGATCCCTTTTCCTTGGGGAAAGTTGTTCAGTTTTATGAGTACTGTCACTGAGTTTAGGATCTTACGGGATTTTTTAACTACTATAGAGACCGACAATGTTGTTCATACATAGGGTTGCCATCTCTAAAAATCAAAAAGCCGAACTTACCTGTCAAAAAAGCAGGACTTTTGGGTCCCAAAGCCGGACATTAAGAAAAATATCGAATAAAACACACATTTAAAAGTTGGACTTTGAATTCTAAAGCCGGATGCTAAAAAAAGGGATGGGATTTTTGAGTGTGTGTAGGCGTCCGTGCGGTGCGGGAGGGGGCGGCGAGGCAAGACTGGGCAAGGCCGTGCGCGCGCGCAGCGCGATAGTAATAAAAAGCCTAACGAAAGCCGGACGGGCCGGACGCAGTCAAATTTGGCCGGACAAGAGATCAAAAAGCCTAACACTGTCCGGCTCCGGACGGATGGCAACCCTATTCATACATAATGCGGGCTGCGTTCACTTTGACCTGACCGCGTCCACCGAACGCATTCAGTGTGGCGAATCCTTAAATCGCAACCATTACTAGCCAAACCAAGAAAAATGATGGAAATATTTATGTTGAAATGATTTTATTGCTTAAAGTTATAATAAATCTTAAAACCTACAATTATGCGTAGAACACCTACAACTCCATTGTATCTGTCTTTTTCTTCTGTTGTCCTTCATACCAGGCCTTTGATATCATGCGCTTCATTTCATCGTCCCCACTTTCATACCTAAAACAGAAAATAATGGTTAAAATGGTAGTATGGTTAGTATAAATCTTCCCAGGTGAATTTTTCGCTTCGAGTCATTACATTAATTTTGAATCTTAATACTATGACAATACCGTTTGTTTTGAAAGATAAGGGCTCGAAGCGAAAAATTCACCTGGGAAGATTTATACTATACTTTAATAACATTTGAGATTTAGAAACGACTCTCCAGATAATATTGATGTCTTAAAAATTCATTTCGGGTCAACATCCATTTTCATATCAAAAACACGATACGACGATACTTGTCATGATATTTGGGACACGTTAAAACAAACACAGGTTCAAGCAATCGACTGATCTTTATTATCTCATTTTAGTCTACCCGTCTTTGTCTCGCCTACCCACATGTTATAATATGACATCTCCCTTCTTAAAAACAAAAATAATTTAAATGAGACAAGACAATCACTTTTCATTACAAAGCAAACTTCTGTACTAACATTGCCTACACATTAAAAAAAAAATAGCATATCACCCTTCTCAAAAACAAAAGTACATAACTTAAATTAAACATAACAAGCACTTTTCTTTACAAAAGCAAACTTATGTTTAGCATGACATTATGTTAACATTGGCAAAATATTACATGCATTATTATTATTATATTTTACTCGTTCATTACATTATTTATTATATTGTAAACTAATTAGTGATAATCATGCAATGTTAAACTAGTGGTAAGTTTTAACCTATTACATGGAAAATATACATTTTATTTGTTCACTTTTGATATAATAACAATTTTAGTTCATTGGTTGTTTACAATTCGGTATAAGCCTCTTTTTAAAAATAGATAATACATTCACGGATTTGATTATTGCAGTATAATTATCAATTCATTGTAATTATAGTTTACTGATTCAAATTCAAAATACATTAATTCATAAGATTCATTAAAATTCGTTAAGATTAATTAAATATTGTAAATTTTATTTTATTTATTAATATTTGATTAAGATTGATTACATAAAATTTGCTGAAATTGTAAATTTTATTGACAGTGGTGTGTGGTGATTGTGGTGGTGGGAGCCGGTGTTCAGACCCAGTCGCCCCACCTATCCGGAGGTCTCACTATCCTGCCGGAACGAGTACATTTTATGTTATTATTTGGGGGCATATTATTGTTTACATTGCGCGAGGTCGATACCTCGGCGTTAGGCATTACATCATCAAAGTCAAAGAACAAGTCGTCAGGCGCGTCATGTCTCTGCGGCGAGTCGTTTCTTATGTGTTTACGATTCCTAATTATTTTGTTGCCGTTGAGCATTTTAATTTCATATCGACGCGCACCTAACACTTGTGATATAGTCCCAGATGACCAAATTCTTTTATTTGTGTCTAATAGTATTTTAACTTTATCACCTGTAAATAAGATCGGTAAATTTTTGGAACTTCTATTGTAATATTTCGTATAGGTATTTTGTTTTTTAATTAATGCGTTTCTTACTTTTGTTTGTGCTTTCGGTTTTAATAATTTACATGGAGTCGGGACAATACTTCTCATTTTTCTGCTCTGTAATAACTCGGCCGGGGATGCTAAATTGTTGGACAGCGGGGTGTTTAAGTACTCCAGGAGCCCTAACCTATAATCAATTTTTGATTCAGTGGTTTTTAGCATAATATTTTTTACAATTTGCACTGTCCTTTCTATCTGCCCGTTAGACTTTGGATATCGCGGAGAAGATTGTGTGTGAGTAAAACTCCACTCGTTGGCAAATCGCTTAAAAACATTCGACGCGAACTGTGGACCGCCGTCCGACATAACTGTGCACGGTATTCCTTGTCGACTAAAGATGTCTTTCAAGCACGATATAACATGTTCCGAGGTTGTTGTTGATAAACGTACAATTTCAATAAATTTACTAAAATAGTCTACCAACAACAAGTAATCGAGCCCCTTGAGTTGAAACAAGTCCATACCAACTTTTTGCCACGGTCTATCTGGGACTTCATGAGGTATCAACTGTTCTTTCTGGTTATTATTCCTATGGGATAAACACACATTACAATTACCTACTACATTGTCTATATCATTGTTTATACCTGGCCAAAATACAATTTCTCTGGCCCGCAACTTGCACTTTTCCATGCCCATGTGCCCTATATGTATTTTATTTAATATTTCTTTTCTTAATGTCTTGGGAACTATGATTTTGTCTCCCTTCCATATTAAACCCTGCGCTGTAGTGAGCTCGCTCCTATAAGACCAGTAGGGCTTAACTATGTCCGCTACGTCTCTTTTATTCATCGGCCATCCCCTCAAAATATATTTATTTAATTGTTTAAATTCAACATCGTTCTCTGATTGTTTTTGTAATACGACATATTGTGTGTCGCTGAGGTGCGACTGCGCGGCGGCGTGTAGTGCGCGCTGCACGGCGCACACCTCGTCATGCAGAGTGTCGCGGGCGGTGTGCTCGGCGCGCGCGCCGGCGCCGGCTCCCGGTTCGTACGCACGGGACAGCGCGTCCGCTACGTACAAGTATTTGCCTGGCTTGTACACTAATTGAAATGTGTAGCGCTGTAATCTCAGCAACATTCTCTGCAAGCGGGAAGGGGAATCTACGATAGGTTTCTTGATGATACTTATTAATGGTTTGTGGTCGGTCTCAATTGTAATATCCGATCGACCATAAATGTAAGGATAAAACCTTTCGCAAGCGAAGACGCACGCATATAGTTCCTTTTCAATTTGTGCGTATCTTTGCTCCGTCTTGGTTAGGGACTTAGACGCGTAACATACGGGTAAATTGTTTTGCATTAAGCAACATCCCAGACCGGATTTACTTGCGTCGACTGAAATAACAATCGGATCTTTCATGCTATAATATTGAAGAACTGGACGTTTAGTTAAGGCATCTTTGAGCTCATTAAAACATTTTTCTTGCCCCTCGTTCCAATGCCATTCTGTTTCCTTTTTTAATAGCTCTCGAATCGGCTGTGTTTTTTCTGATAGGTTTGGAATAAAGTTACCGACGTAGGTGACTAGTCCCAAAAATCTCTCAACATCCTTCCTATTTGCTGGAGTGGGCATGTTTTTTATCGCAGTAATATGTGAATCATCAGGGCTTAAACCATTTTTCGTTATGCGATGACCTAGATATTTGATTTCCTCTAATCCAAATCGACATTTGTTTGGATTTAGTTTTAAATTGACTTTTTTGCATCTTTCTAATACTTTTTTCAATCTCTCATCATGTTCTTCCCTCGTGCGTCCATATACTAACAAATCATCGATATACATACATACGCCTTCTATGTCGTCAAAGTTTTCATAAATTTTCTTATGAAAGACTTCAGAAGCCGAACATATTCCATATGGCATACGTAAGAACTTATATCGGCCAAAAGGCGTATTAAAAGTACAATACTTGCTACTTTCGTCAAGACTGACCTGCCAAAATCCCGAACTTGCATCTAGAGTACTAAAATACCGCGCTCCCGAGAGGTTCGATACGATCTCGTCTAATGTCGGCAACCGAAAATGCTCCCTTTTAATGGCGACGTTAAGTTCTTTAGGATCTAAACATATTCGTAAGTCACCGTTTGATTTCTTAACGACGGTTATACTGCTCACCCAATCGGAAGGTCCCTCGACCTTAGCTATAATGTTTTGTGACTCCATTTCTGATAATTTGTTTTTAACTGCATCTTTAATGGCAAAAGGCAATTTTCGCGGCGCGTGTATCATAGGAATTGAATCTGGTTTCAATTTAATGCTATATTTTCCTGGTAGACATCCTATCCCGGTAAACACATCTGAATATTCTTGAATGAAATCCGGAACTCCATCATTCATAGATTTTTGCAGAGACATGACTCGCCTAACTAAGTTTAATTCTGAACAAGCATTACGACCCAGAATGGGTGATGATTTTACATCTGCAATTTTAAATTCTAATACATACATTGTATTTTTATGGTAGATTCTTAAAAATATTTTTCCAATAACATCTATACTAACACCCGAGTATCCTGTTAACTTCGTATTAGTTTTAAGCAAATCTTTAATCGAAAGTCCAATTTTACTTAAATGACTCTTCGGTAACACATTTACATCTGCTCCCGTATCTAACTTAAAGCGTATAGATGCATCGTTTATTTTTAATTCTACATTCCACTCATCACTGTAATTATTAATAGAATGAATTACCTGTTCTTCTGATTCCTCGACCATGTACACACCACAAACTCGGGCAAAGTGATTCATTCGCGAGCACCTCGTACACCTCTTCCCGTAGGCCGGACAGTCGTACCCCCGATGCAGGCCGCCGCACCGGCCGCACCCGCCAACCGGCGCCCGCGCGCCCTGACGCCCGCGGTGCGCCGACACCGAGCGGCCGCGCGCCGCGCCCCTCGCGCCGCTCGCACTGCCGCCACGCGCCATCCCGCGACCGCGTCCGCGCCAAGCGAGTCCGGGGCCGCCGCTGCGCTGATCGCTGCTCCGCTCACGAGATATCATTTCTGAATGCCCACCTTTTCGCCGTATAGTATCTACTTCATTCTTCGTGTCTATGTCCATGTTTATTTCATCTACATTCCTTTGTTTTATTTTGTCAGAGTACATCCGAGAGACAATGGCGGCCCTGCATATTTCTAACGCCTTGCTCAAAGTTAAGTCGTCTTCTCGTAGTAGCCTTTCTCTAATCGCCGCACTTGTAACTCCACACACAAGTCTGTCTTTAATTAACCCGTCGTTTAAATCTCCAAAGTCACAAGATTGCGATAATTTTCTCAAAACAAATACATATTGATCAATGGATTCGTAATCTTCTTGATCGCGTGTGAAAAATCGATGACGTTCGACCGTTACATTTTTCTTTATTTTGAAGTGAGCATCTAGTGCCGTGAGTACGTCACCCGCCGTTGTACATTTTTTCTCACTTAACTGGTCCAAAATTTCTCGACACTGTTCACCGATCACATGTAATAATATATTCAATTGAATCTCTGGTGTCTTTTTATTTAATTCGCAGGCCTTAGAATATATTTGAAAACCATTCTTCCACTTTTCCCAGTTTTGGCACAAATTACCGGACGCCATGTTCAACATATTTTCGTCAAAGTTAAATGGTGACGGTGGAGCTAGAACCGTTTCCATTTTTACACTTTATATGTTACACTATTTATTGTCTTATTTTTATTTTTTATTCGGATCACTATTATTTTTACTTTTAAATTAAATTACCGGCTGCGCCATGTCATGATATTTGGGACACGTTAAAACAAACACAGGTTCAAGCAATCGACTGATCTTTATTATCTCATTTTAGTCTACCCGTCTTTGTCTCGCCTACCCACATGTTATAATATGACAGAAATTATTTGAATTAATTTCTTTAGAAACTTTTGTGGAATGATACAGGTTGTTTTCAAAAAAATTGTACAAAATTAAGGGCTTTAATTAAAACAACTTAATTTTTTTTTTTTTATGTTAGATAGGCCAGACAAACGAACTAGTGGGTCACCTGATGTTAAATGAACACCACTGTCCATAGACACCCGCAGCGCTTTATTCGATGCCAGTGCGTTGTCGGCCCTAAAGGAGAGGAAATAGGGGAAGGGGGAGAGGGAGGGGGAGAGGGAAGGGGTGAGGTATTGGGCTCCCGGCACTCTCACTGACCGTACGAAACGCAAGCAGGATTACTGCTGCTTAACGCCGGTGTTCTGTGAGAGGGTGGTACTGCCCCGGACGAGCCGGCCCATTCGTGATACAGCGGCTAGCTACAACATGGCTCTACCACTACAATGCAACTAAAAAATTGCAAAATTTGCAATTGATTCCTTTGTGTGTGTAGGGCCGACAACGCACTGGTATCGTGTAAAGCGCTGCTAGTGTCTATGGACAGTGGTGTTCGTTTAACATCAGGTGACCCACTAGGCACTATCGCCCGTAGAACTGACGGCCGATGGGGCCGAAAGGTTCTCGAGTGGCGTCCGCGGACCGGAAGACGCAGTGTAGGTAGGCCTCCAACAAGATGGAGCGACGACCTGGTTAAGGTAGCTGGAACGCATTGGATGCGGATGGCGCAGGGCCGATCTGTTTGGCGAGCCTTGGGGGAGGCCTATGTTCAGCAGTGGACGTCTTTCGGCTGAAATGATGATGATGATGACCCACTAGGTCGTTTGTCTGGCCTCTCTAACATAAAAAAAAACATACAAACTATATAGTTTGTATGACTAACTTTCGTTACACAAGGGCGCGATCATGATTTTGTTTACATTAACATTTTATTGTATGTAAATACCATAAGGAAAAAATCCTACCCATAAAAAATGGAGTAAATTTTTTCATGTTAATTTACAGATGAATTTCACATGGAACTGCTCTGATTTAACCACTTAGTGGAGAAACCCTCACATTTATAGGCTAGAAACATGACCACGAAAAACTTACATGTTTTTCATCAGACCCATGATAGAATCCTGAGGATCTTTCTTGTCCATGTCATCAGTTTTAAAGCGATTTTTGTGTTGGTCATCAGCTTTCTTCTCCAATCCAGTCATGTGAGACCATTTCACGTTTGGATGAGCCTTAGCAAGGAAGACGACAACCATGTCTAAAACAAATTTTCGAAATTAAGATATCAATCCTATTGATCATATTGAAGAAATGAGCTGTTCCAAATGGAAATGGAAGGTATAAAAAAATAATAGTGTAGTGTGGAGTGTAGTGGTCTTTGATCAATTATAACTGAAGATACACATTGCCGAACAAAATCCCCTTCAAAGTATGTCCGAACTTTTTTATTTGGTTGCGTAACAAATAAAATCATCACCTACACAGAAATTTGAACCTAGTCTTTACTTCATTACAGTCGAATTTCGGTAGCGGCAAAACTACACTTGACAGCTAAACTTGACAATTTCACACAACGTTCTGAGAAAAAAGAAGGCCACTTTTATCAAAGTGGCGCTCATTTGGCTCGGACATTTTCGGGCGCGCGGCTGTGGATCTACAGTTATAATTGATCAAAGGTAGTGGTACAATTTCAATTAATTAAAATTTCATGCTAGCTGTAGCTAGTTTCTTCATTACATGCCACAGGAAACTTATAGAAGTTGAAATGCTAGTCAAACTACTCATAAGTAAACTAATTTAACCTTTTGAATAACAGTGTCGGCTATAAACGATAATTAGGTAATACAAAAATTAACCTACCCACATCCAAATAAAAATCAATTTAGTTTGTAACAAAAACAATGTGTTGCGTTCAAAAGGTAAAGGCAAGGTGCCTAGAATCTAGTACTAATTTGTTGATATCATCTAAACGATTTTACATTACATTGAAAAAAAACTTTCTTTGCAATGTTTTAGCTGGATCACATTTCAAAGAGTAAAGTAAAATGTCTCTTAAAGCTTATACTGATAATCTACAGTACACTCAAAGTCAAAATCCAAAAATATCTTTGTTTGATTTATGCTTATTATGTATTATATATGTATGGCCACTATAACAACAAATAACAGAAATAAAGTAGAGATAAAATTAAAGGGGATTGACATTTAAGCTATAACAAGCACCTATAAAAGTTGAAGAATCTACCACCAGCTCAGAAAACCCCGCACCCGATGGACACCATTAATCCCTCAACTTTTTGTGCCGGTAGAGTCCAGGGTCAAATCAGGCGCTCTATGGGTACAGAAGGCACTTGCCATACTTACCAGTTTTTTGTTTCCAATGACTGTCCTCAACATTGATGGGCTCAAGTAGCTTGTTGATAGTGAGGATATAGTCTTTGCCCTCCAAGTCGTCCACATGCAGCTCCATTGAGCGGTCTGTCAGCTTGCAATACACTCGCTCCTTTGGGATACTCTGCACATTCTTCAGTGTGACAAACACTTTGACATATTTCTCAGATTGATCCCAGCCTGAAATTGACAAATTAATTTTCAAAATGTGTTAAGTACATGGGATTATAAGAACTAAAATTGTAGCAATATTTTTAAAGGTGGTGTCGTCATCATAAATATTGTGCTCACAAATATCTGAACCTGACCATATTGCCAATCACATAGTCACATGTTCAGATCTCTTAGCCAACTCTGATGGTTATAATGGCGACTATACCTATTTTAAATATTTAAAAGTTATCATGGAAAACATTTGAATGCTAGGTTCTCGTTAATTAAAATTGGTAAGAAATATAATATTACTAGCAGACCTGACAGACGTCCTGCATGAACCTAGATACCGACTGAAGTGCCATCTGCCGGGCTGATTTGTGAATCTAAACCATCTAGGGCGCCACCCAAACGCATACAAAAAAAAACATTCGAATCGGTCCAGCCTTTTAGGAGGAGTTCACTGACAAACACAAGTACAGTGGAATTATATATATAAAGATTACCATATCCATTCAATTTGATTTGATAGCGCTTCTGTGAGATAGCAGAGGTGGTGGGTGCTGAAACTTCAGACTTATCAGCTGTCTGTGCACTTTGTTCTTTTTCTTTAATAGCAACCAATTCCGTTTCTAGTTTACGAATTTCCAGTGAGACAATGTCCTGTACTCTCTTACGTTTTGCTTGTTTCAGCAATTCGTTAAGCTCGTCGATATCGCTCCGTAACTATTGAATTAAAATATAATTAATTAGTGATTGTAAGTTAATACAGATGAAGAGAACAGGAAATCGAATGTTCATATAAAAAGTATATTTTCAAGCAAACACGCGCTTTTTACCTCATTAAATTTTGTCGACATATTGGAAAGTTATTCTTTTCCTCTGTGAATTGCAAAGAAAAACGATAGATAGAAAATTTGTAATCGTTGCTTTTATCTGCCAGAAATTAGAAATTGCTGGAACGCCGACCAACCTAGCGTATAGCGAATTAGCGAAATTGCAAATGTCAAGATTGTCAGTCAGTCTCAGTCAGTATTGCCTGTCACTGTCATGCCAGTCAGCTTAAATTTTATTTGCAGATGGTCAAAACTGACAAGACACTTCAGAAAAATATAGCACGTATTGCCATATTTTAAGGTTCTTTATCCGACATGTGAACGGCGCTCGAATTTTTCAGAAGTTGAATTGACTGACCAGCGTTTTAAACAAGCTCTCAAACAACTTTTGCCTGCACTGCGCAAGATGTGCACTCTTTTGTCTTTAAAGGCCTGTCCGCACAGCGATATTTCACCGCGCGGTTTTTTATTCGTAATTCTGTACCACATTGAATCTTATGGGCGTAGCCGCGCGTTACAGAATTACGAATAAAAAACCGCGCGGTGACATATCGCTGTGCGGACAGGCAATAAGGCCTCATTCGCACGAGATTTTTAAAAACGTTGCGTTAAAACTCGGCGTTGGCGCTTAAGTATATAACTTTCTCGATGTGATTGTTCCCTTTAACGACCAACGCCCAGCGTTCAAAATGCATCACTGCTCGATAAAAAAGCGTCGCGTTTTAAAAGCGCTGTCGTATGAACATATACTTGAAAATGCATTTGTTCTATTTGAACGCTTTTTTAACGGGCGTTAAAAAGCTCCCGTACGAATGAGGCCTAAGCGTGAAAGGAACGGCACGATACCATCACGATACGAAGTTCTAAAATCGAAAACCGAATCGAATTTCGTAGTATAATTCTGGCCTTATACTACGAAGTACAAAATTCGAACTTCGTATCGTGCCATTCCTCTCACGCTAATAGTATTTAATACAAGAGCGAGCAAAACGATGCGATACGAACTTCGATTTTCGGAGTAGCCCCCCAGTTCGAATCCGAAATAACTTCGTAACTAGCGATCACCGACGAACTTCGTTCCATTTTCGTTGCGGGCTTCGTTTCAAACTTCGAATTTCGTAGTAACCCCCCTGCTTGTTTCACATGGAGACGGAGGGAGAACATAATTATTGTGGCGAGCGGTACGGCAACAGTTATGTTCTTATACTTATGTATGAGCTATGGTATTGTTAGCGACCCACAGGTTTATTGAACTAATCTAAAAGAGGTAAACTATTTGTTTATTTGCAGGTATACAAGGTAATTTATTTGAAATTACCAAACCAATTTAAAAAAATCTTTCTCCAATAGAAAGCTCCCGCCATCCCACATTATAGGCATCTAGGTCGTCCCTCCATCTCCTCTTCGGTCTGCCTCTATTGCGGTATCCGTCACTAGGACCATGCCTTTGCCCAGCAGTGGACACAAAAATAGGCTAAAAAAAAAACAAAAAAATAGAAAGCTATACTTAGGTACTATAGGTACCTACTGTTCCTGACTAACATAAGCTAAGTACTTTTTTTTATATCGAGAAAGTGCGAAATATCCACAGGAGACGTATACGACGTTGCGAGCAACATCCAGTTATTTCTTAGATAATTTAAGATATTTTCATCACTCATGCTCTGAAAGTAGGTTGCATTCAACTTGAAATCCGGGATGTAAATTCGATTTACATCCTTAGGGATGTAAGTAAATATGAAAATGGAATGGTGCTCCTTTGTATTCACGAACTGGCAACCAAGGAGGTGGCGCGCTCCGGGGCCGCGTGCTGCAGGTGCTGCAGCGCCCCACCGCCTGCACACCGAGCTCACACCGGTGCCGGCCGCGGCGGGCGGCGCGACACGCTCTCTTACAAATGGCGTATATATTTTTAACATAACGGTTTTTCTTTATTTCCTCGCATTTGTGATGAAAAGTAGAGTGTTCAACTCGAGTGTAACACCCGCGAACTATAAGCGCCCTCGCTCGCTCGTGCGCCTAAATATCTTGGTTGTAATTGATCACTTACAACCCTTGTTTATCAATCGTACTATTACATACCGTTTCTATTTCAACATTGATATATGATATCAATCCGTGTTCATCTCTGAACTGAGGAAACGCCGTAGTCTAAAGCCTTCCACTAACCGCAGCGTGGGGCGTGCGCAGCACATTGCATAACGCTGAATCAGCAGCAGCGCGGCACAGCGTTTATGACTCAGTGTTATACAACGCGTTGGGCCCGCTCCATCGGCGCCCTGTCCTGCGCTTCGGTATGTGGTAGTCAAGGCGCGAGCATATTCACCTACTCTTTCTAACGTGCGTTAGACAATAAGGACTCGGAGCTCATCTTCTGACCCATCATGATTGATTGGAATGACCCGTGGACCAAAATGTGAAACTTAACCGAGGGTAAGGCTTGTCTAATTTAAAATGACGCGCCCCACCACCGCATTTGACATACAGGATTTCAAATCCTGTATGTAAAATTCGGTGGTGGGGCGCGTCATTTTAAATTAGAGAAGCCTTAATTATAATTATACTAAATAAGTGATCAGACATATCATTTATTATTATTAATTTTAGGGTAAGGTAACACTGGAACGCTAAAAAAAAGCAAAAACTTCTATATTTGTGTATAGTATTATGTTTTATTTTGATCCAACTACGATTACAACAGCCATAGACACAATTATGTGTGTAGAAGCTTAAGACCAAAGCTCGGACAAATCATCGCAAAACAAACATGGAAATAGAACAAGATAAGAATAGTCTTCATACGAGTGTGATTATTATTTTCTAAAGAGGATATTTATGCACTTAGCACGCTTTGATCAATTATAACTGTAGATCCACAGTCGCGCGCCCGAAAATGTCCGAGCCAAATGAGCGCCACTTTGATAAAAGTGGCCTTCTTTTTTCTCAGTACGTTGCGTGATATTGTCAAGTTTAGCTGTCAAGTGTCAACCGAAATTCGACTGTAATGAAGTAAAGACTACGTTCAAATTTCTGTGTAGGTGATGATTTTAATTGTTATGCAAACAAATAAAAAAGTTCGGACATTTTTTGAAGGGGATTTTGTTCGGCAATGTGTATCTTCAGTTATAATTGATCAAAGTTAGCACGCTATTTTAATTGTATTTCTGTCTGACATAACTTTATCACAGTGACGTTCCTACGACATTGTTATAACAACTATGTCTTATCTTATCAGTGATGGTGATGGACATTTGTCGTGATTTCTAAATATTTTAAATATGATGAAATTAAAAACGGTCAAGATGTGTATCAAGAACTGTTCTGAGCTGTCTTACGACGAATAATGGTTATACATAAATGTAATCAGGAATATTCTACATAACACGGCTCTATTACATCTATATCCATTGCCGGTTATAATTGTTTTGCGATGATTATAGTCCGAGCTCTGCTTATGACACCCGTAGCGCCGTGATCAAAGACTGATTATTATTTAACTTTAGATATAAATAAATATTAATTATCTTTGAGCACGGTGACGAATTATGTTTAAAGAATTAGTTCTTGCGGGCGCGGTTGCGACGCATGTTGGTCTGGCATTGCGGGCAATACCACTTGCCCTTCGGAGGAGCAGTGATGCCGACGCATGGGTAGTGGAACCATTCATAGGGACACTGTGAACAATGTGAGATAAAACTTGAATGTCTTGATAAATCTGCAAACTGGTTAACTGAAATTTCTGTTTGGGCTGGGATACTTACATCTTGATTGTCGCAGGCAACCATGTCGCCATAAGACACCTGATTGCAGATGCAGTAACGTGGCTCGTTGGGGTCGTACGTCCATTCTTCTTCCATTGGTTCTTCAATAGCCACATTGTTGACCACATTGTTCATTCTAAACAGAACATAATTCAATGGTTAGATAATATTATCAAGTTTGGCTTTCCAAATATATTTATTTTAATTTTTAATTTTTATTTAATTTTCATATTTGTGATTTTTGTTTATTTTTGTGAAATTGTGTTGTGTATTTTCTTGTATTTGTGTTTATTTTTGTGAAAGTAAATAAATGCCTTCTTTCTTTCTTTCAAATTGACAAACATTTCTGTTACTTGAAATCATGGACTTAATTACCTAACCGGACTGAGTACTAACTTTTATTAGTCAATCAAAAGTGACCCATATTACCAAGCCATACAGTTTAATAATGGCAACTAGAGACAGCGGTCCGAGAGATTACATACAAACTGGAGAAACTAGAGAATTGTGTCCCACTCGCACCAGTACTTGATCACCATAATTAGAACGAGATGCAACTCTCTGGTTTGTTTTTTTTTAGCCTCACTTTTTTGTCGCAGTACTCTGTCCGGTTAGGTATTAAGTCCATGCTTGAAATAGATAAAACTTTAGTGATATTAATAATAAACATTGATATATGGGTGGGTCCACCTTTTTATCATTTTAGCGTATGTTTCGCCTATCATGTCGCGTAGCTCCGACGAGTATCATGAGCGTTAGTTTGTTTAAGATATGCAATCATCCAACACGCCGTAGGTATTTGATTTAAGCGTCCAAAGTAGTCCAAACTAACGATTATGTTACTTTTCGATGCTTGGCGACAGAGACATTTTGACTATAAAGAGATTCAAATTTGGACCTACCGTAATGGACCCAAATCTTTTTCATTTTCACTTGTCTTAAAGTTAAAGTAATCAATTTCGGTTTCTCAGAAGAGTTTAAAGGGTCTATAATATTTAATATCATCATCATCATCATTTCAGCCGAAAGACGTCCACTGCTGAACATAGGCCTCCCCCAAGGCTCGCCAAACAGATCGGCTACGCCATCCGCATCCAATGCGTTCCCACCACCCTCACCAGGTCGTCGCTCTATCTTGTTGGAGGCCTACCTGCACTGCGTCTTCCGGTCCGCGGACGCCACTCGAGAACCTTTCGGCCCCATCGGCCGTCAGTTCTACGAGCGATCTGCCCTGCCCACTGCCACTTAAGACTAGTGATTCTTCGAGCTATGTCCGTGACTTTAGTTCTTGCGCGGATTTCATCATTTCTAATGCGATCCCGCAGAGAAACTCCAAGCATAGCCCTCTCCATCGCCGTCTGAGTGACTTTGAGCTTTCTTATGAGGCCCATCGTTAGCGGCCACGTCTCAGTGCCATAAGTCATCAATAATAATAATGTTTAATATATCAGCATAAAATAAAAGCTTGTAACATACACGACAGTTGGGGACGATGAGCGACTAGCCACTGGCGCGACAACCTGCTGGGAATGGGAAGGCGCCAGAGTAGTGCTGTAGCTCTTCCTGAAACATTTACACGATACGTCCCGATTGAGGATTCAGAATTCAGTCCAAAGGTCTAAGGTTTGTATACTCCATTTAATTTAGAATTATAAACCACAACAACATTATATTGCGGCTCGTGAACTGTAATCTCTTTACAATTTGTACTAGAGTAACAATTGACGACACGCAAATAAAGTGACATTAAAACAATTTTATTTTGCGGCTCCCAGACTATTGTATTGTACTATTTGCTAGGTAAGAAATAGTTGACGAGCCGCAATATAATGATGTTGTGGTTTTCAATTCTAAATTAAATGAAGTATAGTTAGAGAGAGAAATGGCGTTGCGTGGTCGCGTTGTGCTATTGGCATCTTCGTTGCCACTAGAAACTGTATGCTGCATCTCTTTCGAGCGAACACGCATATATTTCCATTTTAATTTTAATTCAGTAAAATATGGGGAGTACAATAGGTACGGGTTTCAAACTGCATTGGAAATACAAACGATAGAATGCCTCCCTCTCCTCTACCCGTTGTCTTGGCAGGACTTTATCTCCGGCCTATTGGCCGTATACAATATGTCACGCTGCTGAGCACAAGTTTACTCTCTAGTTTAGACTCCAGTGGGAATTAGGAACTCCACACACACACCATTGAATTACTCTCAAGGTTTCCTCAAGACGCTCTCGCCGAAGAGCTCATAGCAAATTTTAGTGTAAAATTAGTAATCCAACCCACGACCACTGTTCGAAGGGCCTTAGGTTAAACCACTAGGCTATGACAGCTTGGCTAGGTTGGAATTAGCAAACATAAAACGCTGTAAGCGGTACTCACTTCTGCTTATGCCGCTTGTTGGTGTTGGAGTGTGCATGCGCGCTGGAGTGCGCGTGCGCACTTTGCCCGTGGCCGTGCGTCGGCGCCGCGCTGTGCCCTGCCATAAAACAATAGTAGATTGTACAACAAGAGCATAAAACGCGCCATTTCACCAAAGATGCTCGCATAGCCACCCGAGCCGGTACGGAGAGGGTGGATAGACACGTCGAGGGAAAAATGTGTTTTAAACCTTTTGAACGCCAGTGTCGGCTATAGACGAAATATATATATATATATATATATATATATATATATATATATATATATATATATATATATAACAAAACGTTTCAAATCAAGAATTACAAGTTTTGACTCCCGTTCATGCACCAATAACAGGCATGCGACAGCATTACCATGTTCAGGCACACATATATATACAGTTGTGGCCATATAATTAAGAACGATTATTTATTGAGATGATTTTTTCAAAGTAACAAGTATAACTAATTGCCCGTATTTTTTTTATTTCTCTCGGTATTGCGAAACTTTTCCGTACTACCGGTACATTCATTTATGCAACATAGTTGGTTAAAAAATTAATAGAGAAACTTTATACATTCGATCTGAACCTAGTATTAGTACTTACTGGCTGGTCACGTAATTAAGAACGCTGAATAGTTTATTATTTTTTCAAATTTAAATAGAGAACACTGTGTGGCTCTGTGGTTGTAGATTATTATTCGTATAATTTTGGCGCCATTTCGTGCTGTTAAAGTCTTAAAAGTGATTACTTCGTATAAAAACAATGGGGAAAAATAAAAGTTGTGATAAATCTACAAGAGAAGTAATAATAAAACTTCGCGAGAAGAATTGGTCGTATAAAAAGATAGCCGACTATCTGCAATGTTCAAAAACAATGGTTTTCCATGCCGTAAAGCATTTTTCCACGTATCAAACTACTTCAAACGTTCCACGTGGACCTAGACAGAGAAAGTCATCTCGTCGAGATGATCGAAATATCGTTCGTTTGGCAAAACAAAATCCTTTTAAAGGGTCTAATGAGTTGAGAAAAGAATATTTTGCCGAAAACAACCCTTCAGCAATCTCTGCACGCACTATTCGAAGGCGTTTGGTAGAAAATAAGTTGAACGGAAGGATAGCAAGGAAGGTGCCTATGTTGAAACGATGTCATAGGCAAGCCCGACTTGCATTTGCAAGAAGGTATGAAAATTGGACAGTCAGACAGTGGAAAAACGTTCTTTTTTCTGACGAGACAAAAATAAATAGGGTATGTTCTGATGGAAAACGATATGTACGACGCCCTCCGAATAAAGCATTCGACCCAAAGTACACAAAAGTGACATTAAAGCATGGCGGGGGAAATGTGAAAATTTGGGGGTGCTTTTCTGGACATGGCGTTGGACCTGTTAGGCTGATAGAAGGAAACATGGATCAATTCCAATACAAAAATATACTGCAAGAAACAATGTTACCATATGCCGCAGACGTGCTTCCGGTTATTTGGACATTCCAGCACGACAATGATCCAAAGCATACTGCACGCACCGTTAAGGAATTCCTCACATCACAATCAGTTTCTGTCTTAGATTGGCCAGCCAACAGCCCAGATCTTAACCCAATAGAGCATCTTTGGTGCGAAGTCAAGAAAAAGGTTTCATATCGACAGTGTGGCAATTTGAGAGAGCTGTACGACGTTTTCTTAGAAGAATGGAACTCTATTTCTCTTGCGAAATGTCAAAAATTGATAGATTCAATGCCTCGCCGGTGTAAAGCCGTAATTAAAAGCCGTGGACATGCTACTAACTATTAATTTTAATTCAAATGTATTTATTTGTTTTTTTTTTTCTATACCAACTTCACATTAATATGATTTATTTAATCTAAGTTTCATATAAAACAACTCTCGAGCAGTTTAATAAATCGTTCTTAATTATTTGTCCAGCTTCATTACTATTTGAATTTATTAGTATAGAGAACAAATAAAATTTGTAAAATAATGTTAGCAATTATACACTATTATTCTTAATCCCGTTTGCTCTATCCATGTGGCTATTTTATAACATAACTTGTTACTTCTAAGAAGGAACACAACTAGACATATGACATGATTTAGATAAAAAAAAATCGGAAACTTCAAATCGTTCTTAATTGTATGACCACCACTGTATATACAGTTGTGGCCATATAATTAAGAACGATTATTTATTGAGATGATTTTTTCAAAGTAACAAGTATAACTAATTGCCCGTATTTTTTTTATTTCTCTCGGTATTGCAAAACTTTTCCGTACTACCGGTACATTCATTTATGCAACATAGTTGGCTAAAAAATTAATAGAGAAACTTTATACATTCGATCTGAACCTAGTATTAGTACTTACTGGCTGGTCACGTAATTAAGAACGCTGAATAGTTTATTATTTTTTCAAATTTAAATAGAGAACACTGTGTGGCTCTGTGGTTGTAGATTATTATTCGTATAATTTTGGCGCCATATTGTGCTGTTAAAGTCTTAAAAGTGAATACTTCGTATAAAAACAATGGGGAAAAATAAAAGTTGTGATAAATCTACAAGAGAAGTAATAATAAAACTTCGCGAGAAGAATTGGTCGTATAAAAAGATAGCCGACCATCTGCAATGTTCAAAAACAATGGTTTTCCATGCCGTAAAGCATTTTTCCACGTATCAAACTACTTCAAACGTTCCGCGTGGACCTAGACAGAGAAAGTCATCTCGTCGAGATGATCGAAATATCGTTCGTTTGGCAAAACAAAATCCTTTTAAAGGGTCTAATGAGTTGAGAAAAGAATATTTTGGCGAAAACAACCCTTCAGCAATCTCTGCACGCACTATTCGAAGGCGTTTGGTAGAAATTAAGTTGAACGGAAGGATAGCAAGGAAGGTGCCTATGTTGAAACGATGTCATAGGCAAGCCCGACTTGCATTTGCAAGAAGGTATAAAAACTGGACAGTCAGACAGTGGAAAAACGTTCTTTTTTCTGGCGAGACAAAAATAAATAGGGTATGTTCTGATGGAAAACGATATGTACGACGCTCTCCGAATAAAGCATTCGACCCAAAGTACACAAAAGTGACATTAAAGCATGGCGGGGAAATGTGAAAATTTGGGGGTGCTTTTCTGGACATGGCGTTGGACCTGTTAGGCTGATAGAAGGAAACATGGATCAATTCCAATACAAAAATATACTGCAAGAAACAATGTTACCATATGCCGAAGACGTGCTTCCAGTTATTTGGACATTCCAGCACGACAATGATCCAAAGCATACTGCACGCACCGTTAAGGAATTCCTCACATCACAATCAATTTCTGTCTTAGATTGGTCAGCCAACAGCCCAGATCTTAACCCAATAGAGCATCTTTGGTGCGAAGTCAAGAAAAAGGTTTCAAATCGACAGTGTGGCAATTTGAGAGAGCTGTACGACGTTTTCTTAGAAGAATGGAACTCTATTTCTCTTGCGAAATGTCAAAAATTGATAGATTCAATGCCTCGCCGGTGTAAAGCCGTAATTAAAAGCCGTGGACATGCTACTAACTATTAATTTTAGTTCAAATGTATTAAATTGCTTTTTTTTCTACACCAACTTCACACTAATATGATTTATTTAATCTAAGTTTCATATAAAACAACTCTCGAGCAGTTTAATAAATCGTTCTTAATTATTTGTCCAGCTTCATTACTATTTGAATTTATTAGTATAGAGAACAAATAAAATTTTTAAAAAAAAATGTTAGCAATTATACACTATTATTCTTAATCCCGTTTGCTCTATCCATGTGGCTATTTTATAACATAACTTGTTACTTCTAAGAAGGAACACAACTAGACATTATGACATGAAATAGATAAAAAAAATCGGAAACTTCAAATCGTTCTTAATTGTATGACCACCACTGTATATATATATATATATATATATATATATATATATATATATATATATATATATATATATGCCTGTTATTGGTGCATGAACGGGAGTCAAAACTTGTAATTCTTGATTTGAAACGTTTTGTTTATGTACTGTTGGCATGTCTAAATAAATAAATTAAATAAATAATAATACGGTAATACAAAAACTAACTTTCCCGCATCGGCATAAGAATTAATTTTATTCGTAACAGAAACGATGTGCGGCGTTCAAAAGGTTGCTCTCTGCTTTTAACTTCGATTTCAAGGAAATTAAACAGGATCATTGGAAATAAACTTTCATTTTTCATGCATTAAAGTTTCTACAATGATGTACTAGATTTCTCTAGTTTTATCCCAGGCTTACATCCAGCATAAATACGCACTTTACGAGAACGAGAAGATCGTCAGTAACGGTTGCCTTTTATACACAGATTTATCCGTTAGCTTTGCATAGTTTGGAACTAGGTCAATGGGTATTAATTGACCTATAAATATTAATCTATTTATATCTTTGCTTGTCACAATATGTTTGAGTGTGGATTACCCGCATGCAACGCGCCGTGGTCGTGCAACGCGTGCAACGCCTGATGCGCGTGCAACTCTGCTCCCGCTACGGCTTCGTACGTAGATTTCATCGCCGCCGTACGTCGTCCGTGTTGCATCTGTACAAAAGGAGGCTTACCAATATTGTGTTGCTCAGCTTGTCAAAGTATCGATAGGGTATTGGGCATCATTAGCCAATAAATTTAAGACAACTCTAATAAAAACCGGCCATGTGCGAGTCGGACTCCGGTTCCGTACCATTACCTATAAAAACGGCAAAAAAAATCACGTTTTTTGTATGGGAGCTGGGAGCCCCCTTAAATATTTGTTTTATTTTAATTTATTTTTTAACTAAATATTTTGTGAATATTTCAAGCGTCTACCTGTTGCCGTTATCAATATCGAGCAAAAAAATCACATTTATTGTATGGGAGCCCCCTTAAATATTTATTTTATTCTGGTTTTTAGTATTTGTTGTTAAAGCGGCAATCGAAATACATCAACTGTGAAAATTTCAACTGTCTAGCTATCACGGTTCATGCGATACAGCCTGGTGACAGACAGACGGACGGACGGACGGACAGACAGACGGACGGACAGCGGAGCCTCAGTAATAGGGTCCCGTTTTTACCCTTTAGGTACGGAACCCTAAAACGATTTACTATTGTTTACGTTTACAATGCCGTCTAATCACAGAACAGCGCGAGAAGATGAAGATTTGACGGCGCAGGTCGCCAAGGGGCGCCGCAATCGATCGCTGCATTACAAATCTCGGACGTCACTTCATTACTTTTACTTTTTCTTAATTTTCAAGCACTGTAAACGCGGTATTAATTCAATAAAATTATTTTATTTTAATTGTATAAAAAGGATCACAATAAATCTTTCTGTAAACTAAATATATAAACAGATTCATTGAAGAGGCCTACCTGTCCTGAAGCTTGCAAGACACGCAAGACACAAATAACCATTAATTAAGTCAGAAAACCAGATAAATTTTTAGTATCTTTGAAATTAAAGAAAAAAGTTAATTGATTTGTTATTTAAAATCTAGGTCGGATTAGCATTTTGACAGCTATTTAAAAATACCTGTTGTGTAGCCGCGATAGCCTGGCTGGCCGCGGCTGCTATAGCATTCCCGGCGTGCCCGAGGGAATAGGGTTCGCGTCCCAACGCTGCCTGCAGAATAAAATTACATACTTCCATTAGGTATTTCTTATAATCATAATCAATAACTGTTAGTTTAATTATTACAACAGTTAGATGTGGCAGATATCAGTTGGTTTAATTATTATAACAGTTAGATGTGGCATATTAACAGTTAGTTTAATTATTATAACAAATATGAGTCATAAAATAAATTAATTTATACGTATATTTCCTACAAAATGGCTAGGTTTCATGGTTGTCGCGCTCCGGGTTATGTTTTAGACTATACTTCGTTTTTTTTAGAATTAGAATTAGGGTAAACAGTCTTGATGAGTCTTGTTATCGAAAAACGCTTTTAAAAAAAATATTAACTATTCCTTATGAAACCAAAAGAATGTAAATGACTATTAGTAGGGTCAGCGTCATAAATAAGTGATCACTTTTGTACCTTGTCACTTTAACGTCATGTTTGAAAAGCCGTAAAAAATTATGTAACGACTGAAAGCGACAAGGTGCAAAAGTGATCACTTATTTATGACGTTGACTGTACTATCTGATTGTTACATATTTGCTTTGATTTATTTTTCAAAAGTGTTTTTCATAAGTGTTTTTCAATAAAAAGATACGTCAAGATCGATCTTCTTTCTAATGCTAAAAAAACGAAGTATAGTATACATTCATACAGCTGTAAACTTCAAAATTTAGAGGAAATATAGGGTATTCGATATCATGACACCATTTTTTGCCCAGTGATTACTACATCAACATACGGCCGATCCTTAGCTTAAAGCAAGAGATGAATGTATTGAAGATGAGGTGGGAAAAAGTGATTCAAACTGCCTAGGACTTAAACCATTGGGAAAAAATAGAGTGGGGTTTCCCCAACACAAGTAAAATCATCCTAACAGTTATAGATTGCAGGGCTACGAAAGTAATAATAATGTGACGTATTGCTACTTGGATGATTTTACTATACCCCGGCAGAGGTTAAAAGGATGAAAAGAAGATAATAATGTCTGTTTTAGACCATTGAGTAACCCAACAGTTGCTTGCCAACTCTAATGGAATTTAACACATTTATTGTCCCCATGCAAAATGATTTGACATAGTCATACGCAGTGGCGTAGCGTGCCTTGGAAGGGCCTTGTATCAAAATTAGTTGGGGGGCCCAAATGAAGGGCAAAGATTTCTCACGAAAGCTACAGTTACACACGTTGGGGCCTTTGTAGCCTGGGGGCCCCGTATCATTGATACGGCTGATACGGCGGTAGCTACGCCCCTGTTCATACGTCCTAGTGTTCTTCCACTTTGAAGTTGTGAACCCATAGTGGAAGCATGAAGCATGGACTCCTGAAAAGAAGCTTCATGACCCAACATTGGGAAGGTGTTAAGCAAGTCTCGGGTCTTAGACTTGGAACGTCTAATTTAGTTACTAGGTGTACCTGTATGGCAGAGTCAGTCCTTGAGAGACCGCCAGCGGCGACGGCCCGCGCCTCCCGCGAGCCCCAGCTGTCTCGACGTTTTTCTGCCCGGAACCGGTATCTGCCACAAACCACATACTTAATCAGCTTTATAACCACGCAGACACAGAATAAGACAAGTAATGTAACCAGTAATCCAACTTCATACTAGAGCGCCCGATCGACGCACGCACACAGCCAAGCGTCTTACACGGCCGCTAACCAATCTTCGCTAGACAAAACAATGCAGTTCCCAAGCTCGCGCCGTGTAAGACGCTTGGATGTGTGTGTGCGTCGATTTGGGCGCTCTAGTATGAAGTTGGATTACTGGTTACATGGTTTCAGGAAAAGCGTACCTACTTGGAATGGCTCCAAAAATTTATAATAAGGTTCCGGACTCCATAAGAAACATAGAAGATGTAACAATTTTCAAAACCAAATTATTTAAATTTTTAGTGAACAAAATATATTATACTGTTAATGAATTTATGTCAGACTGCAATTAATGGTAACTGCACATCCCATTGTGATAGTTCCATTAATACCTATAAATTTTTGTATGCCTTGCGGCCCAACATGGTGATGTAACTGTAATATTCAAGATCTGTGCTTATGTACAATTCTACCTGTGTTGAACAAATAAACTATTTCTATAGGTAACGCCACCAGAGTTGAGGCCACGCACACAACCACATCTCTTGTAATGACAGCGGGATTTTGACGTTGTGTTGTCGTTAAACGTCAACACAACGTCAAAATCCCGCTGTCATTACATGAGATGTGGTTGTGTGCGTGGCCTCAACTCTGGTGGCGTTACCTATATTTCTAAGTAGTATTTGGTTGGACTCACCTGTTTTCCTTGTAGTGGTTGTTGTTTGATGTGCTGGTGTGATTAGTGTTTATGTCTAGCTCAAGGGATCTTTTTTCTAGAAGCTCTGTTATTCCTTTGTTATCTGCCTCCAGTTCACATTTAAATTTATGTAGTTCTGTGTCTGTTAAAATAAAAAAAAATTGAGGTTAATCCATAATTGATAATTTTTTAATTTTATAAAAGCGGATTATTTAACAGTAAGCTGAGCTAAAAGTAAAAAATGTAGTTGAGGTCAAATATATCTTTAAGACTAGTAACTTGTCACAGTAGCCTTTCTAACAATTTTATAGAAAAGTTCAAACATGAAGTGACAGTGACAAGGTACCAAGTGTAAACACATCTTTGACTTCGACTGTACCTACTGATAATTTGTTATTCTCAAATTTTGACAATAAAAAAAGCACAAGTATCTATTTTGTCTTCAACATTAATAAGAGATTTGCCTTAAAATAATTAGAACTTGTTCCTCACTATCAATAGATCAGCATCTGGGTGCCAAAATATTAATTGTAATGTAGTTAAAAAGGTTAGATTGAATACAAACAAACCTAATCTTCGTAAATAGCGGTCAACTAATTCTGACATCTGACTGGCTAAAGCAACTTTTTCATCTGCTTCCTCAATAGTCTTATTATATCCTCGTTTTATATCTGCAAACTCGTTGTTAGCCTGCTCAGTTTCAATCTCTCCTTTACGACATCCACCAAACAATGTCCGGACTCGCTTTTCAAGAGTGTCCATACTATCTGTAACACAATTGTTGATTATGAGGTCTTTCATTTGAACAAACATATGTATACAAGGCGCAAGCCACACAGTAGAGACGTGGAGTAGGGGCGCGTCACAGTCACGACGCCCCTTAAATCAGTTTTCATACTAAATGTACAGAATCGTTGTGATCCAAAGCATACAGAATAGACAGAGCTGAGACGTGGATTGTGACACAACCACATCCCACGTCTCTGCTGTGCAGCTTGCGCCTAAAATATGCTCAAAATATGTGTTAATCAACATTAAGAAGCATAACTTACTTTGTACTGATAAATCCATTTCACGCATTTCTGTAAATCTATCCCTCAGTTCTTGGGGCAGATGCTCAATCACTGAAAAATGGTAGTCAACATTGAATAAATCAGTTCATTTTTAATAACACCACCCACCACACAAAATCCTCAGTAACAAAAAGGATTTCAACACCAATACATTTGGTGTGATTTATAGTAGGTATATTCACTATAGATAGTGAATTGAAAGTGAATTACTTTAAATAATTCTAAGGAATTTTTACCAATTACGTATTCTCCAACCTGAGGATTTCGTTTGGTGGTTTTGTTAACAATAAATTATACTTTACAATAATGTAAATTGAAATCATTTTAAAACAAGAGAAAATTATTTAAGAAAATGTTTTTCATAATTATGATTAGCCAGAACTCATCACAATATAATTAATTAATTTACTAATGCACAAATTACTTATTATTAATTGAATAAAATTAACAGCATAAGAAAATTATTTTAAACTTATTATTTTGGATTTCCGCGCCCATGTTGAGTTTTACACAATTCTACCAACTAACAGACAAAATTGTGACATTTTGGGCGTTCTCAATTATAGAATACTTACTTTCCAAGTAATCTTCGAGATACAGCATTTTGGTGAGTTTTTAAAACGATTTCTTCGATTTATTAACACTTTCTTTATGTTTTACCGTATGCAAAATCTGATTTTACTGCAACAAGTTGAAATAAATCAATGATTGACGTGTAACCTCGACGACGTCACAATTCTTCATTCAAGATGGTGGACGGGCGGGACGGCCTACGCTACGCTACGATGTCCGTGCGAACAAAATAGTGTTGTGATTAAGAGCATCGAAAACTGGTTTCGCATATCGTCGTTCGGCATTCAGTACCGCGAATGTGAAAACATTACAAAAATTTTTTTTTGCTTATATCTATAGTACACAAACAAATACGCGATTCTGTATCAAAAACATGACCAAAAAGCTACCCAAAACTGAGAAAATACGAGAAGATTATAACCGCGAAGTGATTATCTCCCTCTCGCTCCAGCATTACCGCGAATAGGCTAGTCCCGCCATAGTAGCCGATGTATTAAGTTACGTGCCTCTTTTTAGGGTTCCGTAGTCAACTAGGAACCCTTATAGTTTCGCCATGTCTGTCCGTCTGTCTGTCTGTCTGTCCGTCCGCTGCTTAGCTCAGAGACTGTTAGTACTAGAAAGCTGTAATTTGGCATGAATATATATAATAGTCACGCCGACAAAGTGATTAAATAAAGAAAACTAAAAAATTTTTTTAGGGTGGGTTTTGATTTTTTTTTCTCGACACCCTATAGTGTGGGGTATCATTGCATAGGTATTTAAAAATAAATAGGGGTTTGCTAAAACCATTTTTTGATAAAGTGAATATTTTCGGAGATATTCACTCCGAAAGTTCGAAATAATGTGTCCCCCCCTCTAACTTTTGGACAGCAAGTCTACAAAATATGAAAAAAATCACGTAAGTTAAACTTAGTAAAAACTTTCTAGGAAAACTATTTTCAATTTAATCAGTTGAGCAGTTTTTAAGTTTTTGTAAAAAAATATTTCTAAACTAAGATTGTAATTTAACCGCCATTGCAAGCATTTTTTTTTCTTTAAGTACCTATAAGATCACGCTAACAGTATCTTCTTTCAAATAAAAAAAATAAAATTGAAATCGGTTCATGTAATAAATAATTACATCTGAAAAACCATCAACATACATATTAGTTCTAGTAGACTGCAGATTAGATACCCAATTCGCCGATAGATGGCGCTGTACCGCCGACGTTGAAATTCTGCGCGCGGTGGGAATTGGGACCAAATTAAACAACCACATTAATAAAGTATGCAAAGATTTTTTCGTACTTGCTACGGAACCCTATCTTGGGCGTGTCCGACACGCTCTTGTTTGTATATAATATCATTGATGAATACGACGGTACCTATAGGTAGGTACTTCGTTTTCTTATCATTAGAAAGAAGGTAAGCGATCTTGACGTGTCTTTTTTAAAGTAAGATTTATACATTATTTCAATACTTAACGTTTAAAACTATGTATTATTAGAATGGTTAAAGTATGCATTTTGATTAGATACATAGTTTTTGTACGATATTTGATAATACAGTACCCATTTGTTCATAAAATAAACAAAAGTATTTAATATCACAATCGCGGATTTGATTTGACCATTTTTAACTGGATTTAACGTTCGCGGTTTTGACTTACATTTTGAGAGGTAGATCATTTAAATAAATATCTGTGTATTTTGCTTAAATTCAGGTAGTTTTAAGAGTAGATATGACAGAGTTAATCGTAAAGAGTTATAACACTTATAACAGCGAATTCCATTACACAACGACCAAAATATTTCTGCAAAATCTGCGAATGTTTCACTCTTGACTAAGACTGTTAGGTAAATACCGCTAATGTGCATTATTACAAAAAATATAACTTAAATTTTAAATTTATGGCATTGGTAACAAAGAGTAATAATATCAAAGTTAAATAACAATACTTAGGTCATACTAAAAGTTTCTGGATTCTAAAAAATAAGACTACGCATTATCGTTATGACACATTTAATGTTTTTCAAAGTATATACCCTCCCTATTTACACACTTTTGCATTCGCTGGAACCATTGTGAAAAGCAGTGGATCCAGTCTTCCTTAGGGAGGGACTTCTTCGATGGCCTCGTGGAAAACGTTCACTGCCATTTCCGGACTTGTAAACCGTAAACCTCTAAGTTTATCTTTAATCTTTGGGAACAAAAAGAAATCGCATGGTGCAAGATCAGGGCTGTATGGCAGATGAGTCATTAATTCTACATTTGAGGCCTCCAAATTCGCATTCGTTGCTTTAGCGGAATGTGCCGACGCGTTGTCGTGATGAAGGACAGTTTTGCTACGGGGACGCTTTTCACGAATTTTTTCAAACACTTTGGGCAAGCACGTGTTCACATACCAATCTGCAGTTACTGTCTTTTGGTTTTCAAGTGACACAGTGGTGTAATGTCCCAATTTGCCGAAAAACGAAGCAACCATTTTCTTACCTGTGCTTCGACTCTTTTTTACTTTCGTTGGCAAGTCTTCAAAAGGAAAGACCCATTCAGCCGATTGACTTTTTCTTTCCGGTTCAAAGCAGTATACCCAGGTTTCGTCACCTGTCACGATGTTATATACAGCCATTGATTGTCCTCCGTCAAATTTTTTTATCATTTTGCAGCACCACTCTACACGCAGTCGTTTCTGGTCTTCCGATAAATCATGCGGTATCCATCGGGTGCAAAGTTTCCGAACCTTCAGATGCAAATACAATATCTTTTGGACCTGGCTCATTCCAATTCCTAAGGTAGTACGAATTTGCTGACATGTAATTTTATTGTCAGTTTCAATTAGTTGTCGTACAGTATTAATATTAATATCGGTAACCGCAGTTGCTGGCCGGCCTTCACCTTCATCGTCATGGAGATGGTCACGTCCTCGTCTAAACTCACTAAACCACAAATGGACAGAGCTACGACATGGGGCTTCATCACCAAATGCTAATAGAAGTCTTTGACAACTCTCTTGCTGACTTAATCCACATCGGAAATCGTAAAAAATCATAGATCGAAAATTTTCACGACTTAAATTCATTGCAACAGCGACACACAAATTTCAATCCAACACCTCGATGAAAAAACAAATGACAGTCTCGTAAATTAAAAAGTAATATACTGCCAGAGAGTTATTTTTTCAAATCCTATTATTGCTTTTTTAATTTTCTTTTTATAAGTGGCCAGTTCCAGAAACTTTCAGTATGCCCCACGTATTATAACATACGGTAAAGCATACATTAGAATAAAATATGTTTTTTATCTCTCCTGTAAAATGACCCAATTTGACATTCGCGGTACTGAACGCCGAACGATGATATTGTGTTCTATACAAACATCGCACGTTAATAAAAGCTTGTAAACAGCTGAGAATTTTTATATTTTAATGGTAAACTTAAAATTATTCATTACATGGGTTTGGTTGGAACTGCCACTCTTACACAAAAGGAACTACCTACTGCCATAAAAGTACATTAGTTCAGATTAGGACTACGATCCTCCCTCACTGTCGCAAAGCCGTGCATCCTCGTGCATCGCTTGATCATATGCCTTGTACCGACAATGTTAGGTACGACGAATACCTTGCACAAGGGTGTCTTGCACTCAGTAAAAAATAATCACTTTTATAATAATGCAACCATGTTCGAGCGTATAATAATAATTTAATTCAGACAACGACCATATTTTGTTAGATACATAATTCTTATATCCTATCTTAGTAATTGACACAATAAAAACACTGTCTTGAAATAATAATGAGTATGTAACAATTACAGATACAGATTACATTAGAATATGTTGTACACACTTCCTCGCGAGCCCATGTGTACAACATTCCAATGTCTCCACATTGCGTAGGCAGGGTATAATAATTCATTATTATTTAGATTACTGGGCATGAAATGGTCTCGCGGAACATATTTTAGCTATGGTAAACTTTTAGTTTATTAAGTTTGTGGATGCTACTAAGAATATCATATCTGTGTGTGTGTTATAATAACTATATTCATTAGGTAAATTATAATTTTGAAACTATAATCTGTCCTAAGGAAGGATGTAATCCCTTGAAAGGATCAACTGGCTTCAACATTTTTGTATATAAGTAATATTATTTTTAGATAAGATAGATATAGAAGTTTATTTATTTGTTTGTTTCATCTAAATGGTGCACCATGGTTTCCCATAATTTAACCTTTCGTATGCCGGAAGTAAAAAAAAAAGTCGTGCATTCTAGCCTCAACAGTTTCATATAAATCCAATGATACAGATTAAAAAAAAATACAAAAAGAAAGCCTTAAATTGGGTACGGATCCAAGGCATACGAAGGGTTAATAAGTCATAATGTATCATTCTGCATAACAGAAAAAAAAATCAGTGGTCTCTTGAAAACAAATTCGCGTGGCATTGGCATTAACGATTGAAGTAATTGCCTTAGTTGCCCTATCTCAAATTTCCACCCAGTAACGACCGCTTTAGCCTAGTTGGTAGTGACCCTGCCTACGAAGCAAGAGGTCCTGGGCTCAAATCCCGGTAAGGGCATTTATTTGTGTGATGAGCACGAATATTTGTTCCTGAGTTATGGATGTTATCTATGTATTTAAGTATGTCTATCGTCGTCTAGTACCCATAGTACAAGCTTTGCTTAGTTTGGGACTAGGTCGATTTGTGTGAGATTTTCCCCTAATATTATTATTATTATATTATTATTATTAGTAATACACGCGATCAACTTATTGTGACCAGAGACCAACACATTAGCAGTACAAATAATACTTGGCCACGGAAAAGCTCCTATCAGTTGCCCTCAACTGCTTGCCTGATAATAATAAAATTAATAAAGTACTAATTCCAAACTAAGTCCCGAGTTAATCTGACTTTTCTTCGATATTAAAAATGTTGACATTGTCCCTACACTAGCAAGCTTTTAACCATAGACAATAGAGTACAATAATTTTGCCAACCTAAGGAAGGATATGATTTAAAACCGGTTGCACACAATCAACAAAAGTTAAAGGTCTTTACACAAGATGTCATTGTATTCACGTCTTATTATACGTCCGGGCTTCATAAACAAGAAGTTTTAAAATTAATCCAGAATATTTCAGCAGGTGGTTATGTTAGTTTCACTTTCACTGAAGACTCCTGTAAATGTTATTCAGTGAAGGCAGGGTTTATAGGTAGTGGAAGTGGTTGACAACTGTTTGCATTATGATCGTATCGATAGTCAAAAGTATAACTCTTCAAAGGCTATGAAAATTTTAGATGAAAATCCTTTAGGTATACGCGTAATTATTTCGTCAAACACTTAGATTATTTATGCACTAGCACTAGATGGAGCGTCAGTAGCAAACATTACGATCGCGTTACGTCATTCCTGTTGTCACTGTGTGCGTGCTTAATGATACCAGTTAATTTCAAATTCCCCAAAACGTGGGGAAAGTGAAGCTGATTGGGGAATGTGTAGGGAGAGCTTCAATTCGGGGAAAAATGAGGGGATTTTAAGTATGAACACAAATACGCGACATTTGACATCAAATTTCTTCTAGTCTTGATTAATTTCCTACAATTCATTATTCGCAAACAGCTCTTAACTAAGTCACTCGGCCCACATAATTTTTCATTCCCCACACGTGGGGAATTTCGACAATGCGTTTGGGGATTTTAGCATATTACTATTGGCAACCCTGCAAATGACATATAAACCAACGGTTGGCTTATATTTTTACGGGACGTTTCCATGCCACCTAAGCTCTATTTAGTGCATAAATAATCTAACGTCAAACGATTCTAATTACCTATCTGCTGAAATATTCCGGATGTTATTAAATCAATGTTGGTACCATTGGTAATGAAAACTTCCAGACACCCCTACCACAGATTACCACACAGTTTGCCCCAACTGTTTTTAAATACAAGCTTTTTTTACTTAAAATGTTCGCATGTTCGTTTGCAAAATTGTGTGGTTTCAAAAATTGCAAACCATTTTTCGCCCACTTCCTGGTATTCCGGTTTAGCTGAAATTAGATTTACTTATGTAAATCCAGTGACAATACAGTAATCTGGTAGTGCCATTCTTGAGGTAGCTCGGTCGTATCCGCTGGAGGCAACGCTTCAAGCAACGGTTAATAGCATATCGTCATGAAAGTTGGTACGGATATGTAGTTTAGATGACAATGCAAGCCTTATCTAAGCAAGCAGTCAGCTAAAAAGCTTGCGATAAAAAATATTTTCTTCAGTTCTCATGCTCGGGCAGCTGTATGAACGTCTCGGGTAAAATGGCTGGTTTTATGCTCTCTTTGTACAATCTATTATTTATTTAACAAAAACGTAGGTATTTACAAACTTTTGTTTACCTTCCTGTTTTAGAAAGTTTGGGTCAAATCTTTCAACTTAAATGAAATTTGACCCATTTCTTGTGGTCGGTCGAAGTTACTTAAAATTTTGTAGGTACGGATGTGTACCTACTTTGGATGGCAATGTACGTCGACAAAAAGTAGTTGGCAAAAATTTTGTATTTTTTTTACAAAAACTTACATATTGCGCAACAGGTCGGTGTGAGCGGAAGTGGATGGAAGGATCCCTAAATAAAGTTTACTGGGCCCTCAATATAGCGAGGGTTTTTTGTTACTGACATAGGTACAATATTATATTAGTCGCACCCGGATCGTTTCATCAATCACAGATCCTTTCCTTTTTAGCTTTGATCAACATTTACTTTACTGTTGGTATTAATTTTTCAGATTTTGCAACAGCACAATGATTCGCAGGCCATTAACTGAAATCGTCCTGAAACTGGATGATCTTCAAGAATATGAAGCATTACGACGAGACCAGGGAAGCAATTCTTCTTCTACGGAAATGCAGGAGGACACCACTAAACCTCTAACCGCAGGGCCAAAGACCCAGGAAGAAATACACAACCGAATAGGCTATGCGCCGAAAAAAAAATCGAGAGGGCCCAGTACAGTTTAAGATTAAGTAAATAAAATTACATTTAGTGAACAATTAGGTATGTTTTATTAAAAAAAAAACTCGAAAGTCAGCAATACAAAGCACATTTATTTGCTAGCAAACTACGTTAATGATCTTGAATGCGGAAAATTGAATTTAACGTCTTTTTTTTCTTACCTATTCATTTGTGTTGTTCTCTCTCTCGCTGTGATCTATAGGTACAGAGTGATCAATCCAAATGGGTCAGTATGGAGAAATCAGAAACTATGAGAGATAGCAAAATCTGCTTTAGGAACCATTTCTTCGATTTTAGATTTAGCAAAAATGACATTCAAACATTTTCTAACTCTCATACATATATGTAGGTACATAACCAGGAATCAAACCTGGTCAAAATTTCTGTTATAGTTTATTTTTTTAAATGTTTTGGACTGAATGCACCCCATAAAAATACGGATCGCGATAGTGCATTCATGATTAAGCTTGTGTACTACTTAAATACTTGAGATCGTGAAGGTGATATTCGTGGGCTTTTTGAATAACTCCGTGCATCACATCTCGTAGAGTAGAACTACTTCATCGTACCTCGACGAGAAACTTCGAAGAGTAGTGTACTTAAGTAGAGCTAGTTTTACACTGACACATGCGGGTTTTACAACACCCGTGTTAAAAATAAATTAAAAAGAGTACCTACCTTAACATAAATAAGTACCTACCTAATCGCGGATGTCCATGTCCCTGTTGGCGAACTGCACAGAGAAACTTTCAGACTAATATAGCTATAAAGGAATTATTAGACTGCGATTAACAGAAATGGTTTTGAGAGTTATTTAATATAATAAGAAAGTACTTTCGTCAAATATAAATGAAATGGAAATGACAGATGTGTCGCTCCAACTAAGACCGCCGACTAATTCAAAAAAGACCAAACTAATAATAAGTTCTGAGCACCTTTTCATCAGCTCAAATATAATAGTGCCAACACAGTAAACTTCAGTAAAGACATTTTAACCCTTCGTATGCCTTGTACCGGATCCGTACCCAATTTAAAGCTTTCTTTTTGTATTTTTTTAAAATCTGTATCATTGGATTTATATGAAACTGTTGAGGCTAGAATGCACTTTTTTTTTTTTTTAAATTCCGGCATACGAAAGGTTAAGTACACAACTGATTAAATGAACTCAGTGCCTAGGTAGTAATACTGTCTTTCTCTGTCGCTTTGACATGGCCTTCGTGAGAGAAAGACAAAACAAAATTTAGTTACGTCGTGTTTGTAAGTTTTCTATTCTATACATCTACTTTAAATGTTTAATAAAAAGGTAAACTCTGTCGTCTGTATGTAAGGGGTAGTGTGCCGAAACGAATTGGGAATGTCTAAAAAATACCATTTTTTTTTTGTTTAGAAAAATCAATAATAAGAAACTAATTTCAATATTTTATTCATTAAGTTCACTACTTTTTCAAAATTAATTTTTAAACTATTTTGGTTGATGACGGCAGATTATAATTTGAGGGCAAGTCAGATTATAATTTGTGTGGGAGACACAGCCAAATTTCTAAATCTATCTAAATGCGTACGATAAGGCTACCCCTTTAATTATTATTTGTGTGGTGGTACACTGTAACTAGTGTCACTTTACTGGCGCTGTCAAAGTGTTAGATATCAGGCAGTGGGTCCAACCAAATCAAACTTCGTAGTCTAATCTACGCGTAAAATAATGCTATTCCCAATATTCCACACCGATTAAACTACAACTTGGACCGTCTACGATATTTACTTCTATGTCAAATGAAGGTCATTGCTTATTTGATATGTAATAAATGCATTACATTATATTAAAATTAAATAACCACAGAAAACGATGTAAAAAGCATTTATCACGAAATGGTTTTCGATTTACTAACATTACAAAAAATAGACATCCCCAATTTTAACATTCTTTCGCAGACAGACAGTTACATTATTCTAGCTAGACAGACTAAAACAATTAAAACACGTCCCTTCTTAGTGTGTCTATACTTAAGGTTTTTTATGGTCCCCAAGGAATATTTCTTCCAAATTAGTCTGTTAGGCAAGTTAGGCTGTGCGCTGTCTGTCAGTCATTTTAGTTACGCTACTTTTTGAAAGGTATATTTAATACAATCTAATCTTCTAATATATAAAAATCTCGTGTCACGGTGTTTGTTATCGAACTCCTCCGAGACGGCTTGACCGAATTTTATGAAACTTTTTTATCTGTATTCGGTAGTTCTGAGAATAGGTCGTAGGCTATTTTTTATGTACCCCTATTCTTCGCGGACGGACTCGCGGGTAACAGCTAGTATTCTTATAGGTAGATTTAATTCAACAAAAAATTGTATTTTGTGAAGTAGAAAACGTAGGGCATTTCAGTTTATTTTTGGGGTTTTCCCCGGGGAGGTAACATGTTAACTAAAACACACGCACAGAAATAGATAGTACGCATCATAAATAATTTCCTAATCAATGTAGTACGGTTTTATTTTAGTTTGGGATTTGTTCGCGACGCGCTTCCGAGACTTTTTTTTCCATAAGGCGCACCACAATCTGTGAAAATGACAATGTTAAGTTAAAATTAATTTAATATTTAATAAATGCCTGCTTCATAAAGGCGCTTTGATGAATACTATTTAACTTAATAAAAAAAAAGCAAAAGTTATCTAAAGTACCTACATAAATAGTATAAAAAAATAACCGTAATTAATTAGGTATACCTACCGTAGTGTTAGGAAGTATATTATCTCAACAACACTGAGAAAGGAGAATCCCATGAAGAGTCCTAGAAGGCCGCCAGAGTTAGCCAAAAAGTCGGTTTGGCCGTACAGTTCTGACCGACGCGATGTGATAAACTGTGCCTCTTTAAAGAATATGAAGATACGAGTCATGTAAGTGCTGGAACAGATATTATAAATATTTCAGCATATCTATTACTATTACAAGATTCCGGTAGTTTAAAGCAAAAATTAATAAGCCAGTTTTATCAGAATATTCTTATGGCCTTTTTTCAGCAGTAACGTTGAAGACATACTCGTTCATTGTGGGGGCTATAGGGTACTGGTAGCTGGTGTATATGGCTCTCCAGTCAAAATCGGCCTGCGAAGTTTCTGCCTCGTATTCAATGGAAGTGCAGGACGGCTTGCATTTGCAACGCAAGGCCACGTCCCGCGCTTGCCGTAATGTATCGTTCATCGTATTGCCGTCTGCGTTATCTTTGTTTAGGCTGGATTGAGCTGCTACTGTTACCATTTCCACTAGAAAATGAAAACAAAACGCATTAAACCCCATAGGATATATCAGTTTTAGTATTTTTTTTTGCTACCCCACATTATATGAGGTTCTAATATAACAAACAGAGATCGGACAAATTGGAGTCATTGCTCGCAATAATGTGGGCATGACTCCAAAATTAATGATATGGGTAATTAATCCTTTTTTAAATTTCTTACTTGAAATTTAATTTTGATTCCTTACTCTTTAAATAACATAAAGATTTCTTATCATCATCATCTTCATCATTTCAGCCGAAAGAAGTCCACTACTGAACAACCATAACATAGGTACCTAACCTAATTTATTAAATCTGTATACCTAACAACGGCTGAGCAATTCTCAACGTCGATTTTACTTACTTTGAGCGTTCTGCACGCATTGGATACTGCCAGCATTGCAGACTGTCATGTTAGGTCCATCTACAAATACAATTACGTAATTGTTATCTGGTGTTGGAGGCCAAGACCCACTTTGGGTCACTGCGCCCTGGTAGTAAGTAAGTAGGTAATTATTAACAAGTTTCAGAAGGTTAAAAGTTAATTTTAGTATTGTAGTACATCCTGCACTTACAGAGCATCCCGAAGTGGACGCAGCCGCAACGCATGTAGGTGAAGTTACTCAGACACTCCATTTCGCAGTTCGCTTGAGTGTATACTTTGAAGTACTGCAGATAACGTTCAGAAGGAAAGTAGCATTGCCGTCTAAAATGTAAAAATGAACTCCAAACACTAAAGAAGGTAGGTAGGTACAGCTGTTATATTGATATGAATATAAATATTATTGATATTAGTTAGCTCGAAAATATGGTGAAGACAAGTAAAAACCAAATAGGGGTGTTTTTTACTCACGTTTCAGGGCTGTAGGGAAGAAGGCCTTCAGAAGTAGTCATCATTTTTGGTTTAACCGCTACCACGACTTCTTGCGACAGTGGTGCTCTGAAATATTGTTGAGACAGCCGCGGCAACTCCGCCGGATTGTGCAGCAGAATCTAAAATAAGATTTGTTAAACACATAAAAATACATTATTAAGAGAAGGTTTACGATTGCACATTATTATTGCGTAATCTTAAACTGGAAATCGGTGCAAATAGACTTGCAGGTTCTATTTATCTTCGTTTTCACTGTAACTAATTTAAAGTGTATAAAAAGTACTATACTTTTGACGACCAGATGGCCTAGTGGTTAGAGAACCTGACTACGAAGCTTGAGGTCCCGGGTTCGATTCCCGCGTCGGGGCAGATATTTGTATGAAAAATACGAATGTTTGTTCTCGGGTCTTGGGTGTTTCATATGTATTTAAGTATGTATCTATCTATATAAGTATGTTTATCCGTGCCTAGTACCCATAACACAAGCTTTCCTTAGCTTACTTTGGGACTAGGTCAATTGGTGTGAAATGTCCCACGATATTTATTTATTTATTTATTTATTTACTATAAACGTATAAATGTTCTGTCCGTTGCAATAAAGTCGTTCACATTCATAATTCATTCATTCTACGAACAGAAATAAGCGAATCATAATTCAAACAAGTTCTTTATTGAAAGATGCCAATGTTCTCATAAAGTACCTATTATACGTAGGCAGGAATCTCACAGAGCATGCTTGGAGCATATAAAAAGAATGCAATGAGAAACGGTCGAGCTAATGAAGCTATAGGCGTTTATTTGTTTTTAGCAAGATTGCTCTAATTAATTAATCTTATGGGTTTTACTTAGTCTATTTAATTTGTTCATTACAGGCCTAAGTGGGATTGATAAATATTTACCTTGTATCCTTGTACTGGACCTCTGCAGAGGTAGTCTAGATCTACCTCTGTTGCCATCAAAACAAATGATAGTCCCGCTTTTGCACCATAACCCTTAGAAATTCAGAGTAAGTAAGTTAGGTAAGAGTTATAAATGTTATAATATAATATAATTCAAATTAAAAAGGGAGGGATGATGCCACCACCCAACTGACGTTCTTATTAAGAGCAGTTACCTAAAACACGATCCTACTATAGATTTTGAAGAGCAAATGACGTCACTTCTACTTAATTGACTATTTATTTATTTTAAAGCAGCTAAAAATCTAATTTTAAGTTAATTAAAAATAATCTGGTCTTCAGGGCTAAAATAAAGTGTTTTTTTTAGTAGAGTCGCGTCATAGAATTATTGTTTTATGGAGTCATCTTGCCTTTTTCATTACGTAGGTATAGAAACTATCTTGGTAAATCGAAATCAATTATCAGTCTGGATGAATGATTGAATTGACTAAAAAAATTACACCCTCTTATCCCCATTTACATTATACTTACGGAACCCCTATGAGGATATGTTTCTATAGGCGTATCGTCAGGATATCCGTCTTCTAATGTCCACGGTGTTGTCACGTTCTCCCCAAATCCAAATTCCAAATACTGATAGTCTGTGTGCAATCTAATAAATAAAAAAGTTTGTTCTGTTTAAATATAGTTCAAGCAAGAAGTATCTGCTATTTGATAACTGGGAAAGGCCATTCATTATTGGGAGCTCTTACTAATTGTAAGTATTCGTTTTTTCGTTAAATCACGTCGAATTATTTGCTAAATAAAATTGGTGGATAAAAAGTCAATCAAGGTAACAAAATTAAAAGAACGCATTTACTTTTCCTGCCGAAGAAGATGATCTGCATCCAATGTGTTAAAGGTATAACATATTCCTTCCTCTGTCAAAATAGGGGAAAAGAGATCCGAGCAATAATCCTTGTTTACGTCTTTCCATTTACAACCGAAAAACGTTTCTGTTATGTTGGGGCAAACCTGAAAAAAATAATTAAAATGTCACGATCCCACTCGTAGCACTGGGCAAGTGTTAACTTGATTAGTTAGGCAAGTTCAATAAATGTAATATGCCACACAAAGTATTACATATAAGGCGTTTTCAGTGGCTCAGCCAGGTAGTATCGTGAAAAAGTTAAACGGAGTTGAAATGTTTATACCAACCTCTTTGAGCGTATTGACTGTGTCTAGTCCGCGACCAAATTTTCTACCTCTTTTAGGTGAGAGATGGGAATCGCAAACCAAAGAAACATCTTCGAAGTCGTAACGCCTAGAAGGATTTTTTATTAATATTTTATTTGTAATTCAAGCTAAGGTAAGTAGGTACTATATGACTCTGTGCAACCGAACCATTAGAATCGTGTCTCATTTTGGAACCCATTCTCAATAAATATCTTACGGTGTTCTAGACAGACACTGACGTGGCTGATAAGCATTTAGTGTGAAAGGGTTCTGCTGAGGGTCACTCCACTTACTCCTGGTCAGTCAAGTTCCCGTATGTTTCCGAGCCGTTGTACAAATGGTAATATTTCGTAAAATTATATTTTGACTGCATTGCCTTTGTCTCGAAGCACACCGTCACTGCTGGATATGGTATCTAGAATATAGTCGCGTTGCGTTATTTCTACATTTAAATGTAAAAAGTAGTAAAAAAGAATTCGTAGCAAGCAAACTAAACAGATACTCATTAATGAAATCTGTAAATCGCATAATTAAAAAAATGTCGAATCAGCGATATCGTATGTGGTAGTAAATCTGTTTTATAAATGTCTACGTACCTTAAAAACAGGCATGGGGTTCTCAGCAAAGCTTACGATGACAGGGCTTTCATCCCACTTCTTGTAAACTTTTGCTATCAACCCAGCGCAAAGAACGACGCAACATGTAAACATGAATATCCAGAATATCCTGAAAAGAGAATGCGACGTAGGTAGATCGATATTTATATGTTTAGATTGGAACTCAAATAGCGAAAGAAAGCTTTTTCTTCTGAACATAGTTACTGTCCCAGCACTGTGGCACTTATAACATTGTCACGCTTACGAGTGTTTCTGAAAGGATTAATCTAAAAGGATGGAAGGCATCCATTAGTACCCTACCAAACCCACATTTAAAATAATGATTTCGCCATTTACGAACAGATATCGGAAGGCAGCCTTGTCACTTCACTGGGGTGTTTCGATGATAGGGGGGAGATAGGAGCTTCGCGCTTCGCATTAGATATGGAAAGCAATAGATCAGTCAGAGCAGGAGGACTTTAGACTGCGACCTCGCCTGGTAAAAGAGTTTTGATTGCAAAAAAAAAAAAAAAATATTTAAAATAAATTCAAAAGAAATTAAATGACTCATTTTGCTTTAGAGATGGTAAAAGTGGCCTTGAAAATAGTGCTAACATTAGCACTATTTTCAAGAGCACTTTTACTAAGTAGGTACTTATGTAAGTTTCAGTGGCATGTTTAACCAGATATTCGTACATTGATATATTTTCTGAAATTGTTTTTTTTTTCAGCTGAATTAATTAGCTAAGTAATATAATATAATTTAATATATATATTTGTAAATACAGGTTTTTAGGTTTAGATTAAGTAAATTTAAGTTTTTTTTATTTTTGTGTTTTAAAATATGTTTATGTATATTTAATTGTTGAAAAAATAAATAAATGTTTGTAAAAAAAAAGTAATATAATAATATTAATAATTATTAATTTTTAGACCGAAAATATTATTAAATAAGAATATTAAAACCCTAATAAAAAATAACAATTATAATAAAAATTAAATCTAACTCTGACAACTCATGCACTGACGACCCATTCTTTAAGAACTTTGGCTGGAAATAAATGTTTAGTGTTTCCTGCTGGTAAAGATTAGCAAACTTACTTTTCAACAAATGTCCTCTCCTTCTCCCCAACGTATTTGAGGCCATGAAGATTTGAATTAGAGGTGTAGTCTACGAGGTAGTCCATGATCGAGTTATATTTCCCTCTTTTCTTAACTTTCTTTGGACTGCCCTCATTTGATTTTTTATTGTTCGTTTCTAAGTCGGCAGGTGGAATATCTCCATTGCTGGCAGACCTGGGAGCAGAGACAACGAGGCATTATGTGAATGTGCTTAGGTATAATAATGCTGTTTAAATAAAAAAATTACCTCGTGTGTCGCTTCATGTCGTCCAGAGACAACTAAATTGAACGTATGCTGGGGCATTATTGTAAACTTGGGCTTGGTTGGCAAAGTGTTGAATTTTATTATTACGAAAATCCCAACGGACTTGCCTGTAACAATTAGAAAATTGAATTTTGTTCATGGAAAGTATTTTAATGTTGTTGTGCGTAGGAAAGTGACAGTTATTGCGTAACACCCTCTAGGGTACATGAGTCTGTATCGATGATATAAATTTGTGGGTTGCATTGCATGTTAATAATTAAATTAAATATGGGCGTAGTAGGTATAGGTACCTGCCATATTAGTTAATTACTTATTCGCGTTTGCTAGAAGCGACTTATTATTTAACATACAATTCCCTTAAGATAAGTTACAAAATAGGTGGTTAATTATAATTATAATTAACCATATAGGTAACATAGGCCTACCTATATGTAGTTGTATTCACCACTATGTGAATTAACTAATTGTATTATGTACCTACTAAACACGGTCTAATAATTGAGTAAGTACTTACATACATAGTGTTTCGTCAGTGTTATCAATATAATATCAATAAGTATTGCATGGTGGTGCATCGAATAAATTATTTAAACTTACCTACTTTTCCTCGAATGTTCTTTTGTTTTCTCTTAGGTATTCTTGAATTCAAGAAAATATTAATTAAACCGGAATTTCGTCCCCTCTCCTATTTTATAGTATTTTTTCATTTCCAATTGTAAAAAAAATTGTGGTGTTGCCGCCCCCTTTTCGTACGCAGCCCGGGGCCACTGATTAGACGTGTATTCCATCGAGTTATTCTGGGCTCTTTTTGAACAGGTAGGTAAAATATGTTTTACGTCTTTTACTGACGTTTTACACATTGCATTCATCGAATTTTTCACAGTTCATCTCTAAAAATGGCTACGAAATAGCCCCATTAGAAAACAAAAAATATACTGGCGGACAGCTTAAAAATAGTAATTCTAAGTACATAATTATACAAACATTTGAAAACGAAACTAGTTGGGGATGTACAATATTAAAGTTGATTCACCCGCATCACTTCTCCGATTTTCCGGATATCCGGATTTGTCCAAAAGAAGACCCACGCAGTGCAGGGAAGTGACCCCTTATAAGAACTTGTTTCGCCCAGTGTGCTCAGCTCGCGTAAAATCAAATTACCCACGACCTAGTCGGATTAAATATATAATTTTTTAATAAATTTGTTATACCGAATTTAACTATTTTAATTCATCTCATTTTGATAAAATCTAATTCTACCTACTTGTTGACGCTAAACGTCACATTGGCCAACCAATTGGGGAATTGTGTGTTACCAATTTGGGGGTAGTTACAATAGAGAGATCTCTCTCCAGGCAGATGTTATGCCTGGGGACCGAAGTCCAATGGATGAAAGTTGGAAGTTGTATTTATGCAGCCGAGTTGAGAAACTTCGAAAGCGTGATGTAGGATTGTAGTAGTTAGTTCCTTATGTGATGACTAGATGGCGCTAGTAGTCGCTACATCAGCCCCCTTTTAGACCGGAGGTCGATACGAATTGCAGTGGAGTGCAGTCTGTGCGTCATGTGGGCGCTTGCAAGGGCCAGTTGCTCAGAGCCTCGTCGGCGAGCATTGTTGTTCCTCTGCTACTTGTGGATGCATGCCTGTTGCGTGATTGCTCGGAGCCTTGTTGGCGAGCGTTGGTTGATTGATCGGCAAGTGGAAGTAGTGGGAGGAGGATTTGCGAACTGTAGACACCAGGCAGATAATAGATACATGCTAATGGTGCACAGTGCGGTGAGTATGGCTTGCTGTGAGACTGCGTCATCGTCTTGTGTCTGAAGGTTGCGATTTTGTCCAATGTCGTGGGTCACCAATTTGGGAGTAGGCTGCAATAGAGAGATCTCTCTCCAGGCAGATGTGATGATGATTAACTAGGAAGTTTACATTGTATTTTTATAATAAAATTTCAATAGATTTCTATATTTTTTACCTTGTACTTGTGCTTCGCTTCATGTTGATCAGGGGCAACTAAATCGAATGGGGGACAAACTAGTTCAGGTAATCTAATTACTTAAATACTAATTAGGTCGCTCTTAATTTATTGGCTCTTTTAGTACCTTTGATCCCCGGGGCAACATTGATAATTCGCTATATTTTTAAATTCGGTTTCCACGCATTTTTGTAGCTTTTTTAAGGCTGGAGAACTGATAGTCACTGGTCTTTAGTTGCTTAAATGTAATACCGACCTGAAAACTATAAGAATAGGCCGGAAAAAAGAACGAAGTAAAAGTAAGTAAAGACGGGTAGGACTAAGAATGAACATGGACAAGACGAAAGTTATGTCTAATGTTCATGTTGTCCCTGCCCCCATTGTGGTCGAGAACTCGGTTCTTGAAGTTGTTGACGCATATGTATACCTAGGACAGACCGTCCAGCTAGGTAGGTCCAACTTCGAGAAGGAGGTCAATCGGCGAATCCAACTCGGATGGGCAGCGTTCGGGAAGCTCCGCAACATCTTTTCGTCCAAAATACCTCAGTGCCTCAAAACAAAAGTCTTTAATCAGTGTGTGTTGCCAGTGATGACATATGGATCCGAGACGTGGTGCTTCACTATGGGCCTGATGAATAGGCTCAGAGTCGCTCAGCGAGCTATGGAGAGGGCTATGCTTGGAGTTTCTCTACGGGATCGAATCAGAAACGAGGAGATCCGTAGAAGAACCGGGGTAACCGACATAGCCAAACGGATTAGCTCGTTGAAATGGCAATGGGCAGGCCATATAGCACGTAGAACAGATGGCCGTTGGGGGCCAAAAGTTCTGGAATGGAGACCACGGACTGGCAAGCGCAGCGTGGGACGTCCACCAACGAGATGGACGGACGATTTGGTGAAGGCCGCAGGTTCAGGGTGGATGCAAATCGCTTCCAATCGTAATGATTGGGCATCAATGAGGGAGGCCTATGTCCAGCAGTGGACGTCCTATGGCTGAAATGATGATGATGATGATGAAAAGTAAGTAACTAATCCAAATATTGTAAAGAGGAAAGTGTTGTTTGTGTGTTAGTTTGTAATGGAATGGATGAACTCAAAAACAACTTAACCGATTTTATAAATTTTTTCACCAGTAAACTATAATATTTATATAATGTTAGCTAAAACTTAGGACACTTTTTATATCTCGGGAAAGTGCGTTCCCGCAGGATATTGGCGAACAGCTAGCATATTATATTTCTTTTCTTCTCACTACTAATTATTGTAATTAATAACATAATGTGATGCCTTGTTTAGATACGGTACGAAAATTGGCCAGGAGAAGGACGATTATATACCACGACGATATCAGATCTAGCAAGCGACGGCAATCTAAGGTTTAAGGGTAGGGTAGGTGTCTACTTTAGTTCTTAAAATCGATTCGTCAAGTTTTTGTCTTCGGGATTCTAGGAATGCTATTAAATTTAATACGATTGTCAATAAATGTATAATTATGCTTCTTGCATTCGGTAGCGCCATCTTTTGCAGAATAGCTGAATTTCCCCGCAGGACGTCAAACAAATCTCTGTCTCTGTCGCCTAGTCCGTACTTGTACCTATTTTGCCCTGTGATTTTATCAATGAAACTGTTACGCGGTGCAGCCAGCGACCGACTGCAGTGCAGGCAGAGCAATCGCAGCAATATCAAAGTAAAAGGTCATATTTACTATGGGAAGAAATCAATAAGGTATTTTAATTTTCAACATTCCCACTTGTCTCGGTTTTTTCGGAAGACCTGTTGTCGTGACATTTTATTTTTCCTTCAATACAAGTAGGTATGCGCGTTTGCCCCCTTTCATATAAGGTATTGAACGAAATCTATCCTTATTGATATTTTTAGGGTTCCGTACCTCAAAAGGAAAAAACGGAACCCTTATAGGATCACTTTGTTGTCCGTCCGTCTGTCTGTCAAGACCCTTTTTCTCAGGAACGCGTGGAGGTATCAAGCTGAAATTTATATCAAATACTCAAGTCTACTGTCCCTTGGAGCTGTGAAAAAATCAAACTTCTAAGCCAACGCAATCAAAAGATACAGCCGTTAATGAAGCAAATTTCCGCATATTTTCGAAACTCGCAAGGGAATCAAAACCTAAAGGGTTAACTCCCGTTAACTCAGAATCTTGAAATTTGGTACGAAGCAAGGTCTTATAGCACAGATAAAGGAAAAATTGCGAAAAGCATGATTTTTTTTTTGTCTGTCTGTCTATATAAGTATATAAACAACGCACATTTTCGACACTCGCAAGGGAATCAAAACCTACAGGGTACTTCCCGTGAACTCAGAACCTTGAAATTTGGTACGAAGCAAGGTCTTATAGCACAGATAAAGGAAAAATTGCGAAAAGCATAATTTTTTTGTCTGTCTGTCTATATCAGTAACCAATCTACAATGATCCCACACTGCGCACATTTTGCTTAGGAGCAGGGGTCTGCTAAGACTGGATGTTCATAGATACATATAAATTTGTACGGAACCCTCGGTGCGCGAGCCCGACTCGCACTTGGCCGGTTTTTTTAACATGAATAGTGCTCAAGACCTAGACTTGAATCACAAATTTTGTAATTTTGGAAATTATTTCAGCAGAGGTACTTAGGTACTTAGCTCTTTCTTAATTGGCTAAGTAAAGTTTTTTGAAGAGGTGCTAATTATATATTTTTTCGACAGTGGTCGACTTCAACACTAAGAAACTGCAGCTGTTTTATTTTTATCTCCTTTTATTTATCGGAAATATTTTTTTAAGTGTTCGAGATGACATTTGTGAGATTTTACGGCTGACAAGCGGTTCGTGCTCAGTACTAAGAAGAAATAGAAAAAAAAACGAAGTCAACTGTCGCTTCTGCCAATGTCAAATGAAATCTAACCGTTTGCGTTTCGTTTGCTTTGCGTTGTCCAAGAAGCAGTTCCAAAATAGTGATCGGAAGTATTCAATTGTGATCCAATTAACGTGCATAGGTCGTGGAGAAATGCGGTAAAATTGAAAGTCCGGATTTTATGCGGAGGTCGATTAAAATAGTCCAAAAATCACAACAAAACGCAAAGCAAACGAAACGCAAACGATTTGACAATGACAGAAGTGACAGTTGACTTCGTTTTTTTTTTCTATTTCTTCTTAGTACTGAGCACGAACCGCTTGTCAGCCGTAAAATCTCACAAATGTCATCTTGAACACTTAAAAAAATATTTCCAGTAAACAATAGGAGATAAAAATAAAACAGCTGCAGTTTCTCGATCTCCAGAACGCCGACTGTCGAAAAAAAATATAATTAGCACCTCTTCAAAAAACTTTACTTAGCCAATTGTAAAATGTCGCACCTTCTGGAGGAGACAGGCAGGCTCAATCCGAATTATTTTCATTTCAAAATTAACCTGTTTTGCTTTTTCACAAAGTTTATTTTTGAAATGAGAATAATTCGGATCGAGTCAGTTTAGTTCTGAAGGTGCGTGTACCTAATTATATTCCACATTACTTTCGGCAGTTATTTTTGTTATTGATTTGCTCTTTATAAGATACACTAGAACTCACGAAGGTACCTTACCTATACCTAAGTGTAGTATAGTAGTTTCTAAGAAACTCAGTGTTGCTTTTGTAACAGCTTAACAAGTGTGTAGGCGTTTTGGTTGTTTATTTTTATTACCACCACCACGTAACGCACAACTCTATAATTTTAAATTGTATCAATAAGATGTTTATCAAATTTTACGCATCTAAAATCAATTGTTTCTGATAAACAAACTGACAGACAGGCGGAGAAGCACGCATTGAGTGGTTTTATCTTATAATACATACGGGTTATTCTGTGATACGGGTTCTGTCTTCCCTTTTTGTTTAAGTGACAATCAGCAAAATTTTAGGATAGGTATTATTGTTTACTATCTAACCTATGACAATTAAAGGTGGAATCTCTTCAATTCCTAATTCAGGGTGATTAATTACGTTATTCCTTAGGCTGGCTTTATCGAAGGGGATAAGTACTACATAAAGAGAATAAAGTATTATCAGTTAATTCCAAGATTTCAGGGCATGACGTACCTACGAAGTGCTAAAATCTAGGGCTCGAGTAGATATAGAGCCGGGAGTGCGCGAGTGACGTCCCCCGCGACCGCGCCGGCGGACGCCAGTCGCGAGCACTGACTGCGGAATCCCGCTCGCCAGCCAGTATCAGCAAGGCATTACGCGAGCACACAGCCTCTCGCACTCTCGCACGCCTCCCGGCTCTCACGTACAAACATTTACGCGCGTCCACGATGTCCGCCACCGAGGAACTCACCGGCATCCTCTCCCGCAGACAAGAAATTAACGACAAACTAGAAGAAGGCCAAGAAATAAAACCGCAGTACAAATTCGTAAACGTCTTTACGGAATTTCACGAGTTCTCCAGGAAAGAAATAAAACAATACGAGGTGACCTTCAACAAGTAAGTGTTTTTGTTTCTTTGGTCCGTCTTGATTTGCATTTCTTACAGTAAATTCTTCCACTGAATGGTTAGTTAACTCTGTAGCATGTAACTTAGACTAATTATTTTTTATCTACTAATTAACACCGTACTGCAATAAAAAAAGCTTTTAGTAAAAATATTCCTTGGGATATCATGTAAGTACCGTAACTGTATGTATGCCGACATCATCTAATATATAAAAATCTCGTGTCACGGTGTTTGTTATCGAACTCCTCCGGACGGGTAGACCGATTTTTGTGAAACTTTTTTCCCTATATTCGGTAGGTCTGAGAAAAGGTCGTAGGCTATATTTTATACTATATACCCCATTCTTCGCGGACGGAGTCGAGGGTAACAGCTAGTGATAAAATAATATTTTAATATACTTACTAGGTTGCTAGAGACAGAAAACACCACGCAGGTATCTTTCAGTTGTTTACCACGACAGTATTGCATGCATGAACGATAAGAAGGTAGGTAGTAGGGAAGATAAACGAAACCATTAAGTGAAACGATATAATTTAAGCGTCAGTCAGTGGGAGTTAATTAAGAATACAATTAAATATTATAAAGGCCCTAACTGGTATCAGAAGTTAAATGAAAGCTTTAAATGCTAGACAGCTATTTAGCGAAGATTCTACAGCTTATAAGATGTGGAATGAGTCTGCGTCGTCGTCGTGGGAGACAAAATGAATGCCGCAATGTTTTGTTTACGAGAATAATCGACTATAGCGACTTTCATTATCCATCTATCATCAGTCAACTTAATCAGAATACAGGATTCTCACGGCTATTTTATTTCCACTGCTAATCCTTTCACGAATGCTTCTAGAAAGATCATTTTTATTTTTTATTTACAGTTGATATGTTTTGTTTTTGTTTTGATATTGAGTTTATCTGGGGTATTGTTGTTTGCGAATGCAAAACAATCTCCGGTATTTGTTTTAAAATATATCAGAACCAATAATAAAATTTCAAAGAGACAAAATAAAAATCGTTTATCGACGTTTATTTATCGTCTAAAGAGAAAGATGAAAATTATCCCCAACTCGTAGGACCAGGTGGTCGAATGTGCTGTTTATTTTTAAGTTGGTGACAATTCCCATTGCTTCCATTGCATGTGGTGATTTTTATTTACCATAAATTAACGACACGGAATGTTTAGATTCTTGACAATGACTTTACGTAAAAACAATAATGAATTAATGATAAAATTTAACTCCCAAATTACCTAGATTTTGTTTAACTTAACATATAATATAATCCATAGTAAGAATAAACAAGAGATAAGTCAAATAAATTTAGTGAGCCTAAGTTCGAATAACGTAACTTATACTTGCGACAATTATGCCTCAAAAATCTTAGTTAAAGGTACTTTGGCCCTTTGTTTAGTTTCGAGTTGTAACATTGTTTATTGCTTTTATGGGCAGGTTCTGCTGTCAATGTGTCAATGATCTTGAATCTTATTGATAGTCCTTAGATGTAGGTTATCAATTTTATCTTCCATGTAATCCGTCTCATTCATCTGTTTAACCTTGCCTTTTTCAAATCGATATGCTACCTGTGTCCAGTTTCGATCATTTTCAAATTGTAAGTTGGTTTCCCCACTTACTGAGAGTCAATAGCATAAAGTACCTATGGATAGTTCAAAGAAAAAAGTAGTTTTTCCTAAACACAAGTTATATATATGGACATAATATCATCGTGCGTATATTAGTCATTTCAACTTAATCATTCAAATACGCAAGCAGTTTGCGGTAAGCACTAGTGTCAACAATGACTCACATGGGGCGTCTAGCGCACTTAGAAAACTTCTAACGTGACTAACTTCATTGTTATGGTTAAAAAATAAAGTTAACTGCTTGCACGTCTTGGAGCAAACTTTTTAGAGTAAGTTATCAATCTAATTACATCGTTGTTTTGTTCTATAATTATGTGTTTAAACCCAAGGAGGTAACTGACTAATACAAACACACACCGGCTTGCTTTTAAATAAATCTGCCTGCAGTAATTTGCTTGTACGTTTCGATATACGAGTAAGTTCTTCGGTGACAATCATTCAATCAGTGTCCGTGTTAAATTGATCGAAAAGCCCAATTTGTTTATGGTAAATTATCAAATTCGCTCGAATTGTGGACTTGCAACGAGCGGAAGCGGCAAGTGGTGGCCGGCGCGACAAAATCAATGTCGGCCCTCCGAGTTCGACATGACTCAACGCCGCACATTAATGCGTTCATGACACTTTATTTTGTAATATCCTGCGTTAGGTTACAATAATATTAATGTATCATTTTAATAGTAACGCGAATCAGTCATACTTACGCGGAGTATTGATCGATAACAGATACGCCGAATTGGTCGATACAATAACCTACGCGTTGTGTACGTAACGACTTCCTTATCCTTGATAAGATTAGCTGCCAGTCAGGCATTAAACAATGCATTGAATCATTTAATCATCTATTCTTATTCCAGGTTATTCGGATTTATTTAAAAGATATGTATGTGCAGTCAACCAAGAATTTCCTTTACCACTCTAAAGTTCAATGTCATTTGTATGACTTAAACATCAAAGGCTATTTTGATGACCGACCGGAGAGCCCAGTGGTTAGAGAAACTGACTGCGTAACTTGAGGTGCTAAGTTTGATCCCCGGTTGGGTCAGACAATGATGAATCTCGAGTCTTAGCTGTTTAATTTGTTTTTGAGTATGTATCTATCTATTTAATATGTTTTAATGTTGCCTAGTAGTAGTGGTAGTAGTTATTTTATCTACTTTGGGACTAGTTAATCGGAGTCAAGTGTCCGTAATATTTATTATTATTTCCACTTGCAGTCAATGTGACAGTCAGCCATAGTGTTTTTGTTCTGATGTAGGAACTGTTATAAAAAATGGTAAAGTATTTACTTGGTAACTATCCTCCACCTTGATGGTAATCACAAAATTTCCTTTCGCGATCTTTCAAATAGAATAATGCGGTTGCGGCCAACAAAATTGCTACATTAAAATGATCAGACATTAGGTGCATTAGTTAAACCAAACTTTCATTCTAACTATCGACCGACCCCGTTTCACTCAGCTTTAAAATAAGTGAAAAAATAATAAACCAAGGTTCTTAAATCGGAAACAATAACAGCGTGTAGGTTGGGAAAGAGTTTCGTTTCGCAGGCAGTTCGTATTCGCATTGTGTCAGTGTTGCAAAATGCAGCTGCAATAGTGCACTCTATGTACTCGGGTTGATACTTTCTGTGTAACCTTAGCAGATCTTGGAATCCAATATGCGGTAGACAATATAGATTAACGCTATTTTAACTAGATATGTCTACACCATATCGTTTAAAAAAGGCGAGAAACGACTAACGTCTACGCATTATTTAAGCCAAAAGAACCACTAGGAAAATTAAACCAGTAAATTAAAGCTATGGGATTCCCATAACAACCAAGTGCACATTATTTTGTGTATCCCCGTATTGGTACGAATTCGCATGAAACAACTACTAATTATTTAAGCTCGCCAATTTTGTCAACACAGCAACAAAATGGGTGGGGTTCCAACTCATTATTACCAAGATAAATTAGAGCAAATCAAACCGATGATATTCTGTTGCTATTGCTACCTATTTTAATCAATAATCATCCATCTATTTAGTTATTCCTAGTTTTAACTCTTTGGCCTCATAGCATAGCAAGCCCATCGTCATAGTCTTGCTAGCAGCTAGCAGCGTCAAATAGATATTAATTATGTCTTATGTACCTACTTAATATGTAGTAAAAACAGTTTTATGACTGTTAGTACTTTCAGTTCATATCAAGAGGAAGGATGTACCCCGCCCATCGCATTGTGTAGGTCTAGATATCTCGCGGTTTTGACCCCGGGGCGGGATCGACTAATGAAACTGGACGTCAGCCAATTTGAAAAACAATAAAGAGTTGAACCCACAACGAAATGGTTTTCCCTTATTGCAAGTGAAGAGCTCATGTAATTTATTTGAACGTAAAAACAGATCAAGTTTTCAGATCTTGGCTTGGAATCGGTATCAAAATAGTTCGGAAAAATCACAAGCTATATTGAAAACACGATATATCAATTTAATGCTTATTCAAACTTTGGATATTATCTAATTTTACTTACTTATCTAATTTTTATGAATATTAAAGAAAAATGTAGATTTAACGATTCATTGCATGTTTACGAGAAACTTGTTATGGCACAGGCCATGTCAGACGTGTTTACGTAACCATTCTAACTCGGGGATCTACTTATGTTTATGTACTTAGTATATACGCATCACATAGAAGATCAAAATTGATTTTAATAATAAATAATAATAATAATAATACTTTATTGACCAAACAGAGATGAACATAATTTTATGAAGTCTCTGACTACTGAACTAGGTATAAACCTGTATCTCAGTTGTCAGCGTCTTCTCCCAATTTATTACAAATGAGCCGTTAAAAGATAAAGGTAAAATTATTATTTTTATTTTTTACTAAATAATTTACAAACAAAACTAATTTATAAAAACTATGAGAATTAAATCTACAGGCAACCAAACTCAGGTATTATGTATGGAAAGTGTTGGTGTATGTAAAAAGTGATGTGTAAGTGATGATAATGTTATATTAAGTACTAGCTTTTGCCCGCGACTTCGTCCGCGTAGAATTCCAATTTGTGGTAAAGCTTCTTCATCTCTTTCATTGTATAAAACAAAAATCCGGCACCGGCAACATCCATCATTATTATCATTTCATCATGAGTATCAGTTAGTGAATATTATAAATCCCGTTTATTCCCTATCCCGCGGGAATTTCAACAAATTTGTCCTTATTCTTTGCAAAATTACACTTATTTTTATCCCGCGGGTATTTTGCATTTTCCCCGAGAAAAGTAGCCTATGTCCTTAAAGCTTTCTACCGATAAAAGAACTTTTAAAATCAGCCGCGTAGTTGAGTTCACTTATTTTTTTCCCGTGGGAATTTTGATTTTTCTCGGAGAAAATAGTCTATGTAAGTAAGGGTTAGTGTAGCTACTCACTAATAGGTGAAAAAAATTTTCAAATCAGCCCTGAAGTGAAATTCACTACTTAATATCCCAGGGGAATTTTGCATTTTACCGAATAAATAGTAGGTAGCCTATACCAATAAAGGATAGTGAAGCTTTCTATTGGTGATTTTTTTTTAAACTCAGCCCCGAAGTTAATTTTACTATTTTCTATACCACGGGAATTTTGCATTTATCCGGAAAAAAGCATCCTATGTTAACCAAGGACAGTGCATCTTTTCTATTGGTGTAAGACATTTTAAAATGAGCTCCGAAGTTGAATTTTCTTTTTTCTATCCCTTGGGAATTTTGCATTTCCCCGGAAAAAAGTAGCCTATGTCAATAAAGGATAGTGTAACTTTTTACTGGTAAAAGTTTTTTTTTTTAATCGGCTCGGAAGTTTCAGAGATTATCTATCCCACAGGAATTTCCAAAAATCCTGCAATAAGTTTTTTTGTTGTTATGGTCATTTTCGTTAATACTGTATTTGAAAAGATTAGTAATTGTAGTTACGGAGATATGGTCCAGTTGATTTGAGTACCTACATATATAAATCCTGATTTAACTTTATCCCGTGGAAATTTTCAAAATTCTTTATATTCGCTTTATATTCTAATAGTCTAATTGCATGCCCAATTTGTACAGTTTAGTAATCTTCGTTATGGGCATAGGGTCACTCTTGATGAAATATATAAATCCCGATTATTCCTTATCCCGTGGAAATTCCAGAAAATCCTTTCTTATCGGATGCCTACGTCATACAAAGAACACACCCTCCACGTTTTAGGTCTCTACATACAGCGGTTTAGGCTGTGCGTTAATCCGGCAGTCAGTCATTTAGGACTTCAGGACAAAGCATTTTATATGTATTTGCATTGCACCAAGCTTTTATGCGAGTTCAACAATGATATTTGAATACTCAATTCGATTTTATTCGAAAAAGGTTGAACTCGCATAAAAGCTTCATCATCATCATCATTTCAGCCGTAGGACGTCCACTGCTGGACATAGGCCTCCCTCATTGACGTCCAATCGTTACGGTTGGAAGCGACTTGCATCCACCCTGAACCTGCGGCCTTCACCAAAACGTCCGTCCATCTCGTTGGTGGACGTCCCACGCTGCGCTTGTAAAAGCAAAAGCTTGGTGAAATGCAAATACTTAATACATATAATTAGCTATTATCAGAGATCAGATCAAGACGTGGTTGACAAACGTAGACAAAAATGGTTTGCAATATTTGAAGTTTCGTTTCGTTTACAATGTGTCAAAATAAAATGTAATTTAAATCAAAAGCACTAAGGAGTATTGATATCAACTTCGAAGCAAATCACCCCCAAAATAACTTTCTACTACTTTTTGACCCCGTCAAGGGATGAATTTCAATAAAATACGAAACACGTCTTCCATCAATTCTGTTAAAGAATGTTTATGCAAAATTTGAAGTAGATTGGACCAAGGAATCACGATGTCTCATACAAACTTTGCCCCCCTTTTTTACCCCCTTAGAAGTAGAACTACGGAAAATCCTTTCTTATCGGATGCCTACGTCATACAAAGAACACACCCTCCAAGTTTCAGGTCTCTACGATCAGCGGTTTAGGCTGTGCGTTGATCCGTCAGTCAGGACAAAGGATTTTATATGTATAGATAATTGGATTAATTAAATATAATAGGGAACATAAAATCGTGTGAGTGTGAGAGCGTTTCAGTGGAAGACAATTAGATTACTTATGCCTGCGAGTGAAATATTTTTTCAGTGTCATCGTAACCCAACGATAACAACCACCCTCGAAGAATAGCCTGACACTCCCGCTAAGAAACGGGTAAAAATTTAATTGTTTATTTAATTTATTGTATAAATATATAGAAAGAAAGCGTCGTTGCCTTAGGAGGCTAGGGCAAACGAAGTGCGACATATAGCAGACGCAACAACATTAGGAATTTTACGCTTATTCCGATATAATTCTGAGTCAAAGGGCGTAACAGAGTGTTGTTTGACTGTAAATATACTGTTGTCGTACCGTCAGCACCTGATACTTCTCATACAGTTTCTTGGTAGGGAATCTGAAAGGACTAAATGTCATAGTCTTCAGCAAAGATCTCTGTGCCCTTTCCACTTGTATCATATGGGTTTTACAAGCTCCTCCCCAGACTCCAATACAGTAAGAAATAATAGATCTAGCCAAAGCAAAGTAGACAGACCGCAAGAGCGCGAATTCTACGACATGTCTAAGATTTTTAAAAACCCATATGAGTTTTCTAATGCGAGATGAAACAGTATCCAAGTGAGAGCGCCAATTAATATTTTCATCCAATATTGTTGCAAGATACTTCACCGTTTTAGACCTGCCAATTTGGAGACAAGAACAATCAAGAGCATTCAATTTACATGAGTGTACTTTGAGATCTATATTTGTTGTTTTAGACCTGGGCAAATGAAATTGAATGTATTGAGTCTTAGCTATGTTAAGAGACAAGAGATTTCTGCCTAGCCAACCGTGGACCTTGCGTAGCCCATTTTCCGCTCTTTAACAGACCTCCTCCCAAGTCTCTCCCTGAAAAATTAAAGCTGTATCATCGGCATACGTGAATATTTTGCCGTAATTTACAGGCATTTGACACAAATCATTAATATAGATCAAGAAGAGACTCGGACCAAGGATACTGCCCTGCGGCACACCGTAAGTAACGGTAGCATCGGAACTAATCCAGTTATCAATCTTAGTTCTCTGTACACGATTGCATAAAAAGTCTTTAAATATTAAAAGTGGTGTTCCGCGTATGCCCATTTTCTTTAGAACATAAAACAAACTTTGTTTAATCAATGGGATTTATTAGCTAGTCTCAAAACGAATTAACAAGGTAATTCAATTCAATCCTCTGCAGTGTCAGGTCACATCGCCAACAAGTTGAAAAGATATTTATTATATTAACCTTGTAGTCCCTTACTAAGACTGCTTCTATATTTAGCACATGGCTAACAATCAAGCAATTTTCTAGAAACGCAGAATAATATAAAATGTAAAAAGAACGAAGAGTATTTTCGTTGAAAGTAAAAATATTATTTAAAAAACTGTTGCTAGTTAATTCGGTGCAATTAGAGAACAGTGCGAGTCGTCGCATCTAAATTGCCTTCAATACCGTGATTGATCAAAGAGAACAGACGAAAACAAATGCTTGAATAATACCCCTTTTGAACCGTAATATCCCTGTTCATCCATTAAAGTGTTTCCTGTTGTTTGCACAGCAAGTAACCACTTCCTCGTCTAAACATATCAAACAAAATTGACAAATTGATAATGATAAGGTGTGGCTACTTTTTTATTTCATGAACGCATCAAGTTACTCGAATTTCGAACTAAGTATGCCGACCTATTTTGTATGCGTTGTTTACCTGATATTTTTATTGTGTCACGCACTTTTACTGTACCTATTACCCAGCAAGATGAAGAATATAGAACGTAGAAGTTTTAGAAATTATTTGGTGAAAAACGCAAGTAAACAGCTAAGACAAAAGGTAAATAAGTACCTGCTGCGTTATGTAACTTAAGACATTGAAAGTGGTTTACGCCTCCTCAAAGATATTGCCAAGCAAGACACACGACGGTGTTAATAAAAACAGGCTTGGCCTGATTAGCAGACGACCGACAAGGCAAATTAGATTAACGACAGAGTAAACGTATAGAAAGGCGCGTCGATGCTGCTGTGTTATCATTGACCCTAATTTATTAAGAGATAGAAATGGGACACGCAGAAATATAGAACCGACCAAGATACGACCAAGAGAATTAAACTTCAACGAGAGTATTATGAACCCACCATCCATATGTTTATGTGAAATCAAAAGCTCTGAAGCTACAGCAGATAGGTATACCCAAAATTTCAAGTTTTAGCTATTCCTCGCCAATAAAAATTTATTGCATTAATAGTTTTATGAAAATCAACCCTTAAAGGGGTGAAATAGGAAATGAAATGTTAACATAGAAATTCGCACCCATTACAACTTTATTACAGACCTTAAATTTACGATTAAGGCTAAGTCTTTAATTTTTTTTAAATGACTCTTAGGAGTGAAATATAAGTAGTTTCGGAGATAAGGAGAAGGGGTTAATTTATTAATGTACCTAATGTTTATTTTATTTCTGCACGCACGAAGTTGCGGGCAACAGCTAGCTTTAACACAATAGAAGAAGTTTTGACTAACTGACTGACTAACGATGACACAGAATAACTGCATAGGAACTTCCGCAGTATGGGCGAAGCCGCGGGTCCAAGCTAGTTATTGATATGCTCTTTGTGTTACTCAGTAAGAATAAGGAAGTAGTTACGATGTAAGAATGTCTCATAAACCGTTTTTATTTCGAAACTTGAGTCACTGGTTGGACTGAACTACTTAAACACCTGACTATGTTGATTCTTATGAATGAAACCAACACTAAAAATTCGTAGTACGTCGTACGTGTATTACAGCAAGTTATGTTATCGATGAACGAGTATTCAGATTTTTTTTTCATTTACTTACTATCTTTTGTGTGAATATTAAAGTAGGTACAGTTTCGATTTGAGACGCAATGCGACGAATGCGCGTATTCACTGCAACACAACTGCAGCTTTTTCTCAGCATGCTCTGGAGTCTGTATATTTACAAGTTATACTCCAAGTACCTACAACTTCCTACTGTATTGTATGTAATGTCTGCAACCGGTGTGTTCCTTGCTCTTTCACGCTAAACAGTTGGTCAAATTTGGATAAAACCTGTGGATACTTGAAATGAAATGAAAAAAGTTTATTTCACACACAAAACAAAACACATAAAATTACAAAAGAAAAAAAAATATATATATATATAAAAAGAGATAAAAATAATAAATTGTGTGTGAAAAAACTTCGATTCCAGACATATATGGGCTCTTTATTGTCCAGATATTCCCACGGGATCCGGCCGTACTTAAGCAAGCATGTAAAATCTTGAAATCTCAACCGCTGAATGACAGACAGACGTGAAATTTTACATGGATGGTTTTTATACAACATAAATGAAAAGTGAAAACCGCGATGTAATTTTTGAGAATTTAAATTTCTGGATTTTCAATTCCACTGCTAGACCTAAAGGGATATACATATATACACACGAACGAAGCCGCGAGTAAAGGAAAGGCTAGTATTTTAATAGTATGTGGACCATAAAGTTGAAGCCGGAAAACCATTGAACGAACACTACTTAGAAGGAAATAAGTGTTTTTTGATACAAAATAAATGTGTTTCAACAGACAGCTTTCCTGATATCTATCTACGTCACGTCATAAGAAATAAGATACCTACTAACATTATTGCTATAAACTTAGAAAGCTTGTAAGATTTTAACAGGCTTTCTGTCCATTTGCTAGCAGGGTTTGAACGTGAATCGCCTTCACAAACAAGGAAGCTTTCTAGATGCTTAAAAACATCATAACACGCACTTGCCGGATTATCAATAATTATATAGACCGTGTTCAGAAGTATTTGAGCATCTAAACAGCTCCGATGTTAATGATGGTGATTGCACCTGTGCACCAACGTGTTTTCCCGCGACAACGTGTTTCTAGAAGGTAGACAAATATCGGAATGAAGATATCAATTATCAAAACTAATTTTGTATAACATAACTTTAATCTTTTAACATCAGCATTAGAATGTATAGCGCATCGTTAAAACATTAGGTAACCATTTATTTAAACGTGCTTAATCAATTCGCTCACGTAATAGGTAAATATTAGTGGAATCATTGATAAATAAAATGTCTAAATAATACAAACCGCATACGCGCACGACGCACTAAGCGCGGCCGAAGCGTAAACACAAATATCTCCCACAGCGAATACCTTTCGCATATATTTATAAACATTTTATTCTCTTTGAGGAACTACGTTAGAGGTATCTGTATGAATAAACTGATGTTTTATTTTAAACACTTGTAGCCGCTTTCAACGGAGATTAACTAAATAAACTCAGGAACGATGATAATGTACATTACGATTATAGTTTTATTTTAAAGATATTAGCTAAATAGTCAGATAGTAAAATGTAGGTACTTAATCATTGTAAACTACCGCTTGTGTCGTTACTCTTCGTATAAATTTCACAACATTTTTCTTTTAAACGGTAAAACATAATTAGTTGAAACTAATTTACGAACCAACCTAATTTTGAATTCGCGTCACGATATTAATTACATACATTAAATACCATCTTGAACTAGGTACGTATTTCATCAGAGACTGCTACATTATTTAACTGGTATATTGCAGAATTTGCGGACAGATTGACCAAACTGTTTGACAGAATAAACACTCTTTTCTTTAATGATTTTTATCTGAATTTTTTATTCATAATTTACTCACGCCTTTGACACGCTACACTTTGAACATCGATCGATCAATATATTTGTATGGAAACATCTGTCAATCACAATTAAAAAGACAGACGTGAATTTACAGGAATGTTCAGCCAAAGTAACCCAACCACTTGCTGAAATATTACGGAATAATTTTAAAACACCTTGTATATGTAGGTATGTAAGAACTACATACCTACGTAATTGAAAGTATGTAGGTATACCTTAAAAATATAAATAAATGGTCGTTTAAAACAAATAAGCTTTGTGAGAGCTCTGAACATTAGGCAGAACAAACAAATGTGATTCTGTAAACAATCCACCCACAGTGAATGTGTTTGTTAAGTAATTGTGTTGATTAACTATTTAGATAAAGATTTGTTAGACGGCTTTGTGCGACTAGAATTGTTTTATATTACCGTGTAGATGATATAATATACCAGTCAAGCCTGTCTGATTTATAACCAAAACTCTAAAGTAGCCTAAAGCAGTTTGCTTGGGGTTACATAGTAGGTTCCTAGGTATTTGAGGTTCGTGGTTAAACGTAGACTAAAATAACACGGAAATAGTAGCTACGATAACCTATACTACCTAAACGGTTAAGTTTCAAGAATTTGACCTACTGGGCAAGAGCTAATAACATAATGGTTAAGTAAAGAAATGTACGGACGCATCGATCCACTAACACTTTAAGCTGTTTGTGACATGTTCCATTCAATATCAGTTGATTCTTAGTAGGTATTTATTGATTACTGGTAATCTGTTTAATTTCATAAGAGTTTTATAAACCTGATGTAATCTGTTTTATTGCCAAGCCCATTTTCGCGGAACATTCAGGTAAAAAGCGAATTTTAGTAAAAGTGATATTGTCATCTTTGGTATCGTGTGTTTTAGTTTATATGCGTAACTAAGTAGGTATAGCTAAGTAATCCTAATCGTTCTGCAGCGAGACAACTGGTTCGCCTTCGTATCACCTTGGAGCGTGAGACAATGCCGTGCAACTCTGCTCTGACCCGACACACCTGCTAACATTGCATTTAGCAACTTGCCGGTGGCTGCATTTACAATTACTTATCACTGAACCGCCGCAAAACTAGCTACTGGTTCCTCTTAGATGTTTTATAGCTTTAGAATAGGAGCGCTAAAAACTCGTGTCTTAATCGAATGGGTCAAGATTATGTACTTAACATCTTATTAAAAAAGCGACGAAGGTCAGACAAGAAATATACTTAGATAATCGTCTCACACCACGACACCCTCACCCCTACGTCTAAGTCTAACCCCTTGCGAGAGCGCCTGCTTATATAAAGGTCAAGGTTAATGCCGAGGAAACGCGTTGGAAGTTCGAGCATTAGTAGCAGGAAGTAGACGCAAGTGAAAACCCACACGCTACGAACATAAAGATGAACATAAGACGTCATAATAAATCAATAACACGCAGGAGATAGGTAGTTGAAACGTTGTATAATACTTTACTGCAAAGGAAACAGGGGATCTGCGTAGTGGCCTTCTTATCATTACAACAGACCTAGGTGCAACTACTCGGGACGGGGCAAACACGTCGCTGCTATACTTATAACAAAATTTTTTTTACAGGTTACATTTCGAAATCGATATTAATCAATATATGCCAATTTAGGTTCAAAGATCTTTATTATCTCATAAGAATACATATTCACTTACATGAGACAAACTTATTTTAAATTAAGTACAATATAAATCGGTGAGCGCATGCTTATTTAATGATATTAGCCAGTATGTATAATAATATGTTTGCCCGTTGTAGGTAACGAACAAACTGAAGTATACAGGGTTATTTTTAATTCACTGACATCCTTCTTAACACTGAATTCCTATCACTCAAACAAATGTTTTTTGTTTTACGACTTTTTAAAATTAAGCACTTTTTTCCCATACAAATACACAGAGTATCGTAAAAATAAGAGGAAATCTCAAATTTTCAAAACGTTATTACACCAAAAATATTAAGTTATGACAAAAGTCGTAAAACAAAAAACATTAGTTTAAGTGGTAGGAGTTTAGGGTTAAAAGGATGCTAGTGAATTACAAATAACCCTGTATTTCGTCACTATGAGTATCGATTTGCACGAAGTGAACTATGGTTCGCCTTGGACGGAAATATTCAACATTCATATTACCAGCCGCGTGGATACAAAACGAGCCAAAATAAGCCGTGTTTCGCATATAAATGAGCCTTCACTCAGCCAACTATACCCAATTGTTACGGTACTTGAAACATACAAAAGCTTTAAATATGGGTGGCCTAAAAAATTCTAGCTTGACGCGTCAGTACAACCTAATGATCATAGCGCAGAAAATTGTTACAGGTATTAAACACAATTTAATTAAGTAAATAACTTCAGTGGGCGAATTATTGGCCAATAGGGATGTAACCTGTAGATAGTAGCGACATTAATTCAGAAGGACAAAACAACTAATAATTACGTGATGTATTAGCAGGTAAAACGAGGAACCTAATTACCAACATTTTCCCTGGCACGGTTAAATAAAATGTACCTATTTCAATAAGATGTATTGCATTGTTTAAGAATAGGTAGTAAACCTATTTAAGCTAAAGTTTAATGTGGTGGTTTCCCCCCTCCACCCTACTCTGTTACGCATAGGCAGGTATCCTATAATATAACTAAAACCGTACCATCTATCTATTAAGAATAATACAACACACGCCAGGCACGGCGGAAGACCCCGTAGGGATCTGGCTGACTGAATTCGGCAGTCTGATCACTAAATAATTTAAGGGCGCGACCTACTTGAAACATGCCCTTTTCACTTGCCATTGTTCAGCCCGCGTTGCGAGATAGAAATGATGATCGTGGGAAGTGGGCGAAAGTGTGATGTTATTAGACACGTACATTTAAACTACTGTACTACAATACATATAATTAGTATTCACGGGACAAAGACACTTTCTACAATGACGTTCTTATTAGATAATTACGTAACGGTAGTTATTTGCATTATTAACGGCATTTTGTCGGCAGCGGCGTCGTGATCTAAATGGTTAACTTAATAATAATATTAACTTGCCTCACGACAGATGTGTAGTGTAATTCAGTGCATCTAGTTTCCAAACGTAGTTCGACCGTATCCACAGTAGAAATTTCTGATTGAAATGTCCTTTGTCCTCATTACAAATTCCTCATGTAGAGTTTTATCCTTAACGCCAATGGAAATTACAAATGTCAGTCAGAAGGTAAATAAAGAAAGTCAGAATCTAACAGAGCTCGACCATGATGGAACCCATAAAATACTCAAAAGTTATAACGCAATGTTTTCTTTCAGATTCGATGAGGGCCACGACGGTTTCCTGGACCTGACTGAAGTGAAACGAATGATGGAGCGTCTCGGCGCGCCGCAGACGCACCTCGGTCTCAAAGCCATGATCGCGGAAGTAGACGAAGACGGAGACAACAAGATCAGCTTCAGGGAATTCCTGCTTATATACAGGTAAGGATATCATATCAGTTGGAAGTTGTTCAACTGAAGATGTCAAAAACAAAGATTTTTTATCGTAAGTAAGCAAATCTGAGCCGACTACTTCTAGCGACTGACCACGAAATTCAATAGGCCTTAGTGGTAAAAATGTGTTTATTGCTTTAAAAGTCTGGAACACGACTACTTGAGAGAATACATAATTAGATTATGACCTTTCGAATAAGTAATATTTTTAGGTATAATTTCAAATGTTGGTGGAGAATATTTAACCTCCTGCTTCACCAGTCTCTACTCTATTGTTACTGTTATCATTTGGGGAGACCCTTATGGGAAAGATATCTGGCATGCAGTCTTTAGTAGATAAACAGAGATGTCACATAAAATAAAATAAATCATAGTTTGGTGAAACAGACCCTAAATGTAACAAATATGGCTGTCTGTCAATAACCGCAATGCAATGACTGAGTCAGTTCGTGGTCATTAGGGTAAAATTTCCGCAAAATAAACAGAATTAAAACGATGTACATACAGTTGTCAAGTACATTAATTTACGCATATAAACATAAAATACCGTTACTAAAATAAGCTAAGCGGGAATATCCCGTTCACGCTACGACTACTGGAGAAACCCGCCCACAACAGTGCACTGCTACGCGGATCACTGTTGCTACATTGGTTGCTACGCCAGTCAGAAATGTTCAAATTCTTACAAATTTATCTACATCATGTTTCAGAAAAGCACGAGCGGGTGAACTCGAAAACAACTCCGGTTTAGAAGCTCTGGCACGACTCACCGAGATCGACGTTGATCAAGTGGGTGTGAACGGCGCCAAAAACTTTTTCGAAGCTAAAATAGAGGAGCTGTCAAAAACTAACAAGTTCCATGACGAAATCATCCAAGAACAGGAGGAGAAGCGGCGCGAGGCTGAAGAGAAAGCCGCCAGGAGACAGAGGTTCAAGGAAAAAGCTGCCCTCTTCCAACATTAACGAAACACAAATTTTGTTGCATACTATCTAGTCCATAAGCTGTTACCATGGCTTATCATGTCTTCGAAGATCTAAATGATATTTTACTAAGATTTAGACGAATTTTAGAATGAAATCTACACTTCTATGTTGCTTTTCACAAGGTTTGAATAAGACCTTGGTCTATGAATTAAGATTATACAGTTGAAGTAATAAAGTTATACCTTATGATAATGTTATTATAGGCCTAGATAAAACAGAAAATTATTGAAATAGATTGTGACAGGCGCCTAAGCTATTATGTTAAGTTAACATTCTTTAAAAAAATATATGTACTTGTTTCTGTATTTAAAATGTGGTATGCATGTTGCCTTGTAAGTTTACACTTTAGCATAGCAAAAGATTTTATACTTAATTACTTTTTAATGGTTAAATGTGATGTATATGAATTATGTAGGTACTAAGGTTGTTTGAATAAAAGTTTTTTTTAATGTATTTTTGGGTATGCTTATTTAATGCTTATCCTAGAAGTGTTGAACATATTTAGAAACTTAATAAAATTTGTTACTGACTATCCATAGTAGAATTATTTCTGAAGGAGTTATGTTCTTCACATGAGTTGCTATGATTTGAGTGGTGATTAAGATCTATCTGCAACCTTGTCATGGGCGGCAACTTGTCTATGTCAATCTGTTGTAAATCTGCTAAGGTCTTAACTAATGTAGCATTCTGAAAGTAAAATACACAGTCAACATGAGTGTAAATCTTTGACTGCTTTTCTTAAATTAAAACATTTAAAAAGATAACACCGCACTACATTAGATTACACTTACATTGGCAACATTTGCTTCAAACTCTCCCCCAGGGCCCGTAATTTGCTTGATTTGTTGCAACTCATGGGAACTGAAAGCAAAAATATCCATTAATAAATATCTACATTACATTAAATTTGAAATTAACCATGTGTGTGTGAAGTTCCCAATCTGCACGGGGCCCGTGTGGGAACTATGGCCCAATCCCTCTCATTCTGAGAGGAGGCCTGTGCCCTGCAGTGGAACGTATATAGGCTGGGATGATGATGATGATGAATAAATATCTAGTATATTTATAATAAATAATAATATACATAAATAAATAAACTTCTTAAGCATTGAGTTGGTACAATTTGGTTAGTTTACCTCAATGTATGGGTTACACAAATATTATAAATACTATACAGTACAGCACTTTCTCCATTACAAAAAAAAACATCTTTATATTTAGAAGTCAGTAAATAAATATTTATTACTAGCTAGCAGTTACCCGCAACTTTGTCTGCTTCCCATAACAATATTGTGGATTTACTGAAATAAATATTTTTATCTTGAATAGTGGCTTTTGATAAGGGAAAAAAAAATCTAAAATTGGTATTGTACTTCCAGAATTATCTCCTATGAGTCTTACTAATATTATAAACGCAAAAGTTTGTATGGATGTATGTATGTATGTATGTAACTCTTACACGCAAAAATGGTTTGACAGAATCTGAGGAAATTTGGCACACAGAAATTTTATAAACTGGATTAACATATAGGATTGTTTGAACCTGAATAATTACATAGGTCCCGTGGCATGGGATAGCAATAAACATATTTCTTCTTAGTTGGAGTTGTGGGCAACCAGTGACGTAACTAGTTAACCAAAGGTCCTGGGGCAAAAAACAAAATAGGGCCACAACCCGTGTTTGTTTACATGATAAGACAAGGGGTACATATCAAAATATATAAAGTTTAAAACAAATAATGGACAAAATACATAATGGTCATTTGATATAATGTAATTTTCTTGGAAATTCTCAACTTTACAGGATTTTAATAAAATAAACCTAACCTAAACCAATCTGTAGATTACACGATAAAAAAAAATCGTTTAATCAATAGTTTCATAGAAAATTTTAGTATGTATTATGACCATTATGTATTTCGTCCATTATTTGTTTTAAACTTTATATATTTTGATACATACCCTAAGACAAGAAAGGATGAATGCACTTTAAATTCACTAGAGTCGCGCACTGGTAAATTCACTAGTAGCGTTTTATAGCCACGTTTCTCATAGGTCCGCGTTTATAGTTTGTAAGTCAGAGTCCAAGGGGCGCGAAGAGCTTGGGGGCCCCGGCTTGCCCTACGGTAGCTACGCCACTGTGGGCAACAGCTAGTTATACTATAATAGCACTACCCCTACATACAGTGTAGATTATTTTAATAAGTAGTCAATCAAATTTGCCTCAAAAAGACAATTAATATTGATTTAATTAAAAATAGTAGCGGGGACATTTTAATAAGCAGACCAGCCGAAACATATTGCCGCTTTCTTTAATAATTGTTTATAAAAATTGGATTTGCATTAAACATTTGATGAAAGTTGCAATCTTGCAGCCGGATCTCGTACCATTAAGGTAAAGGTAATATGCGATAGGCATGGTATATGGCGCAGAGCTATAGCCAGATTCATGTATTTGCTAAACGAAGAGATCATACTTAAGTGTTAGAAACTTACATTGATTGCAAGAGCTGATTTGTTGTTATTAACTCATTGAGAATATCTTGCTGCAGCTTTTGAGATAGTAAGTCTACAGACATTGCACTCCTGTTCTATTATAATATTATTCTTCAAAGAAATTTGGGGGATAACAGTAAGTTTTATAATCAGTATTCTATTTAATAATTCATTATTAAACAATTCATTACACTCAAGTAACGGTATAATTTGTAATCGAATTCGAACTTTGCTTTGACGTTATCACTTCATTTCTACTCATAGACAATTACGAAAAAAAGTTGCCATCCCGATTCATCTGTAACCCCGAAACAAGGCTTTTAAATCAAATCGAAATAATATAAGAACCATATGAACACATAAGTTTCAAAATATTTTGTACGTGAACTCGTAGTTTTCAAAATATATTATATAAAAATAGGTATTTTTGGTAGGCACTTTTATAAAAGTTGATGCTCATTAATTATTTATTTAAAAAAAATAGAAAAAAAAACATAATATCCCATCAAATAAAGGGTTTTTTGTCAGTAGGCAACATCGTCATAGACAAGATTAAGTTTTTTGAAATCTTAAATGGGGATGGGCAAAGCAAAGATTTACTTTCAATGCAGTCCACACGTAATGTAGCGTTTTAAAACGTGTCTACGTTACGCCTAATTTAAAAAAATAAAAACCTAAAACGTCAGTGTCAGTCAAGATCAATCAATCAACACAAAAATGGAAGAAGCTGTTTATCTGAAATACGAAGGGAAAAATATTGATATTAAACAAGAAAAACAAGACAATGTGGACAGCTACAAATACGAATTTGACTCGGGGAGTCAGGACAGCAGTAAGAGCGGCAGTGGAGGATATCAACGGTGGGCGCCTAATTTGAACGGAGTTAGAAAAAGCGCATTTACGCCTTACAAATCTGTTCAGTGTACAGCGCTAACCAACTTGCAGCGAGGTGGGTTGATTGCACTACACAATAGTAGCTTTAGGTATTGAGTTTTCTAATATTAGTTTGTCGCGAGCAGGTAATACGCAGGCGCGAGTTGCGGAGGTGCCACAGCCGGATAGCAGCTTCCACGCGAAGGCAGGTCGTGGCGAGATCACGCGCGAAGACGTGAAGCTGGAGCAGTATGTTGACATCACGGACGAGCACGGGCTCACGGCACTGCACTGGGCCGCGAGTTACGGCCAGCTCAACAGCTGCCAGGACCTAGTATGGTGAGCCTTTGTTCTGACACATAGCTATTGTTTCCAAGTAATGTTTTCTTTAACCTAATTTAATCTTATTTAAGTTTTTTTGAAATAAGATATTTTTATCAACACATTAGCTAAAAAAACTTGTTAATGCTATTTACTGATCATGCTATATAAATTTGAAAAATAGTTTACTAATACTCAAGTGTTTTTATGATTTTTTTCTCAGTCCCAAGGCTGTTAAACTCTACATTCAAAATAAGTTTGGAGCTGCTTAAAACCAAGAATGTTACGAGTCAATTGTAGTTAAATTGTATGACTTCTTTTGTCAAACAGTTCAGTTTTATTTACATAAAAGTGATTTAACTCATGATCCACTGTTCAGGAATTCCATGATTCATGTATTTGCTGTGTCTTTGTTGTTTAAGAAAATTCTTTATACAACCTCATTCATGTGCCTTCTTTGTCTTTAAGCATAACATATTATTATATACATGCTGTAAAAATAATGAATGAGTTTTTTAACCCATTGAGGGCCAAAGGTGAGAATCTAATTGAAATTAGTGGCCACCACATAAATGGTATTATGCGCATTAATGCATAGCTGGCCTCTGCCATCATCTACTACTGTGCAATATTACATAGTTGGCTCTCAATGTGTTAAATGGGCACTATTATGTCTCAACAATATCAACAATGTTATTCTTAAGAATTTCGGAAACTTCTAAGATGGCACATTGAACTTCAACCTTTAGACCGCCAGCGTTGGATATAGACAACAGTATGGGAATACAAAATTAAACCTACCTGCATCCGCATAAGAATTAATTTTGTTCCTAACAAAAACAATGCGTGGCGTTTAAAAGGTTAATAATAAGTATCAATTCCAGCAGTGTTTCCAAGTTAGCAATATTTGAAGATAAATCAGAATTTAAACAAAAAAATAAATATAATATAGTAAACAATCAAGAAAAAGTGAAAGGTTGAAATTTTAAGTATGTCTCAATAAATTTAGATATTATTTATTCATACTAATTGTCATAGAAAGTGATATCAGATACTATATACCAATAAAATTAAAACTACTATCATCAAAAATTAGAGTGAAGGATAATGCGATCTTGACAACAAGGGTCACATTTTTTCAAATTTGGTAGACATTAGTGTGGTAGTATATAAATATTACCTTTATGATGCTTAAGGTTGTTCCATTCCCTATGAAGTTTCCAACACTACTTTCTTTTTTTGATTTTCCTCTGTCAAAAGTTTTAGTAAAATTTGTACGGTCAGCTGCAGAAAAAAGGTACCCTCTGGCGTGGTTACCGTTGTTGCAGGGGGTACCTTTTCTTTGCAGCTGATTGTACAAGGTCATGCATGCAGCATGCATCTTTGTATAATTGGTTTGCTTCTCCATTTTTTCCTTTTATGTTAGCTTAGCATGCTTAACCATCTATCCTTATTCTCAGATGGAAAAAACTACTTGTAAAAATGTTTTATACTGTCTGTGTACCACTCTTAACATTAGGTACATTATTTACTCCCCAAAATCAAAATTTCTTAAAACAAACAGTCTCTATATTGACATTTGCAAAATACATCCTTGCTTTTAAAAGAGCAGGGGTGAAAGCCGTTACAAAAAGAAAACTACTATATTAACATCAAGTTGTTACTTTTAAAGATAACAATCTCATTATTGTTAGCATAAACAAAAACTTTATTTTTTTTTAGCAGTTTAAAGTAATGTACTGTCCATTAGATCAGAAGAAACAGTGTGCATGATTTTGCGCTTTTGCTTCGTTTTTCAGAGCAGGTTTGCAGCTGCCTTTTGATCTAATATTTTGGTTATGGCAGCAGTATAGAAATTAGTTTAAAACTTATAGTTTAAAGTGATGCAAAACATCTACGAAATTCTAGAAAGATATTTCCTAATATCTTAAATTATTTATACACTAGATAGAGCTCGGCATGAAAACGTCCCGAAAAATATAAGCCAACTGTTGGCTTATATGTCAGTTGTCCGCCTTCAGTCTGAATCACGTAACGTGATATTAATATGAAGCTGTCAAATTGGTTTTTGGACGTTTTGTATGCCACTATCTAGTGTATAAATAATTTAAGCTTAATATTCATGTATTTTTTTTTTATTCAGACTAATGAATGTGGTGCAAGCAAAATAGGTATGTCAGGGTCTGGCAGGTGGAACCAAATAGTCTCTGCCTACCCCTTTGATGGAAAAGAGGCGTGATTGTATGTTTTTACAAGCTTTTATTTAACTTGCAATGTACCTATGTTTGTATGTATGTACGGGTCAAATCTAAGAAGTCGAATTTGACCCTCTTCCAGTGGTTGGATTCACTTGAAATTTGGTATACTTACACTACTACTTACTTACAAAAGTCGGTTTACGGACGATAGTTTAAGGTGACAACGTCATAACAAAACGTTCAAAAAACAAAAATGAAACCCATCCAAGTACTGACCGCGCCCGACGTTGCTTAACCTCGGTGATCGGACGAGAACCGGTGTTTTGTCAAATATCTTGAAAACGGTGCATCCTACGGCAAAATCAATGAAATTTTCATCCCTCCTTTGTGAACCCCGCACCCCCATCAACCCCCTCCCCTATTACCCCCCCCCCCCGCACCCACCGCCATTAAAAACAAAAATGAAACCCCCCTTTAATACCGCCGCACCTCTCCCCCGCACCCCGAATTGTACATCCTAGCGTTCGCCGCTCTCTCTTGTACATACTGGCCTTCGCTGCTCTGTAGGTACATTTTGCGTCATCCTTTTTCGTGTGTGCAGCCGGCTTTCATCGATTTATTAGACGTTGTCACGTCAAAAACTTATTTTTCTCAAACATGCTATGAAATATTGACGTTATGTTCCTTATAATACGCCACGAAGTGTCACAATGCAGGCGCGGCGTGGTGTGCGGCTAGACGAGAGGTCAATAATGGAATTTCATACAACATTGCTGGCCAAGGCCAGCAAATTGATCATCTATTGTTTCATACCATGACGTTTATAGGTCTATGGCATCATAGCATTTAGTCATTAAAAAAAAACTATAAGCAATATTTGCGTTTTGGTTCATTAAGACATTCTGCCACTACGCTTATTTGATGATGGTGATGTTGATGGTGGTGATGGTGTTGATGATGGCGGTGATGATGATGGTGATGGTGTTGATGATGGTGGTGATGATGATGGTGATGATGATGATGATGGTGTGATGATGATGGTGATGATGATGATGGTGATGATGAGATGATGATGATGAGATGATGATGTTGATGATGATGGTGATGATGATGATGATGGTGTGATAGTGATGATGATGATGGTGATGATGGGTGATGATGATGATGATGATGGTGTGATGATGATGGTGATGATGAGATGATGATGATGATGGGTGATGATGATGGTGATGATGATGATGATGATGATGATGGTGATGATGAGATGATGATGGGTGATGATGATGATGTGATGATGATGGTAATGATGATGATGATGATGAGATGATGATGATGATGATGATGATGTGATGATGATGGTGATGATGATGATGGTGATGATGAGATGATGATGATGATAATGGTGGTGATGGTGTTGATGATGGCGGTGATGATGATGGTGATGGTGATGATGAGATGATGATGTTGATGATGATGGTGACGATGATGATGATGGTGATGATGACGACGACGACGACGATGACGATGGTGATGGTGATGATGATTATGATGATGATGATGATGCATGTTTGAGAAAAACTCTATACAAGCCTTGGCCACGAACAGGGATTGCCGGCCTCGTATCTCTAGATGGCCTCGTTAACACTCGGCCATCTATAACTACTCGGCCGGCAATCCCCTATTTCGCGGCCGCTGCAGTAATGTACTATTTCTCAAACATGCTATGTAATATTGACGTTATGTTCCTTATAATACGCCACGAACTGTCACGTTGCAGGTCCTAGACGAGAGGTCAATAATGGAATTTCATACAACATTGCTGGCCTTGGCCAGCAAAGTGATCGTCTATTGTTTTATGTGACACAGCACCATGACGTTTAATAGGTCGACGTGGTCGACGTGGTTGGATGGATGGACGGATGGACGGACGGACGGACGGATGGATGGATGGATGGATGGATCGATGGATCGATGCATGGATGGATCGATGGATCGATGGATCGATTGATGGATGGATGGATGGATCGATGGGTGGATGGATGGATCGATCGATCGATGGATCGATGGATCGATGGATGGATCGATGGATGGATGGATCGATGGATGGATGGATCGATGGATCGATTGATGGATGGATCGATGGATCGATAGATGGATGGATCGATGACGATGACGATGATGATGATGATGACGCATGTTTGAGAAAAACTCTATACAAGCCTTGGCCACGAACAGGGATTGCCGGCCTCGTATCTCTAGATGATCTATAACTACTCGGCCGGCAATCCCCTATTTCGCGGCCGCTGCAGTAATGTACTATTATTCAGGAGTGGTGCCAACGTGAACATGCGCGGGCCGGAGGGCGAGACGGCGCTGCACCTGGCCGCGGCCGGCGGCCACCACGAGATCGCCAAGTTCCTGCTGACCGAGGGCGCAGACGCTGACATCCAAGATGATGTAAGTAATCCTACATGCAAAAGATTGCGAGTGTGCATGTGTGCGTTGTATGTTTTTGATGTGACAACGTCTAATAAATCGATGAACGCCGGCTGCACGCACGAAAAAGGATGACGCAATGTAACGTACATGTACGTACATGTCCCGTACAGAGTGTGAAGGCCAGGATGTACAACCTTAGTACTAGCGCTCGGGTAATTTTTAATGGCGGGGGGAAAATTTCATTGATTTTGTCGTAGGATGCACCGTTTTCAAGATATTTGACAAAACGCCGGTTCTCGTCCGATCACCGAGGTTAAGCAACGTCGGGCGCGGTCAGTACTTGGATGGGTGACCGCCTGGTTTCATTTTTGTATTTTGAATGTTTTGTTATGACGTTGTCACGTTAAACTATCGTCCGTAAACCAACTTTACAGACAACCGGTTTTTTTAAAAATACATGGCTTCTGTCCAATGGGACAATTTTGCCAGCGTCAAGGTTGAGAGACATTAACAAAGTGTTCACAAAGGAAAGCGTTGTATGTTTGTTACTAATTCATCCTGTTACGGCAAGGTTGTAAGAAGGTAGACAGTTGAATCTCTGGAATAATCCAAAGGCCACCTTGTACCTCCATATTCCTACAGGATCGGGAATTAAATGTAAAATCCTGGAATCTCAACTGCTCTAGAGACATGAAATTTTGAAATGGTAGATGTTCTTCATGCTACATGTGTTAGTTTATGTTGACCATAATTTAAATTAATCCATTTCCTACTGTTTTATGTCGTACCAACAGTACTCTAGTCTTAATTTCTTCTTTGATCTGACCAGACCGCAGGATGCACTCAGTGTGACAAAGCCTTATTTCCATTCATCCATTCGGTCCATTTGATGCAATTTCTGTGAACATACCATTACTACTTATTATACAAAATACTTACATTTATTGAAATGTGTTTTTTTTAGTCTGGCAGCACAGCGCTAATGTACGCGGCGGCCGCGGACTTCCCCTACACATGCAACGAACTCCTCGCCCGAGGAGCCGACCTCACCCTCACTAACGATTACGACCAAGACGCTTACACGTTGAGCACGACTAACAATAGCAAACTAGGTAATTATAGTAAATTTGGTATATACTCTTCATTTATAAGCATTGAGTTGAATTAATCCTGGACTCCAGAAGTACTCGTTTTTGTATATAAGAGTTGTACATTGTTTGGATGTTATCTGAAAACTGCTTTATTTTATTCTTGGTGGGTGAGGTGAATTGTTTGCTTAGAACTTCAAGCCTGGAATACATATACTTGTAACTTGCACATTTTCGTGCAATTAGTTTGCATGCTTGTGTCCATAGATAAGTATTTGTATGAAGTTTGACATACAGTCAGCCTCAGAAGTTGCTGAACACTTAATACTTTGTCATAATAACCAGTTATACCGTGAAGTTTGAAATAATATGTTACGTTAGTAATAGTGACAAAGTACTGAAGTATCTGTGACTTCTGAGGCGACCATACATATACAGGCATGATTATTCTTGGTGACTTTAAATCGGAACCCAAATCCCTAAACCAGTTGGACAAAAATTTTTATCAATTATTTTTAACGTACGTCCAGGCTCGTCGCACTTGTTTAGTATCTAACCTCTGTGGGTATTCTTGTACTATTATTCCTTTTTCTTTGGTTTCAGCACAAACTGTGATAGAAAACTTTCTGATCGGCTGTCTCAGCAAAATGTAAAACCGGACCAATTCATTTTGGGATATCCACACTATTCATTTGCTTTAACAGTTGAATGAAAATACAGGGATTTAGTTTTAAACATAAATGTATTTACTTCATTATATATACACACAATGTTTTGTGACATAAAAGATTTCAATATCACATTTGATCGACTTTTATTTCTTTGATCTTCACCTTAGCATAAGTGTAAAAAATATAAATGCACCCTTCCTCATTCTTACTCTCTACATTGCACCATAATTGTTAATTACATATTTACATAGTCTGGGTTTTATCACAGCTTAGATTCGGTGAGCCAGTTGAAGGCCTGTGGTTTTCTGCCGCTGGAGGGGCTTATGAGGATGTTGATGATGCTGGGCCGGTCCGTGACCGCGACGGCCGCTTTGATCGCCGCCTGGATTTCCTCGACGGTGCGGCAGAGATGGCCCGTCTCGCCGAACATTTCCATCATCTTCTCGTAGCGAACTTGCACGCTGAGTGCCGTCGGCGGAGTACTGGAAACAAAATGTATGGTAATTATTTTAAAACACAAAGTAATGAGACTAGTTTTTATTTAGCAAGTTCTGAACAAGATTTTAAGACATACTACTTTGCTAATTATAGCGCATTCCTAATTTATTTTAATCGCTTGGAAAAGGAAAAGGTTATATAATAAAATGGTTGGGCTAACATGTCCAAAGCGGGAACAATCTAAAAAGGGGTATGTATTACAATACCGAAGTACGAAAGACCGAATGTATTAAAAAATCGAATGGGTCAAAAGACCGACAAGATTTTTTTCTGAAACCGTAAACTTCTCAGAATTTATTAAAACGGCATCATACAGAACCCATTAGGTTAGGTTAGGTTTGTTTTATAACAATCTTAAAAAGTTAACGGTTTCAGAAAAAAATCGTGTCGGTCTTTTGACCCATTCGATGTTTTAATACATTCGGTCTTTCGTACTTCGGTATTGTATGTAATACATACCCCTAAAAAGTTATGTGCGCTATTGTACAATAACGACCTAAGGACATTACATCATACTTTAAGTTCAAGTTCACAGTTGATGTCGCTGCGGAATGCGTGGGCGACCTCTTGTGTATGCACGATGTCTATAATTTAGGAGTGGGATGTATAAAAGGTGCATTGCAACAACAAGACAGCATCTAGCTTATATTAGACATGTGGCTATGGACAGAGATGTCCAAGGTTTATGGAAGTGGTTGGTACTGACCGGACGTTGGCAGGTGGCAGTGTATACATATTTGATGTATTAGCCCTGTGTTGAGAGATTTTCCATTTGATTTAATGATTCTAGAAGTTGTCTTGTCGATGGTGTATTGTTATACTGACCTCTGCGTGATGTCACCGTCGGCTTGGAGGTCGTCCATCACTTCTTTATCGAACCCGCTGTAGATGCCGTTGTTGTTCACAATCACAATGATCACTGGCAGCTTGTAGCGGAACATCGTCTCTATTTCCATTCCTGAAGCACAATGAAAAAATAAGCTAAAAACTCATCACTCACTCGAAAGGTTGAGGAATTTTAGAATTATTATCGGCTAGCTGTTGCCCGCGACTCCGTCAGTGAAGATTTCGTTTATCGCTATCCCGCAGGAACTAAACAATTTTTCGGGATAAAAAGTATCCTGTATGTTAATCCAGGTTATAAACTATGTGCCAAAATCTGTAAATAGAACACGTTAAATTAACAGGTTACAAGTCATAACAGATGTATATATAAAGGCGAACTTATCCTGGTGTTTGTTAGTATTTGCACATTTCTTTTTTTGTCAAGGGGTGAATATTCGAGCGTTTTGACCGCGCGGTTAAACGTCATTACCATTCGACGATTATTACCACAACCGAAGGACGAATCGCGCGAAATTTCATCAAACTGGATTCAGCATCGGTACAGTCTTAAATTTTCATAAAAAGTTAACCCTAAGCATCATCCATTTTAATAATTTCTGCTCAAATGGTAATGACAAACGCTGAATATTTACCCCAAGCATGTGGCTACTATTGTAAAAAAGTCTCTTACCAGAGAAACCGAAGGCCGAGTCTCCCTCGACACAAACGACGCGTTTATTGGGAGAATAATCGCGGCACCACATAGCGGCCGCGACGGCAAACCCTGGGCCCACCTGTGAAATAATTTACCTATATACCACGTAATGTCATGGTTTCATGGTTATACAACTAGGTAATTAGCGCTTTATGGAAATGAAACGCCGTACCAGTACAGCGATAGTTGTGGGCGGGAGAGTAATTAATTAAGTTCGAACCGAGCGGACTTTCAAAGCCAAAATATATTTGATAGTGGAAAATAAACGGATCACTCACATCTTTAAACGAGTTTAACTCGACATAATATTTCGGGTTAATCCGTAGCCCTTCTTCCCGGAGTCACACGCCACGGCGGCTGCCAAACGCGCACAACTCAAAACAACAACAACATCAATCTTTGATCAATTATAACTGTAGTTCCACAGTCGCGCGCCCGAAAATGTCCGAGCCAAATGAGCGCCACTTTGATAAGTGGCCTTCTTTTTTCTCAGTACGTTGCGCAAACGTGCGTGAAATTGTCAAGTTTAGCTGTCAAGTGTCAAGCGTTGTGGAGTTTTGCCGCTACCGAAATTCGACTGTAATGAAGTAAAGACTAGGTTCAAATAGCTGTGTAGGTGATGATTTTATTTGTTACGCAAACAAATAAATAGTTCGGACATTCTTTGAAGGGGATTTTGTTCGGCAATGTGTATCTTCAGTTATAATTGATCAAAGACATCAACAAACAAACTCGTTTTAAGACGTGAGTGATCCGTTTATTTTCACTATGAGTGAGTCTCACGGTAGTTTCATGTTCAAAATATCTTTATTTAATTTAGGCTATAACAAGCACTTATCAAAGTCGAATCTACCACTGCAGTGCACTGGCTCGGAAAAACCCTGTTGAGATGGCTCTATATGGGGACCCCTAGTGGCTATAAAAAATTACAGTCTAATAAATGTAGACTTTGGATTTATCTACTGCATTTGATGGTAATGGCAAGGATGATATAGACTGGATTGGCAGTCGCCATAGTACGGATCGGCCGCGGTTTTTGTAGTTCGATTATTAAATCTAGATGGCGCTGAAATATAGCCAGAGGCTTTGAAGGCAAAACAATAAGACTACAGATGTTTCATATTACTACAAATGTATTATTTTTCAAAAATATTGCATAATAATACATTTGCAGTGATATGAAATATCTGTAGTCTTATTGTTATGCCTTCAAAGCCTCTGGCTATATTTCAGCGCCATCTAGATTTAATAATCGAACTACAAAAACCGCGGCCGATCCGTACAATGGCGACTGCCAATCCAGTCTATATCATTCTTGGTAATGGTCACTGGGGCCCCTTATCCTAAAGTGACCAGGGCCCTCAATAAGTTAAAGATGGCCCTGTTGCCTAGTTATTGTTACTGACCCCCATAGTGCCGAACGTGCCAGCGTCCAGCCGGTGTCTCGGCTTGTTGTTGAGCAGCATCCCGCGTCCAATGTCCATGGTGTTAGCGCCTTCACTAACGATAATGGAGTCTTCGGGGATGGCCGCCTGGACTGTCTTGAATACTGCGAAGTAGTTGAGAGGCGTCGACACGTCGTTGGCTTGTGCCTGGAGAGTTGGAGTGACATGGTTATTAAGTTGTGAAATGAAAAAGCTAAGCTAAGTAACCTATAAATACCCTTTTATTCCCTTCAACATTGTAAGCGAATTTTGCATGTCGATTTTTATCCACCTCCATTGATCCGATTGACTTGAACTTGGTATGTGTTTAAGGGCCGGCGCTCACTGACGGCATGGCACGGCATGGCATTTTGTTACTATCAAGTTATTTTGAATCTTATTTCAATGAGTTTAGAATTCATGTTACTTTATTGGTTATGCTTTGCGTCATCCCTCGGCACGTCGCGGCATCGTGGTATCGAAATAAAGTAACATGAATTCTAAACTCATTGAAATAAGATTCAAAATAACTTGATAGTAATAAAATGCCACGCCGTGCCATGCCGTCAGTGAGCGCCGGCCCTAACCGATGACAAGGCAATAAAATTACTATTAACATAGAGTAACGAGTGTTAAAACAAAGTACGGCGAAAAAGAAGACGGATTTTTGAAATAAATATCTTGCAATATGAAAAAGCTACCTGTTGCCCGTGACTCCGTCTGCAAAGAATTCGCTTATCGCTATCCCGCGGGAACTATGCAATTTTCCGGGATAAAAACTATCCTATGTCCTTTCCAGACTTAAACTATCTCTATGCCAGACAGACTTTAGCATTTATAATATTAGGATGGATTTGATAGTTTTTTTATTTAGACACAGTCGAGTGTAAAAATCTATGGGAGCTGACTTGATCACGACATTTTTCTTTTTGTCTAATATATAAAAATCTCGTGTCACGGTGTTTGTTATCGAACTCCTCCGAAACGGCTTGACCGATTTTTATGAAACTTTTTTCTCTGTATTCGGTAGGTCTGAGAACAGGTCGTAGGCTATTTTTTATATTTACCCCTATTCCTCTGCAGACGGAGTCGCGGGCAACAGCCAGTAATATAGTATAGATTTCTTCCTTTCTCTACTGTAGGTAATATAAAAGCATAGTTACCGCAACGTATTCCACATTGGCCTTCTGCTTTTCCCGTAGCAGCTGCCACCACTCGCCGCTAGATGGCAGCGCGAACTTCTTCTCCCTCAGTTTCTGCGCGAGCGCCTCCGCGAACGGCCTTATATCCGAGTGCACCGCCACTTCGGACTTCACGCTGTTGTGGAACTCTTCGGGGCTTATGTCCACCTGAAACGATATTAGTTACTTTTGAGGGTCGAATCTTCGTGTGCTATCTACATATAGGTAATGGTACGGTGAATATGAGATATATCGCAGTATTCAAGGCAACGACGTGCTGTCAAGGCGCTTAAAATTGATAAAAATGACAAAATATGTAAGTGAATCTCTAGAATACATTACATTTCAAAATCTTAACAACTGTCTGGATAAATGAAATTTTGTAGGTACACGTGTGCTACATGAAATGTAAATGAAGACCGCAATCAAAATACTAGCAATTTTTCTGGGATTACTAAAATTTCGGTTTTAGAATCCAACAGCCAACCTAAGTATAAATAAATCCACATCATTGCACACAATCTCAAAAAACCGCACTTATCCAAAGTGATTTTGAATTTGAAGATGGCCGGCAAGCGAAAACAAGTTTGCCCTGAACTAACAAAGTCGCTCCGTAGAGCAAGAGATGGCTGTGTTGGTGATGAGGCGGGAAGAGTTGACTCAAACTGCCCTGAGCCGTAATTAATTGAAGAAAATTATTCGAGCCATTACACCCCAGGGCAGGGGCGGAGCCATATAGGGTCTTCTTGGACTGCAGCCCGCCAATATAAAAAGCCCTTGATATAAAGGGCCCCAACTTCCAGAGTATAAATCATTATCGACGACCGTTTTTTGACAAAATCGCAATTATTTGATTAGGCAGGACCCCAAGTAGTATTAGCCCACCACCAAGCTCATGATAACCAGACGGATTAGCTCGTTGAAATGGCAATGGGCAGGCCATATAGCACGCAGAACAGATGGCCGTTGGGGCCCAAAAGTTCTGGAATGGAGACCACGGACTGGCAAGCGCAGCGTGGGACGTCCACCAACGAGATGGACGGACGATTTGGTGAAGGCCGCAGGTTCAGGGTGGATGCAAATCGCTTCCAATCGTGGCGTTAATGATTAGGCATCAATTAGGGAGGCCTATGTCCAGCAGTGGACGTCCTACGGCTGAAATGATGATGAAACTCATGATCCGCCCCTACCCCAGGGAAATAAAGAAGAAACCCACCTGTATGAGTTTAACGTCCTTGTCGAACCGCGGCGCCTGTCCGAAGTGCAGCATCCAGTTGAGGCGAGCGCCCAGGAGAAGCACCACGTCGGCCTTCAGCAGCGCCTGGGTTCGCGCCGCCGACACGCAGTGCTCCGACGTGTCCGGGACCACGCCCTTGCCTACAAAGCCACATGACAATTGACAAGATTTCATACATGGTGATTTTTAATCGGTGATCAGGAATATAGTATTAATCTTCCCAGGTGAATTTTTCGCTTCGAGCCAATTTGAACCTTAATACTATGATGATACCGTTTGTTTTGAAAGATAAGGGCTCGAAGCGAAAAATTCACCTGAGAAGATTTATACTATAACAAAAAGCGATAAAGTCGGCCATACTGAATAACTTTTCCCATGGGACCAATACGAAAATCGGGAAAAAAAATCCGTGGTTCTATTCATGCAGGCTGGTGAGGCCCTGAAGTTTTCTATGAAATAGCTGATTTTTTCACCCCGTATTGGTTCCATGGGAAAAGTTATTCAGTATGATAGTCTTTATCGCTTTTTGTTACTCCTGATCACCAAATTAAAAATCATCGTGTATTTCTAAGACTATATTTTGATATTTTCTGGTATGTTACACATTACACAACTCCACCCTAACATAAACACACACACTTCTAGTCCAATTATCATCCTCTACCATTTTAGTCGAGTCATTATATCTTCGTTATGGCTCGGGCACTTTTGCACTTTAAAGAAATCACGCGTTACAATCAACGAAAATGGCTAATACTGATATTTTAGATGAACTTGACTCTGATGATTCTCTGTGCCATATTGTTGACTGCCCTGAATCTTGCAAAACTTATTTTAGTGACGAGCACAATGTCAAAGTTCTGACTCTTAATATACGAAGCTTACAAAAGAATTATGACCAATTTTTAACCCTTTTACTTAGATTGAATCTCACTATTGACGTGATAGTTCTAACAGAATGCTGGCTCCGGGTAAGTTCTTTTGTACCGCAAATTGATGGTTACCAATCCTTTCGGACACATAAAACTATCAATAGGTCTGGAGGAGTTGTTATTTATGTAAACAATTCGTGGCCAGCTCAAGCTACCGAACCAATGTTCGATGAAGCAGACTGCCTCCTAGTAACAGTGAAAAATCAATTTTGCATTGTAGGTATATATCGCTCTCCATCTTTCGTCGATACCACCACCTTTAGTAACTCACTTATGACCACGGTTATGACCATCAAAAACTCGCCTTGCACGATAGTTGCTGGGGATATCAACATTAACACCTTGGCGGGCAGCGCATCGCACCTTTCCGTTACTGCAGATTACCTTTGCTTGCTCGCGGAACTAAATCTCAAACCAACAGTCAGTAAACCTACGCGAGGGGACTCTTGTTTGGATCATGTACACGTTACATCAAGACTCCTTGCAAAGTCAGTGATTTGTCAAACGGACATCACGGACCATGATATGGTTATTACTGGCGTTAAAACAAAAACAGCTAGACCTGCACCAAAAAAACGTGAGATAAATAAAACCGACTATAAAGTGGTGGTAGAGAGCCTAAGAGAGGTCAATTGGAATTGCGTTACGTGTACCACCACAGTAGCTGATGCAGTGAAAGTCTTTAATCAAATATTTTTCGATATTCTTCACAGACATACTTCTCGGGTCACAGTAAGTCGATCAAGATTTGCCATCAAGCCCTGGGGGGTTACTACGAAATCCGAAGTTCGAAGTTCGGATCGTGCGGTCCCTCTCACTCTCGTAATAAATACCATTAGCGTGAGCGGAACGGCATGAAACGAAGTTCGAATTTCGCGCTTCGTAGTATAGGGCCTGGATGACTCCAGGCCTTATTCGGTGCTCCAGGCATAGAGATCGTCTACACGCAAAATATCGCAAGAATCCCAATGATGATAATTTTAAGCTGATTTATACAAGATACAAAAACTTTCACAACAACCTCCTTCGGAAGCTAAAACACAAATACGAGTCCTTAGAACTAGAAGAAAATAAAAACAATCCAAAAAAGCTTTGGAATACTATTAAAAACATTACGTATACCAAAAAGATCAACCAAATCCCTTCGGAACTTACTCATGTCAAGGAATCGGTATCAGACTCCTTGGATCACTGTAATGAGTATTTTGCAGGTGTCGGTAAAACGCTCGCAAATCGTATCTTGGCTGCTGTGGGTGTGTCCCAGGATGAGCTGGCTCGTAAAATTTCTGTAGGAGCGTCTCCTAGCCAATCTCTTTTCCTGGAACCTACCGACGAAGCCGAGGTTGAGTCGCTAATTAGCAATTTAAAAATTGATGGTGCTCCGGGCCTTGACGGCGTCGTTAACGGTTTGGTGAGGACGGCTAGGAGTCTGATTGCGGTACCTCTCACTCATATATATAATCTAAGCTTGCTTCAAGGAACGTTTCCTGATGAGTGGAAAATATCCGCGGTCATACCAATACATAAAGCGGGGGACAAGTCGGATCCCGGTAATTACAGGCCAATATCTCTACTGGGGGTATTCTCAAAAATCCTAGAAAAACTAGTAAATAAGCGATTGGTTGGCTTCTTGGAAAAAAATAATATCTTATTCGAACACCAGTATGGCTTCCGTGCGAAGAAGTCAACAGAATGTGCGGTTGATCTCATGACCAGCTTAATTTCTAAATACCTGGATGAAAACAAAGCCTGTCTCGGCGTTTTTCTGGATCTTGCCAAAGCGTTTGATACGGTCTCCGTCCCCATAATTCTAAAAAAGTTAGACCTTGCTGGGGTTAGAGGGAGCGCTTTGAGCTGGTTTCGTAGTTACCTGACAGGCCGCACCCAGAAAATAAAGATTGGTGAAAACGTTAGCGACTCAAGGAATATCGATTTTGGTGTTCCCCAGGGCAGTGTTTTGGGACCAACATTATTTATTCTCTACATCAATGACATAGCAAGTGTCAATATTGCTCACGCAGATATAATATGCTACGCAGACGATACAGCCATTCTATTTCATGGAAACACATGGAGCCGCGTGGCTGAGGAAGCAGAGCGTGGCATGAATGAAGTTGCTAAATGGCTTCAGTGTAATTTGTTGACCTTAAACGTTGATAAAACAAAATTTATATGTTTTCACAAATCAAGGGCCTCTGCACCATCTTGTATTCCTAATATTGCGATTCATACATGTGGTCCGGGAGGTTTGTCATCGTCTCCCTGTACCTGTGAGCATATCAGCAGGGCTGCTGTGGTAAAATATCTTGGCGTTCTTTTTGATGAAAATTTGAATTTTCGGCAGCACATAGTAGCCACCGCCAACCGCATACGCAAACTTATATACATATTTAAAAACCTGCGCAATTCTGCAGATATGAAGCTCTTGAAAACAGTTTACATCAGTATCTGTCAGTCTGTGTTATCGTATTGCATAACAGCCTGGGGTGGAGCTTCGAAAACAATCATGCTGTTAGTAGAAAGAGCCCAAAGAGCTGTGTTAAAAGTTATTCTTAGAAAACCGAGATGGTTCCCAACAAAACTCGTATACAGTAGCATGGACGTCCTCAGCGTTCGAGGCATTTTCATTTTCCGTGTAATGCGGAGAGAACATGAACAGGTCTTGAAGTGCCCTGACTACACAAAAATGTTAAAAAAGCGCATTTTTAGGATTCCCGTGCCCACTACTAGAACTGCTTTTGCTAAAAGATTCATTTCGTCTCTTCACCCCTCTGTGTATAATAGGGTCAACTCTAAATTGGCTTTGAAAGAATGCTCGGTCAAAGAACTGAAATATAAAGTAAAAAAGTGGCTAACTGCACTGAGCTATGACGATATAGAGGATATTCTAAAAATAATAAAATAAATAGATAATGAATGGTAGAGGTAATCGCATGGACGCATACACACACACACACACACACGCGCGCGAACACACACACACACTCACACACACACATACACACACACATACTCGCACATGCTCACAACACACAAGTTAACTGTAAGTAGTAACTGAATTGTATCTTTTATAACCTTTTAAAATAATCTCTAATATAAGTAAACATGTCACATTAATTATTAATGAACTAAAACAATTACTTTGCTCACCCGCGACCAAGTTAGTTTTAAACGTTAAATAGTTTTATGTAAGTTATTGATTTTTCGCGTCTTATATTTTGGCAACACATAATTTGTTTTGGTTGCCTACAAGACAGGCTACGCCTAGTGTAGGAGCCATTGTAATACATCCTGAATAACGCTGTCAAGTACATCTCTAATCTGCTGTATGCTTACAATTAATGGTATTCTCCACTTTTACCTAACCATATTGCAATGTTTATGTTGAAGCTTGTACTTTCTTAATAAATTATTCTTAAATTATTCTTATTCTTATAATTTGATTCGTTCTCTGTATTCTGGTTGGAAAGAGAAAGATGCTGATAGTTTTAAATTTTCACTAGGATTATTAATTAATTTATTACACATTTTTTAAGATGTGCTTATTCTTAACTCCAAAACTACCACACAATAGGTCTATTACTTTTGTCTAGTCTCTATTAAAAAAAAAATATTATAAAGCTGAAGAGTTTGTTTGTTTGTTTGAACGCGCTAATCTCAGGAACAACTGCTCCGATTTGAAAAATTCTTTCAGTGTTAGATAGCCCATTTATCGAGGAAGGCTATAGGCTATATATTATCACGCTAACACCAATAGGAGCGGAGCGGAGCGGAAGAATGTTTCAAAATCGGGGGTTTTTGAAGTGAAACTTCTATAGGCGTTAATCTCAGGAATTAAGCACTGCTCCGATTTGAAAAATTCTTTCAGTGTTAGATAGCCCATTTATCGAGGAATGCTATAGGCTTATATATCATCACGCTAACACCAATAGGAGCGGAGCGGAAGAATGTTTCAAAATCGGGGGTTTTTGAAGTAAAACTTCTATATCTCAGGAACTACTGCTCCGATTTGAAAAATTCTTTCAGTGTTAGATAGCCCAGTTAGATAGGGCGGATTGGGGGCGGGTTGGGAGCGGGTTGGGGGCAGGTTGAGAGCGGGTTGGGAGCGAGTTGGGGGCGGGTTGGGAGTGGGTTGGGGGCGGGTTGAGAGTGAGTTGTGGGCGGGTTAGGAGCGGATTGAGAGTGGGTTGAGAGCGAGTTGGGGGCGGGTTGAGAGCGGGTTGGGGGCGGGTTGAGAGCGAGTTGGGGGCGGGTTGGAAGCGGGTTAGGGGCGGGTTGAGAGCGAGTTGGGGGCGGGTTGGAAGCGGGTTAGGGGCGGGTTGAGAGCGGGTTGGGGGCGGGGTGAGAGCGAGTTGGGGACGGGTTGGGAGCGTGTTGGGCGGGTTGAGAGCGGGTGGGGAGCGGGTTGGGGGCGGGTTGGGGGTTGGTTTATTATGAAGTTTCACTTCTTCCGGAAGGAACTAAGGAGAGCCATAATTGATGAAAAAGCAAATTGGATAAGAAAAAATAAGCTGCCCAAATTACTAATTCCACGCGGACGGAGTCGCGGGCAAAAGCTAGTTAAAAAAAAGTGAAAAAAACTACGAAATTTAAAATTATTACAGCTCTTTTTTCTGGTGAAAAAGGCAAATGAAAATATCTTTTCTGTGGTAGAGGTATTGGTAAATTCAGATATATTTATTAATTTCTTTTATTTTTTTAAATATGGAGAAATAAATTATAATAAATATTTTTCCGTGTTAGGAGGCAAAACTCTTTCGATTCCTGTAGTAATTTTCAAGTGTCAAAAGAAATGAAATCTTGTCAATTGAACATACGCCCACACACAAACAGCATAAGGCCAATAGCGGTTCTAAGGCCACGGTATACGCTTCCCACTAAAATCTAAAAATGTACTTCTAAGTAAAATGTTTGCAGTGTGAGCACATTTTATATTGGTTAGTCAGGAGTAGTCAGTCAGGACCCCCCTTAATATTTAAAATAATTATATTTAAATTATTTGTTGTTGTACCGGCCACAGTAATATATAAACGGTGAAAATTCCAAGTGTCTAGTTAACGACATTATAAAGATCGAGTTAAAAACGCTTCTTGTATGACGACCCCTTTAATTTTATTTTATTTTTAGTATTTGTTGTTATAGCGGCCACAGTAATACATAATCGGTGAAATTTTCAACTGTCTAGACAGTTGAAAATTTCACTGTTTTTGAGATACAGCCTGGTGACAGACAGACAGACGGACAGTGGAGTCTTAGTAATAGGGTCCCGTTTTTACCCTTTGGATACGGAACCCTAAAAACTGCACAAATAAAAAAACAAAAAACGATTTTTTTTATTTAAGCAGCGAAATTACTTTTTTTTGACTCTTGTGAACACTTACCCATAGGAGTGGGGAGGAACGGCAGCTTAGTTTCGTCCACAAGTTTGCAGAGGGCGTCCTCAGCGCGCGCGTACGCGGCCCCTTTGCCCACGATGATGAGGGGCCTCTTTGCTCCGGCCAACAGGTCGGCGGCTTGGCTAACTAACGCTGGATCGGGGTGGGCCTGCTTTACCGTCTCTGCGGAATACAGGCTGGGAACTTTTTCTTCCTCCACTTCGCCCTGGAAAAAAAAAAATTTAGAAGCTTTTATTTAACTTGCAATGTTTGTTTATAGGTTTGTTAATAAATCTTGCAAGTCGAATATAATCTACTTCTAGTGATTGGAGTTGTGTGTACTTACATAATAGTAAAAAGGTTAATCGGGTCTCGGATAAAATAAAACGTAAATCCAGAATTATGTGTGCTTAGGGTGGCTAGGCGTAAGTAGGTTTTCATCGACCTACTACTGCTACTAAGTCATGGCAGCCTAGTAAGTCGTCATAGCATAGAGTTAACGGTGGGCCGACTACTGGGTGAATATGGTGGCTGTCAAAACGAGTGTCGAATCTGTTACTAAACTATTACAACATCATTACCCCAGCCTATTGTTCCCGTGCAGGGTACAGTCCTCCTTTCAGAAAGTTCCCAATGCACACTGGGCCCGCGTGAGAACTATGCCCGAAGCCCTCTCATTGTGATGCAGTGGCGGTAGGACGCATATATGCCGAGATGACTGCTACGAACACCGTTGTCGGCAAGGATGATATAGACTGGATTAGCAATCGCCATAGTACAGATCGTCCGCAGAAAAATAGTTCGATTATTAAATCTAGATGGCGCTGAAATATAGCCCGAGGGTTTGAAAGCAAAACAATAAGACTACAGATATTTTATATTACTGCAAATGTATTATTATGCAATATTTTTGAAAAATAAAACATTTGTAGTAATATGAAACATCGGTAGTCTTATTGTTTTGCTTTTAAAGCCTCGGGCTATATTTCAGCGCCATCTAGATTTAATAATCGAACTATTTTTCTGCGGACGATCTGTACTATGGCGATTGCTAATCCAGTCTATATCATCCTTGGTTGACGGTGAGCCAGCTGGTTGAATATACTGGCTGTCAAACGCGAGTGTCGAATCTGTTACCAAACTATTAGACCAGCCATACACGGACTGCTTCAAGCAGTCAGTGCCATCAGCTTCAAGCGGTCGCCGTTGGGTGATCTTCAGTTTCAATACAAAATGGTCATTCGCAATACACGAACCGCTCAAGCAGTTGCAACCGCTTCGGCCGGTTGGCAGCGCGGTGAAATTTCACCACGCGGTCAAGCAGTCGCAGCGGTCCGTGTATGTTGATCACCGGGTTACTGCTGGAGCAGTCCGTGTATGGCGGCCCTATCGTAATCTGTGGTGTTACCATGAGCAGAGTGCCTGGCATGTCGAGGTATGCGGCGCCGGGGCGGCCGGCGGCTGCGAGCCGGACGGCCTTCTCCACGTGCAGCGGGATCAGCCGCGGCGATGGCGGCCGCGCCGTGTACTTGCAGTATATGCGGCTCGAGTCCACCTGTGCCGAAATGCCTCAGTGAAATAGTACATTGTGCATCAAGGGCCGTAAGTAGGGGATTACTAACGAGAGCCTATTAGAAGCCCGACGCCGGAGGCGGAGGGCTTTTAATGACTCGAGTTTGTAATCCCCTTACTGCCCGTGGTACACACAATGATTTTCATCACACTGCGAGGAAAAAAAATCCAAAAATTAAATTATTTTGTCTCTAAACACTTAAATTAAATAAATAATGGCTACTCGCCAATACAGATTGTCACTTTTTTCAAGTCATCTACCATAGATAATGTAAACTGTGTTTAGAATTCGAATGGCCATACGGCCACATTCTGCCAACATGTTACAAAAATACTTACTAAAATTATTGCAAAACTATTTGATATAAATTTAAAACATATAAATAAAACGTTGGCTGACTTGAAACCTCCTTAGTCTGTTTGAAAATTTTAAAACTAAAGTTAGAACTCCCTTGGGAAGAAAAACTGTACGTAAATCCATAACTCCCTTAAGAACAAATTAGGCCTTTGACATTTAGTATACAGGCATGGAATAAACACCATTGACGAGCAAGTGTGATGAAAAAAAACATATCACGGGACTTTTTGATACCAATTTATCTAGTCCCAAAGTAAGCGAAGCTTGTGCTATGAGTACTAGGAAATGGATAATATAATAGGGGATTGCCGGCCGAGTAGTTATAGATGGCCGAGTGTTAACGAGGCCCTCAGAGATACGAGGCCGGCAATCCCTGTTCGTGGCCGAGGCTTGTATAGAGCTTTTCTCAAACATGCATCTCATCATCATCATCACCACCATCATCATCATCATCATCACCACCTCACCATCATATCATCATCAATTCATCACCATCATCATCATCATAATCATAATCCACCACCACCATCATCATCATCATCACAAGCTCCACCACCATCATCATTATCATCACCACCACCATCATCATCATCATCACCATCATCATCATCATAGTCATATTATATATGTACATTTCTCTTATACACTTCAAGGTAATTTAACGCCAAGCCTAGCCAACGTAAAGCTATTTTAAGTGCTTGTTGTTTGATCAGTAGTTAAAGATAGGTATTAATAGTCAAATTGCCTTTGAAATGCGTTACCTATTGTTATGTTTGCCATATATTTTAACTATTGATCAAACAACGGGCTCTTCTTTAACTACTGATCAAACAATAAGCACTAAGCATTGCGTAAAAATTAATAATAATAATAATAATGCCATTTATTTCCGAATTACTTAACACTTTTTACAAATAGTTACAAAATGTCTCTAATATCGGTGTGCCATCTGGCATAGGCCTCCTCCAACAGTCTACACTGTGCTCTGTCATCCACAACTCTGGTCCATTGTGGCCCCAGGGTTACTTTGACGTTATACTTTGCGACGCATATATTCGTCGTTGGCGTTGAAAAGGTTGGAAGTGCAGGCGAAAATATGGCACCAAGTATCGGTGAAAATACAAACGGTGACATATATCTATTTCTATGATTATTAATCTCCTAAGGTGTAAAAATCCTTCACTTTATCGATTGTCTTTAAAGCAGGTTATGTAACGTCGCAATGTTGCCTTGCAAAATCATGACGCAAGCACCATAATAATTTTTAACAGGATCTACTTTTAATTTTACCATTTCCACTCATACTTTTGGAAAATAAATGAAGTGCCATAGAAAAGAGAGTCTGGCGTTGTCCTGTGATCCCGTGTGTATACCTAATCTTTTATTTATTTTAGTCACGTTTCGATCGAATACAAGATAGGGTCTGAATTCTACAATGGTATCTTACACCATCTGTTTGTCGCTATCTACGAACGTGATGTCCAAAGTTGAAAGTCCTAAGGTTACAACGATTTAGATTAGTTACTAACCATGCGTATATCAACGATCTATTGGGATTATGAAAAAACATATATTTATTTCTCGCGTTTATCGTTTATATAATATCTTATCGTATAAATGTGACTTTAGATAATTGTCCAGAGTAATCTTATCTAAGTATACAATATTTTTGTTACCACCAATACAGTTGACGATGTAATAGATTCAAATAACAGGACAGCATGACAGTCACACTTGTACAAACTTTTTTGCGCTTTTGCATGAATAATGTATTTTAATGTCTTGTTTAATAAAAAAACCTATGCATTGTGTTACACAGTTAAGTAATCATTAATGAAGTATCTATTTAGGTACCTCTATACCTATAAAACAGTACCGTGACTGACTGATAGACAACGCACAGCCTAAACTACTGGTGCTAGAGACTTGAAATTTGGCATACATGTCCTTTGAGTATTGTAGAGGCGCTCTAAGGAAGTATTTTTTGAAATTCCCACGGGATAGGGAAATATCTAAATTTTCTTTGTTTGTAGCGGAATCTCTGAAACTATTGAGCCGATTTTAAAAATTCTTTCACCATTAAAAAGCTACGCTATCCTTGATTGACATAGGTTACTTTTTATTCGGGAAAATTCAAAATTCCCACGGGATAGAAATAAATTAATTAGATTTTAAAAATTCTTACATAAATTTTGTGATATGTCTATCCCCGATTGACATAGGCTACTTTTTCTTTGGGAAAAAACAAAATTCCCACGGGGTAGAAAAAAACTGAATTCAACTTTGGGGCTGACTTTAAAAATTCTTTCACCGATAGAAAGCTACACTATTTCCTGATTGGTACAAACTACTCATATTCGGGAAAATGCAAAATTCCCGTGGGATAGAAGTAGGTAAGTCAATCCAAATTCGGGGCTGATTTTAAAAATTCTTTCACTAATAGTAAGCTTCAATATTCCTACTTTTCCTCTGATTTTCAAAATAGGTCCAAACAAGTTATTTATATCCCGCGCAAACTTTACTGTCCACTTTTCCGGGATAAAATAAACCTGTTTCAATCAGACACAGGAAATCTTCCCAGAATGAGAGGATTTGGACCTAGTTCCCACGTGCGCCCGTGCGATTTGGGAACTTCACACACACCATTCATTCATTCATTTCTTCTCAGGTGTGTGCAGATTTCCTCGCGATGTTTTACTTCACTGTAAAGCTCATGATAAACTTCAAACGTAACGCAATTTAGCATATCGTCACTACTTTGAATAAATCTCGTATCTCAAATCAATATGTAAACCAAACTGAACTTTATTGCACACTCAGTAAAGTTCAATTAGCCAGATTATCGATTTTGAGATACGCGCTTTTTTCGAAAAATAACTTCAACCCGCCGTTTTTCGATTCAGAAGATCAATTTAGCACATGAAATTGTTGTAGTTGTTGTGTACTAATTAAAATTTTTGATTCACGCGAGCAAAGCCGCGAGTAAAGGCTAATTAATAAGTACATAATATGTATCTCCACTAAAATATAGCTATCTATTACACGCGATCAACAACAGATAATTGTATTTATATTTAGTAAAAAATTAAAATTTTACGTGATAGGTATTGAAGGAAGGAGTTTTGAGCTCATTGTTTACTTACTTTAAGTTTAGGATCCATGGCGCATTGGATGTTCTGTAAGGTCGTGTAACCATAATATTTTCAAATAAATAAATTAAATAAGTCTCAAGACATCATAAGGCCCTCCTCTTAGAAGGGTCGTAAATCGCCATAATCACTTAACGTAATTACCTACTGGACGGCATTTTGCTATCACAAAGAGCCTGTATGAGGGAAAGTTTGTGCCACACAACTTATAATTAGTTAAGTATAACTAGATGTTCCCTGCGATTCCGTCTGCGATGAATTCGTTTACCGCTATCCCGCGAGAACTATGCAATTTTCCGGGCCAAAAAGTAGGGGAGAGGTGGCATGAATGGAACACGTATTGAAAAGGACAATTAAAAAAAAGTCCATTTATGAAAGGGAAAATACACATTTTAAAAGATATAATAATTGGTCAATGACAATTAATTGTATTTAATTTCAAATAATAACTGTTTTAGCGTGAAAGACTAACAAATACAACTTGAATATTTGTGCTTGAGTCTTGGATGTATTTTATCGAGGTATATAGGTATGTTTATCTGTTCGTCCAGTATCCATAGTGTAAGCTTTGCTTAGTTTGGTTGGGACTAGGTTTATCGGTGTCAATCGTCACATAATTTATCTTTTAATAGCTATCTAATATATAAAAATCTCATGTCACAATGTTTGTTATCTAACTCCTCCGAAACGGCTTGACCGATTTTTATGAAACTTTTTGTCTGTATTTGGTAGGTCTGAGAATAGGTCGTAGGCTATTTTTATCTTCGCAGACGGAGTCGCGGGCAACAGCTAGTTTATTTATAATATTAGCGGGATTTACCTGAGGCCACTCTTGGAAGCCACCAATGCCCTCGTGGTCTTCGGCGCAGGAGCCAGCAATGACCAGCAGCGGCCACGCGTTGACTTGCGCGTTGGCCATGCCTCCCACGCAATGCAGGAGCCCCGGTCCCGACACGGCCAGACATACACCTGGCTTACCTGAAGGACAAACAAATTTCTGTCATTTTCCTAAAACATACCTTCCACTGAAATAATGGTTTCAATAATAAATAAATAAATTTTAAGGGACAATTCACAGTAATTGACCTAGTCCCAAAGTACCTAAGTAAAGCTTGTATAAACTATTAGATTTAGCTTTCAGAGTCGAAATTCCACGATTTTCCAAAATTTACGTGGGAATTGTTTGATGTTGAATGAAGAACACCAAAATTTGCAATTCATTCCTTATTGGCTAAGACTGGGATTTTAGAAGGATCCCGTGGGAATATCGGGATAAAAGTGGCCTGTGTGATCCCAGAGAGAGGTCCAGCTATCTAAAAATTCCACATATCAAATTTCATCCAAATTCGGCTAGCCGTTTTAGCGTGAACGTATAACAAACACACACTCACACAAATAAACACAAGAGCTTCAAATGAACAGATGGAATTGAATATTTCAATAAACTTAGTGAAAGATGTGGCAAATGCATGCATTAATTTTTATTTACCTGCAGTTAACTTATTCCTGGGAAAATTAAATAAAATAATATTATGTAGGTATGGGCGACAATCACGAAAACGCATAAAAGTGTTGCTGGCTGTAATTGTGAATGTGATAACAGTAAACTAGTATGTGGATCATTTAACATTATTTCATTTATTTATGTATAAAAACAATGTAAATTGTTCTTATTTTGAAATTAATGTGCAAGGTATAATGCTTCAGACACACAAGAATCCAAAAATCAGCCTTTTAGGTGTGAGTAATAAAGAAGCTTTAAGAGCCAACAGCCAACACTTCATTGTAGTACTACAAATAAGCAAGGATTTCCCATAAACAGGGACATTAAACCATTTTATTAATTCTTCCTATTAACTGCAATCAGTCTCTTCAAATCAACAAATCAGTTTCATTCATTTGCCATTCATCAGAGGGCCTCGATTATTGAACTTAATGTAGTTCATCTAATTGATCAGATTATGTGTAATCTGATAAAATTTGTTGAACATTAGTTGAACTTGGTAACAAACAAATGAATTTGCAGTTTTGATTTTAGCTCAATTTTAAGTTTCAGAAAATAAAGCAGAAATCCTAGGGTCTTAATTAACCTCATACATAAAATTTAAGAATTGGGAATAAGCACTTTAAATACCTGGCCTAAATTTATTATTCCAACTTAGGAAAAATTTCATACATAATTTTAAGCTGGAGATTCACTGAAATGACACAAATAAATGGGAAACATCTTTTGAGACAGATAACTCAGATAAGATACCTAGTTATCCTAAAATATCTAATTTCAATGTGAATTTCAGAAATTAAATAGATTTTGACTAAATCCAAAGTATCTTGTCACTTTGGAGAAAAAAAAGGAAAGTATCCACTTTGGATGTTACTGACTAGACACAGGTAAATTTAAATTTCCCTAAATGAAAAAAAAAAAAAAATCCTGTGTCCATTCATTCTATGTTCATTCTATGGCATCATAGGGGAGCATAGGATGGACACTGTGTATGTTGCTTTCTCTTGTATCTAGATAACATAATACATTCTCACTCAAGTTTTAACATAAACACAAAGATATAATTGAGACATTCCAACAAAGTGTGCAGCATTAATCATTAAACTGTTTTTCCACCACAAAGTTCAATGCCTCTTGCAAACAATATCATTGCTCATAATCATAACCCGTGGTCAAGAAAAGTTTCTAGTAAGTACAAAAATATGACGAAACTTTGTTTTAAAAAATAATAAAATAAATATACCTTTCAGGTTCAGTATGAGGCTTACCTCACTTATCTTGCATAATTAAGATAGTTGAATATAATTAATTACAAGGTTGACAAAGCCTGTTGCTGATTATAACTTATAAAGAATTAATTGTAATATTATTGTGATTGGGATGATTATAAGATAAGACAATTAGAAATTAGAAGTAGTTACCTGTCAAATATCCAATAGCTTGTGCTGCATAACAGGCAGCTTGTTCATTGCGCATGCCAATATATTTGAGTCCCGCAGCTTGGAATGCCATTGAGGTCTCAATTACTGGAATACCCACTATGCCAAATACATACTCTATGCCCTGAAATTATATATGCAATATATCAACTAAACATTTCCTAAGTTAACTGTTTCTGTACAGCTACTCACAGCAATAGAATTAAAACTGTATAATTGGACCTTGTGGTTCAGAACTGGCTATGCAGGCTTTAAACATAGTTATTGGACACATTCCCTATTTATGTTTTCTTAGAATCTTGTTCTGTACTAATATTAGCTGTAATGATAGCTTTTGGTGGTTATTTCTTAACATAAATATTTCAATATGCTAACTTTGTATTGAAAACTGACAGAAATCTTGGTTAAAATAGTCTAATAGTGAAAGAGTTAAGTTTATTTTCATTCATAACAAAGGATAGTATTTATTGTCATTTTTATCAAAGGTGCAAAGTTCATAATTTTTCTCAATTAATAATTTATGTAGTGCCATCAACAGCAAAAAGGAATCCGTCTGTCCTAATGTTGGACAAATTTAAGATAATTTTAAACACTCACTTGTTTTTTCAAACTTTCGGCGAGGATGGTGTTCCCGTCGATTCCCATGCTTCTGGTTAATTTTGGGGAAGCGTTAATCGATCTTCTAAACGTAAGAGAAGCTAGCCGACCTAATAACATGATTAAAAAATATTTTATAAAATAACAAAAAATATAACACTTGTTATTATAAACAGACTACTGCAGCCGAAACTCTCCGAACACCATCTGTAGAAACTTGGAATTTGATCCAAGTCATAACAAACTTACTTTGACAGTTGAAGCGATACGATTTACAACTTATTCCACGTATCACACGGCAAGATACTTTTGGTACTCTGTAAAAGGATTAGTATTATTTTTGTTATCTATCAGTTAACAGCCACAGCCACTTATCATTATCACACTTTTGTCGCTTATTCGCTGTTTTAAAAATTGAACTTTAGGGCCTTTGATCAATTATAACTGAAGATACACATTGCCGAACAAAATCTCCTTCAAAAAATGTCCGAACTTTTTTATTTGTTTGCATAACAATTAAAATCATCACCTACACAGAAATTTGAACCTAGTCTTTACTTCTTTACAGTCGAATTTCGGTTGACACTTGACAATTTCACGCAACGTACTGAGAAAAAAGAAGGCCACTTTTATCAAAGTGGCGCTCATTTGGCTCTGACATTTTCGGGCGCGCGACTGTGGATCTACAGTTATAATTGATCAAAGTTTAGAGCGTAAAATCTCCATTGTCACTAAAGCCATAGATTAGAGCATAATTAATCAAGCCTTCCACACACCGAAGCGCGGGGCGTGCGCGCGACGCCGCGGAGGCCGGAGCGTGCCCAGCGCGTTGCACGCGTTGTAGGGTCATTATTCGAGCGTTCCAACCGCCTCACTTTCGTGGTCACGTTTTCTACGAATCGGCTGTAGATTTTGATGGCGTTTTCGGTTATTTATTAGAGGACCTGTACTTCTACTACATAATTAAAAACTGTATCATAATCTTTTGCCATTTCTATAAAAAAGTGTCCACGAAAGTGAGGCGGTTGAAACGCTCGAATACTGACCCTGTAATGACATTGTGCAATTGTGTATTGAATCAATTTATATGCTGCGTCGCGCTGCCGGAGTGTCTCACTGTAGAGTTTGTCAAGCGAGTCGTGTCCCTTGAAAACAGGCGGCATTTTAAAAAATCTTTTATATATTAACACTAATAAGACTTTGAAAACTATGATTTATACTTGTGTTTATGTAGCTGCCTTTTTAACTACTTACTGCTAGATAAATTCGAGTATCAATCATAGTTTTCAGTAATATTAGTGTTGAAATATAAAAGATTTTTGAAAATACCACCTATTTTCAAGGGATACGACACGTTTGACAAACTATATTATATTATGATATGATTAAGTGTTACACAACCCGCTGCGCACGCTTCGTGCTTTACCGAGCGGCTTTAGCGAGCCGACTTTAAAGGCTACAACACATCGAAACTCATGGCGTGCGCACCACGCCGACGGAGTGTGCGCAGTGCGTTGTATAATACAACGCGGCCCGCAGGCGAACTGTGTTACCGTATATGATTCAATGTTATTCAACGCCCTGGACCTGCTCCGTCGGCATTACGCGCACGCCTCGCGCTTCGGTTTGTGGTGGCCTTTATTGTGATACATTATATTATAATATAATACTAGCCTTTACATACGGTTACACTCGCGTAAACCATAACATAAGAATATATGTGGGGTGTAAGCTGCATGTCGCACAGGCGTCAGAATATTTTCTCTGTTTTTCGTCTTACTTATGGGTCGTTTTCAAAATTGTACATAATTTAGGGCTTCCTGAAAACAAAAATCACGATCACTTTCATTAGTTTCTTTACACAAAGTGTTGCGTAATATATGTTGACTTGTACTGAAAGTAACCGAAGGGAAAGAGGGATGGAAATGAGGGCCTTACGGCACTTTCACACGGGCAACGTCCCGTTTTTTGCGGGTTCGGTTTTTTGCAGGATCCCGTTTAGTAGCATACGTGCTACTGTGGTAACATTCACACGAGCATTCGGTTTGCCCGTGTGAAAGTGCCGTTACGGAATCTTTTGAAGCAACTCTTTTCTTGTGCTGAGGGCTGGTCTTTGGTCAGCACCACACTTCACACACACTCCTCCTTCACACTCTTATGAATTTTTTAATACCAAGAATAATAGTCTTAACATGCATAAAACACGTTTTCCTTTTTCCCTTCTTCTGAGCTGAGGCACGCGTGCTGTCGTTTTTTAGGGTTCTGTACCTACCAAAAGGGTAAAAAAGAGTCCCTTTTACTGAGACTCCACATGCCCTTCTGTCTGTCTGTCTGTCTGTCAGTCTGCTACCAAGCTGTATCTCATGAACCGTGATAGCTAGAGAAATGAAATTTTCACAGATGATGTATAATATTTCGGTTGCCGCTATAACAGCAAATACTAATAATAAAATAAAGTTAAAAATTAAAGAGGGTTGTCAAACAAGAAACGTGTTTTTTTTTTCAGTGTTTTTAATTCTATAATGGCGTTAATTAGACACTTGAAATTTTCACCGATTATGTATAACAACAAATAATAAAAATATAATTTATGTTAAATTAAGGGGGGTCCTGGGTTCTGACAAACCAATATAAAGTGATCTCACACTGCGTACTTAGGGTGAGGCCACACGAGCGTAATTTTGTGAGTCGTGAGCGGCAGAATTTCGGTCCGCGCCATACAATATGCGCGCCATCACGTGACACTCACGTGACACAATGTATGGCGCAACCGAAATTCTGCCGCTCACAACTCACAAAATTACCCTCGTGTGGCCTCACCCTTAGAAGCTGTTCTACTAACACTGGATTATTATAGTTTGGCTGTTTACGGCGTATGTTTTGACATACCTTAAAATTTGTACGGAACCCTCGGTGCGCGAGTCCGACTCGCACTTGGCAGGTTTTTACTTTGACTGGTGTAGGGCGGGGGTGTGCGCGCGTGGCCCGTAATAGCAGTTCATACTTGCTCCGATAGATGGCGTTGGATGGTAAGGGCGTTTGTGCACTACAAGACCGGACCGGAAAATTCCGGTCCGGAATGAGGAAAAGTCTACAAAAGTGTCCGATTTAAAGCCTGACCAGAAATATATGACTATTCGCCATGTTGCGGAATTTCATTGGAACTAATTTCTTACACTGGCAATAATTTTAATGATTGTCAGTGTCACTGTGGCGGTTTCTTTGAACAATAACAAAAATGCCCAAAATGATTTGATGTAGTCAACAACGGATCATTGTAAATAATGTTTATAATAAACTATTGGAAAAAAAACGCTTGGGGAATGAAACTATTTCGCTACAAAACCTTTCCAAATTAACATCAGAGCTAACAGGTAGGTAAACATTGTAAAATCGCTGTCAATTGAAATTGCGAACAATGTAAATAAACCATTTAATGAAATATCCATATTCTAGCACTTGTTTATTGTATTAATGGTTTAGAATACTGTTGTGGTAAGTATTGATTAAATAACACACGGATTTAGCAGTATTTGATGAGGGAAAATGGAAATTAAAGACATTTTAAATACAAGGTTTGTTTACATTGTTTGCAATTTCAATTGACTGACAGTTTAGACAAGTCAAGATGTCATTGTTCTTTTGAGAATTCAGCTCATTGTTCCGACTATACTGAACTATTGCCATATAAATAAGAATAATAGCGCCCTCTTGACAATAGTCATATATTTTTGATTTACCTTTACCCACAACCAACCAACACCCTTGGCGGTGTTGGTGATTTTCATGTGTTTTTATGTACAATAAAGAGATTTCCATATCGCACCGTAAAAAAATCGGACACTTTTCCCCATTCCGGACCGGAATTTCCGGACTTTTCCGGTCCGGTCTTGTAGTGCGCAAACGCCCTAATGATGGCAAAAGAAGGAGATGGAATTTGTCGGTTACCTAACACAAAGGAATCAATTAAGTTTTGTATTAATTGTGTGCAAATTTTTTGAAAACTACTTTTAAATAGCACTAAACTATACGGTATATTTGGTTGTATGTAGGTATGTACCTATAGCAAGTAAATGCTAGTACCTGGGCGACCGAGCTCTGCTCGGGCAGAAACTCGGTACCAAGCGTTTTCCCAGAGATAAGACCAAGCTAGATCAATTTTTCATCCCCGAAAACCCCCAAATACCAAATTTCATCGAAATCGTTGGAACCGTTTCCGAGATCCTGATTATATACACCGGAGGGGGGGGGGGGGCGGGTTTGAGAGGGGGGGAGGGGATGCGGGGGAGGGAGCGCGGGGGTATTAAAGGGGGGATGAAAATTTCATTGATTTTGCCGTAGGATGCACCGTTTTCAAGATATTTGACAAAAACACCGGAGGGGGTGGAGGGGTGAGTCACGTTAAACTATCGTCCGTAAACCGACTTTACAGACAACCGGCTTTTCCTGTTCTGTGCTCCCAATAGGGAACGTGCACATAGACGGTGCTGCCAACTGGTGCCATAAGGGTGCCATCAATTTGAATGTTTTACCTTGATAAGTTTTTTTTACTGTCCGCATAGTGTCTCTTCTGTCGCATTAGTGCTGCCGCCTATAGTTACTGCACGTTCCCTATAATACTTTTTCTAACAAAAAAGTAACTTTTTCTCGCAAAAAAATAACTTTTTCTCACAAAAAAGTAACTTTTTCTCACAAAAGAAGAAACTTGACGTTTTCTCATAAAAAATAAACTTAAAAAAAAAACTAAAAATCTTGAAAAAAAACGTAGTATCGAACCGAGGTCGGCTGGATCCGCGACCACCCGATTTCTAATTGTGCCATCATGATCTGCTCGAAGTCGGCGAAATTTAGCTTTATATTCTAATGCAAACAAAAATAGCCGGAAAACACGAGTAAAAGCGATTTTCTGAAAATGAAACATGGCTAGATCAGTTTTTCATCCCCGAAAACCCCCACATACCAAATTTCATCGAAATCGTTGGAGCCGTTTCCGAGATCCTGATTATATATATATATACAAGAATTGCTCGTTTAAAGGTATTAGATGTTTATCACAATAAAAATGATATTTGAGAAACTTAACTGTATAGAAATTAGGTAAATGAGCCTTAGATATTTACTATGAAACAGTTTCACTGCTCACAAGATAATCTATGTTTACGTTTTTTTCTTTTTTTCTTATTTTCTCATTTTACATAATGCGTTTTATTTTCATGTTGTAATTTACGTAGGTATACTTATTATATTATTAATAATAATAATAATACTTACTTTATTTCGACCAACATAGGATCATAGTGTTAATAATGCAATACATAAAAGTATATTACTATTATATAATGGCTATCCCTGATTGAATGCATAAGGGTAAGTAATTATACATAATGTACGTAGGTAAGTAAGTACCTAACTATGTAGGCGAGTTTGCTTGAGTAACTTTTTCACTTGTCAACCAAATGACGGATGCTACTCATGGACTACATTAATGACGAAATTCAGCATGGAAAAGGGCGATTCATATAAAAAAAGACAATCGAGGTGGTCTTTCAATGAAATAGTGATAGCCGACTGGTAATTACGATTCTCGAGAAAACCAAGCTCTAATGGCTCCTTGAAGACCACCTGTAGGCATATCACATTAAAAAGCAATAAAATCGAAAACGATTTAGTATGTAAGTACTTACTCGTAGGTACTGTATAGTCGCCGACACTCTTAAGTGATCATTTACGAACTTCGTCAAGTTGCGATAAGGTCCAGCAAGTTCAGTTTAGAGTGTTGGCGACTGTACCTTTAGTAATTTCAGCCTGTAAATTAATTGGCCTTTTCATAAAAGGCAAGAGCACTATTAAAATGCTTTTGATTCGTTAAGTGGAGTTACAGTGTACAAGCCATTCACGACTTGAATGAACTGTGTTCTCTAAAATGACATATTCGAGAAGAAAAAATATCTGTCTAGTGGAAAAAGTAAATTAGGAAGAACGTGACATCTAATTTTAATACAATGATATTACCAGTGAAGAAATTGCGAGGTATGTACAGTATGCCAAAAGGATAAATAAGACTGTTAAAAATAGCCGAAAGCAATACCTAAGTATTCATAAAAGTACCCTTAGGTACCTACAGTATCGCTATGTTTGTCATGTCTCAGTCTGTCTGTCTGTCTTTATGAACACTGGTAGGTCTTTCCATTCTAAACGTACATTGTCGGTTTGCTAAGACCATTTTTCGATTTATGTTTGCATAATATTAAAATGCAAATTTTTGCAAACTTAAGTGTCCTCTTGTAGCAAAACCGTGGACTTAAAAATCCGAAAAAAATTCGTATGCATACGTAGTATGCATAGGTAACGAATTGAATAGGAAAACTATCATAGCTAAGTATTTAGGTTTTAAGTAGTAATTAACGAGCAGGGCCGGATTAATCATTAAGCATAGTAGGTAACGCCTAGGGGCCCCGCGTCACCAAAAGGGCCCCGCACGCGCAACAATTCAATTCAATTCAATCATTTATTGCATTTCATGTTGTACATAAGGTCTTACATCATTTTACAATTCCAGGAACATGAACCCTGCAAGGGCACAGCAATTTATGAAGTATTTATGTAGTACAATTAAATTAAAGGAAAAATTAAATTAAATTAAATATTAGATTAGGTATTATATAAAACTAAAATTATCAAATTCAACATTAACAATATCATAAAAAAAAATACAAGTTAGGCATGCAACAATTCAAAAACATAATCGGAAAGAGTGGTAATATTATCAATTATTATTATAAACAAAGAAATTAAAAGGGCCGGAAAAAACTTGGCCGGTTTCCATTTTAGCATAGGACACGGTAAAAATCCAATCCTTACAGTACAAGGACAAAAATGATGTTATTAAAATATCGTTAAGATATTACGTCTAAATAATTGAAATTCTTGACATGAGAAATAGGTAGGTACCAACCTCCTCGTTATTGTAATTGATTATTTAGGAATAGTTAACTGCATGCGTAATGGATTGTTTGATAATTTAATTTATATGATGAAAATAATCGAGTTTCATCATCATCATTTCAGCTGTAGAACGTCTACTGCTAGACATAGGGCTACCTCATTGATACCCAATCATTACGGTTGGAAGCGGCTAGCATCCACCTTGAATCTTCTCGTTGGTAGACGTTGCACGCTGCGCTTGCCAGTCCGTTGGTCTCCATTTGAGAACTATTCGGCCCCAACGGCCATCTGTTCTGCGTGCTATATGGCCTGCCCATTGCTATTTCAACGAGCTATTGTGTTAGGCTATCTCGGTCACCCTAGTTCTTCTACGGATCTCCTCATTCCTGATTCGATCCCGTAGAAAAACCCCGAGCATATCCCTCTCCATAGCTCGTTCAGCGACTCTGTGCCTATTCACTAGGGGTATAGTGAAGCATTGCGTCTCGGACGGATCCATATGTCATCTCATCACTGGCAACACACACTGGTTAAAGACTGTCGTCTTGAGTATTTTGGACGAATTAAGACATTGCGGAGTGTCCCGAACGCTGCCCATCCGAGATGGATTCGAATCGAGTTTAGCCATCAACAAAATCGGTTCATAATCCACACGAAGATATTGTAAGAAATCGTTTACCTGACGGAAAGTTGGTGAAATTTTATAAACGGATTTATCCTCTAATTTTCCATCTTTTGAAAGGTGAATGTGAAATATTTTCCATAATTTAATCATTTATCTCCTGATTTTTAGGGTTCCGTACCCAAAGGGTACAAACGGGACCCTATTACTGACACTTCGCTGTCCGTCCGTCTGTCCATCTGTCCGTCTGTCACCAGGCTGTATCTCAGGAACCGTGATAGCTAGACAGTTGAAATTTTCACAGATGATGTATTTCGGTTGCCGCTATAACAACAAGTACTAAAATAAAGATTTTGATAAAGTGAATGTTTTCGGAGATATTCACTCCGAAAGTTCAAAATAATGTGTCCCCCCCTCTAAATTTTAAACCGCACGTCTAAAAAATATGAAAAAAATCACGTAAGTTAAACTTAATAAAAACTTTCTAGGAAAATTATTTTCAACTTAATCAGTTGAGCAGTTTTTAAGTTTTTGTAAAAAAATATTTCGAAACTAAGATTGTAATTTAACCGCCACTGCAAGCATTTTTTTTCTTTAAGTACCTATAAGATCACGCTAACAGTATCTTCTATCAAATAAAAAAAAATTGAAATCGGTTCATATAATAAAGAATTACATCTGAAAAACCATCAACATTCAAATACTAGTTCTATTCTAGTAGACTGCAGTTAGATTAGTTACCCAATTCGCCGATAGATGGCGCTGTACCGCCGACGTTGAAATTCTACATCGCGCTGTTAACCCTAGCGCGCGGTGGGAGTTGGGACCAAAACAACCACATTAATAAAGTATGCAATGATTTTTTGTACCTGCTACGGAACCCTATGTTGGGCGTGTCCGACAAGCTCTTGGCCGGTTTTTATCGTTGTGTTACAACGTGACATTTTTTATTTTTCAAATTTAAATGTTTAATTAAATAAACCACAAACGTGACTAATGTCTTGGGAGACTCGTGTCCACCTACATATCGATATTCAAGTGTAAAGAAAATGTTATTTTGTAACATTGTAACAAAAATAATTTCAATAGTTCGCGCTGCACGCTGGCATTTCATCCGGCATCCCTTGCCTTGGCGCCCCACACTACGCACATAGAGGCGGCGTGGCCCTCAATGAGGTATCTCAAGGCACAAAAATGTTCTAGTCGAATACTGCTGTCGGGTACTGCCGTTTCGGCGAAGATTACCTACTTCGCTAAATGATTCATTTGGCAACTGTTTATTTTTTCTGAAACTATAAACTATTCAGGATATCTTTCAGGACTATCCTGTAGGTTAGGTTAGGTTAGGTTTGGCCAAAGAAGCTCAGAAGGAGAAGGTGCTGGAGCGCTGGGTGGATGAGCTCGCGGAGGCTGAGTACGGCCTCCGCACGATCGAAGCCATCCGCCCGGTGCTCCCGGATTGGTGCCGGAGGGGACTCGGGTCCCTTACCTTCCGCCTTGTGCAGGTGCTGTCCGGACACGGACGTTTCGGGCGGTACCTCCACAAGGTTGCCAGAAAGGAGGCGACGGCGTCGTGCCACGAGTGCGGCGCCAATGAGGACACGGCGCAACACACCCTAGAGGCGTGCAGCGCGTGGTAACAGCAGCGCCGCACTCTGGTGGCGGCGACCGGTGGCGACCTCTCGCTCCCCAGCGTCGTACGCGAGATGCTGTAGAGCGAGATGTCCTGGGAGGCCGTCGCCTCCTTTTGCGAAGAAGTAGTCTCGCAGAAGGAGGAGGAGAGAGAGCGGGAGCGGGAGAATGATCCTCTCGCGCACCCACTTCGGCGAAAGCGGACAGGAAGGAGACGGCGACAATTGGCTAAGTAAAGTTTTTTGAAGATGTGCTAATTATATTTTTTTTCGACAGTTGGCGTTCTGGAGATCGAGAAGCTGCAGCTGTTTTATTTTTATCTCCTGTTGTTTACTGGAAATATTTTTTTAAGTGTTCGAGATGACATTTGTGAGATTTTACGGCTGACAAGCGGTTCGTGCTCAGTACTAAGAAGAAATAGAAAAAAAAAACGAAGTCAACTGTCAGTTCTGTCAATGTCAAATCGTTTGCGTTTCGTTTGCTTTGCGTTTTGGTGTGCTCAGTGTGATTTTTGGACTATTTTTATCGACCTCCGCATAAAATCCGGACTTTCAATTTTACCGCATTTCTCCACAACCTATGCACGATAATTGGATCACGATTGAATACTTTCGATCACTATTTTGGAACTGCTTCTTGGACAACGCAAAGCAAACGAAACGCAAACGGTTATACTCCATTTGACATTGACAGAAGCGACAGTTGACTACGTTTTTTTTTCTATTTCTTCTTAGTACTGAGCACGAACCGCTTGTCAGCCGTAAAATCTCACAAATGTCATCTCGAACACTTAAAAAAATATTTCCAATAAATAAAAGGAGATAAAAATAAAACACCTGCAGTTTCTTAGTGTTGAAGTCGACCACTGTCGAAAAAAAATATAATTAGCACCTCTTCAAAAAACTTTACTTAGCCAATTCGCCGCCAACCTTTCCTAGTGGTGCTAGGCTGGCTAGGGATGGGGATCTCTTGCTAGCACTCATTGGCCTACACGCCACGCCCTATTGGGGCGGCCAGCGGATGCTGTGGTGTCTATCTACGCTCCCATGGCATCCGCAAATGGCAAGAGACGGAAAACCGGTGGGTTTTTAGTGGGTATTAGGGAAGAAGGTTGTGGGGGAAGAGAATCCCACATAACTTCCGCGCCGTCCCCACGGCGCGATCGTATGCGTAACGCATTTTCCCACCGGAAAAAAAGTTTGTTTTTATAACAATCTTGAAAAGTTTACAGTTTCAGAAAAAATAAACAGTTGCCAAATGAAACATTTGCCAAATGAATCATTTTGCGAAATATTTTTCGCCGAAACATTAGTAAACCAACTCGATATCTTATAAATTATGAATAATGTACTATGTTATGATGTACGGTCGGCCTCAATCAGAAGTCGCTGAACACTTTAGTACTTTGTCACTTTCAGTAACGTGACATTTTTCTATCTTCACAGTATAACTGGTATAACTGGTTATTGCGAAAAAGCACTAAAGTGTTCAGAGACTTCTGAGGCTGACTGTAACTTAACTTTACATTGAACGAATAAATATAAATAAACAAATCATAAAAGGGCCATTCTTCTTTTCGTTGACCAGTAATTTTTTGTACTGTGCTCTTCAAATATTTTTTTTACAATAACGGTAAAGTGCTCGGTTTAAATCATATAAGATTTAAATAGGCACATAATTAAGCTTACATTTAAAATTATCACTACGTATAAAAAGTAATCATTATTATCTATAAAGTAGGTAACGCAGTGGACATGCATGTCCCCGCCATTTGTATGGAAATTGATGTATTTTCCGCTGAGTTACCAATTTTTTCCACAAAATTTCTTTGAACATAAAGTTTTATTGCTTTAAAACATTAAATTTAGGTGTTTGTTTGTTTGTTATTTACACTTGAAAAAAATCACCAGGTATGCCTTATATTTCACAAAAGATTAATGGCCCAAAAATGGTTGTGAAACGGTTAGGTCTTTGAGAGCCAGTCGTTAAGGCCACTATTTCTTTGTAATCGGGTTCCGTTCGAATGAAATAAGTACAGGCTGTTTGAGAAGTCCTTAAAAAGTAAGAAAAATTTTTTTTTTGTAATAATCAAATTTATTTTTCAACATAAGTAGTCTCCTTTAAGGGCCAAACACTTATTCCAGCGAGTTTCCAATTTTTTATCCCCTCCAAAAATACGATTTCTCGAGGTCTGCAAAATAGTCGTTCACGCCTGCGATGCAGTCCTCATTTGTTAAAAAATTTTGTCCTCCAAGCCATTTTTTTAAGTTTGAGAATAGAAAAAAATCACATGGAGCTAGGTCCGGTGAATACGGAGCATGTGGCACCAGCTCGAAGCCCAACTCGTGGATTTTAGCCATTGCAATAATTGAGGTGTGCACTGGAGCATTGTCCTGATGAAAGAGGACTTTCTTACGGGACAATTATGGCCGTTTTTCCAAAACGTTTTTCTTCTTTCAAATAAAAAAATATATTACATCTGAAAAACAATCAGCATACATACAGGGTTATTTGTAATTCACTAACATCCTCTTAACCCTGAATTCCTATCACTTAAACAAATGTTTCTTTGATTTACGACTTTTTAAAATGGAGCACTTTTTTTTCCATACAAATAAATAATCTATATATATAAAATTCTAAACTGACTGACTGACTGACTGACTGACTGTTGATATATCAACGCACAGCCCAAACCACTGGACCTAGAGACTTGAAATTTTGCACATAGATTCCTTATACAATGTAGGCATCCACTAAGGAAGGATTTTCGGGAATTCCCACGGGAACGGGAAAAAACGGGATTTATAGATTCGATTCCGAGTGACCGTATCTCAGTAACTATAATAACTAGACTCTTCAAATTTGATACACAAGTAGGTATTACAATAATGAAAACATCGATTTCAGGATTTTTCAAAATTCTCACGGGATAAGGAATAAACGGGATTTAAATATTCAGTTCAACGGAATCCTATGAACTATAATTACTAGACTCTTCAAATTTGGCATAGAAGTAGGTAATTGTAATAGTAAAAAACAGTTTTAAGGATTTTTGGAAATTCCCACGGGATAAAGAAAAAACGGGATATTTTGTTTTACTGGTCGTAGAAAGCTGAAATTCGGCATGAAGGTTGCTTGGGGAGTGTAGAGGAGCATTGAGAGAGGAATTTCCAAAATTCCCACGGGAACGGGAAAAAACGGGATTTATATATTCGATTTCGAGTGACCCCATCTCAGTAACTATAATAACTAGACTCTTCAAATTTGGTATACAAATAGGTATTACATTAGTTAAAATATTAAAATCAGGATTTTTCAAAATTCCCACGGGATAAGAAAAAAACCGGATTTATATATTCAGTTCAACGGAATCCTATGAACCATAATTACTAGACTCTTCAAATTTGGCATAGAAGTAGGTAATTATAATAGAGAAAAACAGTTTTAAGGATTTTCAGAAATTCCCACGGGATAAAGAAAAAACGGGATTTATCGTTTTACTGGTCGTAGAAAGCTGAAATTCGGCATGCAGGTTGCTTGGGGAGTGTAGAGGAGCATTGAGAGAGGAATTTCCAAAATTCCCACGGGAACGGGAAAAAAAGGGATTTATATATTCGATTCCGAGTGACCGTATCTCTGTAGCTATAATAACTAGACTCTTCAAATTTGATACACAAGTAGGTATTACATTAGTTAAAACATCAATTTCAGGATTTTTCAAAATTCCCACGGGATAAGGAAAAAAACGATATTTATATATTCAGTTCAACGGAATCCTATGAACTGTAACTATTAGACTCTTCAAATTTGGCATAGAAGTAGGTAATTATAATAGTAAAAAACTGTTTCAAGGATTTTCGGAAATTCCCACGGGGTAAGGAAAAAACGAGATTTTTCGTTTTCGGGGTCGTAGAAAGTTGAAATTCGGCATATAGGTTGCTTGGGGAGTGTAGAGGAGCATTGAGAGAGGACTTTTCAAAATTCCCACGGGAACGGAAAAAAACGGGATTTTTCGTCTTACTGGTCGTAGAAAGCTGAAATTCGGCAAGTAGGTTGCTTGGGGAGTGTAGAGGAGGATTGAGAAAGGGCTATCCAAAATTCCCACGGGAACGGGAAATAACGGGATTTGTCGTTTTACTGGTCGTAGAAAGCTGAAATTTGGCATTTAGGTTGCTTGCGAAGTGTAAAAGAGCATTACGAGAGGACTATCCAAAATTCCCACGGGAACGGGAAAAACGGGATTTTCCGTTTTACTGGTCGCAGAAAGCTGAAATTCTGCATGAGGTTGCTTGGGGAGTGTAGAGGAGCATTGCATGAGAGAGGACTTTCTAAAATTCCTACGGGAACGGGAAAAAAAACGGGATTTTTCGTTTTACTGGTCGCAGAAAGCTGAAATTCTGCATGAGGTTGCTTGGGGAGTGTAGAGGAGCATTGAGAGAGGACTTTCTAAAATTCCTACGGGAACGGGAAAAAACGGGATTTTTCGTTTTACTGGTCATAGAAAGCTGAAATTCGGCATGTAGGTTGCTTGGGGAGTGTAGAGAAGCATTGAGAGAGGACTTTTCAAAATTCCCACGGGAACGGAAAAAAAAACGGGATTTTTCGTTTTACTGGTCGTAGAGAGCTGAATTTCGGCATGAGGTTGCTTGGAGAGTGTAGAGGAGCATTGAGAGAGGACTTTCCAAAATTCCCACGGGAACGGGAAAAAACGGGATTTTTCGTTTTACTGGTCGTAGAAAACTGAAATTTGGCAAGTGGGTTCCTTGGGAAGTGTAGGGGAGTATTAAGAAAGTATCATCCGAAATTCTTATGGGAACGGGAAAAAACAGGATTTTGAGTTTTACTGGTTGTAAGCTAAAATTTCAAAATTCATAAGCTTATACTGTAAGTAGGCCGCAAAGGGCTCTTTAACCGACTTCAAAAAAAGGAGTAGGTTATACATTCCATTTTAATGTATTTTTTTATGTAGGTATGTTCACCGATTTCTCGGTCAATTGTGGACCGATTTTAAAAATTCTTTTTTTATTCGAAAGAATATAATATACTCCTGAGATGGTCCCATTGTCACGCGAGCAAGCAAGCGTGCATGCATGCTTGCATGCTTGCTTGCTTGCCTGTATGCTTGCTTGCTTGATATCTTGGTTCTTTGGAATTCTCATGGTACACGCGAGCGAAGCCGCGGGCAAAAGCTAGTAATAAATAAATACTTCTAACACAACTTCGTACTCTATGAAATTCGAGGGCGGGCCAAGCGCCGCGCTCGTGGCGGGCAACGAATGAATGAGTTACACGGCACAGAGAATCGTAAAAGTAAGAGATAGGTAGTCTCAAATTTTCAAAACGTTATTACACCAAAAATATTAAGTTATGATTATGACAAAAGCCGTAAAACAAAAAACATTTGTTTAAGTGGTAGGAGTTTAGGGTTAAAAGGATGCTAGTGAATTACATAATAACCCTGTATAATGCTAGTTCTAGTAGACTGCAGATTAGATTAGTTACCCAATTCGCCGATAGATGGCGATGTACCGCCTACGTTTGGACCAAAACAACCAAATTACTTAATAAAGGATGCAAAGATTTTTTTCGTACCTGCTACGGAACCCTATCTTGGGCGTGACCGACACGCTCTTGTTTAAAAAAAGGTTTTACAAATAGTTTTTTAAAAGGACTTCTCAAACAGCCCAGGTAGGCATATATATTATGTTACATTTTTTTGCAGTGGGACGCAAAGGTCTCTTTTTTAAGGTTCCGTAGTCTTGCATTAATAACAAGAACCGTGCCTTCCATGACATCATTACTAACTTTATTCTATTTTTGTCGTATTTGTAAACTGTGAAGATACTCTCAATACAATACAATTCAATTCTATCCAACAATTTTAATGTCTTTCAAACAAGTATTCTCTTGTTTAATCCACTATATAGCGGGAAGTGAATAGAGACGCGGCATGAAGAAAATGCGCAGGAGTAGAAGGCGTAGGCTCTGATACCTGATTTACACTCTCGCCTCGTCTCCTCGCCTCGCGCCTCGCCTCGTCGTCTCGCTCCGGACGCGAGCCTCAAAATCAAGGCAAATCACGAGACGAGGCGCGAGGCGCGCCTGTTCACACTCTCGTCTCGTGGCTCGTCCCGCAGTTCGTCTCGCGCAGACGCGCGGACAGCGCCTCCGCGCGCGTGCGTCCATGTTTCCATAGAATTGAAATTTTTACGTAAACGCGATCGAGAAGTATTTGGTGAAGTTAAACCTATACTAAGCATACTGTATGCTTAGTATAAGTTTTCCTTCACTTCAATACTTCTCGATCGCGTTTACGTAAAAATTTCAATTCTATGGAAACATAGACGAGCGCGCGCGGAGGCGCTGTCCATGTTTCCCTAGTAATTGAATTTTTTACGTAAACGCGATCGAGAAGTATTGAAGTGAAGGAAAACTTATACTAAGCGTACTGTACGCTTAGTATAAGTTTTACTTCACCAAAATACTTTTCGATCGCGTTTACGTAAAAATTTCAATTCTATGGAAACATGGACGCGCGCGCGCGGAGGCGCTGTCACATGTTTCCATAGAATTGATTTTTTTACGTAAACGCGATCGAGAAGTATTTGGTGAAGTAAAAACTTATACTAAGCACTCTGTACGCTTAGTATAAGTTTTACTACACCAAAATACTTCTCGATCGCGTTTACATAAAAATTTCAATTCTATGGAAACATGGACAGCGCCTCCGCGCGCGCGCGTCCTTGTTTCCATAGAATTGAAATTTTTACGTAAACGCGATCGAGAAGTATTTTGGTGAAGTAAAACTTATACTAAGCGTACAGTACGCTTAATATAAGTTTTCCTTCACTTCAATACTTCTCGATCGCGTTTACGTAAAAAATTCAATTACTAGGGAAACATGGACAGCGTCTCCGCGCGCGCGCGTCCATGTTTCCATAGAATTGGAATTTTTACGTAAACGCGATCGAGAAGTATTTTGGTGAAGTAAAACTTATACTAAGCACTCTGTACGGTTAGTATAAGTTAAACTTCACCAAAATACTTCTCGATCGCGTTTTCGTAAAAAAATCAAATACTATGGAAACATGGACAGCGCCTCGGCGCGCGCGCGTCCATGTTTCCATAGAATTGAAATTTTTACGTAAACGCGACCGAGAAGTATTTTGGTGAAGTAAAACTTATACTAAGCATACAGACGACGGTACCAGCTGTGCGGTGAGCGTCTAGGCCCCGCAATGAACTGAGAAAACGCTCGCACCAACGTCGGACGCGTGTAGTTGTTGCTGGGTCGTTGGCTTGCTTAACACAAGATGGGCTGCAAGAAAAAAAATATACAGCGGAAGTGTTTATTGGCAGGCAATAATCTACAATATGGATAGGTATACGGATAGTAAACGAAATTGAGGCCAACGGTGTTAGTTGTTTTTAATTGCAGTTAATCGCCAAAAGTATTCTCTGAGGCTATAAGACAAAAAACCGGCCAAGAGAGTGTCGGACACGCCCAAGATAGGGTTCCGTAGCAGGTACGAAAAAATCTTTGCATACTTTAATAGACGACTTCCAGCCTCCCGAACAAGCCGGATTTCGAAAAGGCTTTAGCACCGTGGACCACATACATGCGTTGCGGCAGGTTATACAGAAAACCGAGGAGTATAACCGCCCCCTTTGCCTGGCATTTGTGGACTACGAGAATGCCTTCGATTCGATCGAGACTTGGGCTGTACTGCAGTCTCTCCAACGGTGCCAAGTGGACTACCGGTACATCGAAGCGTTGAAGTGTCTGTATAATAACGCCACAATGTCCGTCCGACTTCTGGACCAGATGTCGAAGCCCATTCTAATGCAGCGGGGATGAGAGGAATAAGGAGATATTATCTCTCCGAAACTGTTCACCGCTGCACTAGAGGGTGCGTTCAAGACTCTGAACTGGGAAGGGCGTGGCATCAATGTAAATGGCGAATACTTCACTCACCTTCGGTTTGCCGACGACGTGGTGCTTATGGCTGAGACCTTGGAAGACCTTAGTGCGATGCTCGCTGACCTCGGAAGAGTCTCCGAGAGAGTTGGTCTTAAATTGAACATGGACAAGACGAAGGTCATGTCGAACGCCCATGTTGTACCAACTCCCGTCGTAATCGGAGATACTTTGCTCGAAGTTGTTGACGAATCCAATTGGGTAGGTTCAACTTCGAGAAAGAGGTCAATCGACGAATTAGACTCGGCTGGGCAGCGTTCGGGAAGCTCCACAATATCTTGTCATCCGATATACCGCAGTGTCTCAAGTCAAAAGTCTTTGACCAGTGTGTGTTGCCAGTGATGACTTATGGCACTGAGACGTGGCCGCTAACGATGGGTCTTATAAGGAAACTCTATAAGCTTGGCTATGCTTGGAGTTTCTCTGCGGGATCGCATCAGAAATGATAAATCCGCGCAAGAACTAAAGTCACGGACATAGCTCGAAGAATCGCTAGACTTAAGTGGCAGTGGGCACGGCACATCGCCCGTAGTACTGACGGCCGATGGGGCCGAAAGGTTCTCGAGTGGCGTCCGCGGACCGGAAGACGCAGTGTAGGTAGGCCTCCAACAAGATGGAGCGACGACCTGGTGAAGGTAGCGGGAACGCATTGGATGCGGATGGCGCAGGGACGATCTGTTTGGCGAGCCTTGGGGGAGGCCTATGTACAGCAGTGGACGTCTTTCGGCTGAAATGATGATGATGATGATGATGATGATGATGATACTTTATTAACGTGGTTGTTTTGGTCCCAACTCCCACCGCGCGCTGGGTTAACAGCGCGATGTAGAATTTCAACGTCGGCGGTACAGCGCCATCGATCGGCGAACTGGGTAACTAATCTAATCTGCAGTCTACTAGAACTAGTATGTATGTTGATGGTTTTTCAAATGTAATTCTTTATTATACATATGAACCGATTTCAATTTTTTTTTATTTGAAAGTAGATACTGTTAGTGTGAACTACTTAAAGAAAAAAATGTTTGCAATGGCGGTTAAATTACAATCTTAGTTTAGAAATATTTTTTTATTTACAATAACATAAAAACTGCTCAACTGATTAAGTTGAAAATAATTTTCCTGGAAAGTTTTTATTAAGTTTAACTTACGTGATCTTTTTCATATTTTTTAGACGTGGGGTCAAAAAGTTAGAGGGGGAGACATTATTTTGAACTTTCTGAGTGAATATCTCCGAAAATATTCACTTTATCAAAAAATGGTTTTACGCAACCCCTATTTATTTTCAAATACCTATCCAATGATACCCCACATTATAGGGTTAGTCGAGAAAAAAAAATCACCCCCAGTTTACGTCTATAGGACGTACTACCCTAAAAAAAAATCTTTTCGTTTTTTTATTTAACCACTTTGTCGGCGTGACTGATATATATATTCATGCCAAATTACAGCTTTCTAGTACTTACAGTCTCTGAGCATAGCCGCGGACGGACAGACAGACAGACAGACATACAGACAGACGGACAGACGTGGCGAAACTATAAGGGTTCCTAGTTGACTACGGAATCCTAAAAAGCGGCCAAGTGCGAGTCGGGTTCGCGCACTGAGGGTTTCGTATAAATTTTTAGGTAAACAGCTGTAACTAATTTAATAATCCAGTGTTAGCAGAGTCCTGCTTCCAAGTAAAATGTACGCAAAGTGGGATCATTTTAGATTGGTTAGTCGGGATTATGTGATGTAGTACCTTAAAAATTTATACTTTTCGCAATTTTTCCTTTATCTGTGCTATACGTTGCTTCGTACATGGGAAGTACCCTGTAGGTTTTGATTCCCTTGCAAATGTCGAAAATTTGCGGCATAAACGGCTGTGTCTTTTGATTGCGTTGGCATAGAAGTTTGATTTTTTCACAGCTCCAAGGGACATTGGTCATTATTTAAGGGACCTGAGTCATTAGTTCAACAGAAAGACGTCCACTGCTGAACATAGGCCTCCCCCAAGGCTCGCCAAACAGATCGCCCTGCGCCATCCGTATCCAATGCGTTCCCGCCACCTTCACCAAGTCGTCGCTCCATCTTGTTGGAGGCCTACCTACACTGCGTCTTCCGGTCCGCGGACGCTACTCCAGAACTTTTCGGCCCCATCGGCCGTCGGTTCTACGAGCGATGTGCCCTGCCCACTGCCACTTAAGTCTAGCGATTCTTCGAGCTATGTCCGTGACTTTAGTTCTTGCGCGGATTTCTAATGCGATCCCGCAGAGAAACTCCAAGCATAGCCCTCTCCATCGCCCTCTGAGTGACTTTGAGCTTTCTTATGAGGCCCATCGTTAGCGGCCACGTCTCAGTGCCATAAGTCATCACTGGCAACACACAAGTCTCAAGACAAAGACTCAAGTCAAAAGTCTTTGACCAGTAAGTAGACCTTATTTGATATGAATTTCAGCTTGATACCTCCACGCGTTCCTGAGAAAAAGGGTCTTGACAGACAGACAGACGGACAACAAAGTGATCCTATAAGGGTTCCAGTTTTTCCTTTTGAGGTACGGAACTCTAAAAACATCAATAATTAGATATCCTTTGTAGATATCCTTTCAACACGCAGTTATTTTCCTTATACGAAATTTATTTGAGAGTTAGCGTAAAAGAAGGTTAAACGATATGGCAAAGTCCCAAAGGTATTCGGGGTAGAAACAAAAAAGTGAGTTAGTCATTGAAGAAAATCAATTAACCTCATTACATCAGCACTGCAGATACACCTATACGGAATCCTTTTCACCTATACGAACTTTCTAGGCCGACAGCATCGGCAGACACTCTTAAAATATCCGGGTAAGTCCATCCACATGTAAACAGATACGATATTAGGCGTATAAAGAAAATATATAACTCTCTCATATAAAATAAATTATCGTTTCTTTCGATTCACATGAGCCTTGGTAAAATTTAAACGTTAATCGACAGTAAAATGTAGACAGCAAATTTAGTTTCTCGTTCAGTCTTAAACGATTATCGTTTTGTCATTTTGTAACTCAAAACATCAGTTAAACGTTAAAACTAGCATGGTAGTAGTTAACTAATTGACTGTTTAGGTTTTTTTATACAATATAGGCTTTATATAATACAATATTTGCTAAAAAATTCAAGGAAAGATGGAGAGCTAAAGGAAGGAAGTGAAGGTCTCAGCCTTATTGAAAAAGATTGTACCTAATACTTACTTAATCAGTGACTCTATTTGTAAATCTCGACACTGGGCAAGGAGAGAAAGTTTATGATCTTTGAAAATGGACTCTAGTACGTGAACGTATCAAAATATGAAGTTTAAGACGAAATACATAATGGTCATTTAGTATATTGTACTAGACATTGTATAGGTAGGTATACTTATACCATACCTACTAAATTTTAAAATTTTTCTATGAAACTACTGATTAAACAAACTTTTTTAATTCTGTTATCTACAGATTGGTTTAGGTTACGTTAGATTTATTTTATGAAAATCCTGTAAAGTTAAGAATTTCCAAGAAAATTACATTATATCAATGACCATTATATTTCATCCATTATTATTTTTAAACTTTATAGGTATGTTTTGATACGTACCCCTCTAGTGCCTATGCAACTCGAGAGTATATCTACTACCTCAGCACTCACTAAATCATCAGTTAAAAATCAAAACGAAATTTATTAGTATGTTCAAGGTATGTTCCAAAATACTTAATATATTATAGATGCCAGGTAAAGTGCCCTGCAATAGACAATGATGTAATCCCACGCAAATTTTGGTAGAAAATGCAGAAAACTACAATTTAAAACACACGGATCGAATGGATAAATCGCTAAAAATTGGCATTCGCACAGCCATAGTTTAGATTTAGAGCGGAAATGTGGCAGTAACATAACGCCAGCACCTCACGGTGGTTGTTGATGGTAGTCGCCCGCGCAGCCGTACCGGCTCACTCGCTCGCGAACAGCGTACCAGCACCTACCTGGAAACCGCTCAACACTATACCAAACGGAAAATGAACACCGCTTAAAGTGAAAAAGTTGTAGTGATTTTAATTTTGACATTGGAAAATATTTGTCAAGAAATGGCTCTGCTCGTACTTAAAAAGTTTACAGGTATGTGCTGTTTATTTATTCATTAAAAAATCTGTAGGGAAAATAAAATATAAGAATTAGCGTGGAACTGACTGACGTGAACTGTATTGTTATTGTGACGAGAAAAGTTAACGATTATTCAGTCTTTCATACATAACACAATTTAATCGCGCTGTTGGGTATATGTAATAGGTAATTACTAACTTCCAATATATTTCATTGAATCTTACTTAATTGCTTCAATCTGTTCAAACAATGATAGGATAACATGGTTTCTTTTTCGTTGCTATGTAGTAAGTCCTATACAGGGTTATTTGTAATTCACTAGCATCCTTTTAACCCTAAACTCCTACCACTTAAACAAATGTTTTTTGTTTTACGGCTTTTGTCATAACTTAATATTTTTGGTGTAATAACGTTTTGAAAATTTGATTCTGCCTCTTATTTTTACGATACTCTGTGTATTTGTATGGGAAATAAAGTGCTTCATTTTAAAAAGTCGTAAAACAAAAAACATTTGTTTGAGTGATAGGAATTCAGGGTTAAGAGGATGTCAGTGAATTAAAAATAACCCTGTAGATACCTCTTTACCTAAACAAATAAACAAATGAAGCTTACGGTTACAACACATAATCTTGATGCCTATTCTAATTAAGAGAACCAATTTTATTTAAATTGTTTTTTTTTTTTCAATTCTTGACATCCTTAGTATTACATTTTTGTATTATTATTATAAGTCAATGAATAAATAAACTGACCTAAACTATTTATTAGCCCCAGGTCGGTTGCAAACTCCTTAACATTTTTGTACTTTTTATTTGTCTAATGCAGCCATACTCAAAGTGTGTTCCGCGGAACCCTAAGGTTCCGCGATACCCCTGTATGGGTTCCGCAAGAATTGAAAAAAAAAAATCAAAACACCTCTCTCTAGTCGACCGTTCTGACGCCAATTAATAAAGATTACACTTGTAAAAACTATTGTTTTATTGTAGGGTTCCGTCAAGTATTTCGTTTTCCAAAAGGGTTCCGTCACCAAAAAAGATTGAGAACCGCTGGTCTAATGCTTGGTTTATCTAACATTTTCACTGTCATTGATTTTATTTCTATTTGTTGTTGTGTCTTATAATATGAACAGGAAATAATTTTATCTTGTTTGTTTGTCTTATGTTTGCATTTCCATTACAGTCCTCTCTTTCGTACGTTTCAAGGTCCATAGACGTTTCCATAATATGAAAACATTACCTACTTAAAATTATACTTAACAAAACTAGCGATAACATAGCGCATATATTTTGTGACCATGTCTTAATTCATTTATTGAATCAGGCGTTACTTTGCGGAGGTCCATATTAATGAACTAAAACAATTACTTTGCTCACCCGCGACCTTCATCTTTTAGTTCATGTCTTAATTCATTTATCGGAATTCGATTTATGTGGTTAATAAATCTTAAATTGCGCGCGGCGCATTCCCTCCTCTATTGCCGATTCGCAGCTAAAAACCAGTTACCCTAAATCACTAAGAAAAAAAACTACCCACTGTCTAAGTTTTCATAGCGTACCTAATAGTAAAACCTATAGCGTAATTTCTGGATCAAAATGGTTGTGAGTCGTAATTGTTCTACTCTACATTGAGAAAGCACCCGTACATAATGGCTATAGGTATGTACAAATCACTGTAAATAAGTTGCCTTAAGAGTGCAAGGAAAAATGGAAGTGTTATCTATTAGTAACAAACAACATTTATTATTTACTTGAACGACTGTATTAGGTTTCTCATCTGTTATGTTATGACAGCAAGTTTCTTACATGAGTTTTGGCCAAGTCTAGTTCAGAATTGAAAAATAGTTAAGTATATTGTTTAGTTAGTTATTGTACTTAGTTCTGAGTTATGATTATGAATCTTTTATATTCAATAAAAAATAACACTTTCGTGTAAGGTTTTTCCTGGCAGTAAATTTTGCACATTATTGAATCGTAAAGATAAATCAAGACATTAGCAGCTATAGATAGTTTTCCTAACGGATAGTAATGTCGATAGATTTATAGTCAAATAACATTTATTAAGACTTATACACTCAAAGACAAAGAAATGTATGAAATTGGAAATACAGTTTATTGTGTTAAACTTCCGTGTAATTAACTACCTAAGTGTTGCAGGTAGAATCTGAAAGAAATTTAATGATACTTGCGTATATACATGATGATTTTTTAATCTGTGATTAGGAGTTGAAAAATATAAATAGATGATGTCTCAAGCAATTAGGTCTCTGTTTAATTTAAAAAAAAAAGCTGTTATAACTTCCTCCATCTACCGAATACATCGTCATCCTACTTGAACTTGAACGTTGAAGTAGGTAGTTACGGCAAATGTCATCGCTTTGGCGGGGAATTTGATAAGTCTCACATCAAAGTTAGTTTAAGAAGAAACTGACTTGTCAAAGAGGTTTTAGGCCCATAGACTAAACCATGTGCAGGGTGACAATGATTTTAAACGAAAAATGATTTTCCAAATAATCATTAATTAAAAAAAAATACACTTAAACGTGACCGCCACCGAAGATCTAGAAAAACTGGTTCCTGATCACCGATTAAAAATCATCGTGTATATCAATTCACGAATCCTTTTGTATTCGACATACAGTAATCTCGCAAACTTAATTTGGAGGCTTTGGTTGCAAATGCTATAAAAAAGAAATCAACTGCACATTTTCAAAACCTATGTCAATTATGAATTAAAACCAATTACTGCTTGCTACTGCGTAATCACATAGTTGATTTAGGTTCATGGATATGGACATCCCCAAAGTAACGCCTGGTTCAATTAAGTAGGTACCTGCGCAAATTTTCCGGAAACCCTAACCATAACATAAAAATCGAGGAGTTATGTAAGGATGCCATGACTTTCACATCCATAACTTACAATTAGTAACCCAACCATTGATGCTACTGATACTGCCACAGTAACGGATGCATATTTATATTATGTACATGCGTCTATCATTGCATACTTATAGTAGGTACCCTCTTAGACTTATATAATGTCTATAAGAATGACGTTAATTTTAAAATTTATTAGTAATAAATTATTATTAAAATCAAGGAAAATTTCCGTAATAAACATTATCTCAAGCATGATAGAAAAAATACGAGAATTCATTTCTGTCAACTCTCTCCAAACAAATTAATTGCGGTACCGTACGTTAAGTGATAAACAAATTATGTGACTTCTGGTGGCGCAGTTCTTACTGTAATTACGAACCCAGTGTTATCAAATATTAAGATTCCTAGGAACTTCACAGACACACGTTACCTTCAAACATTAACTTTAAACAGTCCTTAGCAGTGGTAAATCCCTGAGGGTGTTGGCGCATACGTTTAAGGCTTGCAAAAAACAAAGTAAATAACGTTTCGTGATTTGATATGACATCATTAGCCTTCTCATGTTCCTCGATTATCTCTATGAACTTACCTTAAAAATTGTTATTAGTAAAATAATTTCCTTTTTTTGTGAATGGTAATCAAATTGTTGTTTTTATTAAGTTTTGTAAATAAGTTTAATGTGTTTGTGTTTAAAAAAGAACAGATTTGTAATTTAGTTTAGTCAGTCGTACATACCTAATTACTCTGGAAATATTGCGTTAAGTTATTGCTCCGGCTTTCACTTCGGTCGGTTATGCGGAATATTCCAGATGCAAGTTCAAGCTCAACATTACGTAAACATTGCGGCTAGCAAGTACCAACCAACCAGCTATTACATTACACGGGACATAAAACCTAGAAGGTTCCTTATAGCTAATAGCTACGCACAGAATAGAAGCCGATGCTTAAAACACTGTTTTGGATGCATAATAGTTACGTACGAGTGTGTACGTACGATCAAATACCGATGATATTTATTTATTGTATCAGGTGTTACTTTGCGGATGTCCATATTAGGGTGGCTGGTGAGCAAAGTAATTGTTTCAGTTCATCGATGGTATTTAGTCAAAAATACCACCTACCTATGTCACCATAACTCTATGTCATTGAGGGCGTTATAACGTGCTCAGCTCAGGTCTAAGTGTGTTTGTGGTGCATTAAATACGACATCCGAAGTCGTGCATTCCAAACGAGTTCAAAAGAACCTCTTTAAGCACTAAGTAAGTAATGAATGGTGTTTAAGAAATCAGCATTCCGTCCGTAGCACAGCCAGGTACGAATGTCAACAGCTTGAGGCGCTGTTCTGGTGTTATCAAATACTAGCCGATGTTTACGCCCGAGAACGCTAACCATAAAAGAATTTCGCTCACGATACTATCGAACGTGATTTTATTGGATTCTTATCCGGACTATGCGATAGAATTTTGTTATTTCCAGCAAATAACGATTCGACCGGTAAACGTGTGCGAAGAATGCAACACGTCACCAGTTATAATGTTTGGAATTTTCTAATGTAAAATAATAAGTAGTCTGATTTGATATCGATAATGCATAGTTTTATAGCTAGACTAGCTGTTGCTCGCGACTTTGTTTACGAAGAATTTGTTTTTCGATTTCACACGGGAACTTTGCACTTATCCGGGATAAAAGTATCCTAAATGTTAATTCAGGTTATAAACTATACAACAATTTTTATCAAATTAATACCGTTCAGTAAATTTTGTCAAAAGGAGAAATAAAATATAATCAAACTCAAAAATAAAAATCAAATCGTTTATTCTGTAAGTAGGTCGCAAAAGGCTCTTTCATAATGTCTTGGAAAGAGAAACTTGGCAGAAAGTCACTTTTTCCAATACACATACATACATCATCCATGTGTACCTAACTACATCCATTTCATACGTAGGTACTTACATCTGCACAAACATTCGCTCTTATAATATTAATAAGAATTTAAGATACTTAACTAAACCAACAATTATAATAAATGCGTAAATGTAAAATTTGGTCTCGGTATAATGGTAATTAAGTCTTATGTACTTTTGCTGCAACTGTTAAAACTTCTCTGGAAAATTAATTAACATACCTAATTGAACCTGATGAGTTAATTTTATATGACGGTCTTTTCTTCTTCTTAAAATGCCTCTGCGCCTGATGTAAGCTAGCAGTCGTACATGTCGTATATGTCGGAGGTCGCAGGAGTCCGATGGATGCGTGAGCCGCGAGGAAGGTCCCTGCGGCGTCTGTTAGCCAAGGCCTTTGTCCAGGAGTGGACTCCTTTGGGATGACAACGACGATGTTTGTTCTTATTAATGTTAGAAGTGACCAATACTAGCACTAGTGTTTAATTTTTTAAATGGGTCCTGCTGATAAACAGCGTTCTGGATTCGATTTTTTTTAGTTGCATCTTTTCCTGCTAAATGTTTTTTTTCTATGTATCGAATATGTATAAATATATATCTCTCTCATTCTCACATTCTGTAAACAGCAGTGATTCTATGCAAATAAATCACTTTGACTTTGACTTTAAAGTAAAAAGACGGGTCCTTTTTGAAGTCTGTTCAAAAGTTACTTAGAACAAAGCCAGTCAAATGTCTTAACGAGATTGAATTAGTTAGATAATTTAATAATGGCTGTTTTTTGACAATTTTGATTTTCTGCTAAAAACGGCGAAGCGTAACTAACTAGTACCTACAAGTTACGAGTGGAGACTTAGAAATGAAGTAGAATTACGGACTTAGCGAAAAGTACGAATATTTTTTAAAATTTGAAATAGTTAGTTACTTATTTGTAAATAAAAGACAGTTGGAGTGTCTAAGGTTTCCAGTTATGCAATTATGACCTTAACTCCTTTTTATAGAGGTTAATTATCTAGTACTTTTTAGTGCATAAGTGGCCTGACTGTATATGATTAAAGAAGCCGTAAACCTGCTTATCTACGGAGGCATGAGCATCCGATTTAATTAACAGCTAATCAAGTATACTGATTTGATTATGATCCACGGGCAAACTATCACCGGTTACAAAGATATAACTTATGACTACACACATAATAAATGTCTCAGATCGGTAAAATAAGTATCGTAATTTATGTAAATTACTTATGTAATTTAATTATGTATAATATATAAATATATACAGTCGAAGAACTAATTCGCGTTCCAGACTAGAACCTTTTCATAAACAATTTCACTATAATTTCTTTGGTAAGTACATGTATGGAATGGGAATGTAAACATAATATTTACGGCGAAAAGGTTATATTTTGGCATGTGATTCAGTTTCTTCGTTTGTTTTGCATGGAGTGATTATTTTCGTTAGGAACCCAAAAGTGTAAGAAGCGTGAGTTAGGTATGTTTTCGGGTAGTTCGGGTGCAACGCCTCGCAGTTGTGTATAGTCGACCAAGAAATTTCTTTACCACTCTAAGGATTAATGTCAGTTGTACGGCTTGAAACATCAAAGGCTAAGCATAAGGCTAGGCTAGGCATCTAAGGCAATTTATATGTCAATGTGACAATCGGTCTTATTGTTTTTGTTTTGTTACAGGAACTGTCATAAAAAATGGTAAAGCACTTACTTGGTAGCCTATACTCAACCTTTGACATATTAATTACTCGTACTTATCATGCAAACACCGGATTGACGGGTGCAAATCTGTACTGACGTTTAATAGTGCGGGGACAAATTAAACTAATTTTATTAGTTGTTATCGATAAAAATGACGTACAGCCGTTGTCTAATTTTATGAATTTGAATTAAGAAGAAAACGTCATACACAAAAATAAACGTTTTGAGGAATTAACTTCTTTAATATTTTATATAATTTTCATAATATATGATCAATATTTTTTTCCACATTTTCAGACTTCAATCATCGTCGCCTGGGCGACAATATACATTTTAGCCAGCTAAATGACCTTTCTAGGTCAACTGTAGTAACTGGAGCAAATTCAAACAATTTATATAGTGTTGATGAATTTCTTCTGTACGACTCAGTTCTACTTCTTTTCCGGATACCAAATCATTTAATGTTTTTAAAGTTGAAATGCTGACGTTCAAATTTAGCCATTAGTTATGATAATGATGGTTAAAAATTGTTTTTTATCGATGTCGATAAACTTAGTCGATTTTGAATGAATCACTAGCACTGGTACATTTTGCCCCCGTCAATCTGGTGTTTGGATCATCACTGACGTCATGTAAAAATATCATAAAAATATTAAGTTACCCGGTAGGAGACAGTTGCTATGAGTTAAGGTGCCACGCCAACTGATACTTAAGCTACAATGTGAGTAAATACTAAGGAGAGGAATCTCCACAACCGAATTAAAACTGTGGGCGGAGCTCATACACGATCTAATTACCTATCTATCCAGATTGGGAGGTGAAAAAAAAACCCAGTTTGAAAAGCCATACGAAATTATGTAACGACTAAAAGCGACAAGATACATAAATGATCACTTATTTATGACGTTGACTGTACCCACCTTGATAATTTTGCGTAGGTATTATATAAAGATATACAGGTAAAAACAAAAACTCAAGTAAATAAGTCCCCTCTTGAACGTAGTAGTGCATAAAAACTAATACCTACGGAACTTGTGTTATTTTTCTAATTATGAACGTCAACGTGTCTAGGTATACGGAACGCGCGTACCTATGGTACAGTCAACGTCATAAATAAGTGATCATTTATGTACCTTGTCGCTTTTAGTCGTTACATAATTTCGTATGGCTTTTCAAACATGACGTTAAAGTGACAGGGTACAAAAGTGATCACTTATTTATGACGTTGACCCTACTACATGCAAGAGGAGACTTAAATACTTAAGTTTTTTTACACATATTCATTTAGTGAAGTCAGGGTACAATCATACAGGTACGTTAGAGGTCATACAATGAAACCATGACATTGAACTGGCGAGGCGTTACATTGAATGCTTCCACGTAACCATGAAAAAAAAATTAAAGTTAGCGTGTATCTATAATCCGACAATTTGTTTTTTTTTTATTTTTATGGTTTTCCTAAATTACCTTCTTGAACAACTGGTCAGATGATAGTTAATTTCGACGATTTTGATTTCACACTTCCGTTCTCGAATCGGGAATTACCCGATGTTTCAATTGTGTCGAAATGAACATTTGAAAAGCCGAGCCATATTTATATTAGTATCATACATACATATAATATCATGAGCTAACAATACTCAGTTAGACAGGTCAAGTTACTTAACGTAGTATTTACGATGACTGAAAATATTAGGGTTAATTTAATACCTAATTTATAAAATTCTTCAAGATGTCCTACACCGACTACTTAGTTACGCGTGGACTGTGAGTTGCAAACGGGAAGAAAAATAAGTACCTAATTGTTCTCAAATTATACTTAAGTACATTTAAAAGTTTAAATGCATAAGTTATCCCGTTTTACGCTTTTGCACTTATCTAAGAAAACATACATAAGTCAATGATAATTTAGTATGTTTTATTTTGTTTTCAAATGTATATTGAACCCAGAGTGCATTCCATTACCGCTTCTGAATATAATTTTGTTCTACACTTAGTTATTTTCATTCTGAGGCACACCTTTAGTCCCAATAGTTCGGTTGATTAGTCCGGTGGCCGTATTGTCTAACACTTTTGGCGCTTGCCTTCGCTTTCACCATCTCTTTCTATCATCCTTTTATACCGTTTGACAGAAAGAGATAGTGATTGCGAAGGCAAGCGTCAGAAACGATAGACAATAAGCCTGCAGGGCCGAACTACTACCACACTTTTGGTCCCAATATTTTGTCTATATACCTATTTGTATTTATCTATTTTATTTTTAAAAATGTTAAAAGGTCGTATGCCGTAAATTACCTATTTAAACAAATACATACAATCGAACATAGAACCTCCTCCTTTTTTGAAGTCAGTTAAAAAGATTTAAAATTCTTTAGTAACTCCTATTAAAAATATATTCTTACCTATATACATGAACAAACTTCTGACGAATGCAGTAATTATGCCGCAAAATATCAGTCGCTTCGCTTCAGCTTGATTGTCACACATAATTCCCTAGCGGGCATTGTGGCGAGAACGGTCCACCGCGTTTCCTCGTGGTATTGTCACATGATCGATACATTGTGAACGATAATATGGTTACGCTAACATAGGACCATCAATTAGGGACAAACTATATCTGACAAGTCAAATAATCTTGGAAAAAATATCGTTCCCAACAGTGACAAATAGTAATGACTTGGCATGACAAATGGCAAAAAATACCTGCCATTAAATAAATAATGTAGGTATACTAATATACATGGAGTGGAGGGTTTTGGGTTAAGCTTAAGCTAGGTACCGAACAATGGCAAAATAAAAATCATCGATTAAACATCAAACAATATCCAATAAAAATATTTTTTCAATTTTCTTCATCCGTAAAGATTATGTATGTAGATTATGTATGTAACAGCTGAAAAAAAAAGCTGGAGCGGTTCCGTACGATAAATACGTTACCTACGTAATAATTATTGTGCCCCTATATTTAAGCCATACATTTATTCAAGGAAAAGGGGACGCCTTTTCATAATAGTATGTTTTAGTTATTATTACTACATAAGTATATGTGGTTAAATAGGTATACATTTTTTATTTTTCTTTAATTATTTATTATTATCTTACATGCGTATAAATAATTACTTCAAGTTAATGATTTAATTACAAAATCATCGACTACATTGTATTGTGTTTTATATGTAGAGCAGTGGCGTGGTACCAAAACAACTATTCCCATCGGATTGCCTAAATTTTTAAGTGAGCATTAGTGATGACAATACCGGAAAAGTTGTGATTATGGATATTAACTGCAAGATGTTGCATCTCAAGAGGGATAAAAGCTCATAGATTTAAAGATATACATCTATCACGCTTCTCGTTCACCGGGTTGCCAAAGTAAAATATTCACTCTGCGGTACTTCTATACAGCCATATAAAAAAAACCAGCCAAGTGCGAGTCGGACTCGCGCACGAAGGGTTCCGTACCATTATCTATAAAAAATTTGCGGTATACGATTTATGACGTATTAAAAAAAACTACTTACTAGATCTCGTTCAAACCAATTTTCGGTGGAAGTTTACATAGTAATGTACATCATATATTTTTTTTAGTTTTATCAATCTCTTATTTTAGAAGTTACAGGGGGGACACACATTTTTCCACTTTGGAAGTGTCTCTCGCGCAAACTATTAAGTTTAGAAAAAAATGATATTAGAAACCTCAGTGTAATTTTTGAAGACCTATCCATAGATACCCCACACGTATGGGTTTGATGAAAAAAAAAATTAAGTTTCAGTTCTTTGTAAGTATAGGGAACCCCCAAAATTTATTGTTTTATTTTCTATTTTTGTGTGAAAATCTTAATGCGGTTCACAGAATACATCTACTTACCTAGTTTCAACAGCATAGTTCTTATAGTTTCGGAAAAAAGTGGCCGTGACATACGGACGGACAGACAGACAGACAGACATGACGAATCCATAAGGGTTCCGTTTTTTGCCATTTGGCTACGGAACCCTAAAAATGGATAGGCTTTTATTGGTAAAATGTTGCGGGAGGTAGAAACCGTATGTAACGTTCGTCCAGTACCTCTACCATGAGTTACACTAGTTTACAGTGACCGTACTCGCTAGCGACGGCGTAAATGATTTGTATGGAGAATTGTGTACAGCGCCTCTAGCGGTCACTTACGGAAGTACAATTCTCCATACAAATAATTTACGCCGTCGCTAGCGAGTACGGTCACTGTAAACTAGTGTAACTCATGGTAGAGGTACAGGCTGCTATCATTATCTTTCTCGCTAACCAACAGTGGGTATAGTTGACTAATTCTAAGAAATTCCTTTACCACTCTAAGGTTCAATGTCAGTTGTACGGCTTAAAACGTCAAAGGCTATTTTCACTCATCAATGTGGCAATCAGCCTTATTGTTTTTATTCTGATGTAGGAACTGTCATTAAAACCGGCCAAGTGCGAGTCGGACTCGCGCACGAAATCACGACGAGAATCACGTTCGTACGGGAGTCCCCCTTAAATATTTGTTTTTATTTTAATTTAATTATTTAGGTATATACTGTTTTAAACTTTCTAAATTTATTTATATGTTTATTTTATTCTGTTTTTTAGTATTTGTTGTTATAGCGGCAACCGAAATACATAATCTGTGAAAATTTCAACTACATATCTAGCTATCACGCTTCATGAGATACAGCCTGGTGACAGACGGACAGACAGACAGACAGACGGACGGACGGACAGCGGAGTCTCAGTAATAGGGTCCCGTTTTAACCCTTGGGGAACGGAAACCTAAAAACGGTAAAGCGCTAACTTAGTCGGCTGTTATTTGCACTGTTGTGTTCCGGTGTGGTTGGCAACGCATCGGCAACCCCTTTGCTATTGTGAATGTCTATGCCAGTAGCGATTCCTTACCATCAGGCGACCCACTTGTTGATTGTAATTAAGTACTAGTAATTAGTAACTACCTACAACATGGCAGAAATCTATTTAATCACACAAATAATTGTTACCCGTAGAATTCTGTGGTATCTGCCTTCTTTGGAAACTATTACAATTGCTCGGTCCACATTTGAAGTAAGTAAGTAATTCAGGACAACCTCAAGGCCGCGTCGCTTAATTAAAATATTTTGGCGTTAAATTAGCTGGTAGCGTTTGCAATATACGGACTTCCTTCAAGACAAATTATAATATTTAAAATTCTTAACTAGGTAACTGCGTCGTTATAAAACTACACGGTCATCTTTACATACTTAGTCAGATTTTAATTAAAATGGTTCCGTCTTTTTTTTCTAGGGTTCCATGCGTCCGATTAAAAAATACGGAACTCGTGTGTCTGTCTGTACCTCACAGCAAATTTGCTGAACCTCCAAAATACTGGACCGATCTTGTTGAAATTTTACGCTCTTGTATGTATCATTTTGTCGACTAAGGTCTCAAAATAAAAATCACTAACTTTAATCGACACAGAAACGGCGTCGACGGAGCTCCGCTAACGCGGAGCTCCTTCTTCTGTGTGCTTTTGGCCCTTCGGGCCGATGCAAACTTAACATAACTTAGGGTAACCTACCTATGTTTCTTTGTTGGGAAAAAACTTAGTAATTTTTTCATGTCGTCATTTTTATATTTCGTCATTTTTATGGTTCCGTACCCAAAGGGTAAAAACGGAAACCCTATTACTGAGGCTCCGCTGTCCGTCCGTCCGTCCGTCTGTCTATCCGTCTGTCACCAGGCTGTATCTCGGGAACCGTGATAGCTAGAGAGTTGAAATTTTCACAGATGATGTATTTCGGTTGCCGCTATAACAACAATTACTAAATAATGGAATTAAATAAATATTTAAGGGGGCTCCTATACAACAAACATGATTTTTGTTGCTCGTTTTTGCTCGATATTGATAACGGCAACAGGTAGACACTTGAAATATTCACAGAATATTTAATCATATATTGACTTTAAAAATAAATCACTAAATTAAAATAAAAAAATATTTAAGGGGGCTCCCATACAACAAACGTGATTTTTATAGATAATTGTACGGAACCCTTCGTGCGCGAGTCCGACTCGCACTTGGCCGGTTTTTAAATAAAGACATAGTCGCCTAATTCATAAATTTATGTGACCCAAAAATGCACACGTTATGCAAATAAACGATAATACGAATGACATGAATTTAGCAGGCAAATTTGAAAACTAAATACTTATGTCCAATTATACCGTGTAAGTAATATTAAATGAGTTTTTATTTTCTTAATACATACATATATTTTAATGTATGATAGAGGAAAATTACCATTACTCAACCCTAAAAACTGAAACCACTACCTAATTTAAAAACTACACAAATTATTAACCCGTCGAGCGTCCTGTGCGCACACGTGTGCGCACAACTGTTTAGAAATGTTCCTACAAAAAAAAAGCGGTACGCTCGACGGGTTAAGTACCTACAGATTATAGGAAAATTTGAAAAATGTATGGTTTAATTATAGGGGCACAATAATTATTATCTTAATTATGTACAGAACCGCTGCGGGTTTTTAGGGTTCCGTTTTGGCTAGAGGCGCTGTACACAATTCTCCATACAAATCATTTACGCCGTCGCTAGCGAGTACGGTCACTGTAAACTAGTGTAACTCATGGTAGAGGTACTGGACGAACGTTACATACGGTTTCTACCTCCCGCAACATTTTACCAATAAAAGCCTATCCATTTTTAGGGTTCCGTAGCCAAATGGCAAAAAACGGAACCCTTATGGATTCGTCATGTCTGTCTGTCTGTCTGTCCGTCCGTATGTCACAGCCACTTTTTTCCGAAACTATAAGAACTATGCTGTTGAAACTTGGTAAGTAGATGTATTCTGTGAACCGCATTAAGATTTTCACACAAAAATAGAAAAAAAATAACAATAAATTTTGGGGGTTCTCCAATTCTCCATACTTAGAACTGAAACTCAAAAAATTTTTTTTCATCAAACCCATACGTGTGGGGTATCTATGGATAGGTCTTTAAAAATGATTATTGAGGTTTCTAATATCATTTTTTTCTAAACTGAATAGTTTGCGCGAGAGACACTTTGAAAGTGGTAAAATGTGTGTCCCCCCTGTAACTTCTAAAATAAGAGAATGATAAAATTAAAAAAATATATGATGTACTCATTAATTACCATGTAAATTTCCACCGAAAATTGGTTTGAACGAGATCTAGTAAGTAGTTTGTTTTAATACGTCATAAATCGTAAACCGCAATTTTTTATTGAACGGAACGCTAGTCCAACTCGCACTTGGCCGGTTCTTTTTTTCAATATTTTACATAAATGCCATTATTATCCACTTATTTGTTTTTAATAATTATGTGATAAAATATTGCTTAGGTTATCTTTTTGATTGTGTTAAAGTTATAGATAGATAATATTATATATTATATTTAAAATCTTCATTTCCTTGGAGGGTTTTTGCCGTTTTTGTTACACACTGATACTGATAAAGTCATTTGCTAATTAAATTGTATTTATTTTGATAATGGCCAAGTATGAAATAAAAAAGTTTCTTATTTATTTTTAACATTTAAATCTATCTATCTAATCTATCTATCTATCTAATCTAATACCTTTAAACGAGCAATTCTTGTATATATATAATCAGGATTTCGGAAACGGCTCCAACGATTTCGATGAAATTTGGTATGTGGGGGTTTTCGGGGATGAAAAATTGATCTAGCTTGGTCTTATCTCTGGGAAACCGGAAAACGCTTGGTACCGAGTTTCAGCCCGAGCAGAGCTTGGTCGCCCAGGTACTAATTTTGAAACTAGTTAGTAAGTAGGTATGGATTATTAAAAATTTCTATCGATAAATATGTAATATCACGGGAAAATTCATACTAATTGACCTATATAGTCCTAAAGTAAGCAAAGCTTGTGTCATGGAGTCATGGGGAGGGGGGCTAGGCAATACGTGTTGTCGTTCGAAATATATGTCTTAAATAAAAAAATACTTTACCTACGGTTTAATTCGATAAATTAATAATGAAAAAAAGCGTACAATTTGAGATGAAATATAAAAAAACTATGTGCTTAAATAAAATCTATACCTATGCCTATCTACAGCAAATTCTTACTAAAGACCACGATAAAACTTTCATTTTCCGTGAGAAGCTAAATAATTATTGCGTATCGAATCGATCATGAACTTGGCCGTGTGCATAGAAGTGCCGTGCCCCCAGAGAGTTCATTTTAAAATAGACAACTACAAACCAGTTGATCTGCCTCCAAAGACGTCAGACAACTTTGGCTTACAATTTAAGAGACCTTGTTAAACTTGCAAGTAAGTAAATGTGTGTTACCGATAAATAAAATAAAAACATCATGCAACAATGTATTTACACCGACTGGACGTCTGGAATAACACAGGCAATTTTTATCCCGATATTCCCACGGGATTGGGATAAAACCCCGAAATCTCAACCGCTTGGTAAAAACCCCTTCTACACGGTCGGGACCAACCGCCGACCATCGTGTCCTTGGTCGGGTTGATTTAAAAATGAACAGTGTAGAAATCGGTTGACCCGCCCGATATTTGGTTGATGTCAACGGCCTTGGTCGCGAGCGCAGTGTCCGTGGTCGGCCCCAACCGTATGGAACGCTGTCGGCCGACGCGTGCGCTTCAATCAACCCGACCAAGGACACGATGGTCGGCGGTTGGTCCCGACCGTGTAGAAGGGCTTTTAGATACATGTGGCTCCTTTGTGGCACGGGTGTTTTTTATGCCACGTACAATGTTATTTTTGGGAATTCCCAAGGGATTTTTTGGGGTAAGGCTAGTCATAAATAAATCCACGAACTGCTTACATAACTTTACATCCTTGAAGAGTTCAAATATTAAATTTTACCATATAATATATTACTACCACGGCTTTGGACCTCACACTTCTAGCTTATTGAACAAGGTCGATAAGCACGGGGCCAGGCGCGGATCTAGAACTTTTTTGTTTGTTTATTTGTTTAGGGAAGGGCAATTTTAACTAATTACAATAGGTTCTCAATTTTCCAGAAATCTAAAATTAAAAAAGTAGTTGAATTTTAGTTTGTCGAAAAAAAGAATCGGTCTTGAGTCAGGGGGGCCATCGCACTCATTGCTAGTCCCCTGAATCCGCACCTGCACGGGGCAGCTGTATATTTTCTCTAGAAAATCCGGAAAATACCTATACCTCGCTGATAGTATCTACGCAAGCTTTGCTATATTTGTTATGACTGATGACACGTAAAGAACTTAGGCAACGTGGTGGCAATCGAGTTATGGCACCATACCATTGCTAACTACTAATCATTTAGCAGGTACCTATCAACCATGTTTTTTTTAAAATTTCCATCTTTTACAACCTTTAGCGGACCATGTTCATAAAAAATATCATTCTGTCATGTACCGTCAACCAATTTGATTCCTAGTCCACTATAGAACCTTATCATAATAAGTAAATTTATTTGACCCTTTATTTGGAAATGTATACCACAATACACATTACCTAATACCTACCATCTTTTTGTACTTTTTTTTAATATAGAATTTTCAGAAGATCTAATTTAAGACGAGGTTTGAATTACCAACTTTTTGAAATTTTGCCAAATAAAGGGTAACGATGCTTAACAAAAAAATGTCACAATGACAAGGTTCTATGGTGGTCTTTTCCAGAAAATCTACTTTGCTCGTCAGATTCATGATGATGATAATGATATATTTATTAAGTAATTGTAAATCTTCGAAATTATATTTATTTGCACTTAATAAAGATCTGACGCAAGCAGCGTACAGCTGGTTTGTCTTGACAGTCATGAAAAACCGGCCAAGAGCGTGTTAGACACGCCCAAGATAGGGTTCCGTAGCAGGTAAGTACGAAAAAATCTTTGCATACTTTATTAATGTGGTGGTTTTGGTCCCAACTCCCACCGCGCGCTAGGGTTTACAGCGCAATGTAGAATTTCAACGTTGGCGGTACAGCGCCATCTATTGGCGAATTGGGTAACTAATCTAACTGCAGTCTACTAGAAACTAGTATGTATGTTGATGGTTTTTCAGATTTAATTCTTTATTAAGTATATGAACCGATTTCAATATTTTTTAGGGTTCCGTAGTCAACTAGGAACCCTTATAGTTTCGCCATGTCTGTCCGTCTGTCTGTCTGTCTGTCTGTCCGCGGCTAAGCTCAGAGACTGTTAGTACTAGAAAACTGTAATTTAGCATGAATGTAATTAGTCACGCCGACAAAGTGGTTAAATAACAAAACTAAAAAAAATTTTTTTAGGGTACCTCCCATAGACGTAAAGTGGGGGTGATTTTTTTTTTCTCGATTAACCCTATAGTGTGAGGTATCGTTGGATAGGTCTTTTAAAACCATTGCGGGATTGCTTACATGATTTTTGTATTCAGTGATTTGTTTGCGAAATATTCAACTTTAAAGTGAAAAATTTCATTAAAATCGACCGCCCCCCCCCCTCTAAAATCTAAACTGTTGGGTGGAAAAATTTGAAAAAATTCAAAATGGTAGTAAATATATTAAATTTACAAGGAAAATTATAGCGGCTAAGATTGCTTGGGAATTATTTGTAGTTTAAGAGTAAATAGTAGCCTAAGGTATTAAACATACCGTCACTACTTTGAAAAACTCGTATCTCAAATCAGCATGTAAACAAAACTGAACCTTGACATGCGCGTAATAAAGTTCACTTTGCCAGATTAACGATTTTGAGATACGAGCTTTTTTCAAAGTATTGACGATACCTAACTTGGAAGATTCGTACACATACGAAATCCTTAGAAAAATATTACTTGATTTTTTCGTAATGGCTACGGAACCCTATCTTGGGCGTGTCCGACACGCTCTTGGCCGGTTTTTATTTTTTGAAAGAAGATCAGATACTGTTAGCGTGGTCTTATAGGTACTCAAAGAAAAAAATGCTTGCAGTGGCGGTTAAATTACAACCTTAGTTTAGAAATATTTTTTTACAAAAACTTTTAAAATTGCTCAACTGATTAAGTTGTAAATAATTTTCCTAGAAAGTTTTTACTAATTTTAACTTACGAGATTTTTTTTATATTTATTAGACGTGCGGTTCAAAAGTTAGAGGGGGAGGGGGACACATTATTTTGAAATTTCGGAGTGAATATCTCCGAAAATATTCAATTCATTAAAAAATGGTTTTTGAAAACCCCTATTTATTTTCAAATACCTATTCAATGATACCCCACACTAAGGTTAGTCGAGAAAAAAAATCACCCTCGCTTAACGTATATATGGGAGGTACCCTAAAAAACTTTTTTTTGTTTTTTTTTTATTTAACCACTTTGTCGGCGTGACTGATATATATAGAGACCAGATTATGTGCAACATAAAAGGCTTGAAATATGCATGCAAATATGCAAGAAAAATGTTATAAATATGCACGAAAACTGTCAAAATGTGCAACATAGAGTTCTCAAGATTAGTAAGATATCAAGAGTAAATTAAGAGTCAGGTATTTAACATTTTGTATTCTTGTAGTGTAGACGATAACAATGAGGTACTTTTCCAAACATTCTACTTTACATAAACTAAAATCGTGCCTTAATGGGCTGTTTCACCACCCATTGATTTATTTTAACTGACGGATAAATGTGATGCCGTCTCCGTCTATTCGAACAAAACAAACAGAGACGGTGTCACATTTATCCGTCAAATAAATTTGATGAATGGATGGTGAAACAGGGGGTTAATCACACAAAATATTTTTTTAAGTGGATAACGACCATTCTACTTACACTGAGGCAACCAGGCAATATTTAAATTTAGGTGCCATGTTACACATAGCAATGAATCATTAATTATCTTTCCCAGAAATATTGCACTTTATCTAGCGAAAATACGCATCATGACAAGATTTTAGGTAAATTATGCAATGATAGATGAAAATGGGCTAAATATGCAATTGCATATGCAAATATGCATTTGCATATAATCCAGTCTCTAGATATATATATTCATGCCAAATTACAGCTTTTTAGTACTAACAGTCTCTGAGCTTAGCCGCTGACGGACAGACAGACAGACAGACGGACAGACATGGCGAAACTATAAGGGTTCCTAGTTGACTACGGAACCCTAAAAACGGAATTAGGTAGTTATTTTAAGTAGGTAGTTGATTAATGTTTTCGCTCGGTTTTTTTTTATGGTTTTCCCCGTACTCAAATACCTCTATCTATGCGCTTATAATACGGGCTGCGAAAACTAGTCGTTTTATGTATCTACTAAATAAAATGTTTAGGTACCATTTGTTTTATTTATTAAGTACCTCGAATTTCCTTATACACAAACATTGGTATTTATTTAGTTCAGAGAATTTTCAACATGAAATAATTAAGAATAGGTTAATATTTTATGTTTATATATGATGCATTAATTAATTCAATGCAATGTTATCTAATTTGAGATTTGAGGTGTCCATACGTTGAGTTCGTGTTTTAATTTGAACAAAGTAAGAACATTCTAAATTTTACTAGTTAAAATATTTTTAACGTTGTCTAGCATTAAGTAGATGAGCTAGGAACATAAATTTTGTATTAATACGTTTAAAATTTCAACTTGCATTTTTTCAGGAGAAATGAAGACCCAAATAATAGTAGGTACCTATTTACAATATGTTTAGTTCAAGTGCATTGATGACAAAATATAGGCGGTAAATGTTAACCTCTGACCTGACAAAGCAAAGCCTCTTTCACAATATATAATACATATACGAAATACCAACACAGGTATGAAATCTTCGACTTCCAAAATAATGACGGCGATTGCAATTGTCTTACTAAGTGCCTACCACCTGTAGCACAGAATCCAAGTTGTCAAAGTTTATACTTACCTACTTAATAATTGCAATTACAAGCGCGAGTATTATGTACGGCACAGCACATGATTAGGTATGGTTGGGTGATTGACATAATGGTATGTCACCGTCATTTTCCTGGCCGTCAAGGTAGTTCTCGTGCTGCTTGGAAAAATCCTTTTAGTCACACTTGCACAGTATTTAGGTACTAAACGTTACCGTGTTTACGATTTCATTAAACTTAAGTATATACTTACATCTCGTATCGACAATTCGGCCAGTCAACAAATCTATCTATGTAGGCCCTTCTCTAAATTTGCTATACTTGCGCACTCAGGTCACACTCAGTAATCAAACACAAACTTTTTCTACCAGAATTGTAAACTTAATGTCATTATGTCAAACAAAGATGCGCTTTTTTAGTTATAATTATCATTATTCATTATTACATATTTTTGTTTTCTTTTTTCTTATTGTACTTATTTTTAGTCTAGGAGTACATTGTAATTTAAATTAAATTAGAGTTAATTTAAATTAGAGTTAAATTATAAACTGCCTATTAGTTTTATACCATTGAGTACTCAAGGTCGAGAATTATCAAATCAAAGAGGTTTTAATATTTACTTACACTCTTTGAACTTTATTACCGACATTGCCACCTAAAGTTGACAAATCAAAACTAGATGTTATGTTTATCTAAAATAAAGATTTTGTATTTTCATTTACTACTGTAATAACCATAAATTTAAAATGAATTATATGCAAACAGTAAAAGTCAATGATCAGAAAGCCACATTATTTGTCATCGGTAAGGATAAGAAGAAGTATAGGGCTAATTCAATTCTATTCTTTTTTAGTATAATTCCATCGATGCTATCGGTGATATATAAATAAATGCCAGTTTCGAGGTTGAGAAAGATAATACAGGGCTAAAGAGACGCGAATGGATGGCACCGAAACTTCTTCCAGTTATGTTTAAAGAACCTTCAGTATTTGTGATGGGGATAAAACTTTGGTATTTTTTCAGAGATAAGACCAAGCTGATTTTTTCGCCCTCGAAAACCATCACATAACAAATTTCATCGAAATCGTTAGAACCGTTTCCAAAATCGACGAAATAAGTGAACAAGAATTGAACTTTAAAGTTTTCAAGAATCTGTTATCATGTCGAATGTTTAATTCATAAAAAAGACGACATTCGCAAAAAATCCTGCGCGTCTCTCTCAGGTTTTGTTAATTTTTTGTATCTTTGTTTTCCGGATATACTTTAATCAGGTTTTTGTTCGCAGGGGCCGTGCCCGTGCGGTTCAACCTGTGGATAATGATATTCACGAGCTGCTGGGTCGTGTACATGCTTCGTGTCAACATGAGCCTGAATATCATAGCCATGGTTCCGCAAAGCCATAGCAACAGTAACACTACGTTAGTATAATCCTCAATTCCTTAGCAACCATCTGTGTTTGTTGGTACAGAAGTAACATAGACTATTTTTATCATAAAATTCTTTCTAAGGTACCTACGTGCAAGATTACAAGAATCTATGAAAAATGTAACATAGATTAAAGGGACAAAGATGACACGGCAACACAGACCTAGGCAGGGGCATCTACAAATTACTTCACACGTTTAAAGGGATGGAGGGTCCGGTGGTTTGTGGCACACGAAAAAAAAAACAAAATTTACAATGTTGTTTTCCTAATAAAGTGGTGGGAGGTGGCTTTCGAATTTTCAAGATTGGGGTGACATTATTTATGGAGGTTCAGAACCTAAAAATAAATTAAGTCTTTAAAATTCTCAAACAGAAAAGTTAAATGTTAAGCTTGAAAATTCTGTTGTCACAGATGGATGAATGGAAAACAATGAGATGTATGACTACGGCCATGATAACTGACAATTGTTGTACCTCTGAAATTGTATTAATTATATTTGCAGATCAGTATCCCAATGTAACGCCAAAGACGCGATAATAAGAAATGTGACCCTACAACACGAGGATATCGCAGATGTTAGGCAAGCACCGAGAGAGGTAATTGAATTAAGTGAAATAAATACAGGGTAATTTTTTAATCAGTGCACAAATTTTGATACGTGATTCAGTATCGTTAATAGATCACGATTATCTGTTCAAGATTTTTATTTACATTTTGAAATTTGGGTTGTTCATAGTAATTCATCCAATACATTGGTGGAGTTACTATGAAAAATAAAAAAAATAAGTGATAAAAATTGGGCCAATCAACTTTTATACCGACATCAATCTGTCCGAGACATTTTTCAAACAATTGCAGATTTTTGTAAGTAAACAGTTTTTTCTGTAATTTAATAGATGGTGTACATGAATACATGCCATCCTACGTAAGTTTAACCTATTAAACCGTGAAATATCTTGTTGGAAGTACGATTTTTTGGTAACGCCAAAGACAATTTTGGTAACGCAGAAGACGCCCAAAGTGTCGGTGTAGAAGTTGATTGGCCCAATTATAACGAAAAATTTAAAAAATTACCCTGTATAAAAGCTGATAAATTTTAATTTTGTTCGTAAATGTTAATCAATGCCAAAGTAACATTGACAAACCCGCTATAAAATAAAATCAAAACCCGCGCCGATGTTTTAGCTATGTAGGTGACCGAGCGAGGTAGGTACCTACTATATAGGTAGGTAGGCATTTTAGTTTCTTTTTCATCACACTTGCTCGTCAATGGTGTTATTCCATACCTGTATACTAAATGACAATGGCCTAAATTGTTCTTAAGGGAATTATGGATTTACGTACAGTTTTTCTTCCCAAGGGAGTTCTAACTTTAGTTTTAAAATTTGCAAACAAGTTAGTAAGTACGTACGTCATTTCAGACCAAGGAGGTTTCAAGCCAGCCAACGTTTTATTTATATCTTTAAAACTTAGCTATAACCCAATTTTACAACACAAAACTTATCTACGCTTCATGAAACTTCGTTATTTTTATATTTTAAGTTTATGTCAAATAAATTGTCCCCTAATATTTATTTAATAGTTTTGCAATAATTTTAGTAAGTATTTTTTTAACATGTTGGCAGAATCTGGCCGTACGGTATGACCGACCATTCGAATTCTAAACTGACAGTTTACATTATCTATGGTAGATGACTTGAAAAAAAAGTGACAATCTGTATTGGCGGGTAGCCATTATGTATGTATGTAAACTCTTTATTGTACAAAAATAAGAAAAAAAAACCGGCCAAGTGCGAGTCGGACTCGCGCACCGAGGGTTCCGTACAAATTTATATGTATCTATGAACATCCAGTCTTATCAGACCCCTGCTCCTAAGCAAAATGTGCGCAGTTTGGGATCATTGTAGATTGGTTACTGATATAGATAGACAGACAAAAAAATTATGTTTTTCGCAATTTTTCCTTTATCTGTGCTATAAGACCTTGCTTCGTACCAAATTTCAAGGTTCTGAGTTCACGGGAAGTATCCTGTAGGTTTTGATTCCCTTGCGAGTGTCGAAAATGTGCGTTGTTTACTTATATAGACAGACAGACAAAAAAAAATATGCTTTTCGCAATTTTTCCTTTATCTGTGCTATATAAGACCTTGCTTCGTACCAAATTTCAAGGTTCTGAGTTCACGGGAAGAACCCTGTAGGTTTTGATTCCCTTGCGAGTGTCAACAATTTGCGGAAATTTGCAGCATAAAAGACTTATTATTGCGTTAAAAAATTATGCTTTTCGCAATTTTTCCTTTATTTGTGCTATAAGACCTTGCTTCGTACCAAATTTCAAGATTCTTAGTTCACGGGAAGTACCCTGTAGGTTTTGATTCCCTTGAGAGTTTCGAAAATTTGCGGAAATTTGCGGCATAAACGGCTGTATGTTTTGATTGCGTTAGCTTAGAAGTTTGATTTTTTCACAGCTCCAAGGGACAGTAGACCTGAGTATTTGATATAAATTTCAGCTTGATACTTCCACGCGTTCCTGAGAAAAAGGGTCTTGACAGATAGACGGACGGACGGACGGACGGACGGACGGACAACAAAGTGATCCTATAAGGGTTCCGTTTTTTCCTTTTGAGGTACGGAACCCTAAAAAGAAAAACATTATTGACAACCGTTGAAATGCATGTACAAAGGCGAACTTATCCCTTTAAGCGATCTCTACCAGTCAACCTTTGAGTGGATGAAAGGAGCATTTAGTAAGGGACCGACAAAGAGTACCTAAGTAAAAATAAAATAGTCGGAAAAAGCAAAGGCTACAATACAACTTTTAGTAAATACAATACATAAACTCATAATATAAAGAAACCTAATAAAAATATACTACCATATTCAACATATATAATATGCATAATACATACAATAAATAAGCAGTTATTATTTTACTCAATTTAAGTGCTTAGAGACAAAATAATTTAGTTTTGGATTTTTTTTCCTCGCAATGTGATGAAAATCATTGTGTGTATCACGGGCAGTAAGGGGATTACAAACTCGAGTCATTAAAAGCCCTCCGCCTTGCCCTCCGCCTTCGGCGTTGGGCTTCTAATAGACTCTCGTTAGTAATCCCCTACTTACGCCCCTTGATGCACAATGTACTATTCCGTTCCATTCGCGTGCCTAATATTGTGCTGATATCGTATCCAGCCGTCACTGTTAGTTGAACTGAGTCAATCAGGATTTTATTGATAATATTATGATACGGATGGCTTTATTCATTCATGAACTTATAACACAAACAGTGCATTGGATGGTATATACATATAAGTAGGTACTAACCGAGCCATTTAACATCGCCATTATTTTCTCATTGACAGAATAATAAGTAATAATAACTCACTTGATTACCTATTAGGTACGGTTTCTGAAATTGTAATCAGTCAATATAATTGGTACTTAAAAGAGAAACAACATAAAATAATCATAACAAAAATTGTCACGTTTAAGTCACGTAAATGAGTAGAAATCGAGACACTTTAAAATAATAATAAGATACTTATACTAATAACAATATATTGAAATCCCTTTAAAGTACCTACTAACTTTAGATACTAGAAAATAAAATCTTTCGGTTGTAATTTTTCCAAGAAAATCAAAATTGCGTGGTAATAAAAGGAGGTCCATAATTTTACTGATTTGTGTATCACGTCTGAAATGTTTTTAATGTCTTCTAGTTGTGTAGGTAGGTATTAAGTAGGTACCTAAATGGAGTAAGTATTTGATATTGAAATAAAGTTTAAAGTAGGCACTTAAATTGATTCATTATCGGCATCGGTTATCTATGTAGGTGTGTTTTTGCTTTGAAATTACTTTGTGGTTCGTGTACAATATCAAATAAAATTTGAATTCGAGCAATATTCTTGCCTTGCTTATACTATCGCATATTTTATGAAATTATGAGTTACGTATTCAGGTGGTCAAAAATAGCGTCACCCACTGTTACTTAATTGTTGTTAGCATTAGCACCTGCATGTATAATAACACTGATGCTGATAACTAGATTCCGTCATACGCTAGTACTATTAGTTATTCTGTGATTCCTTTGACATTTCTTTAGATCATATCATGCTGCAATGTTCTTCAAGCAACGTTTTACCGTTATAGACACCAGGAGCAGCATCCTTCGAGTGGACATCTGACCAGCAAGCAATGATCCTAGGCTCGTATTTCTGGTGTTACCCGGTGACTTCTCTGGTGGGAGGTATGGCCGCTGAGCGATGGGGCCCACGATACGTGGTCTTTATCACCTCGGTTCTCAGTGCTCTGCTGACCATCGCAAGCCCAGCCGCGGCCAGGCTGCATCACATCGCATTGGTCGTCGTGCGATTTTTACTCGGAATTGCTGGTGTAAGTGTACTTCAAAATGTTTAAGATGTTGGATAAAACTGGTAATATTATATTTCATACTTTAATCATCATTAGTGATTATCTGCAGTGCCTACAGCTGAATTTAAAAGTGTTCATAAAATATATTTTGTAAAGTTAATCACTACAAGTATATATTTTTCACTGATAATTTATCATTAGGCTAGCCATAGCCAATCGAAACTAATAAACTAATTGAAAAAAATTGTTACAGGGTTTTATCTACCCATCGCTACATGCGTTAGTTGCTCGATGGGCACCCCCAACCGAGAAAGGAAAGTTTATTAGCGCTATGATGGGAGGAACATTGGGTACTGTTGTGACCTGGTCTGTGACTGGCCCCTTAGTGGAGAAATTCGGCTGGGCATCGGCTTTCTATGTACCAGGAGCTTTAGCATTAATATGGTGTGCATTATGGTGGTACCTCGTAGCTGACACACCAGCAGATCACCCAAGGATCAGTGACACAGAAAGAAAATATATTTCAGATGCCTTGGGCGACAAAGTGCAAAAGTCAAAGGTGAGTTTAGATTGTTATTAAGTACCCGAAAGTCCAAACTTCTTCTACTTAGGTTTGGATATACATACAGGACAAGTCACGGTGTATTTGTATAATTTGCAGTTTTGCAGGAAGTAAAGCTCAACTTTTCGAATTAATATTCGAATGAATAACCAATGGAACATAAAAAATTTGTGAAATTCGCTGGCAATTTAATAATAACTAGCCTTCCGTACGCAGCTTTGCCCGCGATAAATTAATTTTCCCGTAGGAAAAGATATTTTCCCGCGGTAAAAAGTAACCTATGTTACTCAGTGATAATGTAGCTTTCTAACGGTAAAAGAATTTTTGAAATCGGTCCTGTAGTTTCGGAGCCTATTCAATGCAAACAAACAAACAAACAATAAAATCTTTCCTCTTTATAATATTAGTTCGCCAACAAATTGTTTTGCAGTTTAGCGAAATATTTCATATGTATAAATGTGTATATAATACTTACAATAAATTAAAAAAAAAATAATAAAAAAAAGTATAGATATAGATAAAGATAAATAAAAGTAACATACATTTCTTTTAAATTTTATCCACTCCAAATTCTATGTCTATTCTTTTTAAGTTATTAGTAATATACTGTCCAGGCTATTCGGTTGTGGAATTCCTTACCGATTGACTTACGACGGGCAAAATCTCTGTCAATCTATGCTTAAGGAGCACTATCTGTCATCTTGTAATAATTAGCTTTATTATACATAGTTTATTTATTTATTTACTTGCATTTTCCCGCGACTTCGTCCGCGCACAATTTTTTTTTATAGTCAACTCCCGATTTCTAACCAACAGGGGCTGGTATTTCACGTCCGCCACGTTGGATTTTAAAATCGTTGTTGTTTTCGTAATCATCTACCCGTTAAACCATTGCAACAATACCCATGTTGATTTTCAGATATTGTTACCTCACTTCCCCCTTTTAAGGATTGAATTCTGAAAAACCTGAAACACGTGTTTACTCATTTATTGTTAGGAGTACTCCTGTGAAGTTTCGAATAAAATAGTCTAACTAATCTTGTTTCCCCATACAAACTTTGGACGCCCGTTCCACGCCCTTAGGGGGTGAATTTTGAAAAATCCTTTCTTAGTGCACCCCTAGACCTTATAAGGAACCTACCTAACCTATGTGCCAAATTTGGAATTGCTAGGCCCAGCGATTTGGGCTGTGCGTTGATATGTCAGTCAGTCAGTTTCTTCTTTTATATATTTAGATTTGTGGCTGTTTATCCCACTGCCTGCCTAATAAATTTATTTTTGACATGTATTATATATACGTTTTATGTACTATTTTTGTTGCGTTTTTAATATTCTGATCCACTGTTGATGCACCACCTGCTGTAAACTAGTCCTTCCTTCTTTCTGTTTAAAGGGTTGCCTGGAAGAGATCGCTCTTAAGTGATAAGGCCGCCTATTGCTTACCTTGTAATTTTCTCTCTGTGTACCTGTTTTCTGTATCGCTTACTATTTCTGGTGTACAATAAAGAGTCATTGTATTGTATTTTCTGCAGGAAAATGGTAACCATAATTTTCTTTTCAGGGTCTTCCGCCGTTTAAGAGCATTTTGACGTCGCTTCCTTTCTTGGCAATGGTGGTTCTGCACTACGGAAACTTATGGGGCTTGTATTTCATAATGACAGTGGGACCAAAATTCGTGTCAAGCGTGTTAGGATTCCAATTAGCAGCAGCTGGAGTCATATCAGCTCTACCGTATCTGGCGAGACTGTTTTTATCAGCCATCTTTGGAGTAATTGGTGACTGTATTTTGGCGAGAAATTTAATGAGTACGACAAAGATTAGAAAGTTATTTTGTCTGTTTTCGCATATTATTCCTGGATTACTCTTGGTGTTGCTTGTGTACGCGGGTTGCTCGACAGTGCTGTCCGTAGCCTTGATCACACTGTCCATGGGTGCCAACGGAGCGGCCACCCTAACTAACCTGCAGAATCATCAGGACCTCGCTCCTAATTACGCTGGGAGCTTGTACGGTATCGCCAATGCCGTTGGAAGCAGTGCTGGATTTTTCACTCCGATGATCACTGCTTACTTTACAAGAGATGGGGTACGTATATTATAGCTGTCATTATTTGTAATAGTCTGTTACTTTAGTTAAAGCTGTTGGATATCAATATTTAGCTATATGTAGTGATATTAAAAATTGATAATTTTATTTTGAATTTATTATTTATTATATTTTATTTTGAACGTATTATTTATTTTACACCTTGCGTATTTCTTCTGACACTTTTACTAGCCTTATCATTATATCCGTTTGCTGTTTGTATACAGTTTAATTTAAAAATTGTGTTTTTTCTCTGTTTCAGAATGGTTTTGAGCAATGGCGTCCAGTATTCTTCGTAGGTGCATCAGTGTACATAGTTTCAGCTATATTCTTCATAATCTTTGGAACTGGCGAAATACAGAAATGGAACTTCTCTGAAAAAGATCGAATCGAAACTGATAATAAACAGAAGAATGGTGATTCAAGAGAGTCAAAAGATACCCCATTGAGTGTAGTCAGTACTTAGTAAAATTACGAAGATGACGGTGGTTTATGGTTTTTTCTGCTGTTTCTCGATCAAGTCGACTGATCGACGTGACGTCGCCGTCGATTAATATCGTTACTTACATGATTTAATTTAAATTCATTAGAGTCGGATATTGATGTGCTCAAAATTGTAATTGTTTTATAATACGTTATTTCATTAAAATTTTTGACTTCCAAAATCTAGTTGATAAAAGAATCACCAGGTACTTGCATTTCAAACACCTTTATGATTTGAGTATTTTATCACTAAGCTAAGGCTTTTTAACTGTAGGTAATTTAGAAGTAGAACTATGTATTTGTAAAAAAATTTTTTTCAATCATGTTGTATTTAATCAATTATTTGACAAAATAAATATTTATTTTATACTTGTAAAAATAATAGACTGTGATCTTATTTATTTACCAAATCATGACCAAATCGAATGTGATGTAGATAGCCACTATGTTTAATTTAAGTTTGTTGTTCCGATTGGTCATAAACATAAACACTCGAGATTTCATTTATATTATTTCTATTGCATTATATTTCGATTTATTCTGTATTTCACTTCAATAGCGAAGCTATTACCTAAATGAGTCGGTTTTATAATGGTACAGTCGAAACGTATTTTATAAATTAATTATGGCTAGTTGTGTAATTACTAATTATGTACTTAACGGAAGACTCATTGTTTTGTAATTTCGATTTAAAGTAATGAGTAAATAGTTTTAATAGGTATTTAAATTTATGTGATTTTATTCTTGCTAGTGTTAAAAAGAAAAAAAAATGGATTATGGTTTTACAGTTTTACACATGAGGCTACTTATAAACAGAACATAAGTAAAGCTATGGGGTATTTTAATAAACCAAAATTCTTCATACCTCGATGGAAATACCTGATTCATTAAATGTCAAAATCATCTTTACACAAAATTAATAACTAACTACTAAATAAATCGAAAAACTCAACATTACCCTGCGAGCACTTACTTCGTTCGTACCTGCATTAGCTAATGTTTATATTTTTTTTATTCTACAGTCCATCTCTTATAAAGTGTAAGTTTAAAAAAATAAAAGCTCTATAAAATGATTCAAAGAAAAATTTTTTCGTCTTTTTGCTGGATTTTTCTTTGAACCTCATCATCATGCCCCATGAAATCATAGCTTTTTCAAAAAAATGCCTGGAAAACCATACCTAACTACTCCTAATCTTAACCTTCAATAGAAATATTCTTCGAAGCGGTATTATTTTTCAAAGACCTTAAGTGGCCGTCGTAGGTATGCATAAAGCCAACATTTATGCTTTTAAAAGCATTAAAAAAGAACTCTTTTCACGACTTTACGAATGTCTCGGTTTTTACTCGTGCTTAGTGAACTGCGTGTATGTGTGTGTAATGGACCAAGTGATTAATGCGGGCATTATTAATAATGTCTAGCTCTATCGGGCAAAGTGATTAATTACTATCTAAACTTCATTATTTATCATATTGCCCGGTCATTATTATATTGCTACGTGACAAATGGGCAATTGGATAACAAAGCTAAGTTTGACGGACTGTGCCGCGGTGCGAGCGAGCGAAGCGAGTGAGCAAGGTGGTACGGGGCGGAAGCGACTCGGAATGGTTAGGTTCAAAGGCTAATGTGTTTGGTGTTAGTTATTTTTTTATGACCACCCGGAAAATACAATTAATGAATAAATATACAATCCAAATAATGAGTCTGATTATTTAAATTGTTTAACATTTAGTTTATTTTAAGTTAAATGACTGCAATAATAAAAAAATAGTTATTAAATATGTTTGTATTTAGTACTCAGCCCAAAATGTGATGGACATTATGTATAATGCCCAGTCAATTTGATTATTTGAATAATTATTATCAAATTGCCCTCTCATATTGGACATTTTTCATAGTGCCCGGTCATTATGAAAAATGCCCGATTTATCATTTGGTCCATAACATAATATTTAACTAGGTATATTGCTTCCAGTGTTATGCCTTTACTTGAATTTCACATATGTAGGGTCAACGTCATAAATAAGTGATCACTTTTTTACCTTGTCACTTCAACGTCATGATTGAAATGCCATACGAAATTATGTAACGACTGAAAGCAACAAGGTACAAAAGTGATCACTTATTTATGACGTTGACTGTACCTATATATATAATATAAGGAGCAAGAGTGAAACGGAATGTCTGATTTTACCTGGCTTATAAATCTCTTATACCTACCGTGGAGAAAAGAGGTTTAGGTTTGATCTATGTTGGTAAAGGTGAAACCTATCTTAAAAACCTATATAGATAGGTAACACTAGAGTTATCCTGACGACATTATGGCGATACAGATGTACTTAGTGAATAGGTAATGTTTTGCTATTGGGTAAACTCATACGACTTGTCAACCAATTATCGTTATTAAATTGACGATGAATTACGACGTGTTCACGTACATTATTATAAAACTATTTATTTATTTCTTAGTCACTGTAAATGTCAAAGTGAAGTTAAATTTTTATATTATTGGATATAGTCACGTCAACCATTCAATACGATACCTAATTAATTGATACTTCGTGTGAAGTCGTTACTTCTGAGTTTACTTGATAGAAAACATTATTCACTACATCTTTCTACTTATATTTTGTTCCTAATTTCTATAGAAAACATTATTATTTGAACTGAATGTAACACTAATTCATTGTTTAAATTTTTTTCTCGGCAATAATATGTAATTGTGCTCTTATAATCGAAACTCTTAGCAATGTAGGTAAATTATGACAATAAACAAACTCGATGTTACAATGCATGATTTTCATTAAAGGATTTGCCACACTGGATGCGTTCTGCGGTCGCGGTCAGGTCAAATTGAACGCAGCCCGCATTACGTATGAACAACATTGTCGGTCTCTATATATTGCGCGTGCGTGCGATCTGACCGTGCGGTCTATACAAAATATACAGGGTTATTTGTAATTCACTGACATCCTCTTAACCCTGAATTTCTATCACTCAAACAAATGTTTTTTGTTTTACCACTTTTTAAAATGAAGCACTTTTTTCCCATACAAATACACAGAGTATCGTAAAAATAAGAGGAAATCTCAAATTTTCAAAACGTTATTACACCAAAAATATTAAGTTATGACAAAAGCCGTAAAACAAAAAACGTTTGTTTAAGTGGTTGGAGTTTAGGGTTAAAAGGATGCTAGTGAATTACAAATAACCCTGGATAGAGACCGACAATGTTGTTCTTGTTCATACATAATGCGGGCTGCGTTCAATTTGACCTGACCACGACCGCAGAACGCATCCAGTGTGGCAAATCCTTATCACCCCTGTTTACCTACTACAAAACAAAAGCAAGATTTTCCAATTTCCTCCTGACTGTCTACTTCCGTTTAGCGAAAAATATGTGATTCTAATTTTGTGTTTATGATGAAAAGTTTTCATTAAAATGTTAGATACAATTGACAAATATAGTTTCCAAATGGAGTGAGAAATCGCAAAGCGAAATGAGTCGTTTCAGAAAAATTGTATTTAATTAAGGGAATTAATTAAAACAAAACTTAACTGTTTCCTTTGTGTAACGAAAATTACCCATAGGTATAAGTAGTTTGTATGACTATCTTTCGTTACACAAATGACGTGTTTTCATTAAGCCTTTAATGTATGTACATGTGCATTTTTATTGAAAACGACTCAAATAGGAGCGTATCAATTGAATGTTGGTAGATAAAATAAACAAACAAACAAATTAATTGACTTACATGTTCAGTTTAAATAAACATACCTAAGTAAAAAGTGGTAAAAAACACAGATAAATCCGTTCTGTAGGGAAAGAAGGTCAGCCCAGTCAAATCACTTTCGCCTTTATTTGTTAATTTATCATAACTTTTTGCGTTGATATTTTTTCCGCTTCACAGAAGTGGGTATTTGAATGTTTATATATAGAATAATTGAATTCTAATCTCACCAAACATAACTGAAATAACAGTTAGTGGTAAATTGGCTAAGTAAAGTTTTTTGAAGAGGTGCTAATTATATTTTTTTTCGACAGTCGGCGTTCTGGAGATCGAGAAACTGCAGCTGTTTTATTTTTATCTCCTATTGTTTACTGGAAATATTTTTTTAAGTGTTCGAGATGACATTTGTGAGATTTTATGGCTGACTAGCCGTACGTGCTCAGAACTTAGTAGAAACAGAAAAAAAACCGAAGTTTGCTGTCACTTCTGTCAATGACAAATCGTTTGCGTTTCGTTTGCTTTGCATTTTGGTGTGCTCAGTGTGATTTTTGGACTATTTTTATCGACCTACGCATAAAATCCGACTTTCAATTTTACCGCATTTCTCCACGACCTATGCACGATAACCGGATCACGATTGAATACTTTCGATCACTATTTTGGAACTGCTTCTTGGACAACGCAAAGCAAACGAAACGCAAACTGTTAAATTTCATTTGACATTGACAAAAGCGACAGCAAATTTCGGTTTTTTTTCCGTTTCTACTAAGTTCTGAGCACGTACGGCTAGTCAGCCATAAAATCTCACAAATGTCATCTCGAACACTTAAATTAATATTTCCAGTAAACAATAGGAGATAAAAATAAAACAGCTGCAGTTTCTCGATCTCCAGAACGCCGACTGTCGAAAAAAAATATAATTAGCACCTCTTCAAAAAACTTTACTTAGCCAATTCTTGGTCTTTTCATGTGTGAAAAAAAACTAAGACCTTGAATGTTGCAATCTAAGCGGCCATGCTTCGCTGAAATTACCAACCAATGCCTTTATAAAATTTTGATATTATGCTCCTTGATATAATCTTGCTATGATTAAATTAAAAGTTCGTGCAATAGTAAGTTTCGAATCTAAAAGAATTTTATTACTATACTTTCTAATTCCAAGTGTAATAGTCCACTCTTTTTACAGGTAGGAGTGATGATATTTCTTGGTTATTTTATGGTATACGTGGTACGGTATAATATCTGTGTTCATATTGTGGACATGTCAAAATTTAAGTACCGAATTGAAGTTAATATTAAAAATAAAACTGGCAATAAATACGATTATTACGCTGTGGAATTATATAGCAGAGACGGTGTAGTAAGAGCATAGCCTAATCATTTCTAAGGGGTAGTTAGTATATAGGTACCTAAGTAGATAACTTTAGTAGTTATATTGATTTATAAAATGTATTTATAAAGATACCAAAGTAAGTTACCTATCAATATTGAGTAAATTAAGTTAGAGGACGAATGTAGAGCTGATATTACCTATCCCACTCCACACGCTTTAGTTCAGATCGGCAGGGTAGCTGATACTGGCCAAAAGGTAGATAACCTAGTTACAGCGCAACAGGTTTGTGTAGGTAGTATATATAATAAATAGCCATAGTGAGAGCTTGAAAAGTAATAGCATTTATACGTATGTAGGTACTTACATTTGTATTATCATTTTTTTGCTGAAACTAAGTATTTACTAATCAAGATTAGTGTATGAAGTCTTAAGTTCACTTCATTTTATCGACCTATGTTTCAGACTATTTTGGACTCTATGAGTTGGGATGATATGGCTATAGCGCGGCTATTTTCAGCTTATCACATCGGTTTTTGCATTTGCTTCCCAATTTTTCATACAATGGGGGATAAGTAGGTTAAAGTTTTAAATATAATACTATTGTATAATATTGAGGTATTCATTTCCTTTAATGTGTTTAGATTGGGTCCAACATGGGTAGTTGGCATAGCAGGATTCACGTCTGGGATTATGAACTGCCTGACTCCAGCTTCAGTGTATTACAACTACTGGCTTCTGTTCGTCGTTCGGATCATAGAAGGATTCTGTGCGGTTAGTTTACCTGTTCGAGAGCCTCTACAAATTATCTGCATGCATTAATTGATTTGTTAGCAATGGTCAATGAGACAGTAAGTTCTAGAGCTTGTCATGTCTCTATCTATAAATTTGTTATAGCTTGTCTACTTTAAAATGACGCGCCCCACCACCGCATTTACGCACAGGATTTGAAACTCAATTTAAGCTACAATAGAGAAATATTTCTCTTGGCAGATGTGCGTGAATACGGTGGTTAGGCGCGCGTCATTTTAAATTAGACAAGCTCTTATAAGCTGCGTACGGACTGCGCGCACTGTACGCGTACCCGGGTACGCGTACAGTGCGCGCAGTCCGTACGCAGCTTAATATGGTTTCTCGCATATGTCAAGATTCATTAAGAAGCAACCTGTTATGATGTCTGTCGTGGCGCAATGCTGCTTACAGCATTAACGTTGCAGCCTCCACAGTAAATTTATCGTATAATAATATTAATAATGTATATGACATACATTTCCATTCAAATGAGGCCGCCAAAGACAAGACATCTTCAAGCTCGTCCTATCGCCATTACCCCCGCCGTGTGGCAAGGACTTTGTAATTTAATGCATGCAATTTTCGTGAAGCTTAAAGATTAAAGTGAGATTAAAGTTTTCGAGATAATGAAGAATGCAAAATGTTTATTTTATTTTGAAGCTAGGGTGCTATGCAGCCGAGCATGGTTCAGTTACTGAGGCATTGGGTGCCGCCGATTGAACGGATATACTTCATGTGGGCTTATTGTGGTAAGTCGCTTGTTGGATAAGGAAAAGCTAGTAGAGGTTTACTGGTATTATTGTCTCAATCATTTAGATACGGTAGGTACCAAGACATTACTGTCAGATAATTTTGTTCCATAAATAGGGGTCTCTAGGTGAAATACCCACTTCAGCCCCCGCCTTAGCTACTGCACAGACAACAAAAGTAGCAAGCACAGTGTATGGTAGGGTCATACACAGCGCAAAAAACAAAAGTTGTCTCTCCTGTGGGCATAAAATTAGCGACTCCGCGTCGGCAAACTTAATACATTTTACTTGAATGGGCGGAAAGTTGGGCAGGCGTCCCACACGCCGATGTAGACCTGACTAAAAAATATTGGCTATTGACCTTTGATCAATTATAACTGAAGATACACATTGCCGAACAAAATCCCCTTCAAAAAATGTCCGAACTTTTTTATTTGTTTGCATAACAATTAAAATCATCACCTACACAGAAATTTGAACCTAGTCATTACTTCATTACAGTCGAAATTTCGGTTGACACTTGACAGCTAAACTTGACAATTTCACGCAACGTACTGAGAAAAAAGAAGGCGGTGTTGCCAGGTCTCCTGATTTCTCAGGAGATCTACTGAATTCCAGGTATGGCTACTGATCTACTGAATTTCCACAAGAATCTACTGATTTTCTACTTCGGGAATTTCGGTTAGCGAAATCTAATCTAATCCATCTATCTAATACCTTTAAACGAGCAATTCTTGTATATATATATATAATCAGGATCTCGGAAACGGCTCCAACGATTTCGATGAAATTTGGTATGTGGGGGTTTTCGGGGATGAAAAACTGATCTAGTCTAATACCTTTAAACGAGCAATTCTTGTATATATATATATAATCAGGATCTCGGAAACGGCTCCAACGATTTCGATGAAATTTGGTATGTGGGGGTTTTCGGGGATGAAAAACTGATCTAGCTATGTTTCATTTTCAGAAAATCGCTTTTACTCGTGTTTTCCGGCTATTTTTGTTTGCATTAGAATACAAAGCTAAATTTCGCCGGCTTCGAGCAGATCATAATGGCACATTAGAAATCGGGTGGTCACGGATCCAGCCGACCTCGGTTCGATTCCACGTTTTATTCAAGATTTTTAGTTTTTTTTTAAGTTTATTTTTCATGAGAAAATGTCAAGTTTCTTCTTTTGTGAGAAAAAGTTACTTTTTTGTGAGAAAAAGTATTATAGGGAACGTGCAGTAACTATAGGCGGCAGCACTAATGCGACAGAAGAGACACTATGCGGACAGTAAAACAAACTTATCAAAGTAAAACATTCAAATTGATGGCACCCTTATGGCACCAGTTGGCAGCACCGTCTATGTGCACGATCCCTATTGGGAGCACAGAACAGGAAAAGCCGGTTGTCTGTAAAGTCGGTTTACGGACGATAGTTTAACGTGACTCACCCCCCCCCCCCCACCCCCTCCGGTGTTTTTGTCAAAAATCTTGAAAACGGTGCATCCTACGGCAAAATCAATGAAATTTTCATCCCCCCTTTGAAACCCCCTCCCCGCACATATATAATCAGGATCTCGGAAACGGCTCCAACGATTTCGATGAAATTTGGTATTTGGGGGTTTTCGGGGATGAAAAATTGATCTAGCTTGGTCTTATCTCTGGGAAAACGCTTGGTACCGAGTTTCTGCCCGAGCAGAGCTCGGTTGCCCAGGTACTTAATTATTATATGGAAAAGATACCCATGACTATTGGCATTATTGGTAACTGGTCAACTTTTTTGAATCAAACAAACGTCAATCAATTCAGAATATCGAATGAGTAAAATTAAACGTATCGTCAATCAATAAAATGTGAAACATAATGATTATACATATAGTGTGCACTACAGCCAAACCCAAAAAATATACATGGAGGCACCTTATGTCAATATTGTTAATGTTTTGGCGGGAGGGAGCCCGAAATGAATAGATTAAGCAATTAAAAAATATATCGATGAAATAAAAAAATAAAGATTAAACTCTTGTAAAGAAAAAACTAAACTGGAAAGCATTAAGAACTTATTATAAGGTCTACTGATTTTTTTTTTCAATTTCCTGATTTTTAGTGCTCATATCTTCTGACTTTTTCAAATTGGACCTGGCAACACTCCACTTTTATCAAAGTGGCGCTCATTTGGCTCGGACATTTTCGGGCGCGCGACTGTGGATCTACAGTTATAATTGATCAAAGGCTATTGACCCTTAATTTTTGCAATGTCAACAGGAGCGAGCGACTCGAACAAAAAAATTTGTATGACCCAGTATTTTTTGGTAATTTGCGCATTGTACATAGAACAGAATCTTTAATAATCGTAATCAAAAATTATACAAATTTTGTCGAAGTGTGTAGAATATTTATTATAAGTAGGTACATATTCTTCTTAACTATTACTACTGCTGTGGGAAATATACACGTAAGTAGTTTTTTTTTCAGGAATAACGACTGGGACGTGTTTCACATTCCTTGCTTGCGCAGCCGTTCACTACTATTCTCACTGGCCAGTAGGATTCTACACTTCGGGTTCATTTCAAATTCTTTGGGCCATCGCGTGGGTCCTATTAGTAACAGACAGCCCTAGGAAGCACAGTTTTATCTCAAAAGAAGAATTAGAATATCTGATAAAAACTGTTGGAGCTGTCTTTGGCATAAAGGTCGCACATTTATTGCTTACTCACTGTCAAGAATTGTGATGTAGGTATACGAATCGATAAATGATAATTGAGTGCTTCTTTTGTTTAGGTGACAAATGCTCAAACTCCTTGGCGTCTGATATTAAAATCGAAGAGCTTTTGGGCTTTGTGTTGCTTGAACTACGGCTACTCTTGGATGATTATTGCTTTATGCACTCACGGGACACTGTATTACTCCAGAGTCGTTGGATACAGCCTGTATAGTGTAAGCACAATCTCATCTTCAAGTCATGATCATATTATGCCACGATTGCATAGGTCTTGGGTTTATTTTAATATAATTATGCGCTTTATGACATGCCGTACGGGGCGGTAGCATAAAGTCGCAGCAGACCGAACCAATGTAATCACCCAGTACCTAATACTTTTATAGTTAGCTCAATCTGTGTTTAAATAACAAGTTTTTAACACAAAGTTTTTTGATGACTGTATATCCGTACCAAATTTCTAATCAACCAGTTAATAGGAAACGGAGAAAATTTTAATAATTAGTTTGGACCCACACAAGGCACAAGTGAGGCAAATGAAAGCGTGTTAAAAGTAAAAAATACATACATTACAGGCTGCAGCGTTAATAGGACTACCATTCTTCCTCCGCTTAGTGCTAGGAACTATTGTGATACATACATTTCACTGGTATAAACACAACGAAAATATTACACGAATAAAGCACATAAGGAAATACATTGTTATTGTATGTAAGTATTAAAAAATCATTCGTTACACCTTATGATCCTGAATGTGTCGTCTTGTACAGCTAATTAATGTAAATATATAATATATGACTGACGCAAACCGAATTGTCAGTCTGTTGCATTCGTTCGGGCTACCTCGAGTGAACATTATCCTTTTAGATGCCTACTATTTTTAAGATATTCTTTACAATATTGTATTTGCTGAGTAAATTTGCGGACGATTTGCATGGTCGTGGTCGCAGCGACCGATTCATAGTCACACCAATTTACTACACTGGTGTGACTATGGTTCATTTTATTTATCCGTAGCCACACTGGTGTGGCTATCGTTTATTTTACCCGACCCATGGTTACACCAATGCACCCCCCAACCATAATTCAGTTCAGAAAATAGGTAGGTTAGGTTAAGGCTTGTTCACGAAAAAAAGTAGCCACTATTTTATAATTCAGGTATTATTCAATATGAAATGACATTTTTTAGAGAATTTAATTAGAAAGAAGGACTCTTCACCTTTCGTTTTAAGTGCTATTATGGATATTTATATCAGATGCTATCCATTTTTGGGGTTACTTTTGAAATATTTGGACTTTAGTCTTAGAACTCTTAGATTTTATATTTTTCACGTTTGGGTCACAGAGGTTCTTTTTTTTTCTTTACTCAAATAGATTATCAACGCTATAATGTTCCGCGAATGTCTTTCCAGACTCTTAATTACCGTATGCAGATCCTAAATTGTTTTAAATTATGCCAGAAGTACACACATTTGTCAGCAATCATTTTAGCTCTAAGCCTTATGTAGGATTTCACAACTTTTTAGGAAAAATGTATGGATTTTAGATTCTTACACATAAAAAAACCGGCCAAGAGCGTGTCGGACACGCCCAAGATAGGGTTCCGTAACAGGTACGAAAAAATCTTTGCATACTTTATTAATGTGGTTGTTTTGGTCCCAACGTCGGTGGTACGGCGGCATCTATCGGCGAATTGGGTTACTAATCTACTGCAGTGTGCTAGAACTATAGTATATAATGTTGATTGTTTTTCAAATGTAATTTATTTTTTTAATTGAAAGAAGATACTGTTAGCGTGATCTTATAGGTACTTTAAGAAAAAAAATGCTTACAATGGCGGTTAAATTACAATCTTAGTTTAGAAATTTTTTTACAAAAACTTAAAAACTGCTCAACTGATTAAGTTGAAAATAATTTTCCTAGAAAGTTTTTATTAAGTTTAACTTACGTGATTTTTTTCATATTTTTTAGACGTGCGGTTCAAAAGTTAGAGGGGGGGACACATTATTTTGAGCTTTCGGAGTGAACATCTCCGAAAATATTTACTTTATCAAAAAATGGTTTGAGTAAACCCCTATTTATTTTCAAATACCTATCCAATGATACCCCACAGTATAGGGTTAGTCGAGAAAACCCTCACTTTAAGTCTATGGGAGGTACCCTAAAAAAAATTTTTTTAGTTTTTTTTTATTTAATCACTTTTTCGGCGTGACTGATATATATATTCATGCCAAATTACAGCTTTCTAGTACTAACAGTCTCTGAGCATAGCCGCGGACGGACAGACGGACAGACATGGCGAAACTATAAGGATTTCTAGTTGACTACGGAGCCCTAAAAAAAGAATACTCAGTTGGCAATCTAACTGCGGTTTGAACTATACCTAGCTAGACCTACTGGGAGACAGTTTTCGAAGGCTAATTTTTTCGTGGACAAGCCTTAGTTAAGTAGTTTCTTCTGCCCGGAGGGCAAACTGCCCAGAAATAGGAATCAAATTGGTTTCAATGAAATATTTATATTAAGTCAAGGGTGAGTTGGTCTATAGTGGTGTGACTACGGATAAATAAAATGAACCATAGTCACACGGGTAGGTCATGGTAGTCGCTAACGATGGTTCTCACTAGAAAGCTCAAGGGTTAGATATAGGGCGATAAAGAAGGCTGTGCTCGAAGTTTCTCTGCGGAATTAGTAATGATAAAATCCGCATAAGTAATTTACTACAGTAACCGTCATAGCTCGAAGAATCGCCAGACTCAAGTGGCAGTGGACAGGGCACATTGCTCGTAGAACTGATGACCGATGGGGACAAAATGTTCTGGAACGCCGTCCACGGACCGGAAGCCGCAGTGTAGGTAGGGCTCCAACAAGATAAAGCGACGACCTGGTCTCGCTGCAGGAACGCGTGGATGCGAATGGCGCAGGACCGCTCTGTTTGCTAAACCTTGGGGGAGGCCTATGTTCAGCAGTGGGTGTTTTTCGGCTGAGATGATGATGATGTTGATGATAATAATTGACCATCTAAGGCCGGCTTGCGCGGACCTGGGTTAGCTACTTAACTCGGAGTTAACTGCTAACTCATGGTTAACAAGTGTCAAAATGTATGGAACTATCATTCTTAACCCAGGGTTACCATTTCATTTTTTAACCCTGAACTGTGCAAGTGGCCCTAAATGAGATAGCTGCTACAACCCTCCCTATAAGATGATAATAAGCACATCTTTCAGAGTGGGTTGTTAGAGAGGGTTCTTAGCCATACCTAAACCGATGATGTTCAATAAATACCAGTGGCGTAGCGTGCCTTAGAGGGGCCCTGTATCAAAATTAGTTGGGGGGCCCAAATGAAGGGTAAAGATTTCTCACAAAAGAAACAGTTTCGCACGTTAGGGGCCCCCGTAGCCCGGGGGCCCCGTATAGTTGATACGGCTGATACGGCGGTAGCTACGCCCCTGATAAATACTTAATATTTGTATTGTTCTTGCAAGCTCACGTTACCCCGGGCCTGCTGGTGATGAGTACTTGGTTGACCATCGACGTGGTGCCCGGGCCCATACTCCTGACCATCGCCGTTGCTCTTACTGCTGCAGGCATGGACCTTACTCTTGATCTGTGTTACGTGAGGTTCCCCTATTACTTATATTTAATCCAAACCATTTGATTCGCGACCCACTGTGGAACTTTTTCACAGAAAATTTTATAGTGACACTTCCTGTGAGAACGAGTGAGTCAGGAATGAAATGTTTCGACATGGAAGTTATTTGGAATATTGAACGCATTCATCGATACCTATAACAAACCAGGCATATCAAAAAGACAAAACATCTGTTCTGTATGTTTTGTGAGAAATCAAGTAGTGTGCAGACAACGAAAGTTTTAAGTGTGTTATGTTATGAATACAAACAATCGGGTTGGTGTATACAATCAAGTAGGTACTAGATACTAAGAAACGTGCTGTACAAACTCGTAGTTACTTACTTAGACGAATATCAAAGCCCCAGACAAGGAACAAACATGTTCATCTCGAAAGTAAATGTTTGTCTACAGAAAACAATAAAAATCAGTTTGCGACTAACGAATGGCATTTATCAACTGAGCAGGGTCAACTACTTATACTAAATCAACTGAATAATCGATCAGTCGGGTCGGGATTTCTCTGCAGTTATCGTTGAATTTGTTATGCAAGTCATACCTAAACTTTATATTTGCAGGAAATGTCTCCAAATTTCGTGAACCCCATACACACGGTTATCAAAATCATCGGAAACACTCCGGGAATAATTGTATCATACTTAGTTGGAGCAGTGATTATGAAGTTTCAGGTAATTTACGCTCAATGACTTTCTGAAGAAACATGATATTGAGATTATTCGCTTACTAAGGCATTGCTCGGAGAAGTCGGGGATGACTCGGAGAACGTTCGGAGTCGGAGATACATTTAGGCTGGCTGCCGCTACCAGAGGCTATTCAGGAACGGGCCTTCACGGGTTTGGTAACGGTAATTCAATTGTTTGGGTTGGGTTTGGTTTGAACTGCTATCCAGGAACTCCAAAAATCACTGGTTTGCGAGAAGTTTGAGCTGAGTTTGGGATGAGCCTTATTTATTTGTTTATTTATTTATTTATTTACAAAGCGAATTAACAGGAAAATAAGGCTCATCCCAAGCTCAACCCATTCCTATCCTCTCCCAAATGATTGAATTACCGCTCGCAAACCGTATTGAGCCGTTCCTGAATTTAGCCCCAGTATGGTGTAAAAGCCGCCATTATCTATGAATTTATAAGTACGCTTGTGTTTTAGAACTCTGCGTACGTTTGGAAGCACACGTGGTGCTTTCATGCTACAGTGCTCTTCCTGAGTGGATTGGTGTTCCTCTTATGGGGAGATGTCAATATACAGCCGTGGAATTCCGTGAAACACATGTAATTGGTATCCTAAAGCTTTCAAATTATAAAAAATCGAAATGGTTTTTGAGTTTAGTACCTTTGTTTTAGTCCACGAAGACATCGTATAAAGCCGGTGACGTCTCTCATGTCAAACATTGTGGAAGTGGACGAAGAAGAAGCTTCGTAAGTACCTACCCTTGTTTCCGCGTTTTGTAAGTTCTAAGGAAGACATATAAAAGTATCATGTTTGTTGTGAAAAGATTCTACTGCGGTTAAATTTGGAAAGGTTGAACTTAGTCAGGTATGGTAAACAGCAGATACCTACGCGATATACTATACATATATCTACAAACAGAAACCTAAAAATGTTGCACGTTACATATGAACCCTACCTACTTTAATTTATTTTATGTTTTCAGAACTCGACTCTCAAATCAGCAAAAGAAGATTAATTTCTTGAGTGGACCATTCAGATTGTCACAAATAAAATAAAAACCTTAACATCGCAATGTGCGTTTTAATCTACTTACCTACAGTACCCGACCCGGCCATAAAGATTGCACATCGGTCTTTGGAAAAAGACTCGGCATAGTTATTTGTTATACAAGGGGGGAAAGTTGTATTTTACCTGCGAGTGTCCATTTGAAACACAAACTATCGAAAGGATTCTATGATTGACCACGAGCGAAGCGAGTGGTTCAAAAATAGAATCCTTTCGATAGCGAGTGTTTCAACACACGAGACGTAAAATAACTTTTCACCCGTGTATAACACAAAACTTTTCACCTCACTACAGCGAGGAAAATAAGAAAAAGGGTTTGTACTATCAATTATTATTCATTTATTCACTCAAAATAATTAATTAAAAAGTTTTGACTTAAGTTTTTTTTTATTATTTCGGATGCGTTTTGTTCGCATATCGACTTACTTGGACTGTCAGAACATTTTATCCGTTTTTGCAACAAGAATGAAGGTTAATGTTGAATGCTGATATTTATGAATTAAAATAAAGTTGTAAGACTGTATTTAGTGTTTTTTACTCGATGCAATTCATTAATTGTGATGTTCAAAATTCAGCACTTTTAACGTTTTACGTTTTGTTAGCTGTCAAATATCACGTAAACTGCCTTCAAATGTCAAAACTCTTTCTTCATATGTGGATAAAAAGCGATTTTCTCAATAGATGTCAAACAAACAAAAAGGGCTTTCCGAGCTAGTGAGGTGAAAAGAAATTTACAGCAGCATGAAACATTTCGCTTTTAATAAGTTTGATTGGGAGAGGTTACCTCTGAGGTAGACTCTATGTCCGGCAGTGAACTGATACAGGCTGATGATGATGATGATGATGATGATAGTTATATTCGATTTGTCCTGTGATTTGTTTGTTTGTTGATTGATTTTGTTCGATTATAAATACGCTGGCTAAGTGAAACAATTACGGCCAAATTTGAGGTGGACTCGCGCACCGCTGGTTCCGTACACATTTGTATGTAGGTATGTCGAAATATTATAAAAATATCTAATGTTACCAGAACCCTACGTCAAAGTAAAATTTACGTAAGTAGTCTATACCTATAAAACAGTACCGTGACTGACTGACTGACTGACTGAATGACTGACTGAATGACTGACTGACTGACTGACTGACTGACTGACTGACAGACAACGCACAGCCTAAACCACTAGAAATTTGACACACATGTACCTTGAGTATTGTAGAGGTGCACTAAGGAAGGATTTTTCGAAATTCCCACGGGATAGGGAAATATCTCAACTTTCTTTGTTTATTTGTTTGTAGCGGAATCTCTGAAACTATTGAGCAGATTTTAAAAATTCTTTCAGAATTAGAAAGCTACACTATCTTTGATTAACATAGATTACTTTTTATCCGGGAAAATGCAAAATTCCCACGGGATAGAAATAAATTAACTCAATTTCGAGGCTGATTTTAATAATTCTTACACACTATGTGATATGACTATCCCCGATTGACAAAAGCTACTTTTTATTCGGGAAAATTCAAAATTCCTACGGGATAGAAAAATTTGAAATCAACTTTGGGGTTGATTTTACAAATTCTTTCACCAATAGTAAGGTCCCCAATTGACATAGGCTACATTTTCTACGAGAAAATACAAAATTCCCACGGGATAGAAATTTTTTAATTCAACTTTGGGGCTGATTTTAAAAATTCTTTCACCAATAGTAAGCTACAGTATCCCTGTTTGCAATAGGGTACTTTACTCCGGGAAAAAGCAAAATTCCCATGGGATAGAAATAAGTAAATTCATCTTCGGCACTGATTTTAAAATTTATTTCATATGATTTAATATGACTATCCCCAATTGACAAAGGCTACTTTTTCTTCGGGAAAATGCAAAATTCCCGCGGGATAGAAAAAACTGAATTCATCTTCGGGGCTGATTTTGAACATTCTTTCACCAATAGTAAGCTACAGTATCCCTCATTGACATAAAGTACTTTTCCGGCAAAATGAAAATTCCCGTAGGATAGAAATAAGTAAATTCAACTTAGGGGCTGATTTTTAAAAATATTTCTCTAATAAAAAGCTACACTGTCCCTGATTTTCAAAATGTTTTGACAGTTATTTCTATCCCGCGGTATGCTGTACACTTTCCCGGGATAGAATGTTGTTGTTTTAATTAGGCCTCCTCCCAGAACGAGAACACTTGGGCCTTAGTTCCCATTTGGGCCCAGTGCGATTTGTACAGTGCGGGCGTATACTATTGAATTTCTTCTCAGGTGTGTGCAGCTTTTCTCGCGATGTTTTCATTCACTGTAAAGCTCATGGTAAACTTTAAACGTAATTTAGCACACGAATTTGGAATAACTCAAAAGGTCCAAGCCCGGGCTTAAACCCATGACCCTCTGTTTAAGAGACCATAGGTCAAACCACAAGGCCACCGCGGCTTACCGGCTTTAGAATTCACTTATTCAAATTCCGCGGGAACTTTACATTTTCCTGGCATTACCCTATGTGTTAATCCACGTAATAAACTACCTGTGTGCCAAATTTCATGCAACTCTAACGTTATTGTCTTCGCGTACGAAGTCGCGGGCAAAAGCTAGTCATTTTATATTGGTAATCCCCTTCCCCCTAATTTTTAATTTAATTTAATTTTTATGGTTCCGTACCCGGAGGAGTGCAAAATAATGAAAATAAAATAAAATTTAAAATTAAACGGTGTCGTCATACAAGAAACGTGTTTTTTTCAGCGTTTTTAACTCGATCTTTATAACGGCGTTAACTAGACACTTGAAATTTTCACCGGTTATGTATTACTGTGACTGCTACAACAATAAATAATATCCCGATGGTCCAATAATCGATTGATGATTATATTATAATATCCAATATTATAATGACCCCAAACTCCAAACTGCAGACATTTTATTTAGAAGCAGGGCTCTGCTAATACTGAATTATTATAGGATACGGTTGTTTTATTTTCACATGTACCTACCTACAAAACTTGTACGGAACCCTCAGTGCGCGAGCCGGCTCGCACTTGGCCGGTGTTCATTATTTGTTGTTGTAGCCGCCATAGAAAGAAATAAACGTTATTTATACATATCAGCTGTTTATGTATTACGGTTGCAGTCCTGTGACAACCCTGAGCCTGACAGCCCTGAGACGGACACGCAATAAAGCTAACCGTCCACTGCATGGGAATCGAGCCGTACGCGTACGAGCCATACTTAGGAAGTGGACGGGTTTGTCCGGCGCAGAAATGCATTAGCTATGTGCGAAGCGGGTGGTGGGGTACAGAAAACGATCGCAGCGCACAACATGGCAAAAATTGGAAGTAAATGAGGAGGAAATGTCGTCAACGCTACGCGGCGCCACCGTCGTGCACGGTCCCAATACAAACAAAGCAACAAATCCGTCCGCTTCGTACGGCTCGATTCCGATGCAGTGGACGCTTAGCTTTAAGCCTAAATGGCAGGATTGTCAGGCAGTAGGGTAGTGGTAAAAAACTATAACTTGTACTTTATGACCCTAAAAACAAGATTGATTGTTAATGAAATGAAAAATAGATTTTTAGCTTTTTGAAATAAATAAATAGTCAGCCGATTGAGTTGGCAATTATGTGACGTTATAAATCTAGTTATGATAATCTATCGGAGAATCGTATTTTGTTAGGTCATAAAAAGTATGTCAGTTGATACCTTATACTTTGGATAAAGATTAAAAACGCCACTGAAATCTAATCTGACAGTATGACTGACATGACAGCAGTCAAAAGTGACAGATCAGCTTGTCTTTCTGTTTCGTTAATCGTTTCTGGTTTCTGTCTTGCTTGCCTTTCCTCTGCTTGTCTTCTAAGAGAGCAAAATCCTATTTCGTTCTTTTTGGCTGCACGTCTTTGTATCAAGATTATAAATGTTACACAGCATCGTTGAATATTATGCCGATAATGAAGGTTACAGGTGTGGATACTGTAAGAGTCCTAATACCAATTTTAGTCATGGTGAGTTTGTCATACTTATTTGTCACTTTGAAAAAATATTGCGTGAACATATCATAAAGCGAAATTTATATCACAGGAATGTGGGCGCACTCCATGACAGTTGCTGACTATCAAGATCTCATTGATAGAGGCTGGCGACGCTCTGGAAAATATTGTTACAAGCCCACCATGGATATGACTTGCTGCCCCATGTATACGATAAGGTTTGTTCCTACTAAAAAAATACCGCAATTCCAAGACCATGCGCACACAATAGCTCGTAGAATATAACAGTAAGATTGGCTATCTTACTGTTACCACAAAAATTCTAAGCAGTGCAGTGAATTTACAAGCTGTGTAGGTATGAAAAGATTAAAATAAAAATTGGCTCAAGATCACAAAAGTTTTTAACCAATCAGTCAGTTTCATTTGTGCTTAGCGGCTCAATTTATTAATAATCTTTTTAATGGTGTTATTGTTGATAGATGCCGGGCACTGGAATTCAAAGCTACAAAGTCTCAAAAGAAAGTGTTGAAGAGGTTCAACAAATATTTGTCTGGACAAGCTGAATGCGATAAACAACCCGGAGGTAGCAGTAGGAAGATGTCAACTTGCAGCAGTGAAACAGATATGCTTGAGTCTTTCGGAGAGGGAGCTGAGCAGTTTGTGGAGAGTACTAAAGAACCTCAGGATATAAATGTCAATAATATCATGAAAGATGATGATGAGTGCTGCAGTGAAATGCAGAAAGGTGACATAATTTTATAACTTTTGAATATTTTAAAGTACAAAATGAATAAGCTGATAGGCATTCAAAAAATTAAGTACATACAATTTATTGTAGATGTTGTTACAGTTCAAGAGCCCAGTCAAAAGCTAGAAAAGAAGCAAGAGATAAGTCAGCAGAAAGAAATTAAGAAAGGTATGATCATTCACTGTATACTGTATTTCATGTCTTTTCCATTTTCTTCACTTATAATCATTATTAAAATAGTATTTTTTCACTGCTAGTAAACCAAGTACACTTGTAAATTCAAGACTGTAAGTATTGACATTGCATTGTTAATGTGCGTGCCAAATTCCGTATGTGAATTTATTAATTACTTTTTTTGTCAAAACAAAGTTTTTGTTACAATTTCTGTGTTGATAAATTTAACCAATAGCTTGATAAAACAGAGTAAGGTAGAGCAATAAATAAAGGTCAATAAAATAAACAAATATTGGAGTCATTTACAAAAAAAAATACTCAATTAATGGGATTATTTAAAACAAAACTTAATTGATTCCTTTGTGTAACAAAAGTTACCCATAGTTTGTATGACTAACTTTCGTTACACAAAGGAAGCAATCGAGATTTTGTTTTTATTAAGACCTTAATTATGTACTGATATTGTGAATTTACATGATTCTTTTACTATTATAGGTGATGGCCCTGACCCAAATAAAGCTCCTCATAAAAAAGCAAAACAAATGAGACGAGAAAGGACATTGGAGAAACTTAAGGAAAAGGGTATTGATATAACCACTTTAAATAACACCAGCAAGAATAAGGAAAAACAAGTTGAAGAATTCATAAATGAATTGCCCGATGATGTCAAACACAAACTTGAGGTAAAGTTTATATTATTATTATTTCATGCAAAAGCAATTTACAATGATTGATTTGATGTCAAATCACACACCTATAAATTATCTAGAACATTGCAGTAGTTTGTCAGTTTTGAAGATATACATTTGTAGTGGTGAATGTATCTAAAACTAAAAAAGACAACAATGAAGGCTTGTTAAAAATTTAAAAAGAAAGAAGAAAAAAGTGTGTTGGTCTATCTGTCTGGTCACCTCTTCACACTTAAATCGCTGAACCGATTGAGATGTAATTTGGTATTGATTAAATATGGTATTTTTTTTTCAAACAGTTTAAATGGTGCATGAATAGTGGCATATCCATATTAAATATTTTAATATTTCTAGTTGATATTCCGCGGCGTACAACGAAATCGCTGATCATTAGCAATGACCCATTTTTATTAAAATAGTAAAAACCGGAATCCTTATGATCCGGAGTTTTGTCATGTCTGTCCGTTCATCTGTCCCATACTTCACTCATATATCTTGTTGTGCCTATAAGTGTCTTAGTTTGGTAGTAAAATAACAAAAATAAATGTTTTTAGTGAGGGGACTCCATACATGTAAAAAAAGCTAAAATATATATTATATTTTTTATTATTATATTTTTATGGCAAATATCAACGTCACACATTTTTGACTATTCTTTTTAAGGACACTAAGATTTTTAAGCTATTTTTTTGAAGTGAATATTTTCAGAAATTATCGCTTAGAAAATAGCATAAATTGTGGCCTCTTTGTCTTTTAAACTGTACCTACATCCAAAAATATGAAAACAAATTACAAAAGTGACCTTAATAAATATTGGAGAATAGGAATTTACTGTCCTACCTGCTCGCATTTTAAAAATCTGGGAAAATCACACTCTATTTTATCATTATCTTCAGGGATAGTGCAAATGCGCATAACTGGCATTGAATAACTCCGCATATGTAACAAATTTAGCTAGTTTCCAATTTTTACTCCAAATTCGTTAAAATAAAACAAATATGACGTTAAAACCACCTCTTTTAAAATTACAAGTACTTAGTGCCGATACGCGGTATTTACGTATGGTAGATAAGCGGATTTGCACTGTATCCGACCATATACCTACTTGCTGCCCGCGGTACCTTAAATTTTGGATGCGCTAGCGCTAGGCACAGATGCGTGTAGTTTGTCACTTGTTTTACCGATTACTAGAAGATTGACGAATACCTCTCGTCTGTGCTGCCGCCTGGTACTTTATTAATAAGTGCGAATAATTAAAGTATTACCTACCTTGTTCGTTGTTCGGCGGGAAGCGAGCGTTTGACATTATATATGTAGTTAGCAGTGCAGACAAGTGGGAAAAGTCCTTGCTGATTACATATATGTATGTCTTACTGAGGATTATCTAATATATAAAAATCTCGTGTCACGGTGTTTGTTATCGAACTCCACCGAGACGGCTTGACCGATTCTTATCAAACTTTTTCTCCATATTCGGTAGGTCTGAGAATATGTCATAGGCTATTTTTTATCTTCGCAGACGGAGTCGCGGGCAACAGCTAGATTTTAATATAGAAGTTTTTTTTTGTGCAGGTCAAGTTGGTGAGAACTGCTCCTGCATCGCCAGAATGGCAGGCAACCAAAAAAGAAACGTTTGAAGTTTATTTCAAATACCAGACCGTCATACACAATGACAAGCCTGAAAAATGTACCAACTCAAAGTTCCTTGACTTTCTAGTGCAAAGCCCTTTGCTGGTAAATATTATTTGATATTTAATTTTGTTATTTCATAAGCAGGGGTCGGAAGGATTAGCGTAATTTTTCGCAGTATTGTGGACATGACTGCAAAAATAATTAATTTCTAGAAATTTGTTTTAAATTCCTGGTGATAACAATGTAATTTAAGTATATTTCTGATATAAAAAGGAAAAAAAAGACTGACCACAGAAAATTTGGAAATAATATTATTTTCTTTATTAAATCTATATTATAAGAAAGACATCTTTCTGTTATGTATATATTAAGAATGAGAATTAAACCTCAGTTAAGAAATTCATTATTTGATTATTTTTTTACAATTTTTGGAGTCATGTCCATATTATTGCGCACAATGACGCTAATCCGTTCGATCCCTGTTAATAAGTAAAAATACGTCTTATATACGTAGGGTCAAGTGCAAAAATAAGTATCTATTTGAACCACTCAAAAATATGTTACTACGGCCTTATTGCGTCGGAATAAGAGTCTGTGGTACTTATTTTTGAAACTTTGATTAAGTTTATATTTTTACACTTGACTGTACATCTTTCTCTCACCCTCCGCTACTCTTCATCCCTTTTAACTACTTCAGCTTTATATTTTGACATTTGGATCGTTTTCAAAATAATTGTACATAGTTAAGGGCTTAATGAAAACAAAATCACGATCGCTTCCTTTGTATAACGAAAGTTAGTCATACAATTTATATGGGTAACTTGCGTTACACAAAGGAATCAATTAAGTTTTGTTTTAATTAAATCCCTTAATTGTGTACAATTTTTTTGATATTGACTCATTTAATTTTTCAGGAAGAGCATAGTGAAACGGGCCCCCCGTGCGGCTATGGTTCGTTTCACCAGCAGTACTGGCTCGACGGGAAACTGATCGCAGTCGGGGTCATCGACATTTTGCCCAAATGCGTCTCGTCAGTTTACTTCTTCTACGATCCGCAATATATGAACCTGACCCTTGGTACTTATGGAGCATTGAGGTAAAAAAATATCTACTAATTATGGTATTTATGGTACTTTTAAGGCCAGCTAAGGGATTTTTGAAAAGCAAGTTTTAATGAAAATTATCATTTAAGCACATTTTTGTAAATTATAAACAAAAAATGCTAACTTAAGATTTTGATAAATAAAAATAAAATGAAAAATTTAAAAAAGTTACTAGTAGCGTTTAACTATGGTATGGTAGGCCTACTTTCTCGTTATGAAATAGTTAAACTAATGAAGTTCAAATATTTTCGGTTATTTAAGATCATTAATAAGTTAATAGCAGTAGTATTGTTGCATTTACTTGATTATTGATCTTAAATTCCAAATATATTAAGCGTAGCTTAACTATCAAAGTACCTATGTGTGCTAAATACGTAGGCCTAATTACCCTGATACACATATATTTTTTTAAAATTTTGTCTTTATGGTAAAAGTTAAACACAGCCTTTAAAAGTTAACATAACATTTGCAGACGTTTCTGTATGAGCTTAGAGACTTCTAACGCCAGTGAATGTTGCAATGCATTACCTGGGTGGTTTTTAAAAGAAATGTACATAATTAAGGACTTCATGAAAACAAAATCACGATCGCTTCCTTTGTGTAACGAAGTTAGTCATACAAACTTTCGTTACACAAAGGAATCAATTAAGTTTTGTTTTGATTAAATCCCTTAATTGTGTACAATTTTTTTTGAAAGCGACTCACCTAACATGTTTGTTGAGTTGTAGTTGGAATTGGTTAACTATTTAATTTCAGTGTAGACTTAGTAATTACAAGCTTTCAATCTTCTTTCTCTATTTCAGGGAGATTGCTTTCACAAGGCACTTGCACTCCGTGTGTCCAGAGCTAAAATATTACTACATGGGATACTACATCCACTCCTGCATCAAAATGAGATACAAAGGAAACTTCTACCCTTCAGACTTGTTATGCCCTGAGACTTACAAATGGTTTCCACTAAAAGATTGCATCCCAAAGTTAGAAGTAACTCCTTATTCTCGGTTGGATCCGGATATAGACAGTGTTGATAACAATTATCCTAGAGAAGCTGAAAAGAACTATATACCTTTATTAGTCAAAGGTGTTATTATGTCATATAAAACTTATAAGAGAAAAAATAACAGGGGGATTGATTTTGAAGGTAAAATGGTTCAATATTCGGAATTAGTCGGTGCGAAATCTGCTAAGCGGCTTATACTAGTAAGTTCATAATAGATTTAATTTAGCTCAATATTCTTCTGCCGTTTCCCTCTTCTAGTTTGAATGCCCACCTTTGTTATAAGTAGATCACTGTCAAACAAAAGTCTACTCACGTAAACAATTTGTTTTGTAATATATTTTTAGTAATGTTAATAGAACCTAACAATATTTATTGGAATTATGTTGGCTATTGCTCCGATTGAGTATCAAAATTTAAAGTTATTTTAGACAATGAAAGCGAATCTAGCATTCAATAATAGGTATTAATTACTTTGACTAGTCATGCTTAATATTAATACTTAAAAACGTATTATAAACGCGTTCATATTTTTTGTCAACTCTTTCACAACTTTGCTGTGTAGGTATCCGTACTTTAATAAACGGCCAAGTGCCAGTCGGATCCGCATACCAAGGATTTCGTGGTACAGTATCGAAAAAAAAGCGGTTTTGTATAGGAACACCCTTTAATTTTATAACTTGGTTTTATTTGTTGTTCATGTAGTGGCCATAATAATTAATAACTGAGAAGCCATGACAACGGAGACTCTGTAATAGTGCTCTGTTAGACGTTAGGGTACGGAATCCTAAAGAAGAAACTTATAAATGTCAGAAAAATAACCGTTCCTTTATTTGTATTATTCACATCTATAGGACAGTGAAATCAAAGGGTTTTTTACAGCGTGTTTTTTATTAATCAAACTATCAATTGTGTAATTTGTGTAACTTAAAATCACATTATGATTACATTTATTCATGTTCATAGAGCGGCAATGCAAGAGAAATAGCGTTAGTATATGCGTACGTTAGAGCGAGATAGATACACGCGACTACTTTCCTTACACAGCAAGAGCTTCTAAGGAGTGCGATTAAAACACGACCTACATTTATCGGACTGGAATGAACGACAAAATAATGACTCGTTTTTTAAATGCAGTCCTCTAAAAAACTAGTGTAATTCGTAAACGAAAGGAGTAACGCTGAATTTTCTTGCACACGCGCTAATGAAAAATTTTCAGTCTCTTCTCAGTTTCTTCAGATGTAAGTCTATGGTATCAAGTATTTGTTGAACTAAAACTGGCATTGGCATACATTTGGAAATAATTCTATCGTTCGATTTTACCTACTCTATACTATAGTTATAATTGTATTTACTGTATGTAATTTAATTCTTCAGCAGAATTTAACATTGAACAATAAATGCGTTAACTTAATGATATAATTAGATATTTTATTTGAAATTATCAACCAACTTCAGGATATTTAACATCGAATTCAGTCAATCGTTCAAAGGTTAACTGGAAGAGATCCCTTTATGGGATAAGTTCGCCTTTGTACATCTGTTTTTCTTGTTAACTGTTTTTTTTTCACGTTTTACGCACAATAAAGAGTTTTACATACATACATACATACATGGTTTTTAGCAAGCTTTTGGCTGATTGTAGGTAAGTACATGAATAGTGATCAAAACTATATTATCCTTACCAATTTTTAACCCTTAGTAAGGCCCCATTTATTGGAGCATACTATCTACGAATCAAAAGCAGCAATCGAATACATACCTACTTGACAAAGGATATTTTCAAAGCTAGTAGTATTTTCAATAATTACAATGGATATTGTGACTTATTACTAAAACCATAAGGTTGAATTTCCAAGTCAATGCATGTGGTCTCTAAATCGCTTCTACCTTATTATAGGTTAAGTCAATCCGAAATATTAATAGTGTGTGAAATTAAATTTGCATGATTTTATCTGGACAAACAAACAATCAAACATTGCAATTTTAAATAATCAACATGTTTTTAAATTTGTAAAAATATGCCTATTTGATCTAATTTAAGCTGGATTACGGCTATCGGCTAACTCATTGAGTTGAATGTCAATAAGTGAATTTAATGTCTTTTTACAAGCTTTTATCTTGCAACGTTCGTACGTAAATAGTTATGTAAGTTTGTAAATAGTGGTGTCAAAATTTGCAAACCATTTACGACCACTTTCTGTATCCGATATTTGTGACTTTTGATCTTGAATATCTTAACACAATATCTTAATATTTTAAGAGAATTTTAAGACGGTTCTTAGAGCACCAAAATAAAGCTTTGTACGAGTTTCTAGCTTATTATCTCTCATTCCGAAGTTGGTACTTTTATATTGCTTAAGTGACAGAATTTTTATGTTTCATTGACATCAAATGCATTATTTTTTTTACTTGTTTCTATCCTTGGGTGAAAAGTGTAGTTAGGTTCCGTATACTGGATACGATTTGCCTCGCTTTCCGAGTATGCAAATTAAAGTCTTTTTCAATTTTGCTTTATTTTTGGCACGCCCCGCGCTTTCTACATCCGACGGCCACTCAAAGCCGGCGCTGATCGTGTCATCATTTTGTGCACCAAAACAGCTCGTCCACGTCTGTAGCACAGTAGCTGCTATTACTATCTGTGAAAAATATAAATCACTTGGAACCGATCGTGGTGATAGCGGTCATGTAAAAAAACGAATGTTATTTAGTCGTCACCAACTTTGAAAAAAAACCAAGTGTGCTTATATACATCATTATACGATGGAGCTGAAGAAGTTTTACTTTAGTCGTGTGGACTAAAGCACACTTGGTTTTTTTTAAAACATACCGTTTAAATGTCGATTCATATTTATAGACACCTAGCTAAAATGGCAGAAAAAATAATATTCTTCTATACAGTTTCTTTTAACGAGTTCATATCTATCGTAAACACGACCGCACAGACACGGGCCGTGCACGGCCAGTACAGTAGGTACGGGCAAAGAATATTTTGTCGGAGTCTGTACCTCTACCATGAGTTACACTAGTTTACAGTGACCGTACTTGCTAGCGACGGCGTAAATGATTTGTATAGAGAATTAAGTACAGCGCCTCTAGCGGTCACTTACGGAAGTACAATTCTCCATACAAATCATTTACGCCGTCGCTAGCGAGTACGGTCACTGCAAACTAGTGTAACTCATGGTAGAGGTACTGATATAGGTAACGCTACCAGAGTTGAGGCCACGCACACAACCACATCTCATGTAATGACAGCGGGATCTTGACGTTGTGTTGTCGTTTACGTCAAAATCCCGCTGTCATTACATGAGATGTGGTTGTGTGCGTGGCCTCAACTCTGGTGGCGTTACCTATACGGCACGTGCCTGACACGCTGACTTTAGATATGAATCAACCTTAGCCCTTAAACCTTTTGACAACCCTGTCAAGAGATTCTTATTTTGGACTGTAAATGTTGCGAATTTGAATCGGCTTTGATTTCCATTTAATGGCTAATATATTGCTAGTATCGATTTAACCCCTCGTATGCTTAAGACATGAATCCGTGCCCAAATTAAACCATAATTATAGTATGTTCCAGTTAAAATGACGAAAAGTACTTAAAATAAACATCTATTGTTTAATTGTTATCTTCAAGTGGGGTTGTAAAACAATTATGCGGGTGTATCGGTCGGTAGGCCATACTTCGGTCAGTTTTATTACGTCTCTTTGTTATCTTTTCCTTTCATATTCAGCAACAAAATAAGTTGTAAAATCCCAGGTTAAGTGCATTTTCGTCATTTTATCTGGAACATACTATACATACTTGTTCATTTTCCCATTTGAACATTTAGAGAATGTTCCTACTTTTTGCTTTTTGTACGTTCTGCGTGGTTTACGATATGCGTTGTTTACTTACACTTTCGTTACGATTACGTTTACGTTTTACGTTTTGTTAAAACGTAACGTATTTTTTATAAAACGTAACGAAAACATGTAGTAAAGGGAAGTGCACACAAAAAAATATTAACGGCAATGATTTTTTTTTAGATTTTTATATGAAAAAACACAATTAGGTGGGTTTTTCAATAAGATAAATAAATTTGCAATACAGTGCATACAGTAGGTACAGGAATCGGCCAAAAACAATTGAGGCAGCATAAAAGACAAAGTAAGTTCATTTAAAATTAGTTAAAGAACATAAAACTCTCTGAAACTAAGTAGGTCTGTACTTGTGCGTAAAATTTATTTAAGTACCTACCGTTAGTTTTGAAGTTATTGACTCTTCTTCTTCTCGCACTGCCCTTGTTCTACACAAAATACGGTTGGCACATGTTTTCTTCTTCCAATTTCCTTGGTCTTCCGTCAAACTTAAAGATCAGGGCCTAATTGCATAATAAAATACAAGCAAATAGTGAATTTCAATACAAAATAGCTAATAATATTTAGCTTGTAATTTGTTATGCAATTGGGCCCTGATAGAAAGATCAAAGAGATTAGATACTTAATTCCGTCACCGTTCATCAGGTTGCTATGTTAACTGTGCAGTACCTATTGCATTCAGTTCATGTGCATAGTTGTTACGATAATACACTCATTGGCAAAAAAATCCATTCACCCTATTTTTTTTATTACTGTAAAAAGTGTGGTTTAATTAACGCTTTTTTAATAGGTAAATAAAAAATAAATTAATTAATTTTCCAATAAAATGTAAAAAATCGAGTAATACAAAAAATACATTTCATTTTACATCATAATGATAGAATTAATTTAGGTAATTGTAAAAGTACACTGTTTTTTGTTAGTAAAAACTTTACTTTTCTTTATTACTTAAGTATAGTCGGGGTAAGAAAAGGTTCGTCACTTTTCGACTCTATGTCAACGAGTTAAGGTCGAAAAGTGACGAACCTTTTTTTACCCCGACTATACCTGTCTTTTCATTTTTAGTTTCGCTATCGAATAAAAATGTGTTAGCGTTTTATAGTGACGTAACGTATTTTTTTTATATTAATTCTATGTCACATTAGGTCAAAATCCGCGGCCTTACCCTTTTACGACCGAAACCGAAACCGAAACCGAATTTCGGAAACGGTCTCAGTTTCGGCCGAAACCTTTCTTACAAGGATGATGTTTTGAGGGAAAAAGAAAGGAAACGTTATTATAATCAATGAGTCTTTATTTTTTTATCTTTAAACCACATATGCAGTCTTCGACATTTTTAACCCCCGACACAAAAAGAGGGGTGTTATAAGTTTGACCGCTGTGTGTGTGTGTCTGTCTGTGGCATCATAGCTCTTAAACGGGTGAATCGATTTGGATGCGGTTTTTTTTATTAGAAAGCAGATTTCATGGCGATGGTTTTTAGATAATGTTTCATCAAAATCGGTTGTTACGGAAGGGATCTTAGACGAAAAATGGGCATTTACTTGTTTATGTTGTTCTATGTTCAAACAAACGTGTGACATATGGCGTTGGGGATTTTTAATTTTTTTAATTTATCACTTATTGATAATCAACATAACAACCCTGAATCCCATAATATTATCACCACTAACGCACTATAGTAAGTACCAGAAATGCATAAGTAATGTTTGTTTAGGTATAGCATTAGCGAGTGTTAAATTAAACCAAAAAAATATTTAGATAGTTAGGTTAAACTTGATTCTACTATATCTATGTATTGGTTTGCTATATTGAATTATTTTTTGACGTCTACTGCCTACTCTTTTGCTATGTCACGTGATAAAACTTATCGAATTCAAAATAAATTTCATGAAAACTCACAACAAACAAAACGAACTGCAAACACAAGGCAGTCACAACATGATTAGGCACGTGGACGCGGCAAAATGACTCCGTCGCTTGGAATGCAACACGACGAACATGACCGATCGCAGCGCGAGAACTCCCGATTGCAGTTTCGGTTTCGGTCGTAATTTCGGCAGATTTGCCGCCGAAACCGAAACTAAAATCGACCGAAAACGAACTTTCGGACGGACACTAGAGTCCGAGTAATATATAGTCTATTTAAAAAAGTGCGCTAAACCGATTTGCCATTGAACAGCTCGGAAATTGCCGGATTATTCAATGCCGGTTTCACATTCCAATTCCTATAAAGTTAAACCGGGTAATGTTAATATGGAAGCTCAAGTTTTATGGTCTTTAGTTGCAAACGAAATAAATCCTTATGGCAGGCTCATAACTTTTTACGAGGACGCTAAACCGGGATCTTGTCCTTTATGCCGTAGCAGCCAGCTCCTCACGTGATGCCACTTGATATAATTAGAGAACATAGTGCATTTCGAGAGATGATCGTGAGGTTCTCAAGTCAACGTGCAAACAGCTGCTAATACATGTACTAGTGATTACAAAATGATCTAAGGCCTCTCAAGGAGAGGGCCGTGGGTTCGAGCCCGGGTACCTCTGAGTTTTCCGAAATTTATGTGCAAAATTGCATTTTAAATTTACCATGAGTTTAAACTGTATGTGAAGTTCACATTTGCACAAGGTCCTTGTGGGAACTACGGCCCAAGCCTCCCATTCTGAGAGGAGACCTGTGCCCTGTGGGACAATGTAGGTCGAAATGATGATGATGAGTAGAGATATCTAAGCTCCGTTTGGGTTCAATTCCCGAGAAAACACGCCCGCTAATGACTGGATTGTACCTGGCGGTGCCTGGCTATAATTGAACATGTGTGTGTTTATGAGGTTGAATACAGACTGGATTCTAATTTAGTACCTGGACTGGTTAACTTTAGTTCAAGCCTTTTCTACGGAATTCAATTTTCGAACTTCGTATCGTGCCGTTTCGGTCACGCTAAAGTGTTGGAACAGAAAAGGAAAGGGATGGCACGATTCGTACTTCGCATTTCGTAGTAGCCCCCCACCCGCTAACTTATTCCTCGATGGGCAAAGTACTTATAGCACTTAGAAGCTAGTTTGCTTCTTTGTAAAGGTAGGTACTTGAGTGAGTAGGTACACCTATCTCGGTCGCGATCGCGAAGTAATTTTTATCGGGAAAAAAGTAAGTTTACTTTTCGGTTGACGTCTATTTGTCAAGCTGGGTTAGCAATTTTAATGAGATAAGTTTTATACGATAGTAGCTGCTGCCCGCGACTCCGTCTGCGAAGAATAGGGATACCTATAAAAAATAGCCTACAATCTATCCTTAGACCTACCAAATATAGACAAAAAAATTATTAAAATCGGTCAAGCCGTTTCGAAGGAGTTTGATAACAACCACACCTTTATAATGAGACTGTAACTATTCGAATTATTATTACCTAAAAATAAACTAGTTTTTCTTTTTACGCAAAGTTTATTTTTCGTAGTGTCATTCTCATTATATAGGTGCGACTGTGACACGAGATTGTTATATATTACTGTTGCCCGCGACTCCGTCTGCGAAGGATAGGGGTATAAAAACGTACGACCTAATCTCAGACCTACCGAATATAGACAAAAAAATCACAAAAATCGGTTAAGCCGTTTCGGAGGAGTTCGAAAACAAACACTGAGACACGAGATTTTTTAAATTAGAAGACAAAATTAGCCTTTACTGCGGCGGCTTCGCTCGTGTAAACCATTAGATCTGGTAGTCGAATTTAAATTCCAGCATATTACTAAATTCCCACGGGAATTCTTAAAACTTATTAAAAATATAAAATTTCATATGGACATTTTTCATATTTAGCGGTTGACATTTTAGGATTTTACGTGGATCCTGTGGAAAAATCGGGATAAATTAGCCCATGTGTTATTCTAGAGGTCCAAATATCTACATACCTACTATAGTAGATTGTTCAACAAGGGAGGAAAATAACCAATATCACACGAGGTTACTTGACACCCGAGCACAGCGAGGGTGGCAATATTTCGAGGGTGATATTGGTGTTTTTCCCGAGTTAAACACTCTGCTTTTCATTTCGACTACAAGGAAAGTAAGAAAATATAAGTTAGTATAAATAAATAAAAATGTCTAAACCGGTCAATATGATAGTTGTAAAATATGTCAATAGAGTATATTGTTAAGCAATAATTAATTTAACAAAATTTAATATATTCAATATAATAATCAATGAAAACAGTAGATAAAGTAGGTATTTTAGTAAATTTATTTGTAAAATAAGTAATTAACCAATTTGAACCAAGGAGTTAAGCTGTATAGAGATAGGCTGTGTGGACATATAACATTGTCGTTACCGTGTTTTTTTTCTTAACATTTTTTAACTTTTCTGTTTTAAGTCACTAAATAATAAACTAATGTAAATTAATAATTTTATTTAATAGTATTTCACTGGCATTATAAAATTTAAAATATGATTAATTAAGAAAAAAAAACTCAATACTTAATTATTCCATGTATGTATATGCCGTAATGCTTGGCTGAATGCGTATGTGTTCCATTGACAGCCAATGCCTTTATTTTTTTTAATTCATTTCTACCCTAGGGAAGAAAATAATAGTTATCCTCCCGTATGTCAGATATGATTTTCCTCACTTTCCGAGTATGAGAGATGAAAAATCCTTTAGCCATTTTAGCGTGAAGGAGTAACAAACACATACAGTCAAGGAAACTGAATCGCGTACCAGGGTTACACAACCAATTTCACGATAACTTCTTTGGAAGATGTATGGAATGTCAACATGACATTTGCAATGAAAAGGATGCATCCTGGTACGTGATTCCATGAATTCATTTTCCTTAACTGTACAAAAGAAAAACATGCCATGTGTTGTTAATTAATTAATCCACTTAAATATCACAGATGTCGACCAATAATCAAATAAATTAGGATATATTTACATTTGAAAATTACTACACACATTACCTACATTACATAATTTATTGAATCAGGCATTACTTTGTGCAGGTCCTATTAATGAACTGAAACAATTACTTTGCTCACCCGCGACCTAAGGTTTCAGTTCAGTACCTTACATTACATTATTAAAAGAGACTTCTCAAATAAAATATACTCTACCTATTTTAAAAGTTTTAATTAATTTAGTACGGTCTTGTTTTAATTTTTTCATTCATAGTCGTGTTATTTACACTGAAACAATCCACAGTGTGTGTACACATGACGTCCATATTGGTTGACATAACGGTGTTTACTTACTAGCGTGTAAATGTAATGTAAAATTATTTCTAAAATAGGTTTGATTTATACTATTGAAAATACTAGATGTAATTAATAATGTTTGTTTATGTAACTTGGGAAATCGTAAGTTATTAAGGTGTTGGGTATTTGAAGTGGCACGCGACGGCCCGCGAGGCCTTCGTGCCGCAGTCCCAGCGAGACCGGCGCGCGCGCACCCCGCTGCCACGAGCGCGTTCAAACAACCTTCGCACAGTGCGGTTCATTTGTTGATTTCGTTGCAAAGTGCCAAAGAACTGCAGAATGAAGTTCCACATAAAAATATTTGGTAAGTTATATCCTCTCGTAACTTATTTAATTTATTTTCTATTAAGATTTTAACTGGGTCTAGGATTTGTCCAAGAATTACTTAATTACACAATAGATGATTTTCCCATGTAATTAACAATGAATCTTTGAATCACTAAGTTTTTAATTAGAACCTAAGTTCGGATTAAACTGCTTGTCCTGTTTAAATGGGCAATATCTAAAAAAAAATTTAATTATACTTGAAAAGTTGTTGCTATAATACAGTTTGCTAGCTAGATAATAATAACATACTTAAATAGACTAAATATAAAGTCAGTCCATAATTAAATTGGCCATAAAATGCTAATAATGTAACATAAGTCACGCGCGTGAATTTCTAAAGTACGTAAACAAAACATAAAATTAAATGTAGATTTCACCATACTTAGCTCCCAAGTGATATTGCCTAAATGGGTTTAGCAGTTTCCAGTAGGTAGTTGAAGATTTAATTAGAAAATTGACTAACTAGAATAGATGCATTTCCGAGTAATTCCGTTGTTACCGGATACGTACGACATTGCGCTAATTGACTTGTCGAATGTGGACCGTAAAAGTCGTAAACAATATAGATACCGTAACATACACTTAACTTACATTATTGACTTTCTCAATAGCACCTATGTTCTGAACTACTTTTCTGCAAATTTCTGGAAGAGGTTTTCCATTGGATATTTGCTTACTGAAAAGGTTAAGGGTTATGTCCGAAGGACATCATAAGGTTAAGGGTTCAGGTTTCCCCAAGCTTTTGTAGCATTTAATATAAATCTGATGTCATGCGATATGTTCAAATTCGTATCCGTTGTTAAATAGCCGATTAATCGCAGTGCCTCTTCACTGAGCCGGTTTTTTGCGCTGCCTCCGCCCTTGGGTGAACTGTAAAATCGCAAAATGCATAGTTCCGTCACGATTATATCGCCAATTCTATAGAGCCGAGCCTGTGGTTGACGTAATACAGCTTGAATATGTATGTATACATAGGTGTGGAACTACGAAAATATAAGCGCCAAAACAATAATAGAAATCTAGAGACGAGTTAGAAACTGGTGCTATCCGTGTCAAAGAGGACCTACTTAGAAGTAATTGTTTGTTGAAACTGTTTAAGTTATTTTTAAATACTTATATATCTTTAAAGCTTTACCAAGCAAAAGTTTAGGCTTGGAATATATTTTTAATATACTTATTGTAATCTGCTTGCTTATAAGCTTCCAAGACCTAGTTTGCAATAAAACAAACTGTTAAGTACCTCTGTAACTATCGCGGTTGCGTTCCTACGGCCTTCTTATTGGACCATGGACGCATATTCAAAGTGAATCACTATCGCAATGTCGAAACGTTGATTTTATTGGTAATATTTATACGACAAGACTTCTAATGTCTTGTAGAACCCGCGTAGAGCCTATACATTCAGTGTTCAATTTCAAGTTTGCCTAAGGGTGTCATTGTTTGTTACGGTCAAATTTCATGACTTCATTCTCATACGTGTCTCAAAAGTTACCTTGAAGAGGTCACTGCGTTGAAGATTATAAAAGCAATAAAATGTTCATTTTGCAAATAGGATGAGACTGGAGTCGTCGCTCGAAAAAGCGGTAGCAAAAACTCGCACCGCAACTTGTTTTTGTTTGGCTTGAGGCATTATAGGTGCTTTGTAGTATTGTTCATCGCAATTTAGTTTAATGGTAAGTAACAGCAGAAGGTGTTCATTGTCGTTCTTAAAAATTAGGAGACGTTCCGACTAGTGCTGGCAGCGATCTTTTAGCAGTCGACTGTAACTGTGAAACTACGCATCTAACTAATAGCGTAATTACTCTTATACCTATAGGTACACCGTGTTTTTTATTTCCGTTAACTTCAACTCGACATATTACCTGGTATACACTTACAGAAACTACCTGTACGCTTAGTATAAGTTTTACTTCACCAAAATACTTCTCGATCGCGTTTACGTAAAAAAATCAATTACTAGGGAAACATGGAGAGCGCCTCCGCGGCCGCGTGTCCATGTTTTCATAGAATTGAAATTTTTACGTAAACGCGATCGAGAAGTATTTTGGTGAAGTAAAACTTATACTAAGCATACAGTATGCTTAGTATAAGTTTTTACTTCACGAAATACTTCTCGATCGCGTTTTCGTAAAAAAATCAATTACTATGGAAACGTGGACAGCGTCTCCGCGCGCGCGCGCCCATGTTTTCATAGAATTGAAATTTTTACGTAAACGCGATCGAAAAGTATTTTGGTGAAGTAAAACTTATACTAAGCACTCTGTATGCTTAGTATAAGTTTTCCTTCACTTCAATACTTCTCGATCGCGTTTACGTAAAAAATTCAATTACTAGGGAAACATGGACAGCGTCTCCACGCGCGCGCTTCCATGTTTCCATAGAATTGAAATTTTTACGTAAACGCGATCGAGAAGTATTGAAGTGAAGGAAAACTTATACTAAGCATACTGTATGCTTAGTATACGTTTTACTTCACCAAATACTTCTCGATCGCGTTTACGTTAAAATTTCCATAGTAATTGAAATTTTTACGTAAACGCGATCGAGAAGTATTTGGTGAAGTAAAAATTATATATACTAAGCATACCTACTGGTAAATCGGTTTTATTTAAATTGGAAAAAAGTCTGTATGTTACCTCGTCACGCTTAAACCGCTGAACCAATTTAGGTGGAATTCGGTATGGAGATATTGTGAGACCCTGGGAAGGACATAGGATAGTTTTATCCTAGAAAATTGCATAATTCCCGCGTAATAGCGATAAACGAATTTTTAGCAGACGGACAAATACAAATACAAATACAAATCATTTATTTTGCTTAAAATATGGTACAGAAGATGGAACACAGTATAGAGATCACATATTTCACCAAAATCTGGCATGCAAAATTTTATTACATACTAAGAAGCAAGATGAATTTAAATTTTTAATGCTCAAACATAACATAACATCATAACATAATGGTCATTGGTCAAAAGAGGAAAAATATTCAGCAACAGAGTAGAAGGCTTTTCCCACAAGCCATGCTTTGAGTTTCTGCTTAAATAACTTCAGAGGATTCCTTTTAATGTCATCATCTAATTGATTAAAAATTTTTATTGACATGTGAAAAGTGTTTTTGCCATACACAGCCGTTCTTTTGTGAGGTACAACAAGTCTATCTGGATATCTCGTATTAAAGTTGCATACATCTTTATGTGTCTTGAAGAGTTCTGAGTTGGTTTTAACAAATAAACATATCTGATATATGTATATGCATGGTACCGTCATTAACTGTAGCTCTTTATATAGTGGTCTGCAAGACGTCAAGGTGTTAACGTCACATATTGCTCTAATGCATTGTTTTTGAGCTAACAGTGCTCGATTTGCCTGATGCGAGTTTCCCCATATTACGATACCATATCCAATTAATGAACCAACATACCCGTGGTAGGCCTGAATGGCAACCCTTTTACTACAAACTTTTGCAATCCTCCATAGAGCATACGCAAATGTATTTATTTTAGTACAAAGTTTATCAATATGATTGGACCAAGAGCATCTGTCATCTAACAGTATACCAAGAAATGTAGTTTGGTAGGATTCCTCTATAACTTTACTATCGAAAGAGACATGTAGTGGTTGTTTTTTAGCATTATGGTTAATGAACTGAATGTACGTTGTTTTATTTATATTTACCTTCAAATCATTTTTAAATAGCCATGTTATTATTTCACAAATTGTATTATTAATATCCTTATTATAATTATTTATGTCAGTGAATGGAATAATAATAGAGACATCATCCGCGAAAAGTGTACATTCATATTCTGTCGTATTGGGGAGGTCATTAATGTAAAGTAAGAATAGCAAGGGCCCCAAAATACTACCCTGTGGGACCCCAACCTTGTTAACCCTAATAGAAGACTTATAGGCTGTGATAGTATTACTAGCGTCAATACTTGATACTTGTACAAACTGTTTCCTGTCTTTCAAGTAAGTTTCCAGCCATTGTATTGCCGTGCCCCTGATTCCATACAACTCACACTTTTTTAGAAGTATTACATGAGACACGAAATCAAACGCCTTACTCATGTCAAAAAAGACTGCAGTAACCGGTACACTCTTATCCATGTAGCCCAGGATTCTGTCGACTAATGAGTATGCCGCTAAAGCAGTCGATTTACCCTTCTGAAATCCATATTGCTCAGATTTGATTATATTATATTTATTAATAAATGTCGTAATCCGTTTATGAAAAGCTTTTTCAAATATTTTAGATATTACTGGTATAAGCGAGATTGGTCTATGGTTTCCAATATTTTCTTTATTATTTTTTTTGTGTATTGGTTTGACTAAGGAGATTTTTAGTGGTTCTGGGAAGATACCGCTTGTAAACGAGATATTTATCAAATAACTTAGTACTGGTGAAATTATTAGTTTGCTTGCTTTTAAAATACTTGTTTGTATATCATCATATCCTGTTGAATTAGTTACAGAGAGAGATTCTATGATTTTCCTTATTTCATACTCATCTGTCGGAACCAAGAAAATATTACTACTATTAGACTTTATCTGTGTAGTATTCGCTTTATGATTTTTATTCTGGTCTGAATTGGTCGTAGTAATGAAGTAATTATTAAATTCATTGGCGATGTCAGTAGGATCATCTATAGTTTCATCATTTATAACTAGTCTATCTATGTTTACTTGAGTATTATTATTACCCGATATGTTTTTTATAACGTTCCACGTAGCTTTACAAATATTTTTAGAACGTGTTATATATTTACAATTGGCTAATCTCTGAGACTCAAATATGCATCGTTTGAGAATCCGAGAGTAGTTGCGATATTTATTTTTTAGGCAAGCATTTGCTTCTTTAATTTTTTTGTAGTAATTAAAGCGTAGCCTCCTTTTCGTCTTCACGGATTTTTTTAAACCCTTTGTGAACCAGTTTGCTGGTTTAACTTTAACAGTTCGTTTAACTTTTATCTCGGGGAAGCAAAGATAATAAAATAACTTAAAGGTTTCATAAAAACTATCAAACGCATGAGTCACTTCATCAGCTTCATACACATCAGACCACGAAAGCCTGCTAAGACAGTCACAGAACTTTGTAATATTGTCAGGACTGTAGTCTCTTTTATAAAAATAAATATATCTAGCTGGAATGGGCTTATTTGAAATGGCAAAATCAATGCTTTGTGCAGTGTCGTGATCAGATAAACCCAGACTATAAACATGACATTGAGCTTCATGAATATTAGACATTATTTGATCTAAGCATGATTTCAGACGAGTAGGACAACGCACATGTAATGTAAAATTATTGTTTTTTGCAACTGCAGTGAGATGATATGAGTGTTTTGTGGCCTTTAGCGTGTCTATATTAAGATCGCCGGCAATAACAACTTTATACTTAGTTTTACGTTTGAGTCTACTCATCAGTTGTTCTAGTTTTTGTAAAAAAACTGATACATCCGATGCTGGTGTTCTGTAAACGCAAATAACAAGACATTTAATAGGTATTATTTCCACACCACAACATTCAAAAGCGCAATCCTCGGATAGTTCATCCAGAAAGGGTAGTTTTTGGGTTTGTACATCGTTTTTACAAAGTATGGCGACACCGCCTCGTCGGAGTCGCGGGCAACAGCTATACCTAATAAATAATAATGCTCTTTAAATTAACTTGTCATTACTTTTCGCAAATTACTATTCTGCCCATCATTGACCTCTTCAGTGCTGGTGGCAGTGCAGGCCAAAAACAAGACACTGACGTGACAACAAAAAAAAAACCGGCCAAGTGCGAGTCGGACTCGCGCACGAAGGGTTCCGTACAATTATCTATATAACTATAAATTAAAAAAATTAAAAACCCCCAACGCAATTATGTCACTCGTACGTATGTTTGACATTAAGTCAATGCCGTTATGCGTCTAAGATCCCTTCCGCAGCTAACAAAAGAGCTGATAACTTTGAAACGGCTGAACCGATTTTGATGAAACATATCTAAGAACCATCGCCAAGAAACCTGCTTTCTATTAAAAAAACCGCATCCAAATCGGTTCACCCGTTTAAGAGCTATGATCCCACAGACAGACACACAGACAGACAGACAGACAGACACACACACATAGCGGTCAAACTTATAACACCCCTCTTTTTGTGTCGGGGGTTAAAAAATAGAATAGAATAAAATAGAATATAATTTTATTAACACACTTAGAAAAAAAGGTACAATATTAAAAGTAAGGTATTATTTTCTACATTGAACTTATAACTAAGCGTGTCAAATGGATCAGGCTCAGCGTGAGCTGCGGATGCATGCCCACGGAGGTGCGCACGCACACAGCGCTGATTTCAGAAATCACGTTTGTTGTATGGGAGCTCTCTTAAATATATTTTTTTATTTTAATTTAATGATTTATTTTTAAAGTCAATATATATGTCGTAGCCGGTCATGAGTACGGACACTAAACGGAACGCAAGTGCGCCGCCTAGCGGAGAACGCGGTACAATTAGGTTTTGGCGCACTTCGACAGAGTCGTGACGTTACCAGCAGCTTCGGGCAGCGACACTCTTGTACGAGCCGCCAAGCAGCTAACACGTCGTCACGGAACTGTCCCACGTTTTGCTTAGTGTTACCTAAACTTTGTATTTAATCTAATTTGAGTAATCAGTACAGTAAATCGTGATTCAAATATTAACGTAGTATTCATTGCGCGATACCCAGCTGAGCCCACGAGATGTCTGAAAGTTCGAGCCAGAATCCTGACGCCCCTACGACGTATAATTAAATATTCTGTGAATATTTCAAGTGTCTACCTGTTGCCGTCATTAATATCGAGCAAAAACGAGCAAAAAAATCATGTTTGTTGTATGGGAGCCCCCTTAAATATCTATTTATTTTATTCCATTTTTTAGTATTTGTTGTTATAGCGGCAACCGAAATACATCATCTGTGAAAATTTCAACTCTCTAGCTATCACGGTTCCCGAGATACAGCCTGGTGACAGACGGACAGACGGACGGACGGACGGACGGACAGCGGAGCCTCAGTAATAGGGTTTCCATTTTTACCCTTTGGGTACGGAACCCTAACAATTAAACTCATCAACTCATCTCTTTAACCTTCTCATTAAGTTTTAAAATAAGTTTTTGTTAAGTATTTTCAATGCAAGCTTTTTCGCTGACTGTACTTTTTGTTGTCTGTACTTGCATTGTCATCCAACCTACGTAAGTATACCAAATTTCAAGTAAATCCGACCACTGGAAGTGCGTCAAATTCAACTTCCAAGATTTGACCCGTACATGCATACTTAACTACTTACATACATTGCAAGTTAATAAAAAGCTTTTAAAAAAAATATCAGGTCATTAACAAAGACATTTTTGTCAACCAAGCGTTACTGATTAAATTTAATTGTTGATTATATTTTACCTACGAGTAAGGATATTAAATAAATAAATAAATATCACGGGACAATTCACACCAATTGACCTAGTCCCAAAGTAAGCTAGGCAAAGCTTGTGTTATGGGTACTAGGCAACGGATAAACATACTTATATACATAGATAGATACATACTTAAATTCATATTAAACACCCAAGACCCGAGAACAAATATTCGTATTTTTCATACAAATATCTGCCCTGACACGGGAATCGAACCGGGACCTCAAGCTTCATAGTCAGGTTCTCTACCTATTGGTATCTTAGAGTAATAAACTTTATTACTAATACAAAATACAAATCATTATTTTGGGTTAGATAGACCTGAAAAAATTTCCTCACAATTTTAAATAAAACAAAAAACACGAAGTACTTAAGTAAGTATACACTTTTTTATTTAGGGGCTGTGAGAAACTACATATTAATGTGTATCTAAAATTGATGATCCGTGTGCTTGCTACCGTAGCTAATCTAACATAACGAGTATTCAGTTCAATTGTTATTGAGTTAGTGGTAGGGTGACGAATTATGAATGAAACCGCGGCATTATCCGCTGTAATGTTTGGGCCGAGTTCTTCTGTACTTGCGTCAAATAAATGACGCACACAAGTACTTACCTAGTTATCTTTTTACTGCCAAGATTTTACTGTAAAGATAGAGTCAATCAAAATATATTTATTAAATCTATGGTTACAAGACCGTAACAGATATATCGCCGAATATCAGAAATGTGCTTAGATAAAGGATTTCATGTCACTTTAAATTGTCAGGCTATTTTTACATACGAGTTGTTACGCATGTCTACTCAGTTCGTAATCTAGGGCACTACCTACCTTTTCTCGAAACGTTTCGTCGTTTTTTTGAACTCCTATAACTTTGCTTTGGTTGATGTTAAATAGTTGAAAATTTCAAGATATAATGACACTAGTACAAACATGAAACATACAAAGTTTGAATGTCGTAGCTATTATACTTTAGATTTTATCAATGTCTAAAAAACCCCCGATTTCGTCACTGATTCACTGATCATCAAAATTCTTAAGGTACTTCCTGAAGTCCTAGAAAGCTGAAATTTGGTATGTAAGCTAGTAATAGTATACAAACAACGAAAAAATCTTAAAACTTGAAACTTTTACCCCCCACCCAACCCCTTAAACTAGGGGGTGAAAGCTTGTATGAGACTTCCGCAAATTTTGATGCTAGAGGTCTGAAAATTTATATAGAGGGTCCTTGTTATCCTTGTTATAAATAATAAGATATGTATTTCAGGATCTTTAGTAAATCATCCCCTACCAAAAAGAAATGAAATCCCACAAAAACATTTCATGTTAAATGTTGCCAAGACGAGACCATGTAGCTCGCACTGTCATCAAAAAGTAATCAGATCTCTTGTAGAGCCAAGTTTCTAACCCTACGTGCCCAGCTCTAAATCTACTAAATCTATAAGCCCTAATTTTACACTAATTAATCTCGTAGGCGTGCAAACCGTGGACTAAACTGGCGAGTCGGCCGCACGGAAAGAGTTTAAAAGATTGAATAGATTTTTAAGTTCAAGCCCATATGCCGAATTGCAAAAGGTTCGTGCGGCCGACTCGCCAGTTTAGTCTACGGTTTGCACGCCTACCAGATTAATTATGTAAAATTAGGGCTTATAGATTTAAAGCTGGGCACGTAGGGTTAGAAACTTGGCTCTACAAGAGATCTATAGTTTATAGTTTATTTATTTAAAGAACAAAATTACATGCTTATACAGAACAGTATTATCCGGTAAGCGCCAAACTAGGCTGAGCCTGTATCTTGGCACTCACTGAGTCAGTTTACAAATATTATGATATTATAACTTTAACAGATTACACGGTTAAGTTGGTTGTCCCGTATTGAGAAAGAAAAAAAAAAAATTAAAATAAAATAATTGAAATTAAAAATAAGACTGCATGCTATTTAAATTTAGGTGTGTGCGTGTATGAGTGTATTGTGTATGTGTATAGTATGTGCGTGCGTGTGTGTGAGTATAAAGCGAGATGTTGCGTTTGCTTGTTAGAGAGTGAGTAAGTACCAACCAATTTATTTATCCATTATTATTTTCATTTTACTTTTACATAGTAACTTAACTTATAGTCTAAAAACTATGAACAAAAATATCGAAACCGCACAGAATACAATAATAACGGGAAATAAATTAAACAAAAAATAAAGAGCTACATAACATCTTGCATTTGAGTGTGTGAGTACCTATGTGCATGAGTACACAGCGAGATGGAACGCCTGCCCGAGAAAACGTGAACAAGATACTTAAGTAGCAACTATGCAAAAAATCCCCTAAGCGCAAGGAAGCAGCAGATTCTCAGTATCACTATAAGATAACGAAGGAAACCATTTTTTCAAAATAGATTTAACTCTGAAGCTGGTACATGCTTTTAAGTTACAGATTTTACTGACTGCATTGTACACAAAAGGGTGTATGTAAAGTGGGGATCGCTTAGCAAGCGCCGATTTGACGTTGGGCAATGGGACCCTATAAACCCGTCGGCTCATGATGCCATCCTTTTTTGGCAACTGTGCTATGCTTCTGTGGACTAACAACTGCGTTTAGCATGAACAGCTGCCTAACTCTGAGGTATCCCGTTTCCCTATACAAAGCATCGGTAGAGAAGCGGAATGGCTTTTTCAGCATGACTTTAATGACTGCACGTTGCGCTCGCTCAATGTCCAGTAGTGCCGTCTTCCCGGCGCTGCCCCAGACTGCAATACAATATTGTATTATCGACTGGCACAGCGCATAGTAGACAACACGTAAGACGTCCGGAGGAGCGCAGTCACGTAACCGTTTCATCAGGTAGGTAACCTTCCTGACTTTCTTTGATAAGGCAATAATATGAGGCTTGAACGAGAGACGCTCATCTAGGATAAGGCCTAGATATTTTACGGTACTGCATTTACTTATGCCACCACAGGTGCAGTTTGATGTATCTGTTCCACAAGAGTGAATTTTGATGTCCTTACAGACTGAGGCAGAGGAGACTACAGTTTTTGAAAATGGCATGTAGTGGCTTTTACGTACATTCAATGTTAGGAGATTTCTATCGAGCCAAGCCGCCACCCTCCGAAGACCCTGCTCAGCCATCAAATAAGTTTCCTCCCAAGAACCACCCTCAAACAAAACTACAGTGTCATCAGCATAACAGAGGACCTCAGAATTTGGTATAGACAATTGCAAAAGGTCATTAATATAGATTATAAAGAGCGTGGGCCCACGAATACTACCTTGGGGTACTCCAAATTGAGTAGGAGATCTATCGCTACAGAGTTCTCCAACCCTCACCAGTTGCTGTCTGTTGAAATCTGATTACTTTTTGACAGTGCGAGCTACATGGTGTCGTCTTGGAAACATTTAACAAGAAATGTTTTTGTGGGATAGTTGTTTTACGGTAACTGATTAATTAATTAAATTAATGAATGAAAATGTAAACGCATTTAATGCAAGGTATCGCAAAATGAATCCAGAATGACCGGAATATGAAATCCAGTTCAAAAAATGAACTAATTCTTTATTATATTAAGGTTGACAAAAGGTGCATTGATTCAGTGCATTTGGTGGGTATTCAAGGTTTAAATTGTCAATAATAAAGACGCGAGGACGTCTTACATTTCCACGGTAACTTTGTAGAAAAGTCCACGGTGGATGGCCACAGTTTTGCAGAATATTAAACTATTCCACCATTAAATACATCTCAAATATGAAATCTACTCTAATTTTTCGTAATCTGTAACAAAAAAAGAAGCTTAAGAATCTTAAGATGCATAAGTAGGCTATCGGTACCGTTAAGTATTTAATTAGTTGTAAGAAAGTTCAAGTGCCGAATATAGTGTGTCACATTGGTATTGAGGCGTAAGTGTCATAGTGGGCCAGAAACGCAATGCTTCGACTTTTATCTAATGCAGGCTGAAGCGTAAAAGTTAAATAAATATCGAACGTTTGGTTACGGGTAGATGAAAATTGGACACACATGATTTTATGTTTAATAAAATTCTTTTTAACACAGGCGTCTAAAATCATTGATTTTCACACCAGAGGGATTTAGCTACAATTTGGTTTCTCTTGTTTTACTTCGCATTATTATATTTGTCACCGGGACCCAAGATACAGGCTCAGCCTAGTTTAGGGTCCATCAGATACTGCTTCATGTAAACATTTAGTTTGTGTAATAAATATTTTCTTTCTTTCTTTCTTCTTCTGTCATCTTAGAATTGACGAATTATATTAAAACACCTGATTAATTTAATGTCACATTTATTAGCATCGCTATCATTCGTTTCGTACTATATTATAGTTAGAGCCATTCACGAAGACGCGTGAATTTGTCAAAATTAGACATTAATGACATTGTAATAAGAGCCCCGCCGCGCGTTATCATGAATGATTCGATCTATAAAGATTGAACAAAGACTCATCTCATCATCTTAATTTCCAGCCAGCAAAAGTTCCACCGCTGGCACATAGTGTTGTGCACAGTATAGATCGAGTCGTTCATGATGATTCTAATTGCAATGTCATTAATGTCTAATTTTGACAAATTCATGCGTCTTTGTGCATGGCACTAGCACAGAATATATAATAGTACTGACGTACAGAATGGAAACGGTCCGCCCCGCACCGATTCGAATTACCCCACCCCTCAAGGCGCAGATAGCCGGAAACCGCCAGAAACCAGAAGAGTGCGCGCGCGATGTATGTAGGCGTACGCGTGTACAGACGTCGTCGCGCTTATGTAGATTCAAGAACGCGTGTTTGTACGTCGTGTCCGCCGCGTGGCACTAGCTACACCTTACCAATCTATTTCCCACGCGGGGTTAACTTCATTCACACACACCATTAAACGGCTTCACAAATGTCTTCAGATTTTCTCGTGATGTTTTCCTTCACTGAACGCTCATGGTAATTTCACACATAAATAAATTTATCAAACATAACGGGTTTGAACATAAAATCCTCTGAAGGCTTTTTAAACAAAGATAAATAATGACGAGTAGACTTTATCCAAGCTCGTAATTACTTTACTAAACGGGACTTATCACGCAAATAATATTTACCTCGACGTTTCGGCCGCATTGCAGCAGCCGTGGTTAACTCTTGACCAGAAACGTCGAGGTAAATATTATTTGCGTGATAAGTCCCGTTTAGTATAGTAATTATGAGTGAAAATCACGAAAGTTTAAAACAGTATATTTTAATCCAAGCTTATTAATGGCGCCATGCACATATTGGCGAACAATTTGAGCCTCTACTCAACGTGATATAATAAGCTATGCGTGCCCCTGTCTGTATGCAATGCAATATTTCACTCTTATTCATGACGTTTTTGTTACGCATGGGGATTGAGAGTGTATGGTTTTTCCTTACCTCTTCTGTGTCTCTTATGACTTGTCGAATAGAAAACCAGGTGAGCAGGAAGATGAGCTGGAAACGCCGCGGGCGTCGCCATGGCGCGCAGGCGTTGCATTCCTGCACTTTCACCGCGGGCTGATTCAGAATGCGTTTATAATTTACTCAAACACCCAGTACATTGCGTGCTGCAAAACGATACCTCTTTCACCCACCGCTTATGCTGCAAGCAATGTACTTGTTTATTTCCTATGCGTCGCGCCGGTTTTCCAGAGTCTACTACCGTTACGCAAATATTCGTCGCCAGTCGCCACTCATTCAATTAGACACCATGTTGCGAATGACTGATTCGGTCATTTGTTTAGTGACAGAACCGTTAAGCACCGCTGCATTTGAATATGCAAAACACTGCAATCTCGTATTTGTTTTATCAGCTTTACGTTTGCTTAATGAATCGTAAGATTAATTTAAAAACGAAAAAGTTTGGCTAGGAGATTCAGTATGCTTAGTATATGTTTTACTCCACCAAAATACTTCTCGATCGCGTTTACGTAAAAATTTCAATTCTATGGAAACATGTACGCTTAGTATAAGTTTTACTTCACCAAAATACTTCTCGATCGCGTTTACGTAAAAATTTCAATTCTATGGAAACATGGACGCGCGCGCGCGGAGGCGCCGTCCATGTTTCCCTAGTAATTGGTTTTTTTACGAAAACGCGATCGAGAAGTATTTTGGTGAAGTAAAACTTATACTAAGCGTACTGTATGCTTAGTATAAGTTTTCCTTCACTTCAATACTTCTCGATCGCGTTTACGTAAAAATTTCAATTCTATGGAAACATGGACGCGCGCGCGCGGAGGCGCTGTCCATGTTTCCCTAGTAATTGATTTTTTTACGAAAACGCGATCGTGAAGTATTTTGGTGAAGTTAAACTTATACTAAGCGTACTGTATGCTTAGTATAAGTTTTCCTTCACTTCAATACTTCTCGATCGCGTTTACGTAAAAATTTCAATTCTATGGAAACATAGACGCGCGCGCGCGGAGGCGCTGTCCATGTTTCCCTAGTAATTGAATTTTTTACGTAAACGCGATCGAGAAGTATTTTGGTGAGGTAAAACTTATACTAAGCGTACTGGTTCGAATACGTCAGGCGCAATCGAAAAAAAGATTGAGCAAGAAGATTAGTTATTAAGGGCTTTCGCAATCTCGTAGCCTTAACAAGTTTTTCCCTTGCTTAAATCTCAAATTAAACGGAACTGATAATATATGTAACTAGCTGTTGCCCGCGTCTCCATCCGCGAAGAATAGGGGTAGGTATACAACAAATAACCTAGAGCTACGACCTATTCTCAGACCTACCGAATGCAGTGAAAAAAGTTTCATAAAAATCGGTCAAGCCGTTTCGGAGGAGTTCGATAACGATAAAAAACACCGTGACACGAGATTTTTATATATATATTAGATTAGCTGTTGCCCGCGACTCCGTCCGCGAAGAATATGGGTATAAAGAATAGCCTACGACCTAATAATATTAGTCCTTTGATTTCAATAAAACACATTTGGAAATTTGTAGAATTTGGATGCTTATTTATTATGTCAGATACACTGCTGTGCACCTAGCTTGACATACTTTCTGATGGAGATAATGAATGTATTTCGTACAAGTAAGTACTTCGTTACAATTACAAGGAATTTGTTATGAGCAATGAATTAATTTACTGCAAAACTGTATCAGTACTGGAAAGTTTCGATTGGAAAAAGCCCGCGAAGTAGTTCTGCGAACTAGCTAGCATAAATCCTTACATTTATAATAAGAATAATTACAGGAATCCTATTGAATAATAAAAAGTATAGCGTGGCGTAGGAATTAATAGCAAGCGAAGTATTTTATTACTTCGTCTCTCTATCTTACAAACAATATTTTGAGTTAACACAAAGGTACAATGTCTTTGCCAAGCTATTCCGCTACCAAAGTTGGTGACGGGGTGGCGGGATGATGTGGTTGTTGTAGACTTCCGTAAACTAATGCCTAAACCAATCAATTATCTGTAAGCTTTAGTTCGAGAATCGATTCGAAAGTGAAATTGTTTTCTGTCTGCCCCTTTTCTAAGTAAAAATAAGCTATGATGATAATGTATGTTCGACGCCTAAGTTAAGTAGTCATAGTGTCGCTCTGGCAGCGGCTTCACCTTTAGTTTTACTTAGTTGTTTAAGTTAGTTTTAGTCAGGTTGGAGACTGATAACCAGCGGGCTCGCTGAGTCTCATTTCCTATTTATCTCATACTTACAAACTAGACAATGTGTACTACTTATATTTCATAAATTTATAACTTTTGTATGCTGGTAAATAAAATATTTCTTTTATTTATTTATTTATTTAATTTCTGTAAAAAAGAGAGTTAAAATACAATGCACGTGTGGCAGCCGCCGTGACGTGCGGCTCCGAGAGGAAGAGCTACGGATTAGCCCGAAACATGTCGAGTTAAACTCGTTTTGAGACGTGAGTGATCCGTTTATTTTCACTATAAAATACAATGTTTCATAAATTGATTACAAATAAACTGAATTATATTTAGACATGTTAAATGAATAAAAAAAAATTGTACCAACTCCAAAAACCACAAAATAACTGAAAAAAAAAACAAAAATCTGTTGTTTTATTAAGAATTATTTTAGACACTACCACACAAATAAATCCAAATAATGTTTCTGTGTGTGCTTCCGATCTGTACACGGTATGTTTAAAGTTACCTATCTACATATTATTTATTGAGATTCAGTAGTTTCAGTGGCCTCTGTGGTCTTTGTCATTAGTTCCACTTGCACGAGCAAATGCACGAGCTACTAAAAAAAAAAATTTATTTCAGATCACAGAGAATCCATAGTAAAACTAGAATACTAAAGTACTAAAAAATATACCTACCCAAATCACTACAGGTGTGCATATAATATTTGAAGAGTTCCTCATTATTCTTGGGATACACTCATCAGATTTTGACTTGGTTTTCACAAATCACAAATGACAATATTTGCACCCAGCACCCAGCTTAGGTTTATTGCCAATTCTGGTGATAGAGTACATCTATACTGGCCGGACCGACTAATAGCCTTCTGACCTCACCAAAATTGTCAATAAACTTGTTTTTTGGTCACTCATAATGTAAAAGATGATACGAGGTGGTACGAGTTCTAAGATATATCATGTCAAGTGATTATCTCAAGTACCCATGTGCCTAGTGGCTTCGAGTCTCAAACACAATCACAATATATTAGAAGGTATCAATTACGCGGTTGCAACCGTACAATGACAACGCCGCAACAATGGGCAAGAAAACCTTTGTTGAAGTGGGGCTCAGAACTACAACTGGGAATTAAATGGTTAATGTCGGTTATAGGCATATTAAATTAGCGGTTGTGTGAAACGTTTTGTAAAATTATTGCGTACGTGTTGGTTAAGAGGACCAAGTACCTGAGTAAAAATAAGTACATACTTCTTTTTGCTATTTTTTTCTTTAACCTGAAGTCTTAGCGTACATACTAACGTAAATCTTAGAGTAAAGCATGTACCTATTCCTGTCACTCACATCAAATGGTTAGACACATATCCACCACATCATTTGGTGTAAGTACCTACCTAACATGGGTTTAGAGTTGCTACTCGCACTGGCGCAGACAAGCAACAACTGTAAAAACACGGAATAAAACTGTTTAACTTACAAAAGTTACCTGGGCGACAGAGCTTCCCTTGGGCTAAAACTCAAAAACTTGCGCTTTCCCACAGATAAGACTAAGCTAGACCGATTGCTCGCCCCCGAAAACCCTAACATAGTAAATTTCATCAAAATCGTTGGCCGTTTACAAGATCCCCGGAATAAATTAATATTAAATAAATAGGTAATTAATATACGAGTACAAGAATGCTCGGTTAAAGTTTAATTATGAGATAAATTTTTAAAGGCCGAGAAAGTCGATATTTACTTACTAGTGCATAGTATTTTGTGACGTTTATTTGGTAATTGTTTATTTGTGTACAACAGAATCAAAGTAAGGTCAAGAAGCACCAAAAGTAAACAAAAGCGCAGGAGTGGTTCGAGGTCAACGAACACCCAACGCTGACTATGGCGGTTCATTATCAGTAGTTACAAAACTTTGTTATCTTTGTCAGGTTTTAAACGACGTATTGTATTTGGTTTGTTTATTAAGAATACATGTAACACCAAATTAACTTATCCGTTTTATACTACACCCTCAAAATTTTAATCGAGCTAGGGTTGAGGTAGCGCTGTTTAATCAATAAGATTATAACAACTAGCTAGGTAGGTGAATACACGAACATTACTATTTAAATTTTAACGTTGAAATAAAAGAAATATGACAAATTTCCTATGATAGGCTGTTTGAAATGTTACTTGTTTTTTTTTTCATTTATAAATCAACTACTTTATTGCGACTCTACCTTTAGTTTGTTCCTTGACTACAGGTTAAGTTAGATTTATTACAGTTTAGAGCTACTGATACAATACTAAATGCGTGTGTATTTTGTAATTGTAACATTTAAATTCGTAGTAGCCATTAATTTCACATCATACGTTTCCTTTGACAATTAGTTCACGAGTAAATATCTAGTTCAAGCGATCTTGCCGGTAACAAGCTTTCGCTTTCGCTTCACCTCGATATGTTTTTAATCATAGCTTATGCTATTGCCACCTGTCCGTCGGTACATTATTCATATTCTAAATTCTAATGCGAATGAGTGCAATGCTCCGCGACCGCTGTTCATTTGTTATTGACATTCAAATTGAAAGTTCTCATCTGCATGCTTGTGCGTAGGGGCACAGTATAAACCAGTAACCGATCTACGAATAACTCAAACTGCGGCTGAATTTACACTCCTCCAAACCAAGCACTCTTATTATCTAATTCACGCATTATCACAATTGCAATCACCATTCGTATCTGTTAAACTGTGTAAAATGGCGGTATAAATAGATGGTGGATGCGATTGTGATTCCGAGTGTGTTAGATTCTTAAAGTTATCCGGACCACGACACATTTTAAAGAAGTTACTCAGCTTACCTGATGTTGCCACTAGCTTTTTCAAATTCAAATTCAAATATTTTATTTAGCCAAAATATGCTTATTTCTACTTACATATTTCCATTTATAACTATCTATCTATCTAATACCTTTAAACGAGCAATTCTTGTATATAGCAATTGTTGTGTGTTGGAGCCGTTTCCGAGATCCTGATTATATATATATATACACATATATATATATCTTGTATATATGTATATATATATATATATATATATATATATATATATATATACATATATACAAGATATATATATATGTGTATATATATATATAATCAGGATCTCGGAAACGGCTCCAACGATTTCGATGAAATTTGGTATGTGGGGGTTTTCGGGGATGAAAAACTGATCTAGCTATGTTTCATTTTCAGAAAATCGCTTTTACTCGTGTTTTCCGGCTATTTTTGTTTGCATTAGAATATAAAGCTAAATTTCGCCGACTTCGAGCAGATCATAATGGCACATTAGGAATCGGGTGGTCGCGGATCCAGCCGACCTCGGTTCGATTCCACGTTTTTTTTCAAGATTTTTAGTTTTTTTTTTTAAGTTTATTTTTCATGAGAAAACGTCAAGTTTCTTCTTTTGTGAGAAAAAGTTACTTTTTTGTGATAAAAAGTTACTTTTTTGTTAGAAAAAGTATTATAGGGAACGTGCAGTAACTATAGGCGGCAGCACTAATGCGACAGAAGAGTCACTATGCGGACAGTAAAACAAACTTATCAAGGTAAAACATTCAAATTGATGGCACCCTTATGGCACCAGTTGGCAGCACCGTCTATGTGCACGTTCCCTATTGGGAGCACAGAACAGGAAAAGCCGGTTGTCTGTAAAGTCGGTTTACGGACGATAGTTTAACGTGACTCACCCCCCCCCCCCCCCCCACCCCCTCCGGTGTTTTTGTCAAATATCTTGAAAACGGTGCATCCTGCGGCAAAATCAATGAAATTTTCATCCCCCTTTAATACCCCCGCGCTCCCTCCCCCGCATCCCCTCCCCCTCCTCTCCCCCCCCACCCCTCTGGTGTTTTGATCTCGGAAACGGCTCCAACGATTTCGATGAAATTTGGTATTTGGGGGTTTTCGGGGATGAAAAATTGATCTAGCTTGGTCTTATCTCTGGGAAAACGCTTGGTACCGAGTTTCTGCCCGAGCAGAGCTCGGTCGCCCACGTACTACTATACATATAGTAAAAACCAAAGACAGATTAAGCGTCAACTGACCCCCGTACTAATGTAAACTAGCTTTTAAATAACAACAGGGGACAAGGCAAAGCTAGATAGCGATGACTCGGGACGAATGTTCATTCAGAGACTCATATAGGTTCTCGCTTGCTTTTCCGCACGCTCACCGACTCGTCATGTGACATCTAAGAAGTAAATGCGGACAAATAGCACGCTTAAAGACTTTGTAGATCTTTTACTGGGTTTATACTACGTAAGATTGACAATGTGGTGGCACTTTCGGGTTCCACGAGGCCGTCCACTTCAATTCGACCGCCAACGTGTGAAAACCGAATACCTTCGCGTTTATTTTCCGTATTCGCAGAGCCTCTGTGCTAATAACGAACTGACCTCAGCAACTAATACTATTAATTATTATTATGACCAAAATTGGACGGGCTCAATGCGAAATGCGAAGACATGTTTGTTATGCTGAGATGAATTGCATAATGCCTTAAATGGCATTGGAGACGGTGAGGAAAACCCTCAAATTTATTATTGCTTACAGAGATACATTGGACGTGAGAGACGAAGGGACCAGGTAAAAGTTTTTGAAGATGCAAAATAATCAATGTAGGTACTTACCTACATTAAGCCTTGCCCTCAATCGCACTACATTATACATAATATTTGTTTGGAGCGTGGACTGTAGATTTTCGTGGTTGTTTCTTGGGCTGACTCAAATAAGAAGAAAGATTGTTGTTCACTGAGTTTATTGCGATAATCAAACTAAAAACACTGTACAATTATGCAAGGAGGAAAAATATGTAATATTTGTTAGACACGAGCACAAACGCCTCTTGCGACCACCATAGGTAGCGGAAACAAGACAGAAACCTTTCTGCCAACATTAAACAGTTAAACTTTGTGTTGCCAGCAACAATTTTTACATTCATAAGATAAATACCTCAGTGCTCGACACTTTAATTCCAATAATCGACACTCTGCTTGTCGCCTTTATTGCTACGAATTAAGATTGAAAGTGTCGGCTATTGGGGCACCATCGGGCACTGGGGTATTTACCTTAATACTTAGAGCTGAATATTATATCCTAATAAACTGCTGTCTCAAGCTCTGTTTGTCAAAATAAAGAGCTAATTTTTAGAATCTGTAGGTTGCGATGCTGTTGCTGATGCTAGTAATTAGTTATGTGTCATTTTTAGGCTTTAGTACCCAAATAATGAACAACGGGACCCTATTAATAAGCCTTCATTGTCAGTCTGCTTTTTTTTAGGCTGTCGTTCACTTCACTGTGCTGTGTTGTAGCTTTTGCAATGAACAGTAACTCAAACTCATATTTTCATAAAAAAAGCACCCTTCAAATTTTTATATTTCTCATCGGTGCTGTTTTTAGGAAAAAAATAATTTGAGCCGATAAATATTACAAAACACGTGCTAATTATTTTTTCATGTTCTCAAACATAATACAATAAACAATATTGTATTGCAGCTTTCACTAAGTATTTCTGACTTTTTAACTTACTTATTGTCGATCCTTTGCTAAATGCTCCTTTCATTTACTGAAAGGTTGGCTAGTAGAGATCCCTTGAAGGGAGAAGTTCGCCTTTGTACATTTATTTCAACGATTGTCAATAGTGTTTTGTTCTTTTCTTACTTTCTTTGTACAATATAGAGTTTATATACATACATACATAATCAAACCGTAAAATATAATGACAGAAGTTAGAGGGTTTAGTTTAGTCACTTTTCAGTACCTACTTTGAAGGACAATTTCTCCAAACAGGTTGAGATTGGGTAGCTAAAAAAAATATGGATCTGTTATTTTAGACTACTCTTTAACATGGTATCGAAATAAATCAAATCGGAGCCGGACCAGACAGTTGAGTACCTTTCCTTGTAAGTCTCGACATTATAATAAGTAATATTTATTAACAGACAAGTTTTTTACAAAAGATCCTTATAATAAATGGAACTCTGTTCCCTAAATAGGTAAACCTGTATTTTAGGATGAACATTGCTCCTCCCCTTATTGAATAACTTATACTAAATATAATTAAAAAGATAATAACAAAGTATATGTATATATTTTTTTTCACTTCTCACGCTCTTAAAATGTTACTTCAGTCTCTGCATATCGGGACTAAAGCTCTTTTTTGATCTCAAGGGATTAAAGTAAAATTTTTTTAATTGACTATGGAAACCCCTAAACTGCCAATCACGGTATTTGTGAATGGAGGATTATCGCCATTTTCAGTAACTGGGTATAGACAATTTTAAAGCTTTCCACAGACAGAAGCGCGCTGCGGACGCACTGTAGCGCCCTGCGCTTCGGTCTGTGGAAGCCTTTAGGGCGTGGAAATAACCTCAAAATGGCAACTGTATAAAAAATATTTAAAAAATAATAATTTCGTGAAACACATTGAATAATTACGAATATTAATCTATTTAATTATAAAATATTAAAGATGAATTCATTTTATTTTGCACGTAAAGAAAGATTTCCTTTAGCTTAGGTGTTTTTAATTTGTTTTTTTTTTTAAAAACGCTGTTGGCAAAGCAGTTCTCTGCTCTGTCGATAAAATAGCAATCCGCACTGTCGGCAAAGCAGTGCTGGAGTGTACGGTAGATAGAGCAGTTACGTTTGAATGTTAATATGGCGTGACTTCAAAATAATGCGATGTCAGTTGCATTTAATAGTAAATAGAAAGTATAATTAGATATAATTTAACAAAGAATTGGCATATAGAAAATAAACTTAAAAAGTCGTTTCTTTATTCACGGGTAAGTGTTTCAGTTAACAATATATTTTGTGTGTGAACTTAGATCAATTAGGTTAATTTATTTGCCGATTCTAATGAATGAACAATTATCATTCTTACATGCATAGTCCAATTAGTTTTAACATAGTCTTTAAGTTAGAATCTGTTGGCTAATTATGCAAGCATTTAAAGCGTCACTTTACAAAAAAATATAAAAGAAAAGAAAAGACAGCGGAATTTTTTTTGCTATTTGAATTTTGAACAGATGTCCATTGCTCGTATTTAGCATACGTTGTACAAAAGTAATTTTGTACGACGTTTTTTTCCTCGCATTCAAAGTGAAAAGTAGAGTGTTTAACGCGGGACTAAACTACCATAATGACAACTCGAATTATAGCCTCCCTCGCTATCGCTCGGGTGGCTAAATATCTCGTGTCATTATGGCTTGTTTTAGTCCCTTGTTGAACAATCTACTATTAAATTAATATAAACTACAAAGCAACTCAAAACTTAAATGAGATCAGAAAGTGTGTGTGTGAGGTGAGTGAGTGTAAGTGTGTGTGTGTGTGTGTGTGTGTGAGTGTAAGTGTGTGTGTGTGTGTGTGTGCGTGCGTGCGTGTGTGCGTGCGTGCGTGTGTGCGTGCGTGCGTGCGTGCTTGCGTGCGTGTGTGTGTGTGTGATTGAACAAATATTATGATATAACTCTCAATATATCCTCTGTACTGTCATAATTCTTGATAAAAGCCAATCTGTCACTGCAATTTTACATTTTCTTCTAGTCATTGATGATTTGTTAATTTTATTATAAATGTAAGGGTGCTCTTTATCACTTTGACCACAGAATCCTAAAAAGGATATACGTCACCATTAATCTAAGCCGTGAACACGTAGATTGCACTAGCACAAATGTATAACCGACGCAATTTTGAATTTGAGGAAAAAGCTGGCACCTGATTGTTTTGTTTTTTACGAGAAAGGTAGATAGATACAAAAACCTTAACTAGTACTCATTGTTCACACTTTAGATATCTTATCTTTGTCGCGTGGCAACGATACGTTTATCCCCATAAGTACTTGTTTTTGACACACATGGCGATTCTAATCTATAATCGTGATGCTACAAGACAGACAGAAGATCACTCATAAAGTAAAGTAAAGAGAATTATGCACGTGGTTTTTCAAGAAAGTGATATTATCCGTCCGCGATAAACACGGGTGTTTGTAAACGAACTGAAACAATTACTTTGCTCACCCGCGACCTTACGATAGTTACGTTTATATAAGAAATGCGTGTTCATACAGTGCCTCTACCTCCACACTACGAACACACACAAATCACACAAACCTAACCATCACCACCACCAAACTACACTGACGCGTTTCGAACTCAACCAGAGCTCATCTTCAGAGTTGGTACCACAACCGTACGCTATGCCACCAAATGTTAGACTAACATTGTGATTTGTGTGTGTTCGTATAGTGTGGAGGTGGAGGAACTGCATGAACACGCATTTCCTACATAAACGTAACTATCGTAAGGTCGCGGGTGAGCAAAGTAATTGACAACCTTTAATTTTTTTAACACCTGAAAATTACTGCAGGAATCGAAAGAGTTTCGCCTCCTGAACACGGAAAAATATTTATTAAATTTATTTCTCCATATTTAAAAAAATACAACATATTTAAAAACATATATGTACTTACAAATACATCCACAGAATAGATATGTTTCCTTTACCCTTTTCACTAGAAAAAAAACTGTCATAATTTTAAATTAGATAACAATCTTAACGTCATCACTTTTTTTTAATAGAGACTAGACAAAAGTAATGGATCTATTCTATCGTTGCGCTCTTTTAGAATAAGCACATCTTTAAAAAATTGTAACAAATTAATTAATAATCCTAGTGAAAAATTAAAACTATCAGCGTCTTTCTCTTTCCAAACAGAATACACAGAACGAATCAAATTATAGCCTTAGAAATATGAAATGTTGTCAATTGTTTTAGTTCATTAATATGGACCTCCGCAAAGTAACGCCTGATTCAATAATAAATAATAAAATAAATAATAAATATCACGGGACAATTCACACCAATTGACCTAGTCCCAAAGTAAGCTTAGCAAAGCTTGTGTTATGGGTACTAGGCAACGGATAAACATACTTATATAGATAGATACATACTTAAATACATATTAAACACCCAAGACCCGAGAACAAACATTCGTATTTTTCATACAAATATCTGCCCCGACACGGGAATCGAACCCGGGACCTCAAGCTTCGTAGTCAGGGTCTCTAACCACTAGGCCATCTGGTCGTCTGGTCGTAAATAAATTACGAGTTTCGCTTTGTAATGAAACTACGGAAATGGCATTCACATTGATCATCATCATGATCATCCCAGTCTATATACGTCCCACTGCAGGGCGCAGGCCTCATCTCAGAATGAGAGGGCTCGGGCCGTAGTTCCCAAGCGGGCCCAGTGGATTGAGAACTTCACACACACCATTGAATTTCGTCGCACAAACCACACAAACTATCACGTTATCCATCCACACAAACTTTTATGTTAATAAGTAATATTGGTGGGATTACTTGTCTGCAGATGTGGTTCCGGCGCGGTTCAACATCGCTGTCATGATGTTCTTAGCGTGTTGGGTGAGCTACATGCTTCGAGTCAACATGAGCGTCAACATCATCGCCATGGTGCCCGATGACACCAACTCTTCCTCGTAAGTATCATCATATTGTCAAATCCCTGTTAGGTTACATCAAAAACCTTCATCTCCTCGTACTTTAATACCCAAGAGGTACTTCGCACTGAAATGCATGGGTTTGCGTACACTTACCCACTGTCTACAGTTACCCCATATGACTCTACCTAATTATGTATAATGCAACTATTCTAATCAAAAAAGTATTTGAGAAAAAGAAAAAAAACTAAAAATTACCTACCTATTATGAAAAGGAGTCCCTTAGACAAGGTTCCGAAGATATTGGCAGCGTTCCCCCTTTGAATAACTAAGCTAATTCATTAAAAGTAGTGATGCGATGCGACGAATTCGAATACTTACTCACTGCTATCCGCTGAATATCCACCAATTAACGAATATTCGTGTTCGTCGCATATCATGACGTCTTAGTAAAAAAAACTTTTACCACAGGCTTCTGCCGCAGAAAACCTTTTTTCAAAAGTTGTCAACATCCTAACGGAAAATACTTAAAAAAATATGTTTTGGTGAAGTAGTTGAATTGTCATCCCATCTATGTACATAATATAATGTATCAAATTTCAAGTAATTCTGTTTAACATTAAGAGGGTCTTATTAAATGTTCTTCCAATGTTAACCCATACTAACCCAACAAAGTAAAAAAAAATATAAAATAAATTATACCGACTCCAAAAACCACGAAAATAAGTAAAGTCCGTAGTTATTAAAAAAGAATTAAGTGCACCACCACAGAAATAAAATAATACCTACTGAGGCATCAACTTTAATTTGAATAATCAACAATTTGAATAACAATCAATTGCTCTCAAACGTCTTTTACAAAATATCGCTTTTCCTGGCGTAGGTAAAGGGGTTTCAAGCCTTGAGTTGTTTATAAAAGCACCCATAAACCCACATAACCTTATCTCTAATGATTCAATCATTGCAATTGGCAAAGACCTTAACGAATGATCCGGGCTTGACCCTGGCTATACACGTGACGAAAACAATTTTAAAGGGTATTCAGAAAAGGTACTCTCTGAAGGTAAAATCAACATGGAAACAACATGGAACATTTTACACGGGAAATTGACTTAAAAAGGCTTGTAAATTATGTGGAATGGAAAAACGTGTCTTTAGTGGATATCTTTTGGTAACTACCTTTAAAAAATATAAATCCTGACAAGCTGTAAAACCTACACTACAAATTAACTTAAAATGATCTCTACAAACGTTTCCTTCGTAATTCAAGCGCTAGTTATCGATAGAGAGCCACCATAATAATTATTATGTATAATATCTTTATAAGACCTAAGATTAAAAAGTTTACTAATCAGAATTTTTATTATCTAATATCTGCATGGCAAAGGCCTAAATGCCCCTATACCTAATTTACAACGGTTTACTGTTTTGAAATATACTCGTTATAGTATATGTAGATACAAAATGCAACAGTTTTTCTATTTCTTATTTGTTTAAGACGGTATATTGTTGTAGGTTACAGCTACGGTATTAACTTTGTTCGTCATTTTCCAGAGTTAAATCTCAATGTGAAGCCATTGTGACGGACGACAGCGCGCTGCTAGACAATACCAGCTCCACAATAATCACGAAGCGGCAGATGCGACAGGTAAACTGCCATTTCGCTAACAGAACTGTAACCTTCTGTAAATGTCTATTGTACCAGTTAATTTCGCCGTAACAATACCTAACCATTCGCACGTAACGGTGTTTGCTGTTTTGCCTCATGTTAACACGTAGAATATGTACAAATGTACAATGTTAGTGCTACTTATGTAAAGCAATTGCTACGTTTTGTTTAACTTTACCAATATTGTTGTTGGAACAGTGATTACAAGTACTAATTACATTGTAAGTAGTTTTAAATTTATAATTATATTTTTAAATAGCTAGTGCCAGCGGCTTTGCACCCGCTGGAGTTATTGTTTCATGAAAACTGCTCTGGCAATTAAAAACACAACAAAAAAAAACAATTTGGTCTAGGTACTGGTTCTCAAGTTTAGCGCTTAGCAACACAGTATTTGGAGATTCATTTTTATAGATATATAGTAAAGTAGGATATCTCATGCATTTCATAATTAAACAATCTAGATAGTGAATAAAAGGACAGTTAATACTGACTTATCTACATTGTACCTAAATATATTTACTGTTTCCAATTTGCTAAACACTTGCTCTGCAACGCCTCTTACTTTAACAGGTGTTCCTCAAATTTAGGTGAATATGAATGTAGTTAGTACAAAATAGTAGCAATCTTAGTAATACATTTAATATCTTTATCGAATACAGTAAGTAAATAATTTATATGAAGGCAAACTACAATTAATGTTGGTATTAAGGAAGTAGTTTTATCAGAGAATGCTCAAATATTGTGCGTGCATAGCCTCTACATTTATTTTGTTAACATTGACATTGTAAATTAATAAAACAAACTGAGGAAGTAATAGTTCTTATGTTATAACATCATACCTACATAATTAAATATATGATTTGAAAAAAAATACGCATTACAATAATTATTACCTAATTATTAGGTAGGTATAAGAAATTTATAAAGACTTGTCGGTTGACACCATATCATCATGAAAACCACAGCACAAATAACTAAAATAAAAATAGTAATAAACAATAATTCATAATATTATGAGTTATCTTATAATCGAGTTCTATCATGTACAAAACTTGAAGGTTGGTATTGTTTAAAAAAAGTTTGAACGAGCAACCCGTTTAACATAAGTAGGTACAGCTGCCGGTGATTTTTTTTCGCTTTAGGTTTAACTTTAAATTAAAGCGACGGCTTACCGTCGCTTTGATTTAATTGGAATAACGAGATTGATAGTAGGTAATTGTCACTTCATATTAATATAGCTAGCGAGCGAGTATATACTATACTGGCTTGTTACTCGTTACATGCAGCCAACGGTGTCCTTGTACAAATAATTTCTTGTCAACAGCCCGATGGCGTGGTAACGTTTGACTGGACAGCTCAGCAACAGGCTTACGTTCTCTCCGGCTACTTCTGGGGCTACGCCATCACCTGTCTGGTGGGTGGCACAGCGGCGGAGATGTGGGGCCCTCGCAAAGTTGTTTTTATCACCGTGCTGATCAGTGCCTTGCTCACCGCGATCTGTCCACAAGCAGCCAGGCTACACTACCTCGTACTAGTTGCAGTACGATTCCTAATCGGACTAGCAGCGGTAAGTTACATTTGTCTTCATGCTTGGCAATTCTTTATGATGATATTTATGGCACAGTTGCTAAGCAAAAAAGTCTCCAAAGTCATCTTATGAAGATTAAAAAATTTGAAGACTATTCTGATCAGCTGCCCGTCTCTCTCTCTTGTAATCAATCAGTCAGCCAGTCAGTTTATACTACAAAGTTGCTGCACTGCATGACTGGCTGTGAGAACGATTCTTAATTGGTTTCGCGAATCTAGTTGATCATTTGTCAACATCAACACGCATTGCAATTTCTTAACGCTGATTATCATACGCAACCAGACATTATGCAAATTAGAAATAAGGTAAACACTCTTACTTATTCATTTGATTACGGTAAAGTTGTTTACGTCCGTCATCAGAAGGCACTCAAAAATGTGTTTATGTTACTACCTACTTCCACATCTTTTGTTTATTAACAAAGTACCTAACTAGCATGTAAATCTACAGTGGAATATCTCGTTGTAGGGTTTCCTGTTCCCCGCCCTCCATGCCCTTGTGGCTCATTGGGCGCCGCCCACGGAAAAGGGCAAGTTTGTGAGCTCCTTGCTGGGCGGTGCAATCGGTACCGTGGTCACCTGGTCTCTGACTGGGCCCGTCATTGAGAGCTTTGGATGGGACTACGCTTTCTACATACCAGGTACGAAGGCTTCTTTAACTACCTACCTACCTCCGTTTTGGGAAGTTTTAAGTTAAGGGCGCGATTCCATAGAGAGAGGGAGAGAGAGAGAGCAGAGGCGTGCAGCAACATTCAATCATGTTAGTTGTAATTGACGTCACATTTATCACATTACAAAGGGCACGTCATCGGGTGACACTTCGATGTGGTCAGATCCTGCACGTTAGCGCTCTATACTCAGGTTCAATGGTACCGAATCCTTAGGGGCTGAACCTTCGAACATTATTTTAGCTTTGACTTTTATTTGTGATTACACAATACCCTGTTTAACTACGATTCGCAAAAAGCGTGAAGTTGGAGACAGTCTTAAAATGTTTGTTAATGTCTACAGGAGCAATAGCTTTCGTTTGGTGCGTGCTGTGGTGGTACCTTGTGTATGACTCACCCGTGGAACATCCGCGCATCTCAGATAACGAGAAGAAGTACATCCTCGAAGCTATAGGTGATAAAGTACAGCAGCATGGTACGAAGGTAAGGATTCGGTGATACTCAATAAGTACTGAAAGATCAAATCTTGCTACAGAACCACGTCGATGCTAAAAATAGCGGGATAGCGATAAACGAATTCTTTGCAGACGGAGTCGCGGGCAACAGCTAGTTAGTTAATAAGGCATTATGCAATTTTGTTTTAATGAACCCTTAGCATATTTTCAGTAACACGATTTCCTTATCAGTATAAG